>JAOTON010001929.1:0-692500 GCA_034440635.1 Lepas anatifera | reverse complement strand
TGCATAAATTTGATAGAGAGCCACTAGCGGCGGAACTGGGGCACCGGGCATGGCAACCCTACCCTTAAATCATAAATTTTAACACTAGCCCTATCGCGTTGACTGGAAAGAAATGGGTTGACAAGTCAATGGTGCCCCCCCCCCTCTAAGTTCAAACGTTCCGCCGTCACTGCAGAGAGCTTTGGTTGAAATGAAATAAGTCAATATCGGGTTCTCGACGCGCTTTACAAAACTGGCATCTCAGTTCAAAATTCATTATGTAAGTGGGGAAGACGAGGAGCAAGACCCTTTAAGACGCAGAACAGAAGTCAATAAAAACAGGTTGAATCCGATACTACCACAAAACCACAGACGTCACAGTCTGCTCCGTGACTGTCATCGACATCAACTATATTTAGTACAGCTGAGAGACGTCACAGGAGATGATAAGCTGGACATCAGTGCGCGTACAGTTACACAGACGTGCGTTTCACATCAGTGCGCGTACAGTTACACAGACGTGCGTTTCACATCAGTGCGCGTACAGTTACACAGACGTGCGTTTCACATCAGTGCGCGTACAGTTACACAGACGTGCGTTTCACATCAGTGCGCGTACAGTTACACAGACGTGCGTTTCACATCAGTGCGCGTACAGTTACACAGACGTGCGTTTCACATCAGTGCGCGTACAGTTACACAGACGTGCGTTTCACATCAGTGCGCGTACAGTTACACAGACGTGCGTTTCACATCAGTGCGCGTACAGTTACACAGACGTGCGTTTCACATCAGTGCGCGTACAGTTACACAGACGTGCGTTTCACATCAGTGCGCGTACAGTTACACAGACGTGCGTTTCACATCAGTGCGCGTACAGTTACACAGACGTGCGTTTCACATCAGTGCGCGTACAGTTACACAGACGTGCGTTTCACATCAGTGCGCGTACAGTTACACAGACGTGCGTTTCACATCAGTGCGCGTACAGTTACACAGACGTGCGTTTCACATCAGTGCGCGTACAGTTACACAGACGTGCGTTTCACATCAGTGCGCGTACAGTTACACAGACGTGCGTTTCACATCAGTGCGCGTACAGTTACACAGACGTGCGTTTCACATCAGTGCGCGTACAGTTACACAGACGTGCGTTTCACATCAGTGCGCGTACAGTTACACAGACGTGCGTTTCACATCAGTGAAACGCACGTCAGTGCGTTCACTGACTGCTTCCTCGGCCACACAACATAGAGACAATCAATCAATAGTGCCTTCTTATTAGGCGTCTTACAGAGACGCGCATCTCTGCCCGAGGCGGGCATCTTTGTCCGCCTCTTGAGTGCGCGGGATAATTGAATTGTTTTAGGTGAGGGTGGGTTATGTTTATTTTAGCCAAAGCGATGGGGAGTGTACTTCAAGTGGCGTGCATTGGCGCAGGGACCGGGAGGGGCAGGGGGCGGGGGGGGGGCGGCTGCCCCTAACTTTCGGATTGGGGGCGGTTCCCCAACCTTGAGCCGATTCCGAAACTTTTCTGTTACCAGATCAAGTGATAGACCGAATCAAATTCGACTCCACCAGCGATTACAACTTTTACCCCACCACCCCCCCACCAAACTTGGTAGAAGCTCTTGCGGCTATGGTAGTGTGTCACAAGATTGTTTTACTTGCAAGGGAATGGTCCCGGCAACGACAGAAAGACGAGCCAGGGGTGTTAATTTAGACTTTGGACTCTGCTGAGTGCTCTTCTCACTGATACCCTACTCACTGAGTGTATGGAGAGGACTGCACCGCCATGGACCTCAAATTTTTCAAAATTGGAATTTGAAATTTTTTCAAGACCTCAAATTTTAGAATTCAAAATGTCGATGTGACGTGAATTCTGTACCCTGCAACCAGAAGGTGAGGTTACAGCGCCCTTCTCAGTCTGCCCAGCCGACGCATAAAAAAGAGAAGTGAAGACGCATATAAGGGAAGAGAACATATGTATATGTAGATTGTTGGAGCTGTGAGCTTGGTTAATGTGGTCACATTAAGAGCCGCTGTGATAAGTAGCACTACGGTTAAGAAGTTAGGGTCCTATCTTAGCCTATGTGGGTAATAATGCTGAGCCTATCATAAATCAGTTCTAATAAGGGGCATAGCCAAGGGGAGCAGGGACATCCGCCCCCCTCCCTGAGGGCTCGAAAGGCCCCCCCTGAGGACACGGGCCGCACGAAGCGCGGCTCACCCGCACTATGCTCTGTGGCAAAATTTGAAATTTAATACCAGACTCCACCCTCTTAAGCCCTCTTCAACACTCTATTCTCCAACAAGCAGGATCCTTTTTTGAAGCAGGATCCTTTTGGAAATTTAATAATTCTCTTTTTGGGAAATGACGAATTTGAAAAATTGGTCAGAACCGAGATTCAAAAAAGTCTGAATAACTCCGGAGTATATGAACCTAATGTTACCTTAGGAATTAAAATCGAAATTCTCTTAAGTAACATACGTCAAATATGTATGAAATTTGGCAAAAAGATGGCTGAACAGAGAAGGAAAGACGAAGGCGAGCTTGAAAACATAATACGTAGCTTTGAGGCAGACCTAAGTATTTTGACTGGAGAACAATTAATAGAATACAATGATAAGAAAGAAAAGCTTAACGATCTGAAATTGAAAAAGGCAAGAACAGCAATGCTCTTCTAAAAAACCCGCTGGGTAGAAGAAGGGGAACGGGCCACGAAATATTTTCTCAGAAGGGGAAAACAACTTTCTGCACAAAAAGTAATTAACGAAATTATTGAAGGGGAAAATATTATAACTGAAAATAAACTGATACTTGAGGCCTGCGCAAACCACTTTGAAAAATTGTATACCAAAGAGAATAGATCCAACGATGCGGAAAAAATTGCATACATACAAGGAACACCTCTACCGCAGTTGTCAAATGAAGACAAGGAAAGATGTGAAGGAGACGTTGATCTAGAGGAATGTACTTTTGCATTGAGTAAAATGGCTAAGAATAAATCCCCGGGAGTAAGTGGATTCACGCCAGAATTCTTATTACATTTCTGGAATGATTTAGGGCCATCCATTGTTCAGTACATAAATGATTCGCAAAATGAGGGATTGTTCATAACACATCGACGGGGCATAATAACGTTGATACCGAAAAAGGGAGATCAGAGATTCCTGAAAAATAAGAGACCAGTGTGCTTACTCGACGTCCTGTACAAGCTCATCGCGAAAGTTATTGCCATTAGGATCTCCTCTGTCATTGATGGTCTAATAGATAAAACCCAAACAGGATTTATTCGTGGGCGTCACATAGGAGAAAACATTCGATTAGTTCAAGACATAATTGAATACTGTAATGAAGACCAGCTTTCTGGTTTATTTTTATCTCTCGATTTCGCAAACGCGTTCGACCGCCTAGACCATGACTACATAATACATACCCTGAGAGCATTCAATTTTGGCGAAAGCCTCATCAGCTGGGTTAACCTTCTTATCCGGGACATCCATTTAACCGTAGTGAATAACGGGTATTCATCACGATGGATCCCTGTCCAGCGCTCCACGCTACAGGGGTCATGTATAAGTTCTCTCATCTTTATCTTGGCTATCGAACTTCTTTCAGTAAGAATGAAGCTTAACAACAACATCCATGGCATTGTAATTTCAAAGCAAGAATATAAGATAAGCCTTTACGCTGATGATATTAATTTATTTATGTCAGACAAAAATCTGCATCTGAAGCCTTTGCTGTGCTTCATGAATTTGAGCTGATTTCTGGACTTAAACTAAACTTACAGAAATGCAAAATGATGTGGCTAGGGAAACTAAAAGACAGTACGGATACAATCTACAATCTAATACCGGAAACGAAGATTAAAAGTTTAGGTGTTGTATTCAGTGCTTCATCACCATGTTATAAAGAAAATGCCGAATCTGTATCCAAAGCAATTAGCGCTACTTTAAATATCTGGCAGCAAAGAGATCTAACAATCAAGGGCAGAATAACGATATCCAAGGCACTCCTCATCTCCAAAATGGTTTATATTGGTAACACGGGCATGATTCCTAAAAGATACCAAACAGAAATTCAAAGCAAAATCATGAGATTTATATGGAGGGGCAGACCACCCAAAGTCGCAAAAAAGGTGCTCTGCCAGCAAATAAAGAATGGGGGATTAAATGCCATAGATATAGAGAAATTCTGCCTCTCCCTCAAGCTAGCCTGGGTAGCAAAGGTGTTCAAAGAAGAACAACCCTTATGGAAAAAACTGCTTCAAGCTAGGGTAGGAAGATGCGAACTTGCTGACCTATTTAAAACATACATGAATCGTCAAACAATAAACTCGTTGAAAATTTCCAAATTTTACAAGGATATATTGACTGAATTTCAAAAATATACGTTTCGGCCACTTACCAACTATAAGGATGTACAAAGGGAACCGTTATGGTATAATAGCCAAGTCAAATTAGCAAACAACGACTGTTTCAAAACAATGTATCCCTCTAACATAAAGATTATAGACGATATTCTCGATATCACTGGAAACATAATGAGTTTTGAACAGCTTCGCAGGAAATACCCTAGTCTTCGAACAAATTTTTTGACTTATCAAACACTTATACGCGCCATACCAGATCTATGGGTTCATCTTCTGCAAACTGGAAACTACAGACCACTCTCAGAAACTGATAGGGGAGCCCTACAAAATAAAAATCAATGAAGAATTGAAACCGGCAAAAGACACAAAAAGCAAACAGTTTTACCTGGACCAACTTCTAAAACAAACACCAGCAGCACAAATACGATGGGAAGGGGAAGGGCATACTATGGAATGGAGACGAATTTATGAAATACCTTATCAGTGTACAAAATCAACTAGAATGCAATCACTTCAATTTCGAATTCTTCATAGGTATATTCCGACGAAAAGGTACCTATTCGTCAGAGGCGTAACAGATTCGGAAAAATGCACGAAATGTAATCATACCGATACACTTAAACACTTTATATACTATTGCCACGACGTAAAACGTATTTGGGAGTTCGTTAAGATCAAACTTGCTAGCGTTAATAACAATATCCCTTTGCCATTAAGCCTCAGTGATGCATTATTTGGTCTAACGAAAGGAAAACAAGCCCAGAATGTCATTATTCTCTTAGCTAAACAATACATAATCGCCTGTAAATTGGGAACAACATATACAACGCCAAACATAGAGACATTCAAAAAAAGACTAAATGCATATATTGAAATAGAAAAAACAGCTGCGTTTCAAAACAACAAATTAGCGAAATTTCAAGAAAAATGGGATGGTTTCGAAAACGCTTAATTTATCGTGAGCGCTGCTAGGAATAGGGATAAAACTGAGATTATGTAACTCAACCATGATCATTTGGTAACAGGATGTAACTAACTGTATGAGTTGTGTGCTGCTTTGTCCTATGAAGTAGGATGTTTTGTGACAGGAAATACAGCTTTCATGAGTGAAAAAAGCAGGATCCTTTTTACCCATCAAGGCTCTTTTGGCGCTGTCGCAGGGGCCCTTTTCAGGGCGCCGCCCCCCCCTGAGCGAAATCCTGGCTGCGCCCCTGGTTCTAATTACCTATTATGGTAGGGGGTTTCCAACACGTGGCGGATACCGTTTCCTGGTCCTCCCATACGCCCATATAGGCATTTACTTTGCAGTGTCCTTGTCTAAGTCTGGTGAGGATAACTTCTCGCTGTCGACCCTTTTGGTTTGAACTGGGCCAGTTACCGATGTTGGACTTTATGTAGAACAAATGGGCGCTTTGATTAGTTGTCCAGTCATTTTGAATTTGCTTCCGGATATGGTTCTGGAGGAGAGCTGTGCGATCGTCTCCAGACCATTTTAGTGAGGTCATCTCTCTGAGTTCTAGGGACTTTGGAGCCCGTCCGTCAGCTTTTTCATTTCCGAGAATTTTTCAGTGGCCGGAGATCCAAAGAAAAGAGACATCTGGGATATCATCGATACCCATCTGAGTGTCTGTTATCATGCGATGGCTGGGATCAACTACGTTACGGATGGCTTGCAGGACAGATTTGGAGTCAGCAGATGACTGTTGAGCTGATATTTAGGCCTGGATCAGGTCTGATGTATCTAGGATAACTACAGCCGTGGCTGTAAAGATACAGCAGTTGCTCCCGAAAGTATTTGCTGGATGTATATGTTCCGCCCCCAGACGCCGAGGCCTAATTTCCGCCTGTTTTAGAGCCTTCTGTGAAGAAGAAGTCTTGCTTACGTTATAAGAGACAACGGAGTCGGGACCGCGCTTATGCCATAATAGATGGCCGGGTTTCAGGGGCAGATCCACGGAGACGATAAATCCGGTCATGTCCCCCCCCTACAGAAAGTGTGGTCAAACCCTCCCTCCCCCTCCAAGGCAAACTAACGTTTCAAAATCGATTCGGGAGGACGCATCTTTCAGAAATAAAATATTGTTGAAGATTTTTGTCCGTTTAGAAGATACCTCCCGCAACGTGAAAGGAATTCCCCCTGAAGAGGAAGAACAGCTGAAGGCCTTTTTAGCTTTTCGAGCAGGATGGTCTTTCCAAGTCAGAGACTGTCCACATATGACGTTAGCAACCAAAGGAGGAGTCTGACATTTTCTGACTTTTTCTGATGAAGGGGGAGGGATCCGACATTTTGTGACGATTTCTGACCGGGGAATAAATCTTCGACTGCCATGGTATTGTTTTATTGAGCGAGAACGGCGCAGGCCCAGGGAAGTTGAAGGGCGGGTACTTCGGTATTTCGTAGCCATTGTTTCGTAATCACACCCAGTGCCCACTGGGCACGAGCTGCCAGTACCGCCGGGGCATTGTAATTCTGCGGCGTCGCTGAGTGATTGCTCATGAAGACCGCTCTTGCTGTCGAGAGGGTGGGGGGGGGGCTTGGACATTTCTGCCGATTGCTGACGAAGGAGAGTGGGTCAGTCATTTTCTTTTTCAGACAAAGGGGGCGGGGTCCCGAACACCTTTAAATCTGGCTGACAAAATATGTGAACAACGTCTTATGTCGTGCTTAAGTACTTTGCAATGGCGTGCTTGAAGATTGAAATACCCGAGAGCTGCTCACGTTCGAGGCGCTTGCTTAGGCGCGCCTGATGTGAAACATCGATTTACTTCCGCCGCTCAACGTTTCGTTTCCTACCAACATGGGTTGACCCACACCCCCCACCCTTCCCTCCCCTCGAAACCAGTCAGCTGAATCCGCCCCCGCTGGCTGAAGGCCCCTGCATCTGGCCTGAAATTGATTCTACTGCAGCATGGCCAGCATCAGAGCAAATCTGGATTAAATGGAGACGTATTGATGCTGGTGTTTGCTCTAACCAATGGTCCATCATTTTGGCGTTAGATTGGGCTGGTTCCGAGAAACCATGACTATAATGGCTCGGCGAGTTTGCCGATGAAACATTGAAGCAGAAGGCTGACATTTCGTGGGTAAGGCTGTATTCTATGATTGCAGTGAACCAAACGAAGTATCGAGTTTATTGGATTGCCATCAGCATGAACAGACATAGATTCAACAAGGTTTAACCCTCGCCCCACCGGGGGCCATCGTTGGCCTCCCCCTAAGGTTTTTCCAGAATAGCAGAAAAACATTATGTACGCAATCTATTTACTTTGGAAGAATTCGGATGGAAAACATTGAAAATCCCCTGTTTTGAGCTTCTGGAACCGCCTATGACCATTTAAAAATATACATCAAGTGTAATCCTAAATCTCAGTAATAGCATTTAAACATTACAACTGCCACCAATTCGTAACAGACAGCTTTATTGTAGGACAAACGCAACGCCGGCGACAATCAGGTGAGAAAGTATGCGCTGTCACAAACTCAATGCGACGTATGCCTCCTTTGTCACAAAAAGCTGAAATGATAATTGTATACTTGAATACTATTTCCAATATGCTGAATGTCATCTACCTGTCTCTTACTTTTTGCAACAGACAAGGTTCAAGCACCTAGCCATTACTGCATGAAAGTATTAAACTGTGTTTTCATTTTTAGATCATGTTTATGTTTTGGAAGGAAAATTTCCAATTATGGATCATTGTTTCCAGTATTGGGATCATAACTTTTATTGGCAACTCTGACTGCAGTTTCCCCTAATGACATGCATTTCCCTTTTTGAAAAAGTTTCCATTTTGGAAGGAGTGTTTCCAATTATGGTACATTTCCCCATGATTAAATGTGGCAATTATCATGAAAATAATTATTATTTGGAACTAATCTATGCATGGGAGCGTAAACCTACACACAATTGGGAACCCTGATCACAGCTTCCCCCACTGAACTTCTATCTCACATATCAACAAAAGGGACAAAAATGTCAACATCAACATAGTATTTGGATCTACCTAAAATGTGTTGGTAAAGTGGACCTTAGGTAGCATTTTTATAAACACATCAAATGCTTAAAATTTGCATCCCACTCACGATCATCACCTGCCTGGTCATTCCTTCTTGCAGTAAAAACTCGAGGCAAATAGCCTGCATTGATGTAAAATTATGTCTATTGGTCTAATAGGTACAGAGGTATTGAATTCACATACCAAAGAAAGATCCAGTGTAGTCAAAATCCTGCTTTAACTCCATGCAGTTCAGGTCCTGTGTTTGCTTACCACCACTGGTAGTAAGCAACACACCCCCAACCAGCGTTTTTCAAAGTCTCTTTCTTTCTGAGATTTTCTGTGATTTCCTGAGATGAGAAGGGGTCTACTAGGCCCCCTCCAGTGCACGTTAGTGTGTGTTTTAACACTTTGTGGAGGACTGCATTGGCACACATTTGCTATCTGTACAATATTGACATGATAATTTGATCATGAAATCTCACCTGAATTACTGTTGTTGCCAGTCTGTTGCTGGCGCCAACTCTCCCAACTTCCTCCAGCTCCAAATGTACCTAACCAATCTTGCTCTAGGGCACAAATAAGGTAAGGCACAAGCAAGCTAAGGAATGAAAAACCAAGTTTGATATGTGAAAATGCATCAGTCTCAAAATAGCCTACATTCATCTTAGATTAGCCATGGACAGCACTATTTATTCCAGCCAGTTTTAGCCTGCACTTATCTCAGATATACCCCAAAAACATGTCCTAAAAAGTGGCTTCCCACCTGTGTACATTTTTGGCAGGCTCTACATCAAATAAACATTACGAACTTGTTTTGTCGCTGTGGTGTAGTTTAGGTAGAATTGCTGCCCAGCTATGTTTATTTCTTTCACTCATTTAGTACTTTTCTTAGTAGCTTTTAGGCGTACTTAATACTAAATTCAAAGAAATAGGGACCGCTAAATCGAAGAGACTCAAACTTTAAATATTATTTAACCTGACAAAATGGACAGGAAATACTTGATAACGTATTTGCGTTATCTTTAATGCCTTAAATATGGCCGCAATCATGTATTTCTCGAAAAATTGACTGTCACATTTTGGGCATCTAGGCGGCAACTTTCTGGCAACTACTAACAATCGGCACCATTGGGCTGCATGTTAAAATCTGGCAACTGTGACAGCGGTTTCCGGGTTTTCTGCAGCGGGGTCCCTCGTTTTAGTAGAAACTGAACACAGTACCAATATTGTATCACTGATGGTACGCTGTGCAGCTGAAGAACAGAGTTGCTAAATTAAATTTATCGCTACACGCTTCATTCTGTATTTCGAAAATATGCGGTTTGATTTTGAACCATACTGTCAAGATCGCTATTTTGTCACAATTATGCACCTCAATTTTTATAAATGTGTCACAAACCCCAGTAGCCGAGTTGGCAAGTTTCTGCACCTCTGGCGACAATGCTCGGCTTCTGGATAAAGCTCCCCAAATTAGCGAGCCATAGCTCCGCCTCTGGAAAATATATATTTCAAAATTTAGGGGAGCACGCGCTATTTAGTTCTTAGAAAAGTCAAAAAAACTTAAGAGCCTATCTAAAACCGTTTCGGAGATACCACAGAAAAAAACCTGAGGGGTAAGCAGATCTGCCCCCTGTTGGAAATAGGGTTAAGTCTAAATGTTAGCCGAAACATGTTGGTTGGCTTACAAAATACAACATACCAAGGAAATCCCACTAACAGAATTGAAAGAGCTAAAACCAATGCGTATATACGACGAAAGTAAAGCACCGGTTTATAACTTTGCTAATTTATTTATTAATTATGAGCAACAGACGCAATAATAGTTTGAGTAAAGGCAATGAAACGGTTATAGTTCGCAGCTTTGAGCAGCTTTCAATAGAACTAAAGCGAGGCGACCAATGAAGAAGCTCAGACATCAAGTCTTCAGCCGACCTTTAGTCTTCTCCAACGCCCTGCAGACGAGCTCCAGCTCCCAGTCCAGGAACCAGGCCCGGGTCACCGCCACTAGTTTCAGGAGGTGGTCAGGAGACCGGAGAGACGCCGCGCGGCTCAGGTACCGGAAGTTACAGAGCACAGTCAGCTTCAGACGCTCCAGGTCACCTGTGGATGTAGGGAAGTTACAGAGCACAGTCAGCTTGAGGCGGTGCAGGTCACCTGTGGACGCAGGGAAGTTACAGAGCACAGTCAGCTTCAAACGCTCCAGAAAGGACGCAGGGAAGTTACAGAGCACAGTCAGCTTCCGACGCTCCAGAAAGGACGCAGGAAAGTTACAGAGCACAGTCAGCTTCAAACGCTCCAGAAAGGACACAGGGAAGTTACAGACTGAAACAGAACAGAAGTATTAAGTTGCTTATGACGTGAATGCTTCTTGTGCGCTATAGAGCCCCGGTAGTTGAGGTAACCTAATACTACAGCAAACGAACACTGTTCTGATATGGGTAGGATACAGAGTAAGATAAAAATACATTTACCATGAAGTGCGTTGATTTATCAGCTGATCTACTTCCGGTTAAAACCCGCGCCTAGCCTGTCACCAGAAAGCAAACATCCTGAGGCATCTATTGGGAGGGTCAATAAGATGAAACCTCAAATACAAACCAATAAAACATTGACAGAGCCACTAGCAGATCCTGAGGGGGAGAATGGGACATGCCCACCAAATGGCGACATTTTGACCAATTTTCTTTAAAAAAAACTGTTTTTACGATTTTCCCGAGTTGTCCACTCCCTCAAACGGCGCTTCTGCGTCCGCCAGTGGACAGCTGTCAATGTCGGATCTCTCTTCGTCTTTACGAAACAGCTCTGCTTTGTGAAGACGGAAAGATAGGAGCCAGACCAAGGCCGCAGCAGTTACCTGAGCGCAGAAGATGGTACCAAAGGCCCTCAGCCATTCCGAGTGACTCCAAGGACTTCTGCTGGCTCGCTCCGTCATCTTTTCCTGCGGCAGATCAAACGTAGGCTGTGACCATTAAACTTGAGATGAGAGATGTGTTGAGATGATGCATGAAGACTTGGATGATGATGATAGAAGCTTATAGCCAGAAACAGTTCACGATACACCGTAATGTAGACTGAACTCACAGTGAACTTGCGGTGTATTGTGAACTGTTTCTGACTGTTTTGTTAACTGTTTTCGGATAGAAGCTTATGAAACGGGTCGCGATTTGGATTCCACAATTAATTGACAGTTCTTTATTATTACCGGGGATGAAACTGTAATCGTTTCATCGGTGAAAATAATAGGAGAAGAAAGTGATAGGTCATCAATACGCTCCTGCAGTTTTGCGGCATCATGCGGAATTTGAAATATAGAATAATAACTGAACTTGGGATAAGAACAAATAAATAAGATTTTCCACATTATTTTCTTGCTAATGTTTAGTTTAGTTCTCGTGAACTTTCAACATGTCAACTCGTAGTTTCCTCGCTCCTACTTATAGCCTTCACTTTAACTATCACATAACAGTCGTTTTAGCTTTAACGTTAATCGCATTCCAGGTGAGTAAATCCCGAAAAATGCCGACACAGCGGGCAGTTGACATGCCCTTGTCAACGTCTTTGTCTCCCGCTTAACTTTGTCACGCTTCCATTGTTGTGAGATTGTCCCGAAAATGTTCCACTGTAATTTTTATAGGTTTCTCTAACTATATACTACTAAATATATATATATATATATATATATATATATATATATATATAATATATATATATATATATATATAATATACAACTAAATATATGAGTAAAGTAGTAAATTTAGTATGCCGAACTGGTTAAAAATGACCGCATCGCGGCTTGTTACTAACTTTTTCGCGTTTTTTTCTGAAGATCTTACGATTTCTTTACTTATGCCTGATAGGTTCGATATGAAATATCTAAGGATTGCTATTGGTCAAAATAACTTTTTGCAACCTTTTTTCGAACATAAATTTGGTCCAAGTTGTCCTCAGTTCGACTGTTGGAGTCGAAGTCTCCCTGAAGTCATCAAGGAACTTGTCACGGAGACCCCGACCCCACCACCCGAACGAGCAACTCCCACAATGGAGGGTATCATCATCATCATCATCATCATCATCATCATCATCATCATCATCATCATCATCATCATCATCATCATCACCATCACAATCACCATCACCATCACCATCATCATCATCATCATCTCTGACCCACCTCCTTCGCCAGCCTCGTCGGTGGCCACCAGGAAGCCGAGCAGGTAGAGACTGGTCAGCTCTGAGTGTGTCGCTAGCTGCACAGCTCTGTCAGACAGGTAGCGACGGTGTACGTAGTCGTGGGTGGTCTGGTGTCGCCACTGGAGGACCATCCGGCGCCGGCGCCACCGACGCACCCACAGCGGCGCTGGGGCACGCGCGGGGTCACATGGCGTGCACATCATTTGTTAGTGCCGATTAATACAGACGTAAGAGTCATTAGCAGATCCAAGACTTCATTTCCATGGCCCACAACTGCCTTTGGACCAGCCTCCGCCCATGTGTCAACTATTGTGGCTCAGATATTGGAAGGGGGCTTTATTCCCCTGACCCCTTGTATCCGCCACTGGTGAGAGTCATCACAGGGGAAAACGGCGAGAAGATGCTCCCCATTTTCAGCTGGGACTATCACCAATGTTCTGGGATAGAGTGACGGCACAATCTGAAGAAATTTAGATTTTAAAGTATTTTTAGTGTCAGCAGGATGTTAAAAATCGACTGGTCATTCGGTTCATTCGGTGAGGTTGGTCGTGTTGATCGTTTTACATTCACTTAAAACAAGGAGAGTCGAAAGCCAAAAACAAGCACATATACTTTTTGCTGTAAAGTACTGGCACGATATGTTTTTGTGTATGGATTTTGTTCAGGTTATTACAAATTCGGCTTTTGGGACCAAAGTTTCGTCTCAGAGATGGTCACATTATCCGAACAAGCCATTCGGACAACGGCAGATGAATTGGGAAGCAAACGCTTAACGTCCCACACTGGATGGCCGCTCGCTCGGATATCCCTCCGCCGATCCATTGCCATTCATTCATTCCTTCATGTATAACGCACACTTCCACACCATTGAGTTAGCTTTTAAAGTGTTGTCGTAAGATTTGCGCTGCCAACCGATTTACGAATTGCCGGAGGTGAAAACAATACCGATACTTCCAATTTAGTTAGGGAAATTTCGGGAAACCAGCAGATTGCATATGTACTCCAAACTGACGCTGGTGTCCGTTGAATTGTACATAATCTCCCTAACGTGGCAAGGTATTGCAATCCCGTGCCTAACTTACTCATTCCGTACGTTAGAAATAATTATCCTTCTCTTGTGCGAATAAAAATTAATTTTCGTTCAGGAAAACTTACTTATCTATGGGCAAAATATGTCATCCGTTGCGGAGGATAAATACAACTTCTGACCTCTGCGTAGGGCAAATAAATATATTTATCAATCCGTATCGACAGGTGTCTACTTAGCCCCGACAGAAATCCTAAAATTTCGACATTAGTACGCTTCAGTTTGGCACTCCCTTCCCACGTAGACTAAGTCGAGCCAAATCGAAGGTAACTCAGCTCAACCTGAACAAACATAGTGCAAAAAGGCATAACCAGATGGCAGACGTCACATGTTTGTGCTCGGACATTGTCCAGCTCCATCGGCGCATGCCCAGTGAAATTCGACAAGGGCCAATGAGGATGGGCAGATCATGTTTGAAATCTTTGATGGCCAGAAGTGTTACTCTTACCCGAATTTTTGGTTTTCTAATTGCTCAAGTGTATTGATCATTTTTTCAGATTCGTGGCTCAGTATTGGTATTGGTGATTTATTGTAATTTGGTGTACTATTTTTATATGGTTGCCTTTAAAGTTACTAAGCGAGGATTTCTAGACACGTACTGAATGTTTGGTTTCTCTAACTATAAAGATATGTAAAAAAACGTGAGGGGAGGCTAAAAAATCTCCAGTGCACAGTTACAGATAAAGAGTGCATAGGATTAGTCATGACAACTGCCAAAAGTAAACCAAAACAATATCTATATATATATATATATTATGACTATTGAATTTTTTACTGGGGGGGCGTAAAATAGAATGTATTGTCAAGCTTAAGTCTATCCAGCTTAAGTTTTAGAATAAAAGGATTGAATGTTTTTACTCGTGATATTATCAAACCATTATTTAAAATTATTTTCTATTAAAGTATGAAAACTAAATATCAATTTCACTTCAATACACTTGTTTTTTGGTTCTTTGATATTGCCTCTGACAATAACTAAAAAACCGCTGTAAATTTACTAAAAGTGTGATTCTACGCCATAAATATATCATTGACAAAATATCCCTGAAATCTGAGATGTAGTTCGTTGTGACTTTATGGTCAATCTGTCTTAGAATTCTACCGTGCAAAGGACAAGGGGTAGCTCTTCTTGCTAACACATTGGATATACCATTTTCTTTTGTACGGCAGAGTTCCCCTATACCCTCGCATCCCGCCCCGCACTGCACTAAATCCCAGCCAACTGTGGTACCAAAATGGACAAAAATACAGTACATCCAGGTTTGCGTACGCCCTATTTTCGATGGTCACGAAAGAAGCATCCAGATTTACCCATGGTGGTGCGGAGGTTTCTTAGCATTATCACAAATAGGGGATGAAAATCAGTCTGGTGCTCATATTATATACGATTATTCTGAAATAAAGATTCTATATATTTCCTTCCAGGTGATATGATCATTATTTGGAATCTTAAAGCCATTCGTGATCATGTCCCAAAAATCGACGGATTTGAACTTATGCTTTTGAAATACTTTTTATGAGATAACCTTCGGGCTTATTCTTCATCTCCCAAATTTAGTCACGTGGATTCTCAGACAGACCCAGACGCGATCCAATATATCCCCGCCAACTAAGTAGAAGGAACCGAAAACTCACCATAAAACACCGCGGGTTTGCGTAAACTACATCTGCGCGAAAAAATTGTATTAAGATTTGCCGGTCGCGACAGAATCATCAAAACTTACCCAGGTGGTTTTTGAGGCAGATCCAGTCGGTCACGGGTGCCTGCCGATCAAGCACAGGCGAGGAGCTGCGGTAGAGGTCAGACGAGGTCACCAGGTCACACAGCTCGGTCTCCGTCACGCCCAGCTGAGACATGGTCACGTAGCGACACACCAGAGCTGCCAGCTCAGCTCCTGCTCGACGCTCGAGGTCGTTGAACGTGCTGCGGTAAAAGCCTTCCAGGCTTGTTGGAAGATGTGATGGTGGATCATCACTATGCTGCCGCAACGCTGATTTTGTCATAAAAGAAACGAAAAGAGGCGATGCGCTCTTCTCGTGGCATTTGTCCAAGATCCACTGCTTTTGATTTGGCGAGATGTGCCGGTTATGCTTTTGAGCCGTCTCGTCTACGACTGTTTCAACATCTCCTTTACACCACACGGGTAACGTGAAAACGTTATCGTCGCTAACGAACGGCCATACACCTCCAGAAACTCTTGAGAGATCGCTTACAGTCACCACTAAAATAACACCTGACAGCTGTGACATCCATTCAGTGTTAGTTTCATGATCAACGTCAGGTTCCACCTCATCTGGCGTTAGAAGCTGGTCAATATCATCCAGCATCACCAAACATCTGTCTGTGCTATCTTTGTCTTCACGGCCGGCAGACTGCTTCGCTGACTGCACTTCAAAAATCAGATCGTTGAGCTGCTGATGGCGATGCAGAAGAGCATCCTCACGTCGAAAACGACGAATGATGATGTTCTGACTGGCTGCTGGCTGGTTGTTGTTGGAGGTAGATCCCGTCACCCTTGAGGGCAGCACTTCGGCCAGCTGCGCCAGTAACGTTGTCTTCCCTGTGGACGAAAATCGACAGTAAATAGGCGCTCCCTGCGAATCTCCTGTCGACGTAAGAAGTCGCGCATCCAGGACGTTTTTGGGAGGGGGGCTAGAGGACTCCCTCCGCCATTGCCTCGGATCAGCCTCCGCCTATGTATTTACAACAAACACTCGGACATTTAGGGGAAGGGGTTAGGCCTTGAGCCCTGAGCCCCTATCTATCCGCCACTAGTCGTAATTTTCAAGCGCGCCGCCAGACACGCCGACCAAAAATGTCTTTTGTGCTTTATTATTTGCAGGCGATGACAGTGTTTAAGGCCGTCGCTTTTTCATGGAGTACATTTTTTTAACATAGGTTGAACAAGATAATTGTGTTTGTTTAAAAGGAATACGACACTTCGGTTAAATTCTAAGTAGAGGTGTTTTTAGGTGCACTTGCTCATGTAAATCATGAATCCGGCCATATTTCTCCAGGAAAAGTCATATTCCATATATACTCGATATTTCGTTTTCTAACATTTTATTTTTCAAACCTTCTGATGCAGGCTTGACGTCATACTATCAGGTAGTGATGGATTTAGGATTTCATTTGGGGGAGGTAGGGGGTTCGAGCCTCCCCCACCATTGCCTCGGATCAGCCTCCGCCTATGTATTAGCCGTAGGCACTAAAACATTGGGGGGAGGGCTTGAGACCCCTATCCCCCATTGTATCCGCCACTGCCATCAGCCGTTTTTTGCTACGATATTCAACAAGTTTTGACGCTATGGATATCACACACATTTATACCTTTTTGTTACAATATGCGCCATGGATAAAAGTATTTAAGCTATTACCGTTTTTTCGGATCATATTTTAGATTGTTGTCGCCTAGATAAGGTGAGTTGAAGTTCGAACAATAATTTTCAGTTAAGCAAAGGGGTCATTGCAGATCCTTGTTTGAAAACTCGAGGCGTTTCGGTGTCAGATGTTTCGTCAGAAAATACCCAAGATTAATGACACAAGATAATACAGAAAATGTTCTAGCCCCCGAACTTTCTCAGCTATGACACTTTTCTTACAATATTTGCGTCATTTATCTTGGGCGTTTTTAGACAAAACATTTGGCACCAACATGTACTTTCCAAATCGTGTCTGGAACAGCCGCATCAACTTTTACCACTCTCGATGTTTCTTCACATTTTCCGATGATGAAGAGGCAACACCACAGGACATTCGGACCCGGGAGCCGTAAATCTGTCATCACTTTCCTCACTTTGCGCCATACCACAGGTTTTGACGACAGCCGAGGCAACAAGGGTTTCTCCACCTGCCTGACCTCAGCAGGATTGCACACGGTCACGTGAACGCCCAGGATCGACTGGGTCGAGCGGCGCGTGTCAATTTCCACCCTCTTCTCTGGAAAGTGAGCTTTCGGGCAAAGGAAAATTTAGCAGCCGTTTGTCTTAAATTGTTTTACTGTGGTTCTGGTCCCCAATCCCCGAGATATAATCTCAAGTAGTGAGATATTTCTTGAACAAAAAATTAGCAAGATCCAAGCTTGCCCTGAAAATTCACTATCAATACTGCGTTATTTTACTGACCAAGACCAGAGTTCACCCACTCGTGACTTGCTGTCAGGCCCATCTCCCTGGCTTTTCGTGAGTGCCTTATATCTCCTGAGTGCTGCCCATGCAGAGAGGTGATCCTGCCATGATTCATCGGCGGCCGAAAAACATCCGAAAAGTAGCCAAAGAACTTTGGGAAAGTAACCATACAACGTCCTAAAAGTAGCCAAAAAACGTCCGAAAAGTAACCAAAGTTTGGGAAGTAACCATACAACGTCCTAAAGTAGCCAAGAAACGTCCGAAAAGTAACCAAAGTTTAAAAAGCAGCTAAACAACGTCCAATCAGTAGCCAAGAAACGTCTAAAAACTAACCGAAGTCCAAAAAGCAGTCAAACAACGTCCGAAAATCAGCCAAACAACGTCGAAAAACAGCCAACGTCCGGAAATCAGTCAAACAACGTCCAAAAATCAGCCAAACGTCAAAAACAGCCATACAATGTGGAAAAACAGTCAAACAACGTAGAGAAACAGACAAACAACGTCCCAAAAGTAGCCAGACTAAGTCCGAGAGCAGCCAAACAACGTCGAAAAACAGCCAGGAACGTTCGAAAATCAGCCAAACAACGTTCGGAAAGCAGCCAAACAAAGTTCTAAAAGCAACTAAAACAACGTCCAAAAAGTAGCAAAACAGTTGAAACAAAATAGCTCAACAACGTCGGAAAGTAGCCACACAACATCCAAAAAACAGGCAAACAATTAAAAAAGCAGCCAAAATACGTCCAAAAAGCAGCCAAACAAATTTCGAAAAACAGCCAAACAACGTAGAAAAGTAGCATCCGCCAAGGGCTCAGCACAGCACTGTTGTTGCATGACGCGCATCATGCAAGCCTCTTTCGAACGATTTTGTCCGAAACGAAACAAGTGAGCAAAACAGTTTTGGCGGAAACTTGCTATTTAACCGGGGCCACCCCCCAGGGAATGGCCCTCAATTCGAAAATAAGGGTTAGCAAAATCCAAAGTGCATTAGAAGCCCCGAATTCAGTAAGAAATACTTCGCATGTTTAAGCGCCAGGTCAATTATTTGACCTCCAGAGGTCAAGAAAGGTCACGATAGGCTATTTTCACTCAAATATGCAATGCTTAAGAAAACTGGGCATAACCCTATGCCTTTAGAGCTATTGAGATCTGGTTAAGTACATATGATAGGAAATGCCAGATATTTTCCGCTAGTTAAACGTAAAGACCTCCCGCCAGTGGTTTGACCTCCAGAGGTCACATTGTGACCTAATTTGACCTGAGGTCACGAAAGGTCAGCAGTGACCTTGTGGTATATCAAATGAAAGCCAGTGACAAGACAAACACGATGGTGTTTGTTTCAGCGCTGTAGCTTAATTAGGTCAAAAGTTATTGTCAAAATACTGTTTTGACCCCTGGTGACCTGAATGACCTTGGAAAAGTCAAAGGAAAATATGACCCCTGGGATCCGTGAAAGGGTGTCCAAAAACACTGTTCTGAGCAGTGAGTATTTGCAATCATTTTGTGGCTTTTAGATCATGAGACAGCTTTTCCCATGCTTTTCCAATGAGAGGTCGCCTCGTGACCTGACCTCATGTCACGAAATCGAAAAAGCCGGATATACACGTTGTAGACCCTGGAAGGGCCATGAAGTGTAGCGAGTCCAAATCGATCGACTAAGAAATGTAGCTCTTATAGAGCTTCAAAATTGAAGTGAGGGACCTTGGTTGACCTCGCCTGGTGACTTGACCTTGGTGACCCGGGGTAAAATTTTCAGGATGGTGGGAAAATGATGAGGTGAGAGATAGAGCCCTCAACCGCGGTGCTGCGTTTCGTCGTTTTCTGCTATCTTGAAAAAACCTTAGGGGGCATCGATGGCCCCCGGTGGGGAGGGTTAATTTTGAAACCAATGCTCCAAATGGTGCAAATACAAGTATAGGAGGAGCCTTGATGTCTGCTCTATCTTGAGAGTAGATTTCGTAGTTCTGAGGCGAGGAGCATGATTATAAGCTGAGTCATGGTTTGTACTCAAATATATAATCCCAGTGTATTATATCCTTTTTTCTTCTTTTTTATAAATTTTGTCCAAATTGTTCCCAGTTCGGCTGTTGGAGTCGGAGTCTCACTAAAGTCATCAATGGACTTGTCACGGAGACCCCGACCCCACCACCCGAATGAGCAACTCCCACAATGAAGGGTTGATTTAGAAGCCAAAGTTTAACGTCCCACAAAGCACAGGGACGGCCGCCCCGCTCAGGTCACCCTCTCACCATTCAGTTGCCAGCCGACCTGTACGTCGGGTAAACTATTGAGCGCCAGAGCGTCTCAGGGGAACCGATCCCAAGCCTGGACATGCACTGCCACTGCATGCTTCTGAGCAGCGGGCCGGAGCCCAACGCTCTACCAACTGAGCTACCGGGGCGGGTCAGTTATTATACATATTATATATATATATATATATACATGCTTGAGTTTTAGACTCAGTAAATCATCAAGGAGGCGGCTCATTTAGCATCATGTGAACTTGTTTTGAGTGCAGGTTGAACAAATTCAGCTCTGGCCTTCACATACACCTTTTCCCCTGTCTTCTATCTTCCGCCGCAACATCCTGAGCCCTGGTGTCCCAAAAGATGTTGGTTACATTATATCCCTCAAGAATATTCTGCGCCCCATACTTCCACGTCCTACTTATTGCTGTCCGTCTCTCCCAGTGTTGCTTGTGTCAACAGCAGAGTGGTTTCTCCGGGACACAAAAGCATTTCCCCACCACCATAATTTGTGCAATCATGCCTGTTCAAAAGCACCAGACTTAGTAGAAACACACCCCATTCAGGCTAGGCATCCAATGTAGCACCCTGAGTGTATAAACAGCGTTGTTTACCGGAACAAATATGACAGGCGGTTTTCCGAAGAGTAGCCTGTGGCTGCTGGCATCCATTGTACTAGTCTGGCATTCTTTCTTAAAAGTAGTATCGCACTTTTATAATGGGTTTTTAGCTAAAAGATCAGTCTTTGAAGAGTGAGTCAAGAAACCGCTATTGACATATCCTTTTCTCCCAAAGCTCCTTGTATTAAATTCTTGCGTATTTAAGTTCCAAGTAAAGTGTCCCAGGGTCCGATTTAAACCAGGAAGGAATCCCTTCCACCTGGTTGCAGCAGTTTGATTTAAATCCTAACTGCGTGACTGCCGGGGATGTCACGTGATAAATGCTGATAATGACGCTGCAGTCGCAACGTCACATACCACCGGCAACACCCTAGCAGCTATCTTCGTAATCACACGCGATGCTTAGACCAGCCCAAAGTGATCCACATTCTGTTTTAACCCGCGCCCCACCGGGGGTCCGGCGCCACCTTCGCCCCACCGGGGGACATCGATGGCCCCCTCTAACTCCGAAAATATGGGCGTTAGCGCAAATCTGCGAAATGCAATAGAAAGCTCGCGTGAATTCAGTAAGAAATTACTTCGCATGTTTTAGTGCTCAGGTCAATGGCTTGACATCCAGAGGTTAAATTAGGTCAAGATCGGCTATTTTCACTCAAATATGCAATGATTAAGCAAACTGGTCATAACTCTTATGTCATTAGAGCTATTGAGGCCTGGTAAAGTTCATTTGATAGCAAATTGCCAGTACTTTTTCGCTATGTGGAACGTGAAGACCTCCTGCCAGTGGTTTGACCTCCAGAGGTCACCTCGTGACCTTAATATGACCTGAGGTCACGAAAGGTCAAAAAGTGACCTTGCCGTATATCAAATGAAAGCCAGTGACAAGACAAACACGATGGTGTTTGTTTCACCGCTCTAGCTTAATTAGGTCAAAAGTTATTGTCAAAATACTGTTTTTGACCTCTGGTGACCTTGGATGACCTTGGAAAAGTCAAAGGGTAAATATGACACCTGGGATCCGTGAAAGGATATCCAAAAACGCTGTTCTGAGCAATCTGAGTATTTGCAATCATTTTTGTGGCTTTTATATCATGAAACAGGTTTTCCCCATGCTTTTCCAATGGGAGAGGTCGCCTCGTGACCTGACTTCAGGGCACGAAATCGAAAAATCCCGGATATACACCTTGTAGACCCTGGAGGGGTCATGAAGTGTAGGAAGTTTCAAATTGATCGACTTTGGAATGTAGCTCTTACAGAGCTCTAAAGTTGAAGTGAGGTGACCTTGGTTGACCTCGTCTGGTGACCTGACCTTGGGTGACCCGGGGTAAAGAATTTCAGGGATGATGGGAAAATGATGCAGTGAGAGGTAGAGCCCTCAACCGCGGTGCTGCGCTTCGTCGGTTTTCTGCTATCCCGGAAAAACCTTAGGGGGGGCATCGACGGCCCCCGGTGGGGCGAGGGTTAATAACACTTTATATTTTAAGACGAAGGCTATATTTTTGTTCTGGAGCGTTTGGAAGTGGAAACAAATGGGTTTCTAGATTTCCAGACTTTAGTTGTACGTAAGTAGTCAATTTTGGAATTCCGACGAAGTGGAAGATTCCTGTACAGTTATTCATATTTTCAGCCTTTTCTGTGACACAAGAGCTGGCGTCGACCATGACTACCAGTATGTTCAGAATTCCCGTCGCCACATAACAACAGCAAGACCACCAGAGGTGCACCCATAATCTATTTAAGACGCACATATGGGGATGTATACCCTACTCCCCAAAGGTTTTTACAGCACACAAAAAGGGCAGCGTCAGGCGCTGCCTTCCTTGGCATAGCAGTTACCTGTTTATTCTGGAACTCGTACTACCACTGTCGGCCCACGAATAGTTAACAATGGACTTGTATTTAACACGAGGCTTCGGCTTATCCGTAAGGGGCTGAATGTCCTTACGATAAAGTCTAGTAGCAGCAATGCAACACTAGCATCCGTAACGCTAAGAGGTCGATAGCCCCTGCCCCCTTTTCTACCCTTACGTTGGGAGGGGGGCAACAGGGTCAACATCGTGAAAAACATTCGTTTTTCTAAGACAGTCGGTAAGAATCTGGGGGTTAGAGGGCAAATTTTCCCTCTGGGTCAGCCAGTGCTACGAAACCATCCGTTAAACTGTGGCTCGAACCATAAGCTGTTATGCATATGAAGCGGCAGGTAATTTCCTACAGTGTGGAGATAATGCCACCTCGTTAGCTGATACGCGTCCCATCAGTTATGCCGCGCGAGCACCGGAGGGTGAGGGATTTCCGAAAACCATCCAACGCAGGCACTGGAACATTTAATCACGCTAACCTTGGATGACAGGGGGCGCTCTGAGTGATGTTATTGCCAACCCAGCATTGGGCTCATTTTAATGCTCTCAGTGTTCGCTCCGGAATAGATAAGCTATGAATTTGGGTCGGTTCTTAAAAAGGACTTCCATGCACCCCCCTTTCCGCTGGCAGCACGGTGGCCTCAGCCACAATAAGAGTTGTTTATGGCCTCGTAAATATGGGACAGGGTATTCGTTTTGCATGGAAAACAGCCACAAAGCCACGAAATCCGGTCGGATGTATCGTTGGTGGAAAACGAATTCTTCCCAGCCGCAGATATTCTAGCTTGGTCACTGCTCTGTCAACTCAGTTAGATTGCATCGGTAATTGTTGCCAATGGTCAGTCTACATCGGTAATTGTCCGTATCGGTAATTATCTGGCGGTAATTGCTGTGGACAGAGGTCGAAAAACGTGTCAAAGTGTCACCAACGGAATCTCAATTCAAACTTGTGTAGCCAAAAATGTTCAGGTTTGGCACTAAAAGGAGATTATTTTCCAACTCCTCTGAGTCTTTAAAAACCTTAAGAAGCGTATCCTCAGACTGAGTGTCACCTTCTCACGCTGGGGTGTGCACAATCTTGACTATTTCTTCATTGACTTGATCTTATTTTGTCACCAACATTGTTGGCCAGTTGGCAGGTTTACCGACCTCTGGCCGTGGAAAGTTCAGACTAGGGTATGTAGCTTTTCAAATAAATAACGGTGAAATTGCTTATATCAAAACCAGGGGCGGACGAAGACCCAAGTTTTTTTTTTGGGGGGGCAAACCCATGTTTGCCTCTCCTCGGGGGGGGTGAGATGTGCAATTTTGGTGCTCGACAGACCTAGTATAAGCTACCTCTCCATATACATGATCGCTCTAATGGGGGAGGGGGTGGGAGCGAATTTGTTTTTGCTCTGAACTAATTTGAACACCTTTTTCAAACTTTATCCAGCGTTTGGGGGCAAAACATAGTTTGCCCCCCTCCAGCGCTTTGGGGCCACGGCCGGAATGCCCCCCTCTCCCCCTGCGTCCGTCAATGATAAAAAAGGCTACAGTTCATATAACAAGAGTGAAATAAGGACGCAAGAAAAACATCACGCAATGCTATTTTCATGTGGCTCTGAAATAGGAGCTATCTTTAAAAACAATGCCAGTTGTAATAGTAGCTATGCACGGTTATTAAATATTGATAATTTCCATCTCGCATGCACCGTGCCTCATTAACTTTTCGGGCATCTCATTCACACAACCTGCACAGCATGATCATATTTTCTCTGCTATAAATCGGAGCGCGTAGTTCATTTCGATCACCAGTTCCGATTTGTTACACTCCCCGCCAAGCGGTCGACATTAAAATGTCAACCGACGCCTGATGCTCAGAAAGGCAGTAAAGTAGACTATGTTTTACTTCAAACTGCACGTAAAGTTGATTGCATGGTAAGGTTAAACATTTCAGTTTAATAGACTGCATGAATGACAATGAACTGCAACAAGGCAATCGTCTGCAACATTCACGTCCACTCGAACTTCATTCACGATACACCTTTGTCGAGCCTTTATGAGGCTGTAAGCATAGGCGGATCCAGGGGGAGTAAGGACACTCGCCCACTCCTTATTGACGACGCTCCCTAAAAATAAAACCTGATGCTTCCTAACATATTGCTTCCCACCACCCCACCCACCCCCCTGGATGCGAGTATCGGCGCCCCCGCCATAGAAATTCACGCCCACCTGATAGGGCTTGCCTCCCAAAAGTGGTGTCCCCTGGTTCGGATGCCCTCCATCCGATCATGCCCCTTTGCAACTCAACCTGTGTGCAAACAAACCAAAAACTGGGCGCACGTCATAAGTGTTCTTACGGCGGAATGTCCCAGTTGCTGACACTGCATAAGCTTAGTTGCTGCAGTTACAGTTTCAGTCGCGGTGTTGTTAAATCCCAACGCATCTTATCACTATCCACCACTTAGCAACGTAGTCTCACACCTGGGCTGCCCTGCTTAGGCCAGACAGGTCTGGTAGCTAAGACATTAAATTTTCATGCCCCAGGTCTTTTCAACTGATTACTCCCAACACTTGGAGCTGCGCCGCTGCGGGGTAGCTCCAGGTCGATTAGGCCTTCTAGTTTGGCCCCGCGGTAGCTATTATTCAGTGCTGGAACCATTATTTTACGACGTTGGCAGCCGTCAGCGGGAAATGAGCCCGTCCCATCTTATCATTAAGGCTGAGACGTACAGGTGGCTCGTTTTCGCACGCTCACAAAGCTGGAATTTATGATGTAGGTGATGGATCAAACTTGTAGCGCGAGTTTCTGTTGCCTATTTCAGTTCACCCTTTAAACATGTATCAGGTTAGCTCGTGTGACTGACCTAAGAATATTTTATTTCATTTAAATGGGCTGCTTTAACACCCGCCCCGGTGGGCCTCCGAGCCACCCTCGTCATGGGGGGTGTGTTCAAACACCCCACCCCTCGAACTCGGCTTCTATACGAGGTAGCGAAAAAACGCGAACGCTGGTGAATAGCTCATACAAATTACTAAAGAAATTACTTCAGTCACTTTTTGGCTCAGGTCAATATTGGGGTCATGACAGGTCAAGGAAGGTGACATGCTAGAATAGAATTTCAGGGTTCTAGCGTCTGACAGAGTTGAGTTAGAATACTTTTTTACGTACCATTCGATTCCTTTTGTTACGCCGAATGTATAACATGTATATAATAGGTCAAAACACAAAAATGATCTGACCCGAGTGCAGGTCGAGCTCACTTTCTAACCTGGCATAGTCAATATGCTCACCAATCGGTTTGCAATAACCAATCTAAACGTAATGGTATCAAAATAAAAGATTTATCGCAATTTCCTGCAAAGTGATTGACCCAAGTCTGAAATATGCTTTAATAGCCCAGATGGCCTTCAGAGGTCACAGGTCAACAATTGCAACATGAACCTAGAAAGAGGCCCAGGATACAACAATTTTGAGAATATGGAGGTATTATCAGCCTTACCTGCACACATACAGCCCAATTCCTGTTTTCCCCATGCATTTCCAATTGAGAGGTCATGATCCATACCTGACCTTAGGTCATCGATATGAAAAATCCCAGAATATTTTTTTGTATTACCCGGTGGCTCCATTATGTGCTGTAAGTTTTAATGCGATGCATTAGCCCTTTTCTTACTTATGCCACCTTGATCATGTTTGGCCCTGCAAGTGTGACTGATTTTACTGGACAGGGCCTCCTTGATCTGACCGAATATGTTTCTCCATTGCCACAGCTTTAATTTTATAGATACCGATATTTTTTAGTTTCACCATGCTCTTATTGTTTTCCTGTTTTCGCTGTAACAAGAAGAAGGCAGTGAAAGACCCGGCGGAACCGGCTTATAGACAAGGAAAAGAGAAAGTCAAATGCACTCGAAAATTTTACAAAATCCGATCGGAGCTAAGGTATTTCGATTTGCTTCAATTTGGAGGAAAACTAACCAGATAATTTGTTTCAGCAGCACTTGATTATATGAAACCAGTAATAAAAACAGCGCAAAAGACTTCAGAAGGCACCCGGATTAGTATGTACCTGCACGGCGCCTATTGCATCATTACTGGGTCCGTAAGCGCCCATTAATTTCACCATGCCCTAGCCAGGAAACACTACTTACCGTATCCTGGCGGACCCAGGATAACGAGCGGCCTGCCGTGATCTCTGTGACCTCGGAGCCAATCGATGCACTTTTCAGCCAAGCTCGTCAGGACATGACCCGCTCCACATGCCAGGTATTCCTGCAGCTCTTTATGGTGACGCTGAGTAGTTGTCAATGCCTGGAATACAAAATAGCTCATAGTTAATCATGAACACAGACAGATCAATATTTGAGCTTTATTTTTTAACCTTGGTGTATACATATCATTGGTCTAACAAAACACGTGTAAGCCTTTCCAGGTAGGTAAATAACGCGCTCTTTATACTACTGAAATGTTTTAAGCACTAGCATTGTCGTCGAGACAAATGATGTCGCACGCCAAGCGATTCAAGCATGATAGTGCTAGGGTTTTTGAGCCTAATAAAGCAAATGTTGGTTGCATTAAGAATAAATAAAGATCATGGATATAAAACTCCTGATTTTTAACGACTTCCTTTCTTTAAAACACCGAACATATTACATTCAAAGCTGTATGATATATCTCAATCTCCTGTTTTGAAGTTCTCACACCGGAAATTTTCGAACTCTCGGAAATTTCCAGTGGAATTATCCAGTGTCATAATTCGTGGCATAATCTGCAGAGATTATGCCACGAATTGGATTCTATCTTACATCTTTGTAAAAACAAAATACGTTTTCATATAGAAGCGGTCTTTTCCGAATTATCACGGCACGTGCTCCCTTAATTTTTTGTGAATATAATTATTGAGAGTTTATCAGCCGTGAAATTGCTTGTCAGCCGTAAAACGACTTGGCGGCCTGAGATAGCACGAGGCGTCATTAGATATTCCAAAACATTCTGGCTGGACGAAAATCGTTCCTTTAAAGTCTAGATCGATCGCAGCATTAGCTGAAGTGGAACTGATGGCCAGAGAACGAGAAGTCATCAGAACCTGATGCTATTGGAGACCACGGGAATGAGTGTCTGGACAGGTTCACATATGGCCTACCATGGACCACTGATGACAATCTAGAACATCAGCTCGGTAGTGGCCAGGATTTGGCAGAAGCATAGGCGGATCCAGGGGAAAGGGGGCAAAGGGGGCATGTGAACCCCGATCGACCCTCGGCACCGCCTTAAATGTTCACGGCGCCCCCCCCAGAAAGGTCGATGGCGCCTCCCTGAAATGTCGCTTCCCAAGATGTTAGTATTCGCTGGATACAGGGTAGCATAAAAGTGCAAGCAGCCTACCACCCGTTATGGTGCTAGGAGTGGGGTTCGAAATCATCTTTACTAATGAGGTGATTTTTAAATGATTAAGTGGGAACAATGAAATGCAGATACGAGAAATGACACATACTGTGCGCTACTTTAATTTATATCATAGTTTGGAGCCAATATGAAATATAGTAAAGACAATACACAATTAGTTTGCATCTTTAACGCGGCACCACCTGGGCTCTTTTCGTATGCACCGCCGCCTAGGTGGGGAGGGGGATCGGACCCCTAAACGATCTCGGGAACCGGAAGTGATACGGAAAAATTAAAACGGTACTGGAAGCGCCGTACTATCATATAATCTGGAGCCGAGTTTGAACCATATCCGTGGGCTTTTGACGTCACAGTGGGCTAAAATGTGTCAAATTTAGACCCATTAAAATGCATTATACTTAGGGAACTATTAAACCTAGAGCAAAACAAGACACCAATGTGTTTGTCTTGACCCAAGGATTCAGGTAATATGCGGAATAATAGTCAAAGTTTACATTATAACATTGAGCTTCATGGTCATGTTTCCTACAATTCTAATCCTTGAGTCATGCTCAATTCTAATGATACCAAATTTAAGACTATCATGTTTCATTCAAAAGCTATAGGCACAGACACTTTTAAAAACTGTGACCTCTGATGATCTCTGGTGACATTTATATTGGCCCGACCTCAAAATGGATGACTACTTGCAGATTTGTGATTTCAAGAGCTTTTGAATGATAATTAGAATCTTAGCCTAGCTAATCTAAAAGCCAGGTTAAATCCTGGTTTTTTCAGCCTCGATTTAGAAGAACATAATTACCTTACATGGGTTTAGAAATGACGTCATATCTGCAAAGCGACGCGCGTCATTTGAATCGACCCGGAAACATTCGCAAAAATCGAAGGGGTTCGATCGGACCTAACGGCCGTGGAGGGTTCAACATTCCATGGGACATTAAACATATATAGACTAACCAAAATAAATATACGAAAAACAATCATGATGAGATAGTTCGTTACCTTTTTTGTAAGGCTCAACGTATAATTCAACGCTCAGAAAGACAAGTATCAAGGGAGGGATTATTTACTCCCTTTATTTCGCCTGGTTTATCTACTTTATTTTCACCTTGAATGGTCTGACCACTAAAGATCGATACAAAAGTTTATTCTCCATAAGTTATAATGACAAAGAACACATCTTCCCAAACCAGTATCCTTTCCACGTGGACTCTCATCTCTTCGAGTCTGAAAGCTCGAACTTTCAGTGCGATACGGAAAGTTCCCGACCCCTGAAAGCTGGGGCTTTGAGGGTGTCTAGATGTTGCCAACTCAAACACAACTAGAAACATTGAGTATCTCTGCGGGCTATAAAGAGATAAAAGCAAACATAAATAAAAAATTACCAATTCAGCAGGTGAAAGATACGTCTTAGAAATTTTCCAGCTCCAGCTTAATTTTCCGACCGGAAAAAAACTTCACTATAAGCAGCGCTGACATTGCGTTTTTTCTCCTATAATTCTAACTTGAGCCTTCCAGCAGCAGTTCAAAAAATATGTTCAACATCTTCACCTGCAGTCTAGTTCATTCTCACACATCAGGTGTCCCTTCATAATGGCACGTGCAATCTGGTAAATTACTGGTAAAATCGGCGCCCACCGACTGGATTTGGTGCTCACCTGATAGAATGTGGCATCCATCTAGTAAATGGTTTGCGGGGGTCGGAGCAGGCAGCCAAATATCCACCCTCATGGACTTGTATGCTGTCCATAATGGCGGATTATTTCACTGACTTTGAGAAGCAAGTGATCAGTATAGCACATTTGAATTTCTGGAGCCTCTGTTTAAGCTTCGCCTACACTGGGGGGTTAAACCGATGGCTCCCCTTTAGGTTTTTTCAGAATACCGGAAAAAACGACGAGGCGCAGCACCGCGGTTGAAAGCACCACCTCTCACCCAATCATTTCCCACCATCCCTGAACATTTTTACCCCGTGTCATACCACGTCAGGTCACCAGGCGAGGTCAACCAAGGTCACCTCACTTCAACTTTTGAGTTCTACCATAGCTACATGCTTAAGCCGACCAATATGAAACTTTCTACACTTATCAAGTTCAGGGCCTTTCAGGGTCTAAAAAAATTTATTCGGGATTGTTCGATTTCGTGACTTGGGGTCAGGTCACGAGATGACCTCCAATTACCAAAGCATGGAAAAAGCTGTATTATGATCTAAAAGTCACAACAATTATTGAAAATGCTCGAATTGCTCAGAAAAGCACACTTTGCCCCTCTTTCATGGATTCCAGGGGCGATATTTACCCTTTGACCTATCTGAGGTCATCAGAGATCTCCCGGTCAAAAAATAGTATTTACGATAACGTTTGACCTAATAAAGCTAGAGCGCTGAATTATTAAACGTCATAATCTTTGTCACGTCGTTGGCTTTCATTTGATATACAGCAAGGTCGATTTCTGACGTTTCGTCACCTCAGGTCATGTTAGGCCACGAGGTGCTCTTTAGGGGTCAGAGCACTGAGGGGAGGTCATAATGTGTCCATAGCAGAGAAAGCGCTGGCATTTTCCTATAATATGTATTTTACCAAATCCCAATAGCTCTAATCGCATGCAAGCTATGCCTTCATAAGCATTGTATGTTTTAATGGAAATGACCTATCGTGACCTAAAGGGACCTCTGGAGGTAAAACATTGACCAGAGCACTTAAAAATGCGACTTAATTCCATTCTGAATTGACACGAGCTTTCTAATGCACTTTGCAGATTTGCGTTAACCCCCATATTTGCGGAGTTAGAGGAGGCATCGATGCCCCCGGTGGGGCGAAGGTGGCGCCGGACCCCGGTGAGGCGCGGGTTAATGTATCGATAAAACAGGAGTAAATATCTACCAAAATCTTAATATCAGAAGTTGATAATTTTATGAGAATGGCAATATTACAAAATTACACGCCAGGTGAACCTCATGGCTATCTTTCGGAGATAGGGCGATGCGTGGGAACCAATGGCCCCTTGGCCGTGAAATATAATCATTTGGACCTCGTGATCCGCGAAAACCTGCCCTCGGCTACGTCCCGAGGCAGTTTTTGACCGATCACTCCGTCAAAATCAAAAATTTCCCAGGTCCGGGCGGGTATACCCAATACCATTGTTATCACAACTCTGAAGCTCGAAAATATCCGCAAATTAAATAGTAGCGTTGTGATGCACAATATTCTGCTGCAAGGCGGTACCTTCCACAATGATACTATCAATTTCCCTTCTGAGAATTGTTTTCCAACGAACCATACACTCCACAATTCACGGGCTCTTGCACACAGAAGAGACCGCTTGCTGAGCACCCTCCAGTGAAATAGAGGCGTGCTCGCGGGTATGACTTTGATCATATTCGAGCACACACAAGGCATCATATCATGTGGCGACCAACCGCAAATGAAGGCACACATTGCCGCTCCTAGCGGCAAAGCTGGAAACCACAATGTTTGATAAATGCATCAACGTTATTAAAGGGAATATGGCACCTTGGGATATATCAGACTAAAGTGGTTTTAGGAGCAGCTTTTACTGAAAATAATGGACGCGGTTTTACTTTTCCTGAAAACAGCTCATAAGCCCAATCATGAACTTTCCTCTGATAAAGGTAAAAAAGTATAGGAGCTGCGTGCCCTCCAATCGGCCAATGATTGGGTAAGACTTCTTGCTCGATTGAGCCTTTCTGATTTCCGCCATAAATGAATAAAAATGCAAATGAAGCGTGTTTAACCAGAGAAGTTATTAGTAGAAACCAATGTGACAGTTTTTGGTTTTGGCTGTTTTTTATATATCTTATACAGTTTATAAATCAAAATAATTAATTCTTTTTTAAACTAGTCAAGAAACCTATACGCATTTGTAGTCACTAGCACGGAGGACACGTTAAGCACGGTTTTAAGAGGTCCCACCGAGAAATATCTATCTACGCAGCGGACCTGAGCATTACGTTACGCTGGCAAGCTTATCTCATATCACGTGACCAAGCGCGTTGCATTTTTCATATTTATCCTCGAACGTATGTTCTGGGGGAACTTAGATTTCGATTAGGTGGCTTATCTACATGCTCTATCGCATGACTATCTCAGTTTAGATTCCATTAACCCTCGCCCCACCGGGGCCACGATGGCCCCCCTAAGGTTTTCCGGGATAGCAGAAAAAGACGAGGCGCAGCACCGCGGTTGAGGGCTCACCCCACTGCATCATTTTCCCATCATCCCTGAAATTTTTAACCCGGGTCACCCAAGGTCAGGTCACCAGACGAGGTCAACCAAGGTCACCCACTCACCTTTAGAGCTCTGTAAGAGCTACATTTCAAAGTCGATCGATTTGAAACTTCCTACACTTCATGACCCCTCCAGGGTCTACAAGGTGTATATCCGGGATTTTTCGATTTCGTGCCCTGAGGTCAGGTCACGAGGCGACCTCTCCCATTGGAAAAGCATGGGAAAACTATTTCATGATATAAAAGCCACAAAAATGATTGCAAATACTCAGACTGCTCAGAACAACGTTTTGGACACCCTTCACGGATCCCAGGGGTCATATTTGCCCTTTGACTTTCTAAGGTCATCCAAGGTCACCAGAGGTCAAAAACAGTATTTTGACAATAACTTTTGACCTAATTGAGCTAGAGCGGTGAAACAAACACCATCGTGCGTGTCTTGTCACTGGCTTTCATTTGATATACGGCAAGGTCACTTTTGACCTTTCGTGACCCAGGTCATATTAGGTCACGAGGTGACCTCTGGCGGTCAAACCAATGGCGGGAGGTCTTTACGTTCAACATAGCGAAAAATATCTGGCAATTTGCTATCAAATGTACTTTACCAGGCCTCAATAGCTCTAATGACATAAGAGTTATGCCCAGTTTGCTTAATCATTGCATATTTGAGTGAAAATAGCCGATCTTGACCTAATTTGACCTCTGGAGGTCAAACCATTGACCTGAGCACTAAAACATGCGAAGTAATTTCTACTGAATTCACGCGAGCTTTCTATTGCACTTTGCAGATTTGCGCTAACGCCCATATTTTCGGAGTTAGAGGGGCCATCGATGGCCCCCCGGTGGGCGAAGGTGGCGCCGGACCCCGGTGGGGCGCGGGTTAAGAAGGTGCCAACATGGGATGGACAAAACTAAGACGTAGCCGGATCTGGTCCCAAAATTTCGGGTGACGCCCCCTGTTTCACTGGTTCTGGGAACTCGTCAACATCGCTTTCGACACGCATGTAAATACCCATTCTGACCGATAGCAACTTTGAAAGTTCATTTTTAGATGAACGTGTTGAAAGATATCTCATGGCCTGGCCTTGGCAGACCAAAATGTGATTATTTTAGATGGGATGCAAGATGATATTGTTTTCCTCAACACGACGACGCCGCGACTCGTTTCGCTCTGCCGACGGAAAACTCGGACGAGGAGGTGCGGTTGTACATAATTTTCAGTAATGTCAGTATTCCCTAGGACCAGTGTGGGTGCAGTTGTACTCCCCGTCGCTATTCCCGAGGACCAGTAAGTTGTTACGATTACAACCGTGTCCTGTCCTCTATTTGGTGGGTTAGTTACAGCAAACAGTAAAACACGATAGGAAATAGGAAAATGCCAGAAATTGATAGGAAAATGCCAGACTTTTTCCGCTATATGAAGCGTATTGATCTCCCGCCAGTGGTTTGACCTCAAGAGGTTACCTCGTGACCTTATATCATCTGTGGTCACAAAAGGTCAGAAAATGAACTTGCCGTATATCAAATGAAAGCCAGTGACTAAACATGCACGATAATGTTTCATTTAGTGCTCTAGCTTTATTCGGTCACAATTTTTTGTCAACATACTGTTTTTGACCCCTGGTGACCTTGGATGACCTCGGAGAGGTAAAAGGGCAAACATCGCCCCTGAGTTCCGTGAAAGGGTGTCAAATAACGTTTTTCTGAGCAAGCTGAGCATTTGTAATCGTTTTTGTGACTTTTAGATTATAAGACAGCTTTTGCATCCGTACATGTATATTAAAAAAAACACACACACACACGTAAGCATACAGACACTGCAAACATATAGTCTTAGGGATGACAAGTGGCTGGAGTTGTAGAGATGAGCACGTCCGAACGGCCGACGGACGCCGCCATACGACAGGTGCCGCGTATCTCGCACCCACGCCCATGCTTTTTCGATGAGAGATGTCACCTCGTGACCTGACCTTAGGTCACGAAATCGACAAATCTTGAAGATACATCTTGTAGACCCTGGAAGGGTCTTGAAGTGTCGAAAGTTTCAAATTGATCGACTGAGAAATGTAGCTCCTATAGAGCTCAATAGTTTAAGTGAAGCGACCTTGGTTGACCTCGCCAGGTGACCTGACCTTGGGTGACCTAGGGTAAAAAAATTCAGGGATGGTGGTAAAATGCTGGGGTGAGAGATAGAGACCTCAACCACGGTTCTGTGTGTCGTCGTTTTTCAGCTATCCCGAAAAAATCCTTAGGGGGCCATCTATGCCCCCGTGCCGTGGGGCGAGGGTTAACGTATTTGAATTAAGTGTAGGGTATAAATAGGAACCTGATCGAGAGGAAACTGGATGAAAAACAAACAAACTTAATTCATACGTTCCAGATTTAATAAACACTCCCTGGGCAGTTTTATGTAATCACATTGCCTTATACTTGAAAATGGTCTTCCAAATTGTGCAGAAATTGATGCGTACTCCTTCTCCAGTCTAATTTAGCGTCTAAATTTAGACGCGTCTATTTTGGACGATGGTGGAAGTTGCCGTTCGGCAAGTTAGACGGCAGTTAGACGCGTCTAACGCTAGACGTCACTCAGCTGGACGACCGTGGAAGCCTCCAGCCTCAATGTTTTCAGCTTCCGTATTACCGAACCATTGTAAGGAAACATTGTTGAACTGTGTTGAACAGCTCCACAGTGAGCGCTATGGACCAAGCGGCGTCATTGAATTTTGAAATAAGGGCTCAGGTGTTCTTTAGCCTCACAGATTAAATGAGCTTGAATCGCTAGAAAATGCGCACGGAGTTTGGGCATGGTTTAAAATATAAACATAGGAATTTAAGAAAATTATTGCGTCCCCGATTTTGGATTTTTTGCACACTGCATCGCACACAGATGCACTGTGTACACGACAGCGTTTCACTTTATCAGCACATTTGCGGTACAGTGGAGTCAGCGCACTAAGGTGCCAAATATGTCAGCGGGACCAGGTGCCAAATGCCAATGCCAACACTCGCCCTTTTACAGACGACGAATTTCCGATATTATCAAACACGAGATAATACTTCCAGGTTTGGCTACATGAAGCAAATACCGGGGCAGATCCAAGCAAAATGTGTTTGTACACAAACCGCATGTGTTGCTGATTTTCTCAAAACAATTTTTTAACGATTTTAATTCTTGTCCTCTCCCCACAAATCGATCTGGTTAATTGGGCAAAAGTGGCAAGAAACCCAAGCCTTGGATCTAGATAGGAGTGTTATTACTACACAAAAGTAATGATGATCTAACAGTCATACTCTAAATACTCGGCCATGCTGATTCTTTATTCTTGGACATGCTTAAAGCATGTGCCTTTTTGTGTAGGGGAAGATGGTCATTATGCGCCCCCTTAAGCAAAATCATCTGCCCAAAATTATGCAGTTGACTTTGGTGCTACTTCTAACCTGAAAAATATTTTGTGATCACTTTGTTTTTATTTTCCCCTGCCGTAGTGTATTAATTTGATCAAAAATTTGAGCGATTTAAGTTTTTGAAAAACCTTGCAAAGGGCGCAATTATGAACAGAGTATCTACATAAACTGCGCCCACCAAGGTTCATAAATGCGCCCGGGTTTATGTATGCCTTCGACATAATAAGCCCGAGTGATGACGTACGCCAATGGCAGTTGATATGTAAAAAATGCGTAAAATAGATCCTCAAAATTATTTTTAGCATTTTAAGGTCCCAAACATACAAATTTTATCCAGGTCGGTCCACAGTTTACCCGGTCAGTCCGAGCCGATGCGCTTCAAAACCGAAACTATTGACCTAAATCCGTTCTAGACCCGATAATGAACGAAAGGGAACGAAACATTGAACACAACACCGCAGCCGATTTCGTATCCACTACTTTCCCATTTTCTTATCCAATTTGACCCGTGACTCATGAAGTTTGGCGACCTATGTTTGCACTTGATATGTGGCGCAAACGAATAAGCACCATTCCTAACGTACCATGATGAAGTTATGATCTACGGAAAGTTGGCCACTGTAGATGACATTTTTGTGCGGTTCAGCAACTTTGGCTAAGGTGTCGATTTGACCACTTGGTAAAGAGGTTCATTTCACAGGCGCAAACGTATTGTACAACACCCTCGGCACCCTGTACCAGTGCTGACCGTATGAATGTCCCAACCCTTTGCCGTATGGCCGACATATTTTTTACTTGTCAAATCCGACGAAAATAGCATTGCTACCAAACACACTTGCAAACCATCGGCACCACTACCTCATGTAGCTCAAGAGGACTGGGAATAAACAGAAAATTTCCATCCCATATACTTTCCACAGAATCTTTCTCATGGTCTCTCTTACTTCTATTGAAACAGCTAACTGTTCTCCTCTGTTGAATTTAACACGCGCATTGACGGGGGTCTGAGCCACCTTCGCATTGACGGGGCGGGTACCCGCCCCCTAAGATCTCGAGAACCACGGTAGGTAGCGAAAAACGGTAAACGGCGTTGGGCTGCCCATCCACTTCTCCATCGAAAACATTGGAACCATTTTTTTGTCAGGTCACATTTAAGGTCACGAGAGGTCAAAACATGCCCGTGATAGGGATAACATGTAAATTCAGTTTTTCGGCCATTAAATCTCAACAAGTAAAGATAGAGCAAAACGACTTGAACCATATGAATCCTCTTAGCAAGCCGAATCGAATGATATATAATTTGACCTTGCTAGGTCAAATCAAGGATTTGACCTGACCTGAGGTCAGGTCAGGGTCAAATTATATAAAATGCATGTCATTAGAACTGCAAAGCCCAGGCGAGTCTAATGCAGCTAAAATAAATGCTCTATCACCATCCGTTACTGAGTTATTCCGTAAAAACCATTTTTCCCATGTATTTCCAATGGAGAGGTCATGCCTCGTACCTGACCTTAGGTCATCGATATCAAAAATACCGGAACATATTTTAGAGAACTCGGTGGGGCCATTATGTGATATGAGTTTCAATCGGATAAGTTCACCCTGCTCCGACTTATGCTATCTTAAACTTTTTTGAGGTCGGGTCACTTGACCTGTAATGGTGACCTGACCTGAGATGACCACCTAAAATTTTCACAGAAGTTGTAAAAATAATGAGGAAAAGGTATACCAAGTACGGCGGCGCTACGCGCCGCCGTTTTTCTGCTATCTCCGAAAAACCCGAGGGGGCGGGTACCCGCTCCCCCGTCAATGCGCGTGTTAAAGCTCAGAAGCGACGGGAGTATTGCAAAGACATGTTTCTTCACCGCCTTCCTCACGGGGCCATTTGGGTCTGGTATTCAGAGGTGCAGAAAGTATGCTGGCTGTCACAAACTCAATGCAACGTATGCCTCCTCTGTCACACAGAGCTGGAAATAATAATTGTATACTTGAATACTATTTCCAATATGCTGAATATCCTCTACCTGTCCCTTACTTTTGCAGCAGACAAGGTTCTAGCACCAAACCATTACAATTACACCATGAAAGTAGTAAGTTTTCATTTATAGATCATATTTTTGTTTTTGGAAGGAAAATTTCCAATTATGGGTCATTTTTTCCAGTATTGGGGTCATAACTATTATTGGCAACTCTGACTGCAGTTTCCCCCAATGACATGCATTTCCTTTTTTAAGAAGTTTCCATTTTTGAAAGGAGTGTTTCCAATTATGGTACTTTTCCACATGATTACATGTAGCAATTATCATGAAAATAGTCATTATTGGGAACATGCCTATTAATGGGAGCATACATGTACACACAATTGGGAACCCTAACCGCAGCCCCCCCCACTACACTTCTATCTCACATATCAACAAAAGGAAAAAATGTCAATGTCAACATAGTATTTGAATCTACCTAAAATGTGTTGGTAAAGTGGACCTTAGGTAGCATTTTTATAAACACATCAAATGCTTACAATTTGCATCCCACTCACGATTATCACCTGCCTGGTCATTCATTTTTGCAGTAAAAACTCTGAGGCAACTAGCCTGCATAGATGTAAAATTATGTCTATTGCCCTAATAGGTACAGAGGTATTGGAATTCACATGCCAAAGAAAGATCCAGTGTAGTCAAAATCCTGCTTTAACTCCATGCAATTCAGGTCCTGTGCATTGCTTACCACCACTGGTAGTAAGCAACACACCCCCCAACCAGCGTTTTTCAAAGTCTATTTGTTTCTGAGATTTGCTGTGATTTTCTGAGATAAGAAAGGGTCTACTCGGCCCCCTCCAGTGCACGTTAGTTCCAGGCCCCTCTCCAGTGTGGGTGTTAACACTGTGGAGGACTGCATTAGCACACATTTGCTATCTGTACAATATTGATATGATAATTTGATCATGAAAACTCACCTGAATCACTGTTGTTGCCAGCCTGTTGCTGGCGCCAACTCTCCCAACTTCCTCCAGCTCCAAATCTATCTAACCAATCTAGGGCACAAATAAACTAAGGCACAAGCAGACTAAGGAGTTGGAATGAAAAACCAAGCTTGATATGGGAAAGTGCATCAGTCTTACAATAGCCTACAATCATCTTAGATTAGCCATGGGCAGCAATATTTGTTCTAGCTAGTTTTAGCCTGCACTTATCTTAAATATACCTAATGAATATGCCCTCAAAATAAGTGGCTTCCCGCCTGTTTAAATTTTTGGCAGGCTCTACATCACATAAACATTTTTAACTTGTCTTGTCACTGTTGCGCAGTTTAAGTAGAATTGCTGCCCAGTTATGTTTATTTTCTCACTCACTTAGTACTTTTATTAGTAGCTTTTAGGCGTACTTAATACTAAATTCGAAGAAATAGGGGCCAATAAATCGAAGACACTCAGACTGTAAATATGATTTCACCTGATAAAATGGACAGAGAAGTACTTAATAAAATATCTGCGTTATCGTTAATGCCTTAAATATGCCAACAATCGTGTATTTCTCGAAAAAATTGACTGTCACATATCCGGTATCTAGGCGACAACTTTCTGCAAACTACTAACAATCAGCCCCATTGGTCTGCATGTTAAAATCTGGCAACTGTGACAGCGGTTTGCGGGTTTTCTGCAGCGGGGGTCCCTCGTTTTAGTAGAAACTGAACACAGTACCAATATTGTATTACTAATGGTACGCTGTGCAATTGAAGAACAGAGCTGCTAAGTTAAAATATTCCCTACACGCTTCATTCTCTATTTCGAAAATATGGGTTTTGATCTTGAGCCATACAGTCAGGATCACTATTTTGTCACAATTATGCACCTCAATTTTTGTAAATGTGTCACAAACTCCGGTAGCCGAGTTGGCAAGTTTCTGCACCTCTGCTGGTATTGCTGCAGTGACTTTGTAACGAGTGTGTCTGTATTGGTTTGGATTGTTTCTGATCATACGCTGCCCTCGTAGATCGCTGCTTAGTAACTAAAATATCTTACAGTATTGTCAAGTGGGCCGTTACTTATGGCAGAGGTAAGAACAAGTCAAATCGTGCCACCATATTTTGAGAAAATCTTCAGCAGCCGGAGAGACGGTAGATATATAATTTTTCCCTACAGTTTTTTGCGTCTTCTTACATGTGAACATGACACCTTAGGGGCTTTTGAGTTATTGATCTTTCCACTTTGTAGACTATTTGATCATTAATGATTTACAAATGTCTCAGACTGTTTAGCATGTCTGAAAACAACTTTTTTGTTTGTGCTAGCGCCGTTCAACATGTTGAAGGAGGACTACAGAGGCAAACAGGTCCATGCTTAAAATCATCCACGGTTTAAATAGTCAAAATTCTAGTTTTTCCTCGAGAAGAGCCATTATCAGAACATCCCAATGGATTCTCAAGACATTCTGAGGCAGGGGCGTAGCCAGGATTTTGCTCAGGGAGGAGGCGAAAGGGCCCTGATGGGCAAAAAGGACCCTACTTGTTACAGAATAGAGTGCTGAAGAGGGCTTACGAGGGCCATGTCTGGTATTAGATATCAAATTTGGCGACAGAGCATAGTATGGGTGAGCCGCGCTTCGCGCGGCCCGTGTCCTCGGGGTGGCCCTTCGGGCTCTCAGGGAGGTGGGCAGCCGTCCCTGCCGCCCCCCCTTGGCTACGCCCCTGTTCTGAGATGCTTATCCCTTGGGATGTTCTGATAATGGCTCTTCTCGATGAAAAACTAGAACATTGACTATTTTAGCCGTGGATGATTTTAAGCATGGGCCTGTTTGCCTCTGTAGTCCTGCTTCAACATATTGAATGGCGCTAGCGCTATCAAAACATTGTTTTCAGACATTCTAAACGAATCACGAGCCAGGGAAGATCCTAGGGATCAAGCCGGGGAATTCTGGGGCCAATAGTTAAAAGCATCCGTTCATCCCCGTTCGAAGGCGGGGGCAGGCGTTTGGGCCGGCTGACAAACTGACGCAAGCATTAGAAATTGTATACATCACAATGCAGAGCATACAAAATGCAAATAATTTACGCAAGGCTCGTCAATATAGGGATAATTGTTTGGGTTGTGGATTAGAATCTCATGGTGAATAAACCCTTTTTTAGAAGAGATTGGTCGCACTAGTTTCGTGCCGCGGGACTCTCGGCTGATTCAGACTGTTGTATTGCTTGGGGATAATCATCGGTGTTTTTTTTGCATTTTAATACCCCGCCCCGGTGGGTCTCCGAGCCACCTTCACCCTGGTGGGAGGGAGGAGTGGGGTTGCTCAAACACCCCTCCCCCCACCTTGAACTCGGCTCCTTTGCTGGATAGCGAAGAAACACGAAGCTGTTGGATAGCTCATACAAATTCATGAAGAAATTACATCCGTCACTGTTGGGCTCAGGTCAATATTGAGGTCATGACAGGTCACATAAGGTGGCATATCATCTGGGTGGCTCTAGTACCTGACATAGTTGAGTTAGAATCATTTTGTAGACACCCTTCGCTTCCTCTTGTTACGGTAAATCAAATGATGTATGATATGACGGTACTAGGTCAAAACATAAATATCACCTGATCTAAGGTCAGTTCAAGGTCATTTTCAAACCTAGCATAGTCAATATGCATATTAATCGACTCGTAATAACAATCCAAACGTAATGGTATCAAAATAAAACTTTATCATCATTTCAACAAAGGTATTGGCTCAAGAAACCTGCCTATGTAGCCCCAGTTGACCTCTCAAAGGTCAGAGGTAAAAATTGCAACATGAGCCTGTAAAGCAGCCCAGGATACTACGATTTGGAGAATATGAAGGTAGGAGCCCAGGATACTGAGATTTGGAGAATATGGAGGTATTCGCAGCTGTATCTACACAAATACAGCCCAACTCCTGTTTTGTTCTATGCATTTCCAATGGAGAGGGCGCCATACGGTGCGCAAACCGGTAGCGGTAGCAATATCAAAGTTGCAGTTGAGCGGTAACCTTAAGAGACATTGGGTTGGGGTTGAAGACTTTTACGAGTGCGTCCCACATGTGTATGCCCATAGTTTATGAAGCTTTGAACGGGTCTCAAATTTCTGTTTTTTTATCAGCAGCTGAAGTTATTTCAGAATATATACAGAAAACAACAACTTAAGAGTTATGACTGCAAAAATAATTTGGATCCCAAATTTTGATTTTTTGACACTTGGGAAATATATTTTCAGAACATTGCATAGTATTTGAATTGAGGAAATTTCCCCAGGCTCAAGGCCTGGGGACCTTTCCACCAATGTGCACAGGAATGGAAAAACCCACCAACTCGCCAACCAGGAATAGCGACAGATCCTGAACATTGAAACCATTAAATGCCACAAAAATATATGTACAAAACCCGAACAGTTCGGGCTGGCAAAAGAAAAGAAAAATTCCCAAGGAAAGCTCTAAAGAAAAACACCCCAACAAGGTAATCACCACGATTAACTAGAAAAGATGGCACAAATTAGCTGACTCGTTTGGATTCAGGGACGAGGTATAACAAATTTGAAAAAAATCCTGGAGTGCTGATAGCTCAGTTGGTGGCGTTTTAAGCTTGAAAATGTCGGGTTGTGGGTTCGATTCACGGCCGACTCCGTTTTAACGTCAGTGCCGTTTTCCAGTGTTTGTGAAAACCGTTTCAAAGGCTGCAGAATTGCGTTTATATTTTATATTCAGTAAGTTTCATTGCGAATTCGGGAATATTACTACCTGGTTGTTTTGTATGAATGTTGATAGCATCTGTCACAATGTGTTCAGGAATTGCCAATATTTAAAGGTTAAAAGCGACAGCGTTTGGTGGTCGACATTTAGTTGGCGACAGGTTCGAGGCTTTTTCCATGTGCACGATATACCTGCGGCACTCCTTAAACTTGTTCTCTTCTCTGCTGGGCACTTTCTTAAATGTACTTTATCGCTGTGGTTGACTTAGACAAACATTGCCATCTTAAGCATCTTGAAAACGGAGAACCTCATAAGAACCGATAATTCCATTTCCTTGTAATGCGGTGTCCTAACCGAATGCGTCAGGGGACGTCGACGACGGTCGGCAGCAGTTGCAGAGCGGTCACTGACCTCTCTCCGGGAGTTATGACAGACAGAGGAAAGGCTGAGCGTTAGCACCAATCTAGCAGCTCCACTTGCGACGAACTGTTCTCTTTCAACACCGAAAATCAGCCCCCGGCTGGCACTATTGAAAAGGACGGTTTAGGAGAAAGAGTTGATCATGTCCAATTCCCATTGATTTTTCAATTTAAAATGTTACTGAAAAACACATATTACATTTAGTGACTAAACCAAAGACAAATTGCACGGATCTGGCCTTCCGACATAAATCGTCGGCATCAAAAGTTGGGCAGTGTTCAAATTTTTCTGAAAAGCATTACAATGTTTTGCGATGCGTTGCAATAGTACATTTGGGTGTCCTAACCAAAAACGCAGGTCGGTGCGGCAGATTCCTTGGATCCGCCTGTGATCCCATCTATTAACCGATGCATAGAGTAAGTGGAACAGACTATTACTTAGGTAGATGGGTGTAATAGTGGTGTGAGCACTACGCCGGTTCCTTCGCGGCTGCACCGGATTCATCTACTGGTGAGAATCTTGAGAAAGGTGTCATTTTTAGTTCGTTTTCCGTGAAGGTGTAATTTGACACCCTGGAATCCCTTCCAGTAGCAGAAAAAGTAGGAGAGTTCTCATGTCATTTACACTTGGAGCGTTTTAGGGAAAATCGCCCTGAGATAATTTAGTCCATGTACGATGTAAGCCGCATTGATGATGAGGACATAAATTAAGACCTATTCTATCAAGAACACCCATACATAAAGGATTGTCGCTGGCGAGAAAGGCAGAGACAGGAGCAAACAAGTAGAAGAATCTAACTGAAACTTTCGCAGGCAGGGCGCGAAACATTTTCAGAGACCACTGAGAACGCAATGACCTTCCGGTTTCCATGCCGTGGCCGATGGTATTGGACGGCATGAACACTTAAATCCCTCTGCACACAATTATGGGCTCGTGACTGCCTAGTCTAACGAGATTAGGCTCTCGCCTCTAGCGTTGTCTAAGTATCCATTAACCTTTCGATTTACTGTACAGCAATGCATGTTGCCCACAGAAGCACCGTTCCTGCCCTGGTGCGCATCAGTTACCATGGCAACTTGGACGGCGCACGTGAGGAGGTCAACATGAGCACGTGAGAACTGCAAACTGAGAGTCTGGGTCAGCTCCTACGCATTGCCAGATTTATCTTAAAAAACACAAAAACTCCGATTCCCGGATTTCGCAACATGTGAATCAAATTCATCACGGGGCAACGCAAGGAAAAGGATGCAGAGAAACACCCAAATATCTGAAAAATGAAGCAACATCATTTGCATACCTCCCACTCGGAGGTATTTCAGCATTTCTTTCACGCTTTGAGAAACGGCCTGGACGCGGTGACCACTGATCCGACCTCAGATCAGATCACAGGCCGTGGTCAAGTACTCCTTCCTTCAACATCTTTGATCAGATCAGAGCACACCGTCAAGTGGTTTTTTCTTCAACGTCTCGCATCAGATCATAGCACACAGTTAGATAGTCCTTCATTCAACATCTTTGATCAGATCATAGCACACCGTCAAGTGGTCCTTCCTTCAACATATCAGATCATATCACAGGCCGTGGTAAAGAAACCCTTCCTTCAAAATCTTAGATCAGATCACAGACCGTGGTTAATGAGCTCCTCCTTCAACAGCTCGCATCAGATCACAGGCCTTGGTCAAGTAGCCCTTCCTTCAACATCGTTGATCAGATCTCAGCACACATTCAAGCAGCCCTTCCTTCAACATCTTCGTCAGATCACAGCACACCGTCAAGTAGTACTTCCTTCAACATCTTCATCAGATTACAGCACACAGTCAAGTAGTCCTTCCTTCAACATCTCACATCAGATCACAGCACACCGTCAAGTGGTCATTCCTTCGACATTTCACATCAGATCACAGCATACAGTCAAGAAGTCCTTCCTTCAACATCTTCATCAGATCACAGCACACCGTCAAGTAGTCCTTCCTTCATCATCTTTGATCAGAACAACAGCACACAGTCAAGTAGTCCTTCCTTCAGCATCTCAGATCAGATTACAAGACAAATAGCCGCACTAACAGAAAATAATAACGGCAAAACCAGCGGCAGAATTTGCAAGTTATAGCCGACGACGACGCCATTTCAGTTATGCACTAATAAAGACTACAACCGATTTCAACATTTTGTGTTCATCGGTGATGAAAGATTGTGCATTTTATATCTGCCCACTTATAGATCCATCGATAAAGTCAGGCATGCCTAAGTAGCACCACGCGTGTTGTGAAGCCAAACAAACTAGCCAAGGAGAACAGAATCAGCAAAACATATTGTGAGTTATGATCATGCCAGAAGCAGGCTAAGAACATCCGAACCAATTAAAATTTCAGACAGCACCAGGCAGTACTTATCTTTTCAAGCTTAAAACAAACGTCTTTTGAAGTGAACCAATGATCGGAAAAAGTGCAGATAAGTACCAGCCCGAAAATCTGTTGAGCCCATCCCGGAGAAAATATCAGTGTACGATGTCACGGAAACGTACATGCACTATTACCATGGTGACAATATCGGACTTCTTTACGCAATCGCAAAATAATGAGCGAGCTGTGGCTGGTCAAAGGTCAAGTATGATTGGCAGTAGCCTGCCTGTGCCTGAGCTTAACGATAATCGATGTGAGCGGCAGTGAGGCACATACAGCTAGGGGTGGGACCATTCCTAAAAGTATTGGTTTTCGGCCTGATTTCCATGCCATGACCTCTAAATAAACGGGATATTTTTGGAATTTTAAGTACTGACTACACTGCGCACTTTTTAATAAGTTGTTTTCGTTGTTTAATCACCGCAAACAAGTTTGCACCATTGAAATGCATTGGGCAAGCTACACTTTGCAAATGGAGAAAGCAAAAAAACGTCATTAAAAACGAAACAAATGCCCTCATGAAACGATAAAATGTAGTTGAAAAGCAAGAAAGCGAAAAACTATTTAGTTTTGGTATTTGAACCGTATTTCGTTTGTTCGCTTTATAGTAATTGTTTGCGAGCGTGAGGAAGCTATTATAGTAATTACTGGAGCAGTTGGCGGCGATGTGGGGTGGTTAATCAAATATTGAAGCTATTTGGATAATTATTGTGTATGCCGGGAAGACCTCATTGTGACATTTGGCAATATACTTGCGCGGAATCAGTGGCGGATCCAGGACTTCATTTAGAGGTGGGGGGGGGGCTAGGGGACTCTATCACCACCCACCAACGCTTTAGATCAGCCTCCGCATATGCACTCTCTGTATATGCCAGTCTAGCTAATAAAGACAATCTTGGAGTGGCAAAATGATGTAATGCGTTTCAGGCAGACACATATAGCCTCTGCAGCTGAAGTGCCCTAAAACCCCAATTATCATCATCAGTCTCCGCCTATGCATTAGCTATAGGCACTTAAATTGAGGGGAGGCTTGAGGCCTTAGCTCCTCTGCCTCGTATCCTCCACTGCACGGAAGCTATCAATGAGTGGTCAGTAGATATTGCATTCAGATGGTATATTTTGTATGCTGTTGTTTGCAGTGTGGAAAATCGCAGGTGCCGGAACTTTTGCATTCTGGTTGACGTAGGCGGATCCAGGGAGGGTTGGTCCAGGGCCCCAGGTGGATCCAGGGAGTTAGTCTAAAATCATTTAGATTTTTGCCAAGTATATTTCGAATTTGATGATTGTATGCTGGTTTAACACCGGGTCACACCACATACGGGGCCGGGTACCCGTCCCCCTAAAATCTCGAGAACCACGGTAGGTAGCAAAAACGGTAAACGGCGTTGGGCTGCCCATCCACTTCATAAAACATTAACCATTTTTGTCAGGTCACATTAAGGTCACGAGAGGTCAAAACATGCCGTCAAGGGATAACATGTAAATTCAGTTTTTCGGCCATTACATCGAACACTAAAGATAGACAAAAGACAAACGTATGAATCCCCAGCAAGCCAACGAAAAAAAATGACCTCAGGCAAATCAAGGATGACATACCGAGGTCAGGTCAGGGTCAAATTATATAAAACATAAAATAGAACGCAAACCCAGGCGAGTCAATCACTAAAATAAAACTATCACCATACGTTGCGAGTTATTCCGTAAAAACCATTTCCATGTATTTAATGGAGAGGTATGCCGTACCGACCTATCACGATATCAAAAAATGAACACATTTAGAAATTGGTGGGGCCATTATGATAGAGTTTCAATCAGAAAATTCACCCCTCCGACTATGCTATCTAAACTTTTAGGTCAGGTCCACCCACACCACCAAACCAACCTAAAATTCACAGTTAAAAATAGGAAGTATCCAAACGAAACCACACCCGCCGTTTCATCTCAAAACCCGAGGGGGCGGGTACCGCCCCGCAATCGCGTTAAGACTAAGCTTGCTTCATTTTCTTGTAGAGGTTCTTCCCGCTGTGTGAAAAAGCGAAGTTGTCGCCAGGCTACATATGACAATTCCCATGTCATCTTTTTTATGAAACAAATATTGAAAGCTTTATGTGAGGCACCTGCAAAAATCATATTTTCCCCGCAAACGTGGAAATCCAAAAGGAGTATCGTCGTATAAAAATGGCAGATTATCACTATCTAGGCAGTTTGGTACCGCAGACACGGTAAATTGAGGACAGGAATTGGTGCTAAAAATGTCCAGAGTTCATTCGCGCGTTTATTATATTTCAGAAAGTAGTTCAGACAGAGATGCCTTTTTCATCCATTGGTATTTGACCAGAGACAATTTCAGAAATTGCACCTTTCCCTGGTGACGTTTTGCATAGCGGGTGAGTACTTAGTTTTGGGACAAAAATTTGATGATCATTATCTTCAAACACAATTAATCTTTCTATTTGATTTTTCGCCCAATGGAGGACCAATATATCGACTACGTGCAAACAAAAAAATTGGCTCATCATATTTATGTCTTATGAAACATGGAGACTTAAACCAGATCGGCCGTCCGCGGTTTTGTGGAGGAATTTTTGAAATGTCGACCAAATGAACCAAAGTCAATTTTTGCGCCATTTCCAGAAAATTTGGTCTAGCGAAGTCAACCATTCACCGTGCGACCAGCATCGTCAAGGCAGGAAGAACCGTCTCACGTGGCAATATTGGAAAACAAGTGTCGATCAATCACAAAAATGACACTAAAGAAACATCAGGCACTGCTTCGCGCTGCAAGAAACAAGGTCAGGGTTTCCACTCGTGTTCTTGCTCGAAAATTCGCCATTTCACAGACTTACGTCCGGAAACTGCTGGACAAAGCTGACCTTAAGTACAGGAAGAGAAAACGGTCACCCAACACAAAAAGACAGCAACGTGTTCCAAAGTCACGTCTGTTGAGATTGTCGCGATAGGTGCTCAAAGTGAACCTGAAGAATGATGTAATGGACGACGAGGGTTACTTCACGTAATGGGGAAACGATATGCCGTGCAACTGGGGCTTCAATGGTGGGCAAGATGGAGATGTACATACCTCCAAAAGTCAGATGGCGTCGGACTGGCAAGTTCCCACGAAAACGATTTGTGCGGGTAGCCATATCATCAAAGGGGATTTCTAGGCCTTTGATTTAATCCATTTGGGTACGTGTCGATGGGGAAACCTACAGGAATGAGCAGGGGCGCCGCCATGAAATTTTCACAGGGGGGACGGACCTGGGCTGGTGCTGACCGGGGGAGACGAATTTTGAGCATATTCGGTACCTGACAGCATTAATGGCCATTGACCCAATTTTTTTGGGGGAGGACCCCTGGTTAGCCAACAGGGGGTAACGCGTCCCCCGTCCCCCGCTTTCGGTGCACATGGGAATGAGTGCATAAGGAACGTTATTTTGCCCCATCTGGCTCAGAATTACCCAGATGGTGGTTACATGGTTGTTACAGCGTCGAACCAGGGGGGCACAACTACAAATTTTTCAGGTTCCATTTGTACTGAGGTGTTTTTATTCGTGATTTACTTTGTTTCAATGATTTCATAGTCAAGTGTCCCACAATCGATCCGTTTACCACCACATGCCATATTTTTAAAGGTGCTGTAGTGAAGCACATCAGGCAGAACCTGTTTTGATTATCGTGTGGCTCTTGTTTTAGTCTATGTTTTAGTGAAAGTTTTTACCTCCATCTTGTGTTTTTGTTGGTGCTTTTATCTGCACATCTTATATGCCCACTTTTATTGTTGTAGAGTCTTTGTGTCATTATGATGTCTTATTTTTACAATGTTTTAATGACACTAAGACTTAGGGCGAGTGCGTGACTTTGTTGCCTATCTCGGAATGCCACGGGTACCATTTTTATCATTTCATTGTAAATACCATGTCTTTGTTTTACTTATTTCACTTGAGCTGTTAGTGTGTTATACCTGTTGCTCATTTACATGAATAAATACAAATATAATACATATTTTGGCCGGACCTAGCAGCAGCTCACTACGCCAAAGAAACTCTGAAGCTTCTCTAGGAGGCGCGCGTAGCCGTGGTACCACGGGAGGGAAACCCACCAAAGGTACCCCAGCTGGGGCCGATCGATGATATTTTTAGGCATAGTTAAACAGGAGTCTTACAAATGTGGATGAGAGGCAAAATCTAATCAGTCATTGAAGGCTTGTATCCGTAAGGTACTCGCCGAGTTCGACCTGGAAGTCACTCGAACAACGGTGAGGAGGGTGGCCGGGCGCGTGCGAGCTGGAGACGGACAGGGTGGCAATGAACTGTTTCAGTAGTCATTAGAGATACTCCAGACTGTGCACCAGCCAGGTGTGAAATTGGATCGTCCTGGTAACAAATACACAGAGGTTATCGCTGTTTCATTTTGGTCCCAAAACTAAGTGCTCACCCGTTAGGCGAATCCAGGATTGCCGATCGGGGGACACTTTCTTGTGGGGGGGGCGCCATCCAGTCCAGAGGGGGCACCACTTTTGACCGGCCAAACCTATCAGATGGGCGCCAAATCTTATCGGTGGACGCCGATTTTCGCATCCGGGGGAGGGGGTGGATGGGAAGCGACATTTCAGGGGGGCACCATCGACCTTTCGGGGGGGCGCCGGGCCGTTTCAGAGGGCGCCGAGGGTCGATCGGGAGGCACGCGCCCCCTTGCCCCCTGGATCCGCCTATGACGTTTTATTATTATTGTTATGTTAGTCGACGTTGTTTGAAATTGTTTCTTAAACAGCCAAAATAGTGTAAAGGCGCCCAAAATGATACAAAATCCGCTGGGGCGGGTCGGAGAGGGAATTACCTTCCAAAAGGAACTAGTGGCGGACCCAAGGGGGAAAGGCATAAGCTCGGGGCAAAACTATGTGTTTGTCCCCCAAAATTATCGACCTCCTTTTTCCCCTGACTCTTTTTTAGTTTATAAACAAGATTTTGGTGCTTCAACTCTCAACTCCAAACAGAACCAGTTAAGTTCAGTGTAAATATTAGGCCTTGGACTGGAAAAGGGATCTCGAGCCCATCTTTTTCACCCCGTGACGTTTTTTTGCTTTTCGCCTCAAATACCCAAAATTCTACCGGCAAGTGATATTCTAGCGCAGCTTTCACGGCGTGACGTTTTTTCTACTTTTGACTTTGGTTTGCCCCTCCCGAACCCACCGGCTAGATCCGCCACTGGAGGGAACCATGCTCCATCTCCTCTTGACGGTTGGTGCGCCATTACGCCGAACAATTATTATCATTACATGACTACTGACGTTCCTTGCTTTGCCTCGTGGGTATTTCATATTGTCTGCTTCTCCCAATTTGGGAGGCGGGTAACAAAGTGGCAGCTCTATGTTTGGTCATGTAGTGAGGCATTTGAATGCTCACGAGAGTTATAGGCACCAATGGCGGACGCAAGGGGGGCATTCCGGTAATGCCCCCCAAAGCGCTGGAGGGAAGGGGTCCTAACTATCTTTTGGCCCCGCCCCAAACGCCGGGAAATTTAAAATGTTTACACTAGGTCTGTAGAGCAAAAGATATTCGCTCCCACCCCCCCAGGGGAGAGAGGCAAACATGGGTTTGCCCCCCCCAAACCTCGGGTCTGCGTCCGGCCCTGATAGGCACTCACTTGATTGAGTAAAAACAACCATATCACTCGCAATACTCCACCCGAGTGGTTAAAAGCCGAAGCTGAGACTAGGAATTCGAACTCACCATCGCCTGATTTTTTAGACCATCGCTCCAACCGCTGCGCTACGCGCCCGCCGGCGTACGGGTTGTGCGCCGGAAAATTTGCGGCTTACATTTGCATGGTTCTCGGAAATAGATTTTTTTGCATTTCTGTACATCTCACGTAAAAATGCCAAATGGAAAGTGGAGAGGGCAGGGAACGGGCCTTCCAATGACGTTGTTATCTTTTTTCCAACAGCCATAGGCTGTGGCTAGCAGACGGTTGAAAGTGAACAATTTAAAATGTAAGCTCTATGGAGCAGTCGCATTTGTACGCCGTAATAGTATATTGCTGTTAACTAACTTTGGAGGGGCTGGATCGGCACAAATGTATGGAAAACATGATGAAATATGACAACGTTCCGTTCACACTTTACAGTACCGCTTCATTGAAATGTCCTTCAAATTTAAATTGCATAAAAATTTAAAATTTAAAATTAAATTTAAATTTAATGAATACATTTCAATGATGCAGTACTGTAAAGTGTGAACGTTGTCATATTTCATCGTGTTTTCCATAAATACGTGATAACCTTTCAACCGATGAAGGAACACTGTTTCCGAAACGTCCTGCATGTTCAAAAAGTATACAATAAGCCCTATTGTCCGTGTGTTTCTATACATGTCTAAAACTCAAACAAGAGACCTATAATCAGCTGACCACCGTTCTATCGATGCGCCACAATGACCGAAGTCTGGTGGCGTTGTGGCCAAATGCACCCCCTTACTGACAATAGCTCGGTTAATATATATTTATGGAATTTATTGCTGCAGTTTTAGAAAACCACACGCCAATCCAAAGCTGCGTCTCTTTATCAATTTAATCAAAACCAGCCCCACGCCTGTTCCACAAGCCAGGGTACGGTGGCGCACTAGTAGCGCAGTGGGTTTCAGTGCTGCTGGCTCCGGTTCAATTCCCTGACGGGAGCACTGAATAAGGACCTCAAGATCCCGAATATACCCTTCCCAACTGGGTGAGAGTTTATGATGCCATTTAGCGTCAAAAATGGATGAGTTGCAAAACCCCAAGGTTCCTTGATTATATATGATATTTGGGTCATTTAAGTAACATATCAATAAAGACATATATAATGTACACCTCTCTCTTCCCCTCCCTCTCTCTCTCCCTCCTCTCTCTCTCTCTCTCTCTCTCTCTCCTCTCTCTCATACCGCAAGATTAACACACAATCCAACATGCATTACACAGCAAGCGCCAAACCCGCTGAAAAATGAATTGATTTCAAGCTCATGACTCTTACCAAAATTTTGGAAATAATGTAGCTGGAAACTAGTAACTCTCCATTTCTCATATCCCTCGACTCTAGGAAAAATATTTTCCAAGAAATGTAATGCACTCCTTTACTTGAAAATTTCGCTGATACATCCCATTCCTACAATCCGGCTTTGGGCCACGGGATCTTGCGGGATATTTCGTCCAGGACTTCTGTGCTAAAAAGTTGGATTAGCTTCGACCGACAGCGCGGAACTGATTGCGCGCGTAAGAGGCTTTGGAACGGTTCTCCTGAGACGCTACGGCGTTCAATCATTGACCTGATGAGTGTAGCTAGACTGGTACCTGTACCTGACCTGTGAGAGGATGAGCTGAGCCATACATAGCACACCTTTCGCTGCAGTGGTGCCCGTGGCTTTTGGAGCGTGAAACCTCGAGCTTGAAGTCGTGCCGTCCTTGCGGGCATGGATGGTTTCGATGGTGTGGTCGGAATATCTGATACAAGTTATGTAGCGCCTGAGCACGAAACCTGAAAGTACAGCTAGCAATAGCTTTAACAAAACGTTAAACTTAATTCCTCTTCATGAAGAAAAAAAGTAGTAAAGAGATGGCGAAACTTTCCCATAAACAACAATTTTAGAATAGAGGCCACAAAATTGCGGTGAGAACAAAACGTTCTTATAAACATATTTTCACAACCACGGGCGGATCTAGGCTCTCAGATCACGGGGGCAGATGGTCAGAAAGGGGTTACCATTCTGGTCAGGCAGGTGCCATTTTTGGTTGGAAAGACCTGTCAGGTGCTCTTTAAATTCTATTAAAGAGGTGCCGATACTCTAATCCTGAGGGGAGGAGGGGAGGCACCATGAACTTCCCTTCAGGGGGCCATGGAACTTTCAGAGGGCGCCATGACTATTTCAGAGGGCACTGAGAATTTATCGGGGGCAGTGACCCATGCTTGCAGCCGAATTCAGCTATTTTTTGTCAGTGCCTCAGACTATGCTGCCTTCAAATACACGTTTAATTTTCTTAAAATTATCTGGTACGCACGACACAGTGCTCTGCTTGATGGATATCTGTACCTGCCCTCTAAATTTCTCCCGAACAGAATTAAAAAAATTGTGAACATAGAAAGCAATATCACCACATATTATGGCGACAATTTCACTAGCACACTGAACCCAGCGTTGCTGTCTACATACAAAGCTCTTTCGTTGCTAAGACAGCAGCACACGTGCTATACCAAATGGCATAGCAGGACATATTTTTAAGCTACAAAGTGGTGGGCATTTTGCCCACCAGTTCCTCGTGCTAGTCCCACCAGCGAACGGCCCTGAACGGCCCAGTGCCCACTAGCCACCAGTCCTCGCATGCTCTAGAAGTGCCCATTTGATAGAAATTTGTGCCCACTTCAACCGAAAGCCCACCAGTCCAAAATCCTCAACATATGCCCTGGGGCATAGATACATCCTTTGCTGACTGTCCTTGATTGTATCTATGACATCTGCCACCGCTGGTTCATACCTCTTGACCAAAACATTTTAAAGTTGCGGGAAATGAAGTCAAAGATGACCGTCTGTCAAACCCATGACCGTCTGGCAGCGCAAGCTCTAGGGAGGGACGAGGCTGCCTTAGCACGCCTCAGATTGTGTCACATCCACCTCACTCACGCGTTCTTCCTATAAGGCCGTGGCACACCAGAGTGCTGGCACTGTCGCATTTAACTTACCATGAGGCACGTGCTGGTTAACACGCACCCCGCTGGGGTCCCTGGAATGACGCGCCCCGCTGAGGGAGGCGTTTTTTGCCCCCTTCCGTATCTCATTTCCCAGGAAAGCCAAAGGAAAATTACGGACGGCGTTTGAAAGCTCTTGACAAGACGAAAAGATATTATTCGAAACATTTTTATGTCAAGTCAATATTGAGGTCAGCATAGGTCAAAGAAGGTCCCATAGCCTTACCCCAGGGCAGTGTACGTTTCCCCCTCTAAACTTTTACTCAGCGAAGCTAGAGAAAATATCTATGCATCATTGGATTCCTCTCATCGTTGCAAATCGAATGATGTATAATACGACCTTTCTAGGTCAAATTGTGAAAATGACCAAACCTTGAGCTAGATCAGGATCACAGAGTGACCTGGTATGCTCATGCCGCATTTCAATCGACTCCCCGTGACAATATAAGCACAATACAAGCAGAATAGGAGCTTTATCTCAATTCAGTGAGAAGTTATTGGCGAAATAATCACTGCATACTCCTGTGACCTGACATAACCTTTGAGATGTCAGACGGTCAAGATTGTGGTAAGAATAGACGGTTTGAGGATTTTCAGCTTTATCTATCCGGTATTTACTGAAAACGAACCCTTTCAATTTTTCACCATAGACTTATAATGGGGTGACCAAAAAATTGACCCCACCTTAGGTCAACAATACCAGGATTCCGAGACAGCAGATATATAGACCCGAATGACCTTATCATGTCGTGACAGTTTCAAACTGATCGGTTGGCAGATGTTCCTTAGGCGCCGCTTCAAACTCGTGATTTTAGGTTTTGAGGTCGGTTCATTTGACTTTGGCTTACTCCTTGATGTGACATGGCCTGACCTAAAAAATGTTGTCAGATGCGAAAAATTGATCAGGGATAAGGTACTGTAAGTTTCATTGTTCTGCATCTCTTCGTTAGTTTTTGCGTTATTTGGGGAAAACTAGGAGGAGGTGGGGGGCGAATTTGGCCCCCCCAGCGGGGCGCGTGTTAAGCGTTGTGACTTTGAGAATGAGAGATGACGTCATCTCTCGGGCGCTTCTTTACTGCAGTATCTACTGGGGGAATTTCTGATTGTACGTATTTCTAATGTGGATTACCGCCAACATCCGGAAACGATCATCCACATTGCCACACTGTGACCAGCTCAAACATTTTAATATCGTTCACTCCCGGTGTCAAGGATACAAACAATATTATTTTCATCCACAACTTTCTACCGGTAGAATAAACTCCCGTTCCCGTAAAATAGCCCCGTTCCGTATAGCTCTGCACTGCTGCATTAGACTCGGGACTTTAAAATGCATCAAGCAACCCTTTGAAGCACTTTCTCCCGAAAGTTTTTTTACAACAGACTATCATTAGACTATCATTATTATTAGAATCACGTTGTTACTGTTTGTCTGTTTTGCTTTTTTCTTAGTGGGGCATATTTGACAGGCCATATATGATATAAGGTAAGCATCATGACTTACCTTCATTTCATTCGGGGTGCTCCAAACGGGCAGACTTGAACAATTGCGAGATGCACAGGGCGTATTGGCGGGGGTGTTTTAAAAAGTCTTCCACCAGGTCATATCCGACATGGAGCGCGGTCTCCCGCTGGGAAAATTGAACTTAGACGAATCCATCCCATCCCACTTGGGATTAGGGTAATGTAACCACCGGGTCATCGGAGCCTGAAACATCATACGATTGCTGGAGGAGCTGGAGGATATTATATAATTTTCTCTCTCTCCTCCCTCCCCTCTCTCTCTCTCTCTCTCTCTCTCTCTCTCTCTCTCTCCCTCTCCCCCCCCTCTCACCGGTCCGTTCACTGCCGGTGATGCCTGTACGGAGAGCCGGATCCTTTGGGAGACATCGGAGGATAGCTGTTGCACGTGACTGTTGTGGGAGACGCCTCCAGCCTCATCCGCTGGGTAACTGAAACATCACGAAACACAAATAAATCGATGGATGAAACTTGTACACTGTGATTTCGAAATCCGTTATTTTAAAGACTGTACTTCAAGGAAGCGATTCACCAATGAAACAGGCCGGTTTCCAAGGAATACTCATAAAAGCAAGAGAAGTTGTACTTTTTACGCAGGCTTTTTCCGCCGGTTTACGATCAAGTTGAGTCATCTGATGTGTGCGTGGAAAACAGGTCATTGCCTCTGCTGATGCACGTGCATTTGTAAACACGGTAGCTTTCCGGTGTCCACACTTAAAACGCCTCAAGAAAAGTAAATATATAAGGACTAAATCAGTGAACCAGAAAACCTAGAGGATAATATTTTCTCACGCATAACAATGCTAGTCTACGGTATGTCCAATATGAACAAAGCGACAGTCACCGATCGAAAATTTGTTAAGGAAGGATCTCCAGAGGTGATCCAAATAACAACCGGGTGTGCGCTTTTTGTCCATTTCGAGGGTCCCCAACCTCAAAGACCTTTACCTTTTCATGAAAATATTGGACGTTTTCATTAAAAAAACAGTGCATGCTTTTACCACGATTCCACGAAGATTTAAATGTGAAATTATTACCGTATTAAACATAACTTTACCAGCATTCTTCATTCTTTGCCCCCAGGCCTTGCAAAAGCCCCCATAATATTTGCCGATCTGCCAGCTCCACACATCTCTCCGAAACAGACCGCGGCGATACTTTGTGCAGGGGTCAAGAAAACGCCGCAAAGGTCACGATGCAGCATGCCCTCGAGCGGTCTAACTGTCCCAGGGGTATGGCCCTGGAGGGGAGGAAAAAACAAGATACTAGTTATCGGCCGACAACATAAATCTAAGTTGAGATACCACAGATTAGGCCTTATTTTCGAGGGGTGACTGAAGATAAAATGTTGCAGCGTTTAATTTACGACTTAAACACAATTTGATTTAGAGTGGGACTGGTCTAAGGCAAACAAAAGTGTTCCGTCCAATGTTATTTCATCAGCGGGCATGTAAAATATTTATTACAGAAAAATATAAAGAACCATTTGTGGTGTATATATTGTACAGATTAAATAGCACAAAAAGAAAAAAACTTTAGTATGAGCAATACATTAGCTGCCCTGTATGCAGCTTACCGCAAAGGAAGCGACATCATATACTTCCAAATTGAGTGGGTAGATATTTTGTGAATGAAGCGATAGCAGTCTGCACGCTGTTACATACCCTCCTATTTAACCATGTTTCCAACGGCCTCACGGCTACCCCTATTTCCAACAGGGGACAGATTCTGCCCCCAAGATCTCGAAAACTGCAATCAATTCCTCTCGCGCTAAGCTCCATTTTGAAAAATGAACATTTCAAAAACTTGAAAATTGAGGGTAGGGGTTCAAAATATTATACAAACTTTCTGCCTATTTTAGATTATCCGTAACTCTTGTATCTTGGGCTTTATGTTCACGAAACTAGTATGGATTGACAGGAAATTTCTTGGCAATGGTCGTACCTCTAATTTTTGCGAAAATGCAGCATTAAAGGGCGGTTATAGGGCCAGAAATAGGGGAAATTATATAATTTCTTCATGCCTTTTTTGCAAAAATTCACACGCCAGGTACAGTGTGATATCTCTAATGTCAAGCAAAGTGCTCAATTGCCAAAATATGTCAAAGGCGGATTCAGGAAGGCAAAATAGTGGGGTAAGACACCAATTACCCCGCCTTTCAGGTATTACTACTTTTCAAATTACCCCGCCTTTATCCACCCCTGCCCGACCCGAAAAACACTCCTGGATCCACCTATAGATGAATGGTGTCCATTTGATGTTATGACTAAATGCATATATACGATGCTTTGTCCCATTCAATGCAGACACAACACTAAAATACACTTGAAAGTTAGTGAACCACTAATTACGGAACCTGAGCACGCCTATGATATCCTTTTATCATATAATACACGGATGGGATCAATATATCCTTATTTTTACCCATCCCGTCCATTCTGTAGGCAGTTTATTCACTTTGGAAGAGTTCAAATGGATAGCATTGTAGACCCCCTATTTTGAGCTCCTGGAACCGTTTATGGCCAAAATATCTAAATACACATCAACTGTCATCCCAAATCACATTTGGTGTTAGAAATAAATGCATAGTTACAATGTTTTGTCCCATTCAATGCATGCCCGACACTAAAATGAACTTGAGTGCGTGTGAACCCCCTAATTACGGTATCTGTGCACGCCTATGGCTTCTTATCATCATATAATACATATAAAGTATCAACGCATGGTTATGTTTACCCTCCCGAACATTCTGTACGCAATCTATTTACTTTAGAAGAGTTCGAATGGATAACATTGTAAACCCCCCATTTTGAGCTTCTGGAACCGCCTATGGGCATAATTATATCAAAATATACATCAAATGTCATCCTAAGTCTCAGTTATAGTATTCAAACATTACAACTGCCGCCAATTCGTTACAAGCAGCTTCATTGTAGGGCAAACAAACTCAACGCCGGCAACAATGTTCGGTTTCTGGATTAAATCTCCCAAATTAGCGAGCCATAGTTCCGCCTCTGGCAGATATGTATTTTCAAAATTTTTAGCAAACACGCGCTTTTTATTGAAAGTTTTAGAGCTACGCAAAGCCAAAGGCTGTATTATTTGTAATACGACCGGTTTCGGCTTTGCGTAGCACTAAAACTTTCAATAATATCGTTCACCAAAGCCATGAACCAAGCAGAGAATACGCGCTTTTTAGTTTTAGGAAAAGTGACACAATTTCAAGAGCCTATCTCAAACCGTTTAGGAGATACTATGGAAAAACCAGGGGGTGGGCAGAATCTTCCCCCTCTGTTGGAAATGGGGCTAAAGGAAAAATGGCACCTTCCTGGGTTTTGAACTGAGCCCAAAGTTCAAAGCTCCTATAGAGCATACTGAAAAACCCCTGGTTTTATATTTCACTTCTCTCAGAACTCACATTTTGTAGCCATGTAGCCATGACATGTATTTAGCGCCACCACACACACACACAGAAGAAACAGCCCGTTTTCCCTTTAGACCGACCGATACCTCCCCTCCCCTCCCCATCATGATTCGTCATGCCGCGGTGCCTATGTCGGTGCGACTGCGGACGGCGCAGGACTAACGGGTGAGCACTTAGTTTTGGGACGAAAATTAAACAGCAATAACTTCGTGTATTTGTTACCAGGACGATGCAATTCACACCTGGCTGGTGCACAGTCTGGAGTATCTCTCATAATTAGTGAAACAGTTTATTGATGCCCTGTCGGTCTGCGGCTTGCACGCGCTCGCCCACCCTTCTCATCATCGTTCGAGGGACCTCCGGGTCGATCTCGGCGAGTACCTTGCGATACGAGCCTTCAATGGCTGATCAGATTTGCCTCCCACCCACCTTTGTAAACCTCTTGCTTAAATATGCCCCAAAAATCCTCGATCGGCCTCAGCTGGGGTACATTTGGTGTGTTTTACTCACGTGGTACCACAGTCACGTGCGCCTCCTTCAGAAGGTTCAGTTCTCTTGGCGTAGTGAGCTGCGCGAGATCCTACCAAAACATGTAACTACCATCTGGATAGTTGTGGACCACATAGGCGAAGAACCTCTTTAGGCACTCATTCCTGTAGGTTTCCCTATCGAATTTTGCCCGGCTGGGGCAAATCACAGGCCTGGAGATCCCCTTCGGTGATATGGCTACCCACACAAGTAGTTTTCGTGGGAACTTGCTAGTCGGACGCCATCTGACTTGTGAAGGGACATCTCCCTCTTGCCCACCATAGAAGCCCCGGTTGCACGGCATTTCGCTTCCCGCGTATGTGAAGTAACTTTGTCGTTCATTATGACATCATTCTTCAGGCTCGCTTTGAGCACCCCTCGGGACAAGCTACACAGACGTAACTTTGGGCACGTCACTGTCTTCCTATGGTGTCTGGTGCCCGCCTTTTCTTCCTGTACTTAAGGTCAGCTTTATCCAGCAGTTTCCTGACGTAAGTCTGTGAAACAGCGAATTTTCGAGCAAGAGCACAGTGGAAATCCCGACCCTGTTTCTTGCTGTGTGATCAGTGCATAATGTTTCTGGGGTGTCATTTTTGTGACTGGTCGGCAATTTTTCTACAATATTGCCATGTGCAATGTTTCTTCCTGCCTTGTTGATAATAGTCACACGGTAAATGGTTGCCTTCGCCATACCAATTTTCTGGAAATGGCGAACAACATTTGAATTTGGTTCATTTGGCCTATTTTTCAGAAATTCCGCGACAGAACCGCGAGCAGCCGATTTGGTTAAAGTCTACATGTTCACTATGAAATGAACATGATGAGCTAATTTTTGTCTGCACATAGTCAATCTATTGGTCCTACATTATGCAAATTATCAATTAAATATATTCGTTATATTTGAAGATATTGATCATAACATATTTGTCCCAAAACTAAGTGCTCACCCGTTAGTGGGGTCGGAATCCACTCCTAACAAATCATTGTTCTCCCCCAATGGTCAGTGCTCTGTTAAATCAAATTCTGATCGCGAGGTTTTACGGTATCCCCTACCTGCTGGAAGTCTCAGTCAAAATCCCATTATAAAATTCCCTTTAAAGAGAATGTGGCACCTTTATAACGTGATTTTAACTGAGATAGCCAAGTTGTAAAGCAAGTCGGAAAACCTGGTACTCTATATAGAATTTGTCTTGGAACTCGATACTTCCGTAGAAAAAAGCTAAAACCTACCCGAAATGTACCTCTCATGTACCTCTCGGCAGGCGGGCATTTTTGTGAGCTACTGGTGTGTCGACATATGCTGACGTCACGATGAGCATCAGCCAATCAGCCCTTGAAGCGTTTCGAGTATGGTAGTGGTTGCCAGATCATGGCATCATCCACAGGCAGATATTTATTTCTTTTCCTAGAGGAGTATTTAAAAGTCTAAATATTGAGCTTATTGTACATTTTTTCAGAGAAATCATGAGTGGTTACATTATTATCGGCTAAAATTACGCCTAATTACACTAAATTCCAGGATTCGACGAAGGTGCCACATTCCCTTTAATGATCCATCGCTGGTTCTTGGCATGCTAGTGAACAACCCCGATCTGATTTTCCATTTTATCGATGGGTGGGTACGTGACAGGAGGTTCTGTGTGCAGTGAATACAATTTTATGGGTCAATATGGGGGGCTGCCAGAGGATATTATTATAAAAAGGTTGGGTTGATTTTGGGTTCTTACGATTGTTGGATAGCAAAACATATTTTCCATCATTCTTGAAAAGACATGGTGCGGAGTTTGGATGTTCGGATTTGGTCGTTCGGACTTACTCCAAAGTTTTTTTGGGGTCGGAGCTTTCGTTCTGTATCTACAGAGCTTCGTTAGTGAAATTATTGCATATCGAAAGTCAGCAAAAGAATTGTTTCCCGCCTACTCCGATACTTTCGCTGACAAAGCTCTGTAAATACAGAAGGAAAGCTCTGACCCCGAACACACTTTGCGGAGTAAGTCCGAACGATCATATCCGAATTTTTCATCGTGCTGGAGCCAATGATCATAGGATGAAATGGTGAAAGACACATTAGTGGTCGAGCGATAAGTTGAAGGCTCTCACTGCCAAAACCAGAATATTTTACTCATACCAATTTTCTAATATTCTCCCGTGAGGCCTTGTATATTTTCCCCAGGGAGATTAGGCTCCATCAATAGTACATGTTGCGGTGCCCGATATTCACATCGTTCATCGCAAATAATCCGGAACAGGGGCTCCTAAACTGGCGCTAATCATCCGGAGGAGCAGTGAGGGCTATTCATACTGTTAACGCAGGTCCCTTATTGAACGTCCATACGGCAAGCTATCGATATGTCTGCGATTACTACTTTCTGACAAAGGCAATAAGCAAGCATAAGCTTCAAAAGTTTATGAAATCTTCTCAGGACCGGGAAAAATTTAGAGTGCGCCTATCAACTCGCTCGCGTATCTATTGATAGCGGTAATGTCGGTCTGAAAAATGGATGCTAGGACTGAAGTTGTGTAAAATTAATAAACACCGATACTGAAATTCATTTTCACAATAAATGAACGTCAGTCATTAGCAATGCAACATCTAGCGTGAGGGATTTATATTTAACTTCATATTTTCCGGCATATTATTCGTCATGCTTTATATATATATATATATATATATATATATATAATATATATATATATATATATAAAAGCAAATGGGCCGCTTTGTCGGAACACAAAAACTGTTTATGGACACCAAAAGCATGGAAATCTAGCAGCCACATCTGCCACTTTCAATCTCAGGACAAAAGTATAGTATTTTTGTCATCCAAATCAAAGTTTCATTCATAAGACTAACTTGGATTTGACCTAATCCTTTAATTAGGTAATTGTAATTACGAGGCTAGCCACTAGGGTGCCGCTCGCGGCATTTAACGTCGAGTCATCGTGACGTTCAACACGTTACATGCTTGGTAGTCACGCAGTTAGCATTTGCACCAATCACATTGTTGCTACTAGATGAAAAAGAGCTCCTCCGAGGTTTGAAGCATCGCCTTAAACCATTTTAAGGTGGTAACCCTATAGGGTGCGGAAATCTAATACAGAGGAGCTATTGGGTGAAATGAAACATGCTAACAGTGGTTTATCAACACGCTTTACAAAACTGCTACCTCAGTTCAAACACAGTATAAAACTGCAGCACTCATTTTCAGGACGTTTGACAGAACAAAACAAATCTCATGTCTAGAAACAATTTTCTCTACCAAGTTTGACTACTTTAGTGAGCCAAATTAGAGCGTCCAAGGCTTATTCCTCATTCCTTCCGTCTGGAAACTTTTACAGCTACCACCGACAGCACAAAATTAACTATCTAGTTGTTCGCGGAGCTAGACATACGTCAGCTAATGACCAGAGTCATGTCAATGTTGGCATTCTCCACAAAAGTACTTGGTAAGCCGACACCATGCTTGGTCAGAATGCAAGTTTTGCAACGATGCAAGGGTAACAAGGTAAATAGAGCAAGCCTAGTTTTAATATGTGCCCTTTAACACGCACCCCGCTGGGGTATTATTTTTCAACGAGATATCCATTTACAGGCGATGAGCCAAAAAAAACAAATGCCAAGTAAAACAGGTTCACAAACAATAATGTCACCCCAGGTGGAGGAAAAAACGGTAAAACAGATAACAAAAACAGAAAAACCCGAACCCCAAACGGGACGTATGTATTTATGTATTTACGTATGTACGTAAGGAAAGGAATTCGCCGCCTCCTGGTTTTCCCGAAATAACACAAAAACGAAGAGGCACAGAACAAGACAGCTCATAGGACCGTATCCCCAACCAATTTAAGAAAAAATTCTAAGGTCAGGTCATTTCAGCTCAAGGAGCTATTCATGGTCATGCGAGCGACCTCAAAACCCAAAATCACGAGTTTGAAGTAGCGCCAAAGGAATATCTGCTAAACGATCACTTCCAAACTTTCCCAGTATGATGAAGTTTCACAGTATGATCCTGTCTAAAAATCTGCTACCTCGGAATTTTCATATTATTGACCTAAGATGGGGCCTAATTTTTATATTTTATCACCCAATTATGAGTCATTGGTGAAACTAGAATGGACTCTTTCTTAAAAAAATATTGGAAAGACCATCTTGAAAGTCCTCATACCATGTATTATTACCACCATCTTGATCACAAATTTGATTTTTTAAGCGTTTCACTTCTAAAAGGTCATGCGATATCACATAAACATGTAGCAATTATTTTGTCTTATAACGTCGCACTGAAATGTGACAGAGCTTCCATTTGGCTTTAATTGTGTTTTTTTTGTCATAGAGAGTCGATTTATATGCATCGTGACTATACTAGCCCACCATGTGACCCTGACCTAGCTTGAGATCAGGTCATTCCTTCCATTTGACTTGGTAAATGCGGCCAGTGCATATGTTACATATATATTCCTCCGCAGTTGGTACGCCGTTGAACGCCAAACAATTATATTTGAATCCCCACTACCCCAGCGATGCCAGTATTGGGTGTTCGTGGCGGGGTGTGTTTCGAAATTGTTACCAAAAAATCATATAATGTAGAGCTGGGGACTGGTTGCTTAGTAAATAACATCAAAATCTCCTAAGCCGCCAATTTCAGGTTCAACTCCCGACGGACCTCTGAGTAAGTCTATCTGATCACCCAAGTCCCTCCCAACAAGATGGAAGTTGACGACACCGTATAACCTTGCCAGTTGGTGCGTCGTTAAATCCCAACAATTATTTTATCATCCAATGTAGTCGCGACGTCACCGCAGTCCCGAAGTTAGCCTCAAAATAGTCTCGCGAGGGTCTGCTTCTGACAGTGTCGTGCCGACCAACACCAGAGCCCGTCGAGAGCAGCACGCCACTGTCTACGGCACTTCCCAAATTAAGAGACCCCCATGGGCTGCACAGTTTCAGCGTTCCACATAATATTGGCATCTCACGTTCGCTGCCCAACGTGGAGAGGGGAAGGGGAGGGGGCGCCTCCACGAACCTTAGAGGGGGACCGAACCTTTAGTGTCCCCTTTTGCTTTATCTTGGGGTCAGTCCCTGAGAGTAGATGTGATGCCCAAGGAAGAACATGGGAAATGGGGAATAGACATACCACTCGACCAATGAATATGCAGTACCCTAAGTTTACTATTTATATAACCTTTTTAAAATTGTAAACAATGCCATTGTATATGGAGCGAGTGAAGGGACCCCAGAATGGAATATATGTGCACTTGGATATTTACCCGTATTACCAAATTTTATCCATATGTTCGAGGTCTGATTATGAGAACCTGGTGGTTCGCTGTATCGTATCGTAACATGGTATAATATATTTGGCTTAACCCGGGGGCGCCACCCCCACCGGGGGCCGTGATGGCCCCCCAAACTCCGAAAATAGGCCGTTAGCGCAAATCTGCGAAGTGCATTAGAAAGCTCGCGTGAATTCAGTGAGAAATTGCTTCACATATTTTAGCGCTCAGGTCAATGGTTTGACCTCCAGAGGTCAAATTAGGTCAAGATCGGCTATTTTCACTCAAATATGCAATGCTTAAGTAATTTGGGCATAACTCTTATGCCATTAGAACTATTTGGATGTGGTAAACTACATTGGATAGGAAAATGTCAGACCTTTATCCCCTATGCGGAACGTAATGTTCTCCCGCCAGTGGTTTGACCTCCAGAGGTCAACTCGTGACCTAATATGACCTGATGTCACGGAAGGTCAGAATGTGACCTTGCCGTATATCAAACGAAAGCCAGTGACGAGACATACACGATAGTGTTTGATTCAGCGCTCTAGCTTATATAGGTCAAAAGTTACTGTCAAAATACTGTTTTCGACCCCTGGTGACCTTCAATTACCTTGGAGAGGTCAAAGGAAAATACAGCCCTGGAATCCGTGAAAGGTGTACAAGAACGCTTTTGACAAGCCGAGCATTTTCAATCGTTTTTGTGACTTTTAGATCATAAGACAGCTTTTCCCCATGCTTTTCAATTGGAGAGGTCACCTCATGACCTGACCTCAGGTCGAAATCGAAAAATCCCGGATATACACCTTATAACCCTGGAGGGCATGAAGTGTAGGAAGTTTCAAATTGATTGACTTCAAAATGAAGCTCTTACAGAGCTCTAAAGTTGAAGTGAGGTGACCTTGGTTGACCTCGTCTGGTGACCTGACCTTGGGTGACCGGTAAAAAATCCAGGGATGGTGGGGAAAATGATGTAGTGAGAGGTAGAGCCCTCAACCGCGGTGCTGCGAATCGTCGTTTTCTGCTATTCCGGAAAAAACCTTAGGGAGGCCATCGATGGCCCCCGTGGGGGAGGGTTAAGAAACGCTATGTTAGGTTCAAATTACGGTAAAATAGTCAGATTACTTTAACTATTGTATTGCTAACTAGCCCCAGGTTTCACTTTTCTAGCCTCATGGGGGCTCAAATATGCACATTTTAATAAAAACACAATTCAAAGGCATTTCAAAAATCCACAATATAATTCCAGCTATGCTTGGAATACAGACAAGCTCTTAGTTACCATTTCTAAATTCATAATAATAATCTCATAAGAAAACAGGAAAACGCACTTCAGGCGGAAAGAGACTGAAAAAATATGATACATAGTAACGTTTTATTGATTCTCTCCGAATGCACTGAACGGCATAAATAACCATAGGGCAGATTAATAAATGCATAACATAATGTATAAAAGAGCTTCATTAAGGCACTTATAATGAAGAAACTTCGCATTGATCAAACTTGTGGAATTTGATAAGTTCTCGGAAGGCCATGCTGGAGATAGGGTGCCATAAACCGCAGAGTGTTGTTAGAATGACCTAGGACCCTAAAAGATCAAAAAAGATGACAGTAAAAGCGCTAAAAGACTGATCGCCTAATAAGCCAAAGTCCAGAAACTAAAACGTCTAAACCCTAAAATGCCCAAAAAGGCAACGTCAAAGTAAAGATAAAAAGCGTGGGATGAGGTAAATGCAACGTTTCGGTCTTAGACCGTCGGCAAGCGAGGGGTGCAAGGTGGAGGTGGCTAGAGGCCTGAGGTAAACTTTTTCCAAATACCGAGTGACTGGAGGCCTAAGGTAAACTTTTGGTCGAAGCAACAAGTGCTGGCAGTCCCAACATCCTCTTGCCGAAGGAGCCCTTCGGCAAGGGCTCCCATTCCATTCCCATTCCCACAACACTCTGTGGAATTTGAAGAGAAGTTTATCATTACCGTTGCCTGGACCTATCAAGACATCTGAGGTTTTCAAACAACACGAATTGCGGCACTAGCGTACCCAAATAAAAAAACAAAAAAAAAAAAAAAAAAAAAAAATAAAAAAATAAAAAACTGGGGTTTGATAGGGGCCTACCTGGGACCGAGATTCCGGTGAGCCGGGGAGAGTGGGGGGGAGTGCAAACTCCAGGATTGGGTAATCATACATGTTTAAGTCATATTTTGCAACGTTTAGGTTTAACTGAAACTTTATGGAAAAGGTTTGCATAGTCCCCCATATTTTGAAAGGCTATAGCATTGATTCGATTAATAAGAAAACCGTTTGGGGGAAGGGACCCACTAGGGAGTCTGTTTTGAGCTATCTACCGAAAGTGTCTAGCTATCGTAGTTTCTGGGATATATCAGGTTTGTTTTCAATATGGTTTTAGCAGATTTATGAAACTGAGCAACTTTAGTATTGGTTTGATTAAAAATATATTAAATATATATTAAAATCAGAATAAAAAATCACAAATAGCTTCGATTCCATCCCAGGAGAGCGTGTGATATTCTGCACGTTTTTATTGCACCTTCCCAACCTTTTCTAGTTATTGGTAATATCGTTAACTTGTTATCACCAAGAGTTATTGTTAATATCGTTGACTGTTTATGGAGTCAGCTGTTTTGCACGTTACTGATCGTCAACGACTAATTTGAAACGTGTGATATACGCTTTTAAAGCCTAAGTTTGAGCATCATGTTTGATCCGCAATCTACGTTATACCGGATCTAATATAGCCCTGTACATTATAGCCAAGGTAGCTTATAGCTGACCCAGGCAGTAAATGAATCAGATATTTCTAAGATGATTTGTTCCACCTGTCTAAGCAACGCACACAATTTATAGCCCACTCTTCGCTCACCTGATTCTAATAACGTTGCTGGGTGACAGACGAGAAATGAGGCGTTCCCTCCAATCTTCCGCTCTGTTTACGCTTGCAACAGTTGCTTGGCTTGTGACGTCAGATTCGGCCTCTGTGACGTCACGTTGGGAGGCTGAAAGCGGTGTCCTCACCACTACCAGGCAACGTTCCGTAGCAGAATCGCTGAGATCTGTCAGATGGAAGACTGGTCTTATGATTGACCTGAGACCAGTGGAGGGTAAAAGGTAGGGGGGGGGCTAGAGGGCTCAACCCCCCCCCAATGTCCGAGTGCGTATAGGTATTTAATGCATAGACAGAGGCTGACCCTAGGCAATGACGGATAAGGGCCCGAGCCCCCTAGCCCCGCTTCCCGAAATTAAGTCCTGGATCCGCCGTTGTCTGATATATATTTAGTGAACGAAAAACATTTCCCTGAGAACACTCTGATCCAATCATGAAGAAAAAAGAAATAGGCTTGCTATTCTTCTTTGTTTATTAAATATAAATAAAACGTAGACAAATTATTCATTGGCTAATTTGCTCGATTCTGGATGTACAATATATAAAAAACGCAGTGATCATATGCATATTTGGGCACAGCCCTTCCTCAGAGTCTTCATAACGGCGATTGATCAACGACATGATTGACCATGGACTGGCTGTGTTTTATTTTGATATACACATTGAGCATCCGGGATTCGTGGACATAGGCCAACTACAACATTTATAGGTACGATTATGCTCCTAGGTACATCACTCCGAAATCCATCTACTTCTGAATGATAAATAAATATTTACCTATCAATTTACAGGCTTCTCTGAAAGCACCCTGTGTCAATCACCCAACAATTGGAACGTTCGGGAATATTCCCAAAAATAAAGCCCACTTTGGAGTGTCATTCTTTGCTCTAGCTTTGCTTCCGAGCACTTGAACCTCGTCACAACTTTCCGCCGCAGGCAGAGAGATAAGCTGACGCAAGGAGGGGAGTTCTGTGCCCGTGGCGTACTCAGAGCCCGGCTGAATGAATATCCCGGGAGTACGTTCTGACGCCATATGACGTCAATGTGGTGAAAACGCATCAATGAATTGAACTGTTTACCGCCCCGGTAGTTCAGTTGGTATAAGGCTGGGCTCCGGCTCGCTGCCAAAAAAACTGTGCAATGACAGTGCACCGGTAAAGGCACGGAATTTGCCGAAGCGCTCTTGAGATGCTCCGGTGCCCTATATTTACCCGACGTAGGTTGGCTGTCAATTGACTGGTGAGAGGGTGACCTGAGTCAGGGTGAACCTGACCTGACCCGAGTCGTCCGTGTGCTCTGTGGGACGTTAAACTTTGGCTTTCAAATGGCAATTCCTTGAACACACTTATACCTACAAAAAGATCTGTAGTTCAAAGCAACGGACGCCGCTAGCAAACTTCTGAAACCGCTCTGCTACTTCCGCTGAATTGATCAGCTGAAACCGCTACCGCTAATAGCGCTGTTTTCTTTCATAAAATCGCGAACCCATTACATGCTACTTCGCTTTCGCTACTTTGTAGCATATGGTGCTGCTAAAGCGTTACCCAAGCAGCTGTTGTCATGGTTGTTCTTAAATACATAATAAAGAAATATGGGTCCGCATTTCCTCTACCTTAGATAAAATTGCGCAATTGATTATAAGATCCACGAAAATTGCACAAGGTAAGCATTCATTCAATTTTTTTCCTGGTGGAGAAAAAACTATATCGATCTCCATCTCCTAATTTTTTTCTGATGGTCCCCTCGACAGGCTGTCGCTAGCGGTAGTGGTTTTGAACATTTTATTCTGCTACGGCACAAATTTTTGGTTATAAAACCGCTACCGCTTCTCCACTATCATCTCAAAAGCGGAATTTTGGCTTCTAAATTAACCCTTCATTGCCGGAGTTCCTCGTTCGGGTGGTGGGCTCGGGTCTCCAAAACAACTCCATTTATACGTGAAGTGAAGCTCCGACTCCACAAACCGAACTCAGACAGAATTAAAATTAAAAAGGTGGCTTAAATGCTTCACTACCCTTCTTCAGATCAGTCAGCATGGATTAACGTGGGTTCAATGCCCACGGCGGGAAACCACCCTCCACGTCCGATCTGACCCGGTGGAGATGATCCTCGGAACATCCACGCCAATACTTCCCGTAGCTGGGCAAGTGTGCCTGTTGGTAGTCGCGCTAACGAAAATGAAATAAATAAATAATACCGATCGTTTTCCCATCCCCAATTTGTTTTCAATGGTCCATTAATCGCTGACAGCATCATCTTGGGGGCAGTGAAATTACATCCCGATTCCCAGAGCCTAGTGGGCTTATGTGAAGACAGAGTTTAACTCATCAGTGAAGGTTGCGCCATTCCTGAATTTCATCTCAAACAAATTCAAGCACTACCGCAGTGCCTTATTTATCACTATAGAATAGCACTGTCTTGATAAGAATTAACCGCATTCATCATTTTACGCAAGTATGAATGATTACTTTTGGTAAATTTCGAGAGAACCAAGGGAATTCCACAACGCTGCGGTTGTTTTTCTGATTTTCTATTCTCCTGGAAGTAAGTTTCGGCTACAAATGAGGATATTCCGGATAAAACATTATGTTGCATTCAAATCATGTAAGAAATGCCGAATTTTTTTGGTGAACGAAGTTTCCAGTGCTTTAACCCTCGCCCCACCCGGGGGCCATCGATGGCCCTCCCTAAGGTTTTTCCGGGATAGCAGAAAAACGACGAAGCGCAGCACCGCGGTTGAGGGCTCTACCTCTCACTGCATCATTTTTCCATCATCTCTGAAATTTTTTACCCCGGGTCACCCAAGGTCAGGTCACCAGACGAGGTCAAACAAGGTCACCTCACTTCAACTTTAGAGCTTTGTAAGAGCTACATTTCAAAGTCGATCAATTTGAAACCTCCTACACTTCATGACCCCTCCAGGGTCTACAAGGTGTATATCCGGGATTTTTCGATTTTGTGCCTTGAGGTCAGGTCACGAGGCGACCTCTCCCATTGGAAAAGCATGGGGAAAAACTGTTTCATGATATAAAAGCCACAAAAATGATTGCAAATACACAGAATGCTCAGAACAGCGTTTTTGGACACCCTTTCACGGATCCCAGGGGTCATACTTGCCCTTTGACTTTTCAAAGGTCATCCAAGGTCACCAGAGGTCAAAAACAGCATTTTGACAATACCTTTTGACCTAATTAAGCTAGAGCGGTGAAACAAACACCATCGTGTTTGTCTTGTCACTGGCTTTCATTTGATATACGGCAAGGTCACTTTTTGACCTTTCGTGACCTCAGGTCATATTAGGTCACGAGGTGACCTCTGGAGGTCAAACCACTGGCGGGAGATCTTTACGTTCCACATAGCGGAAAAATAATTACTGGCAATTTTCTATCAAATGTACTTTACCAGGCCTCAATAGCTCTAATGACATAAGAGTTATGCCCAGTTTGCTTAATCATTGCATATTTGAGTGAAAATAGCCGATCTTGACCTAATTTGACCTCTGGAGGTCAAACCATTGACCTGAGCACTAAAACATGCGAAGTAATTTCTTACGGAATTCACGCGAGCTTTCTATTGCACTTTGCAGATTTGCGCTAACGCCTATATTTTCGGAGTTAGAGGGGGGCCATCGATGGGCCCCGGTGGGGCGAAGGTGGCGCCGGACCCCCGGTGGGGCGCGGGTTAAATATTGTTGGGAATGCAACGAAACGCTAAGGATCCCACCCTAGAAAATACCAGAAGGATCACACTAATTTAACTATCGCAATAAAATATCACCTTCCTGCATGTTAACCAATCACACGTATTAGGCTGCTGGGAGCAAAACCAACCGGTCACTCTCTCCTGTCACTATTCAAAGCATATCTACAATCCATCACCATGGCCGTGCCCCCCCTCCCCCGCACAATAGGTAACTCCGCTACAATCCATATCTATGGTCATGCCCCGCCACAAGCCGTAACCATAACCGTGCCCCGCCACAATCAGCCACCATAGCCATGCCCCGCCACAATCAGCCACCATAGCCATGTCCCACCACAATCAGCCACCATAGCCATGCCCCGCCACAATCAGCCACCATAGCCATGCCCCGCCACAATCAGCCACCATAGCCATGTCCCACCACAATCAGCCACCATAGCCATGTCCCGCCACAATCAGCCACCATAGCCATGTCCCACCACAATCAGCCACCATAGCCATGTCCCACCACAATCAGTCACCATAGCCATGTCCCGCCACAATCAGCCACCATAGCCATGTCCCGCCACATCTGTTAACATAGCCGTGTCCCGCCACAATCAGTCACCATAGCCATGTCCCACCACAATCAGTCACCATAGCCATGTCCCGCCACAATCAGTCACCATAGCAATGTGCCGGTACAATGAGTCCCAATAGCCATGTCTCGCGACAATCAGTCGTCATAGCCGCGTCCCACCACATCTGTTAACATAGCCGTGTCCCGCCACATCTGTTGACATAACCGTGCCCCACCACAATCCCGTCACCGTGGCCGTGCCCCGCAGATCTAGGGGTTTACAGGGGTCAAAGCTTCTCCGTACCCACCATCATAGTCATGCACATCCCAGACATTCTCGCAAAACCCCCGTAACAGTTCTTTGTGGCAAAATCATTCTTAGGTGAGAATTAGCTACAACAAATAAAACAAATGAGTGTTCTCTTGATTGAAGAAGTTTCGTCTTCCCAATTCCCTTTCCGTCACTTCAGGCATGCTCAGCATCTGAGACCATCTTCACCGACGTCCTCCTTTGTGATTTACATTGGATTCATCAAGGTTCGGTTATGAATATCCACCAAATCTCTAGAAGCATCTGTGATTTGTTGCTAGATTGTTATCAAATCACGAACGGTTCCTTTTGATTACACACCAGGACTGCCACGATATTGGCTACTGGTTTTAATTTGTGGTAAGCATAAGTATTAGTACAAAGTACTCTGAAATCACAAAGAGACTTACGGTGACAACAATGGATATGCTATTTCATTTGTGTTTTCTAATACAGAGTTAAAACTATGTCGTGGGAGTAAGACCATTTTACAATGTTACAAATATAACACTTTTTGAAGTATGACAGCTCTCAGGATTACTGGGTCTTTTGCAGATACTTGACCCACGACACTTGCACTAGCCGGCTATTGTTACGACCTGCAATGCTGCGAATATAACCTTTTTTGAAGTATGACAGCTCTCAGCATTACTGGGTCTTTATTGCGTGAATCTCTGGCGTCAAGCCTGCAAATGTATCGCCCATGATTCTATTGCGAATGGGCCGTCCTTCCATTTTGCGTGTTATATAGCTTCATATCGGGATGATAGCTTTTAAAGCTTCTCATCTGCGAGAATGGTTACGTTAATAACTTCCAACTGCGCGAGTATGGCATTCGGTGAAGGATTGGCATCCTTAATGGTACCTATACTTCCATTGCTTATTTATATATACATAGCACAATACAGGCGCAGTAAAACAAAATACACCCAACAGTCGTTGAAACGGGGTTTAGATCATCACCGGATAAGGTTTCTACCTAAAAAAGGACTGCTATTCAGTGGCGGTTCAAGAAGGCCTCTCCTGCCATGGCCTCCCCTCAAAGCAGAGGGGGCCACACTGTTCTGGCCCTGGACCCAAAGCAAACTAGTGTTTCATAATTGATTAACTACGAGGTGACGGATCCATCAGAAATTTGGTTTTTAACGTTTTAATCCGTTTAGAATGCAGTCATGCAAAAGGCAAGAACAAAAAATAGCACGGACACAATGTTGTTCCTCTAAAGATTAGCGCAAAAAACGCTTAAATTGAGACAAAACGCATTTCCCACAAATCAACGAAAATAATTGCAACAAGTTCTCATTTTAAAGTTATAAACATCTTTATTAGCTCTAACTCGGCGCATCTGTGCTGGCCCTTTCTATGCAACCAAACTTCTCAAATGGTTCTAGCATGGAGACTCAACAAGCAATGACTGTTAGGCTAAATATATAATAAGGATAAAACCAATGAAGCTTTCATTTTTACGCCCGAAACAGCGTACGCTCCGAAATCAACATCAGCAACAGTAGCAGCACCAGAGACAGCACCAGGGACAGCACCAGCACTGGCTCTGGAACTAACACAAGCACCAGTACTGGTACACCGGCTTCAGCACCAGGACATCAACACCAGCAAGGGCACCAAGATTTGCACCAGCAAAGAGAATACATTCAAAACATTTCCAAAAGCAGCAGGGCAAAAATGAGCAGGACGGTGTCCGAAGCGTCTGCAGCTTTTCTGCCTCTCTGTTGGAAGGGACATGTTTGATAGTGAGAGAAATTCGCCCTTAAGAAGCAGAAGAAAAACAGGCCTTTTCCCTTTTTGAACACGATCAGTTTCAACATGGTGGGATAGTTGTCAAATCTACCCAGGTATATGCGAAATATTTCTAGAAGCAATCTGGTTCAGAACAAATTTGGTATAAAAAATTTGAATTGCCAGTCAGTGACTCAGTGAAGTTCTGACATGGAGGTTACCGCTATTTTTTCTTCAAAATTTGACACAATTTTCAATCATTTTCACAAATCCACGCTACTGCTGCAGCAAACATTCTCATGGTTTGAACTAGGAACAACATGCCTGATGAACAGCCTCCTGCTGAGAGTGTGCGAGTGGTAATTGAAACGTGAGGGGCAGAGTGGCGCCTAAGATGGCATGCCATCCATCTCTCAGGGCTGGAGACGCTAACGAAACGACCTCAGGTGATGGAGCTCTTCTTCCCAGCTGACCATGAAGTGCAGCTCCATGGTCACGTCCTTAGGGCTTGAGGACGTGGTCAGGAAGGTACGGTCACGTGAATTCGAAACAAATTCAGGACAGTTGATGATTTTTTCTCCGCTCTTGAGAAACCGTTTGATACACGAAACATTGCAGCCAGCCTCATGTATAAAGAAGAGCGGCCAGCTCCATGTATAAAAGATAACGGCCAAGTCGGGATCCGGCCGCAATTTATTTCATTAGAAATGTCTGAAATTATTTCTGTATTAACTTCATTGCTTTAAAACAATTATAAAAAAAACATTAAGCTTCCACAAACTTCCTAAATATATGGAATAAATTGTACAAACACTGCCGGCCATCGCGCCGCCAGCTGTAAGAAGTGATTAGCCGGGCCAGAGGAGGTCACGTGGTAACGTTTTACCTTCCTTCTTATACCGTGGACGTGGTCGGGAGTGCAGAAAAGAGGTTCTCTTTGAGGTGCATCGGCACATGGAAGGAAGGGAAAATACCCCCTGAATCTGCTTTGGATAGGTAGTGCATCTTTTTCCAGGACGCTAAATGACCAAAATGGTTTGTGCACCCCTTTTATATCGTTTCGACCTTTTAAAAACGATTTACGTATTTTATGTGTCCAGACTCCCATTGAAATAGGGGGGGGAGCAGGGGGGATTTTTCGCCTGCATCTTCATCCAGAAATGTCTCAATTTTGGCAGAATAAAGAAACATGAAAATTTTGTAACAACTCAGTGCCAAAGACAGCAGTGAGCCAGAATCTGACGAGCTTTGTTTCTGGACAAGAACCTTTCTTGGCAGCAGCAGGTTGGGCCTCCTCACTGTTTGTCCAGTGGCCAAGCTAATGTGTTTGCAGTTTTATAAAGATACAAACATTTAGTGTAGGGTCTTGAATATTTGGGCTGAGTGGATTGCCTGCAGATAGGACTGCCCTCGATTTCAATTGAGCTGGGTAACTGCTTTATGTGGCTTGGTAAAACCGAAGCTGCACCACGTAATGCAATTCATTGAATGAATATATTTCCAAAAAATATAAGTACGATTAGGTATCGCTAATACTAAGCATTAACTCATTGCATAAGTTTAATCCCACCTATCACCGCTCAACAATTTTCACTTTTTTAGAGCCCGAAGTCTGACTTGCTCCCTCAAACCAAGCAGCTGGATCGGCCCGAGGTGATATCAATTTGCTTTCAGTCTAGTGCTCATCAAGTTTTATACGCCCGTGTTGGACTCGGCCTTAATAGTGTTTATTCTATTAAAACCGACCGTTAAGCCGCATTGAAATTTTAATTCCTGCTATCAAGCGACACATGTTTCTACTCTCACACTGCAATTTTGAATGCAACAGCGATATAAAACCGTGGACAAGATAAAAACCGAATAACACATTACAGTATCCCCCTCTTCCTATCTCTCTCTCTCTCTCTCTCTCTCTCTCTCTCTCTCTCTCTCTCTCTCCCCTCCATATTTCGTCCTTTTCAGACGCCATTTCGGCGTCACCTTACCCAACGCGGTCTCCAGAAGATGTTCCATTACGGGGAGTAGGCGGTACTTTCCGGCGCTGAAACACAAAAAAAAACAGTGGCTGCGTCAGTGGACAGTTTCGGAAAGCTGGTCACACCAGAACGTGGACGGTGACTCGACTAAAATTCTAGCTTAAGTGAAGAGGCAGTGATAAGAAAACACGGCCCCGGATGTATTGGAACTTTGTTTTCGGATCCAGTAAGAGGTTCTTAGTCACGAGTTCGGTGTTTTCAGCGGCTCAGGTTCCGGTGGCGAACTTAGTATGGCCTGCGGAGGATAAAACCAGGGGATGGAAAAAGTCTGCTCTGGTCAGCAGTGCCATTGAAAAGCTTGAGGAACCGGTATGATGAGGCTGTCCTAGTGTATTTGTTCTAGCTCTTCAAAATAAATATATTATTCATGAATTTACAAATATGCTCTTTTCAGTGATAAGGTATAACAAATTAGTACATGCATACTTATTTACCTAGTTACTTACCTCGTTGTTATTATCTCATTAGACTCCATAAGCGTTTTCTTTAGGTAAACTATCTACATACATCGGGGTAAAAATGTCTCTTGAGGGGAATATAATGAGCTGCCCCTCCCCCTCCCGTAGCTCAGTTGGTAGAGTGTTGGGCTTCGGCCCATTCAGAAAACCATGTAGTGGCAGTGCATCGGTAAAACTTTGGGATTAGTTCTACTAAGAACAGTACATCAGTAAAACTTCGAGATCGGTTCCTTTGAGACGCTCTAACACTCGATATTTACCCAATGTAGGTTAGCTGGAAACTGACGGGCGAGAGGCCGACCTGAGCGGGGCGGACGTCCCTGTGCTTTGTGGGACGTTAAACTTTGGCTTCTAAATTAACCCGCGATTGCGGGGGTTGCTAGTTTCGGGTGGTCGGTTCGGAGTTTCCGCGACAAGTCCCCTGATGACTTTAGTGAGGCTTTGATCTCAAAAGCCGAACCTGCATCAACTTGGGAAAATGTAGAAAAACGGTGCAACTTTTTCTGACCTCTCAGTAAAACCAATGGTGAACCCAGAGCAGCATTATTGATAATTCCTAACCAAATGGGCTTATTATGCTCCTAAACCTCTTGTCTAAATAATCAAACAAAAGAAACCACGCCTTTGAAGCCTAAATCTCTTTGATCTACTGAAATCGTATTGCTTGTCGCTTAACAAACGATTGAGTAGCAAATATAAATGATATTTTTTAACCAACGTAAGCCGCTTGAACGCCTGCTAAACGCTTAAAAGAGCTATTGCGCTATATCGAATGTATCTGATATGAATAACAAATGTTTGTATGACTATTTGTAGGCGTAGGTGCTCTCAAAATGCTGTACGTGCAAACATGAACGTGTGCTTCTGCGTTTTTTGTTGGTTTTATTCTTGGGAGGTGTGTTTTAAAGGGAATGTGGCACCTTCACAACGTGATTTTAACTGAGATAGCCAAGTTGTAAAGCAGGTCGGAAAAACCGGTACTCCATATTTCGTTTGTCTTGGAACTCGATATTTCCGTAGATAAAAGCTAAAACCTACCTGACACCAGCCCCCTCAGCCCCCGTCGCCGGCGGCCATTGTTGTTAGCTACTGGTGTGACGACATATGCTGACGTCATGATGAGCATCAGCCAATCGAAGCCCTTGAAGCGTTTCAAGTATGGTAGTGGTTGCCAGATCGTGACATCATCTACTGTCTCATATTTATTTCTTTTTCTAGAGGAGTTCTTTTAACCAAATATTGAGCTTATTGTACATTTTTCAGATAAATCATGAGTGGTTTCATTATTTTTGACTAAAAGTACGCCTCATTACACTAAATTCCAGGATTCGACCAAGGTGCCACATTCCCTTTACAGAAAGAAACCTACGCCGGAATCCGTGGCGAATAGAACAACACTATCAAAGACTAGGAAAACAGTCAACCATGTCACCAGCCTCACGTGACAAATATTGTCCCATTCAGGGGCGCCGCCACGCAATTTTTACAGGGGGACGGACCCGGGCTGGTGCTGACCGTGGGAGGCGAATTTTGAGCATATTCTGTACATGAGATCATTAATGACGATTTACCCAAACATTTGGGGGACGTCCCCCTGGTTGTCCAACAGGGGAGGACACGTCCCCCTGCTTCCGCCCCCGCTTTCGGCGCCCATGGTCCCATTCAAAGGCTACTAAATATATGTGTGATACCAAATCTAACTATAACTGTTATTGGGGTTTAACGGGGCACCAACTGTTTAAATTGCTCCCACTACCTCATCTACTTTGGCTAGCTAAAACCACCATCATTACCAGCGCTACTTTTCGGAATGGCGGAACAGCTACTCAATACTCCTTTATTCCACTATATCTACTTTTTATTATAAACACCATCACCTGCAATGGGGTATCGTATGACCTGTTGGCAGGGGCGTCGCCACGGGGGGGGCGAGGGGCCTGCCCCCACTTTTTGGTCAAAAATTTTCTGATCTCAGTTAAAATGGGAGAAAACCGGACGTTCTTATAACCAGTCTCTGCAGAAGGCAACGAGGAGCCCAAATTCGAACAGTATTAGGGTCGTAACGTGGAATTTTTTTGTCAGCGTCACTTTGAAGTTTGGCTGCCCCCCCCACATTTTTTCCGGTGGTGACGTTTATGCCTGTTGGTGATATAAACAAGGATACAAAGATAGATACACTGATAAAGCACTACTAAAACGCTACCAGAAAATTGATTCCCATCGTTTTTTTCGGAAGAAATCTAATAAAAATTACTGCTTAGCTGTATAATACATACAAATTATCAGTTTCTTGTCGTATGTGCGAACGAAATCACACCGGAAAAAATTAAATCCTCCGCTTTTTTCATGCAAAACAATTATCTCAATCTCCAGAACAAAGGATTGAAAAATTAAGCCAAGAAGCATATACTGAATCCTTGCTGGGTTGCTGTAGGCCTGCAAACGTATGTTATAACATTGATAGTTACTTAATGCAAGCAAACCATTTCTAAATTTTCAAGCTCATTGGGTCCTAACCAATTTTCAAAGTAGCTCTCTGCTAGCTCATGTTCATTTCGTTATGGATTCCTGGAAACGTGTCATTTATGCACACATGCACTTAAGCTTCAGCAAAGCTATAAAACTTGCAAGGAAAGTGAACAGCCAAATGGCTCTATGACACTTATTTTCCCGGTAGCTGTAAAGTCACCAGAGACGTCAAGGCGAAGCAAATGATCGCATTTTAGAGGTCTTTATGCATCAGCGTCTTGTTAATGTCAAATTTAGAGGAGCTTGTTTCGAACAACGAGATTGCAGATGAAAAGTTCAGATACATATTCAGATTTGATTTATTCAGGTACATGCTAGCATTGCGAGGCTTTTCACGTGCTATCTTCAATAAAATAATCCAGGTAAGGTAAAATAATTACACATAAATCACCAGTAAAAATATCACACTCTGGCTCTCACGGCATTTCGGTAAGACTGAGGGTGTTCCGTAATTCCGGTGGTAAGGAATTGTACGCTGCAGCGGAGATATGGCATCATTTTCTCTGCCCTGTAGCCATGGGCACCGAAAGCGGGGGGGACGGGGGGACACGTCCACCTCTGTTGGCCAACCAGGGGGGGACGTCCCCCCAAAATTGTCGGGGTCAATCGTCATTAATGCTGCCAGGTACCGAATATGCTCACAATTCGCCTCCCCGGTTAGCAACAGCCCGGGTCCGTCCCCCCGTGAAAATTCCATGGCGGCGCCCCTGCCCGTAGCACCCCTAGCACGTGGTGGCCTGAGTTGGTATGTCGGAGCGTATAAGGATCGTGGTTAGGGAATGGAAAAAATATAGTTCAGGTCGTGTGGCTCGCCAACCCCGTGGCGCGGCTGGCAAAGGCGTCACGCTTGGGTGTGGAAGGCCCCTGGATTAATACTGACCTGTGGCAGCCTTTTCCGCGGCCACCTCCTACCCAGGAGATAGCGGTACACTGGGGAGTGCGCGCCGCAGCAGTGGAATCAACGCCGTGCCAGCCGGCGTCCCTATTTGTGGGTGCACGGGCCTGATCGGCCTTTAAAGTGATCCACCGATCTGGTCTCCCGCCCGCGGCCCTCATGTGAGGGCTCGGTCTATGCCGGGCGCTGCTTCTTGGGGAGACTGGAGCAGCCTATGGCCCGCCGAGTGCGGTGCCGCTGTCCCGTAAGGGTGCCGGCAAATGGAAACGTCCGCTCTGTACATATTGTGAGTGTGTTGTATGAATGATACTAGCTACTAACACAAAAATGCTCCCGGGAAAGGGAGCGCAAAAATATTAAAAAAGAAGGTCGTGTGGCTCACCAGTCTGCAGCACCTTCGTCCGGAGACACAACTGGTGGACACAACTGAGCCGTGGCGGTGTCAGGAAACCTAGCCGCAGGCTTTTAACATGGACGTACATACATGCTACAAGGCCATCTATGGGAAATCACTGTTGATGATATTCAACTTGAAGGACTCCACTCGGTAAAAAGCTTGTGTCGAAGCGCATCCTGCTTATTTTCAAACCTTCCTCACTGACGATACTGACGAAGGCTAGAAAATAAGCCGAAAGTGCTCCGACACAATTTTGTTATCGAGTGGAGAGATTCCTTCATGCTCATTGTTTTCATATGCCACCAATCATATAATTTCGTTGTTATTGAGCCAATCGTAGTGAAAAATTACTGGAGGAGAGTGAACAATTTTCCGTTAACCTAACCCAGGATGGATAGTGTTTTTTCAGTTAACGTTGTAACAACTGCTGATGGGCATGACGTTACCAGCTTTTTCCCTGCTGGAAAAGATCCCAGATTTGTGCCAACACGAAGTTATTTCAGATTCAATCCCCTGCAGTTCCTAAAATTCCAGCAGAAATCTAGGACAGCCCGTTTGCACAACATGATTACCAATAAATCCTAGTGGAATTTATATCAAACAAATCTGACTAAATTAGAAATGGAAGAGGAATGGAATCCGGACGTTCAGTTTCTGTAATAATAAATATAACGGAGATCGGGTGAATTCGGCGGGAGGTTGTCTGGGGTATGAACCAATAAGATAGTTATTATACTCCGTCACACTGAGCCGGCGACCTAACTGGGTATTTAAACTACTCAAAAATAGAGGACGCCGATAGTCGCCGTAAAAAATCCACCGATTTAATCCGAATTTCGTTAGCCGTCACACCGGGATCCTGTGCCCTGTGACCTTTGCGATTATACGGCGTCCTCATCACGACCTTACCACGTCCTTGGCGTTTCTATTACGCTCGCACTGCAACCTCAAGGCGTCCGCACGGCGATCCCCGGCGACCACCGGCGACCTTGCGGCGCTCTTGGCGACTGTACTACGACCTTACCACAACCTTACCGCGTTCTTCGCGCTTCTCCTGTGTTTGCATGACGACCCTGACGTGCATATAAAGCCCACCTTGTTTATCTTCAGAAAACGTTATTTAACCCGCGCCCCACGGAGGGTCCGGCGCCACCTTCGCCCCACCGGGGGGCCATCGATGGCCCCCCTCTAACTCCGAAAATATGGGCGTTAGCGCAAAAGCTCGCGTGAATTCAGTAAGAAATTCCTTCACTTGTTTTAGTGCTCAGGTCAATGGTTTGACCTCCAGAGGTCAAGTTAGGTCAAGATCGGCTATTTTCACTCAAATATGCAATGCTTAACCCTATTTCCGTCAGGCTCCCGGCTACCCCTATTTCCGGCAAGGGGGGCAATATTGGCCCCCCTAAGATCTCGTAATCTAACCGGCCGATTTTGAAAATTCAAAGTGCTATAGATTCCCCTGACGCTAATAATTTATTTTGAAAAAAGAAAATTTCAAAATTTTGATTTTTAAGGAGAAGGTCGTGCAAAATATACAATTTTTGTGTATTTTTTAGATTTTCCATAACCCTTGTCTCTGTTGTACGATTTTCACAAAACTAGTTCAGATTTACAAATAATTGACCCAAAATTTTCATATACTCGAGTTACGCAAACATTCGAAATTCAATGGCAGTTCCAGGACCAGGACTATGAGGGGAAATATATACAACCTAAAAAGTTTTTGTTACGCGGATTAGAAGCCGTCATATACTGCTTGGAATCTTTGACACATAAATAAATGAGAAAAAAGTGAAAAACTCATCAGGGGCGGATGCAGTAAGGTAAAACAGTGGGGTAAAATACATACCAACAATATGCGAGTGGTATGCATGAGTATATTAGTCCCTCGACTAGTTGAAATTTATTTCTGATAATTTTTAAACTCCCATGGCAGCTCTGGGAAAGGGGGTGACATAGGCGGATCAAGGAATCTCGTCGTGGGGGGGGGTGGGGGTGATTGGAAACACATTTTCAATATACAACGATATTGAGTCGCGGCGGTGATACTGGCTGGGAATATGCATTTTGAAAATGTGTAGTGACTGGACACGCCTCTGGTAATTTAGAATTGGGTTATAACTATTTTGAATTTTCATATACCCAATTGTATTCGCCCTGGCACGGCTGTATGCAGTCTTCTCACTTACTAACGTTTAGTCCTTCTGGATAACATTCCCCCCATTTTGAGCTGCTGTAACCGCCCCTGATGAATACAAATAGTGACAATTGTGAATGCACTATCATCTCACATAAAAAATGATATAATAAAACCATATAACTGGTATCAGGATCAGCAGAGACGGCTTCCTTTTACAAAGAACCCATCGCATACGATAATACTTGGTTTGTGGATAGAACCTCCCCAAAAACCCAGCCATAGCTCCGCCTCTGGTAAATATATAATCTTGAAAATTTCAGAAAACCTGCCTGTACTAGTTTTAGGAAAAGTCAGGAAGTTTCAAAGTTCTATCGCAAGCCGTTTTGGAGATATTCTCAAAAACCTGAAGGGGGGCAATATTAGCCCCCCTGCCGGAAATAGGGTTAAGCAAACTGGGCATAACACTTATGCCATTAGAGATAATTGAAGTCTGGTAAAGTACATTTGATAGGAAATTGCCAGTACTTTTTCCGCTATGTGAAATGTAAAGACCTCCCGCCAGTGGTTTGACCTCCAGAGGTCACCTCGTGACCTAGTATGACCTGAGGTCACGAAAGGTCAGAAAGTAGTAACCTTGCCGTATATCAAATGAAAGCCAGTGACAAGACAAACACGATGGTGTTTGTTTCATTGCTCTAGCTTAATTAGGTCAAAATTTATTGTCAAAATACCGTTTTTGACCCCTGGTGACCTTGGATGACTTTGGAGAGGTCAAAGGTCAAATATGGCCCCTGGAATCCGTGAAAGGGTGTCAAAGAACGTTTTTCTGATCACGCTGAGCATTTTCAATCGTTTTTGTGACTTTTAGATCATAAGACAGCTTTTCCCCATGCTTTTTCAATAGGAGAGGTCACCTCGTGACCTGACCTCAGGGCACGAAATCGAAAAATCCCGGATATACACCTTGTAGACCTTGGAAGGGTCATGAAGTGTAGGAAGTTTCAAATCGATTGACTTTGAAATGTAGCTCTTACAGAGCTCTAAAGTTGAAGTGAGGTGACCTTGGTTGACCTCGTCTGGTGACCTGACCTTGGGTGACCCGGGGAGAAAAATTTCAGGTATGGTGGGAAAATGATGCAGTGAGAGGTAGAGTCCTCAACCACGGTGCTGCGCCTCATCGTTTTTCTGCTATCCCGGAAAAACCTTAGAGGGGGCCATCGATACCCCCGGTGGGGCGAGGGTTAAGACCAGTAGACTAGACACGACAAAACAGTTCGGGCGACAAGACAATAAAGGTTAGCCAAGACAAGACAATGCCAACACTTAGGAGCAGGGGTCATGGGTGGGTTCGAGGCAGGGAGCCCAGGGCTGGTCCTCTTCCTCAACTTTCATCTCCTGCACCCTCAAACGCCGGCCTCAATTCGGACTTTCAATCGGCATTGAGCTGAAATCAACGCGGAGTAAGCACGGAGCATCACGCATCAAAAGTCAACGCAGAGTAAGCTCACGCGCAGTGATCTGCTCCTGAAGAAGGAGAGGACATGGTGGAATGGCTGAGCGAAAACCCAAAAATGTTAACAAGAAACTGGTCTAATATAAAGAAAATGGAAAGAAGGAATCGTTCTGGAATGAGTGAGCCCGTTATCTGGGGAAGGATGTTGCCATTCTCAGGGCGTGGTACAGGTCCAATCGGACCAGGTACGGGATACTTTTGAAGTTGAAATCTGGGGCTGGAACTGCCGACCGCACCGAGCGTGACCTTTGGATTCTGGAAAATTCATAGTTATTGCAGTCTCTAATCTATCCGGTTCAGCCAATGACCGTCGTCATTGTGAGTAACGTCTGAAACTTGAATGATGCGTAATGCTGAAACTACATTTAAGAACTTTTTATATGTAAATAATTATTCAATGCTTCTCTTCAAATGTTTTAATCAATTGTTCTCTTCGAACATAACCAAGCCATGGTCTGACCAACCATCTCATTTGCCTTGCTCTTCTCCTTCTCTGTAATCTCGTCAGGCTGATCCCAGCAAAAGCTTGATTAGACACGAGCTGTTGCTAGGCAATGAGTTGCTGTAAGACAGCCAAGATATGTATATCGTCTGGCATGATAATGTTAGCCTATACGTCAATATACACCGTGGGAGAACCCGAGAGGCGTCGCTTCGGATAGTTTTATATCCATGATTTTTATAGGTGTTCAATGTGTCAATTTAGCTGCGTTTGTACAGCGACTCCGCGACGTCTCTGCTGCGCCCTTCGCGTTCCTACTACGTTGCTTCGGCGACTACGGCGACCCCGCGGCGATCATTCCGCGTCCTGGCTCAGGTCGCCGAAGCTCGGCGACTATTTTGAACAGGTGTCATTTGTGAACCATTCGTGAAGCTACCGCCGTAGCGGCAGGATAATTTCTGGCTGTTTTTTTTAATTTTCTCCACATTAATCCTCGGTGCGTGTCCGATTTTACCGCCGAATATGCCTGTCGTTCTTGGTAACGCTGCCGAACTTCCTTATTAGTTTACTGGCCAGAAGTAAATAACCGAATAGGAAACGAATATCGAACAGCTCGTATTAAGTTTCTGATTGGGAATTCAGGTTCCTCACAACTCGATTTGCACCGGGAAATTGTTTGTGGGAACTACGTTCAGGATTCCAATCGGACGCAATCATCTGAGGCTTGAGAGAGGCGACGGGAAAACACCTACCCTGGCCGTGGAAAGGGATAACAGGCGTGTTCCGGTGAGTGGTGCAGCCGCAGGGAGGTGGGGGGGGAGGCGCTGACCTCTCAACAGGTCCCACGGATGACAGTGGGAGAGGGGCGGGGGAGGCAAGTGGGAATAATGTCACAGATAACTTTACGTTCACGCATATGGTTCAATTTTATTTTTCCTCTGCATTTTACATTTCAAGAGACTGCAGGGGATGCGGTGGCGTGGGGGGAGGGAGGGCACACGATTTCCACGCCGCTGACCCGGGTTCAAATCCCCGGGCGGGTATTCTGCAGAAGTCATTCCCATCCCTATCATATCCTTCCAACCATAGGCGGATCCAGGATTGCCGATCGGGGGCACCTTCCCGGGGGCGCCATCCGACCGGGGGCGCCATCCGGACCAGGGGCGCCACTTATGACCGGCAAAAACTATCAGATGGGCGCCAAATCCTATCGGTGGGCGCCGACTTCGCATCCTGGGGGGTGGGAAGCGACATTTCAGGGGGCGCCATCGACCTTCAGGGGCGCCGAGGGTCGATCTGGGAGGCACGTGCCCCCCCTTGCCCCCTGGATCCGCCTATGCTTCCAACAGGGTGAGAGTTGACGGCGCCATATGGTCTCAGCAGTCGGTGTGTCGTAAAGCCCCAACCCTGTTTCAAGGGGTTGAATGGCGATGTTGGGCCGTTTCGGGTGGTGCACATTCCATGCTGGTTATTTGACTCCCTGAACTGGCCTGTGAAATGAGAACCAGTGGCTTCGCTATCTCAATCAATCGAATGTTTTAGCTTGGTACTGTGGTCCTTTTCAAGACTCTCTCTCTCTCTCCCTCTCTCTCTCTCTCTATCTCTCTCTCTCTCTCTCTCTCTCTCTCTCTCTCTCTCTCTCTGCTCTGCTCTGCTCTGCTCTGCTCTGCTCTGCTCTGCTCTGCTCTGCTCTGCTCGTGACCCCAGCCCCAGACCCAGCCGCTCGATAGCGTTAGTTTGACCTGCACACACTTTACGTGCCTCGTGGGACACCACCGCCAGCCAACTCCACCGGTCACAAACGCCCTTCATCTCCTCTTCCTTGCAATATCTCCACGGTCCATGACATGAAGTCCAGAGGAGCGCCCAGGAGGTCCACACTTCACTTCTCATTCCATGTAAATATCCAGGCGTGCTTGCCAATATATAAATTTCTTTGTCCACAACTCTTAACCAGCCGAACAGTTTTAACCAGTCAATACACCACAGAATATCCAAGCATCTGGCATCGCCCTTGCCGGTCCGGCATCATCATCTCGGAGGCTGAGCACACCTGAGGACGTTCCGCCGCCTGGTCGGGAGTAACTTGGCCGCGGCTGACTGCCCGTGGCGATATGGCCGGCCGCAGCCACTCCGCATCGTTCCCAAGGGGTCTGACCGCACCTGCCCAGCCTGCCCAACTTCCAGACAGACGAAGATTACACCGGAGGTGGAAACGCTCGCGCCTGTTGATCCATGGAGGGAGATGTGTACGTGTGCTGGTAGTTATGTCGATTGGGCTAGGTTCGGAGTGTTGGGTGTGTTGTAGATGTTGAGCATGTTGAAAGCTGTTTGAGAAAATATGCAATTGACTTAGCCTAAAATTGTTTTAGCCAAAACTTGCGTCCAGCTTGCTGGTTTCGCCGCCTTTATGAATAATACAATCAGCCAGCAGGGGAAGTTTTCTCATCAGTACGCTGGGGGATCTACATAACGAAACAGTCCGGTGAGTGTCCGGCTTAGAGTATAAGCTCGTTTTAGAACCCAAGAGAAATGCTAAGACTTGCTGCTAAATATCTGGCGCCGTACCGGACCATGGAACGTTGTGTCAGAATTCCAGAATCAGAGATATAGACCCACGGACACATAGTCTCTGTACGAACATACATCCTTCCTAGATCCTCTTTCTCTGGAACCTGGTTTTATCCAAGCTAGCTTTTACGGATGCAAAGTTATGCAGATCTCCACGACTTTCAAAGTAATGTTCCATGCCTTTTTCACACAGAGCATATACCATGGGTATTCTGCGTCTTGTTTTTGCACCGGAACTGCTCAAGTAAGGGGAGTTCAGAAACTGAATCACTATGCCTTGATCTGACTTACTCAAAAATATACATACATGACAGAAACACTGTTGAGACCAGCTCGGCTAAAGCATTTTCTTTCATAGGCGAAACGAGATTAGGGATTTGGTTGTGAATTCCGGAGGTCTAAAACTTGATTTGAATACTTTCCTGGCGCTGAAATCGAGCTTTATAAGTCTGAGACCAATCATCGTGAGAAACACAAATTATGCGAGAACCGAAGTAGACAAAATCGACGCTTGATATCAAAACCCAATCAGAGTATCAACGAAACTAAGTAATACTTCAGTTATTTAATCCCAATTATTCAGACCTGTAATGCCATATTTTCTAGGGGAACAAGGTTGAAATTTTTACCTTTCCGTCTTGCCGTGGGGCGAAGCTGAGGCGGCCATAACGCAGGCGTGAGAAATAGCGGTTGCAAAGTTACCAAAATAAAAACTGTGACAGTAACCAGTTAAAGCAAATGCTCAAACAAGTATTGACCTTTCTAAATCGCGAGGAAAAAGCACCTCTGCTCTGAACAACACCTATCTCATTATTAACCGAGCCGGCACGCTATATAAACGGAGAAAAGGTGTAAAACCCAACGAGAGTAGACATTTCCGCATGAAGCATCCAGTTGTATGGTCACGACCTTGCGCTAATCGGACAGCCCCCAGCAAAACACAAGCTCTTGTGTTTTACTTCCAGCAATCGATCACGTTCTCACTAATATTCAGCAGTCTCATGTTTTAGAAATTAATTGCAAAAAACTCAACTATCAAGAGACAGTCATCAAAAATTGTTCTGCAATTTTTTTTCAAACTTCGAACCATGGACCTAATTTTTGGGAAAATATATAGAGCCAAAGGCAATACACACGTGCTGTATATTTCATCATGACTGAGGGAGCAATATTTGTCCGGAATTGAGCCCAAAACTGCCGAGCCTAGTGTGTACAGATTCAATTGCAGGAGGCTGTACGTCCAGTGACGCAAGCTTGGTGCGGGATTAGCGCTCAGCTGCCAGCCTGATCCAGTGCCAACTCAACAGCGCGATAGCGATAACTACCATCTGTCGATTGATTAATCGACTTATTGGAGCGTGACGTCACAATTAAATTGCGCAACAGGTGGGCGGGAAGCAGGAATGTTGAAGCCTGTTGGTATGTTGTTGACCAAGACAGTCTGGCCCCCACCACCGTTTTCACTCAGTACCCTACATTTGAGAGACTTCAAATGGGGGGGGGCATGCTGGTGCAGTAGAGTTAAGTGCGTTCGCTTTCCACGCGGCCGAACCAGGTTCAAGGTCCTGCGAATTTTCTGAACCGGAAGTAAGTTGACTCCCCGGAAAGTCGCGTGGTCAGCGTGTCCACTTTCCGCACGGATGACGTGGCTTTCAAGCCCCTGGGATTGCCTGATTCAGAATTGGACTCTCCAGCAACCCTTCAAAAGTGGAACCAATCGCCGGCGAGATGTGGCCTTGGCAGTTGGTGCGCCGACATGCCTCAGAAATTACTTCTTTAGGGCCGCTGATGCAACCCGCCGCTTGGCTGATCGTAGGAAGGCTACTAAAGCAATCCTTGGGGTAGCTTCTTGGTAGTAGACTACATTGCAGTGTGCATTTCTCAAGCGGTCTGTGTGTCATGAGTGATAATTCATGCAAATAAAATTAAACAAGGCTTGTCAGTTTGCGGCATGTTTACCGCCGTTTCTAGAACTGACATGGCCCGACATGCCACTGACAGACTGACTGTTTAGACTGGCAGTTAAGTCCCCAGCAAAGCCACTGCCACACCAGCTTTTGCCCAATATAACTCACCGAACACACCACTGTTACTTACAAAAATTCACGGCATTGCTGAATGCTAAACGGTTGCCGACTTAGCCTGCACTTCGAACGTTGATTCCGGTTTTTATCTACGATCAACTTGTTGCACAGATACTTTAAATGGTTGTCTCTTCCTTCAGAACGATTTGGCAATGTGAAGAAGCCAAGTTGGTAAATTTCCGATATTTTGTATGATATTAAGACCACGTAATACAGTTTTTTTCTTAACTATTTAACCCGTGCCGTTCTTCCTTGGTCACAGCTAAATCATAATGAGAAAGGGTTCCGCTTGCTGGAATACTGGATCTAAAAGTCAATGAGTGCAATTTCTGCACCACTTTTCAATGATAACTTCTTGCAGCACATGGAAAAAGAGCCTGCAGAGCATGGATAGGTGCCATCTTCAGCAGTCGGATATTTATTGAATTATTCACGCCATGAATCGGCTCGATAAGTCTAACGACTGCCTCCTCGATGTGCCATCAAAATATATCCATGCTTAGTCATATATTCGTATCAGACATTGTATTTGATTCGGCTAGAGGCGGATCGAGGGGAAAGCAAAAAAGCGTTCCCCAAAAAAAGAAGAGAAAGCTCGGGGCAAACCCATGTTTTGCCACCCCCCCGCCCCCTCCTCATCCGTTAAGCTGTCGACCTTTCGGCCCAGCTCCGTTTTAGTTCATTAACAAGATTTTGGTGCTTCAACTGAACTCGTCAACTTCGAACAAAACTAGCCGAATTCAGTGTAAGCATTGAACCTTGGTCCTCTTAATATCTAAAGTCGCTCTTGAGTAATTGATGATTGGATAGCGAAAGCAAACATCTTGCGGCCAAATATGCCACCGCATGACGCCTTTTTGCTTTACATTTTTACTTGGCTTTTGCCCGAAACCTACCGTCCAGTTAAATTGTTGCCAAATCTGCCACTGCCTGACGTTCTCTGGCTTTGCTTTTGACTTGAGTTGCACCCACCCTCCTCCCCACCAAAACCTACTGGCTAGTTGAATTGTGGCAAAATCTGCCATCGCGTGTCTTTGTTTTGCCTTTTTAACTTTGGTTTCCCCCAAACCTACCAGCTAGATCTGCCGCTGGAATTGACATTGCTTTTAAATATGGCCCCTTATTTTACACCCACCTCGTGGTTTCTTTGATCACATGGTCAGCATTTCTCACAGTAAAGCCGATCAAAAGGCGGCTGATGGCCGTTCCCATAAAATTCTTCTTGGAGGTTCTCTAATTCGATGCGCATAATGTTTTCAAGACATGCCAAGTGGAAATTAGAAGTAGGGTCGCCTAAATATCAGAGCAGACGAAAGAAGAGAGCGTCAGGTGTCACCAACGGAATTTCAAATCAAACTTGTGCTGCGGAAAGGTTAAGGTCTGGCACTAAAAGGGCACCATTTGCCAGACCCTCTAAGTCCTAAATCTTGAAGATCGCATTGACAGACTGAGTGTCAACTTCTCCTGCTGGGGTAAGCACAATCTTACCTATTCTGTCACCGGTTTGATCCATTTTTGTCACTAACATGATTGGTGAGTTGCACATTTGATTTACCTATGAATCAAAATGTGAGGTTCAGGGCTGTACGCTGTCGTGAGTTTTCTTTATTTGTGACGAGTTTCAGAACTCACCGGTCAGCTGCTGAGAAGAGGGCAACAAGTTCAGCCAGCTCCTGCCCTGAACTGCTCTCCCTGAAATGCACAGAAAAAACCAGTCAGTTCAAAACCGAACCAGACGGCGGTAAACCTACCGCCGTCTGGTATATGGTATATATATACATGACACATATTGTGGCATAAACTGGTTTGTAAAAAGTGTTGTATAACATATATATGTAACAATTTATTGGAGATATTTAATCACTTTATCATACAAAAACCACCAACTGCAGGGTCATACGGCTTATCATACAAAAACACAAAAATGTATATATATATATGAAGTGTGTATGTCTTTCGTGTTAAAATTATTACGCATTAATGATGTCAAAACAGAAAACGTGTTAATTGTTTTTGATTGCATTATAGTTGAAATGCGGACTTCTCCACTAAGGTGATATTTGTTATTTGTTCGGAGCGCTATCAGTTTTATTTATAAACCGTCTTTTGTGAGTTTCGAATCCTTAAACGAAACGAGTTCTAATTCGAATAAAACAAAACCATACTCGAATCCATTAAATGAATACCGGACAGGAAAACAAACGCAAAGGTTTCATGAAAGACTTGGTTTTAAATGTCCGGTAGGAGTAAAGAAGCCTTAAAATAATTAAAAACCGCAGAGTAAACAGAAAATTCTTATAAAACGAAACCTTACGAAGAAAATCTGAGAAAGGTGAAACCGGTTAGAAGAAACATAAATTACGAAGAGGAACCGAAAATGGTATTCATTAGTCAGACAACACGTTAGGTTTTGCCTGCAAACTATCACATCAGTTAATCAAAGTAGATAAATCACAATATGCAAAACAAGTTTCAAAAGTCATCAAGCTGGACACAAAACCGACAGCGCTCCAAACGATGATTTCTGCATCCAGCAGAGCAGTGCTTATTTCAAATAGACTCCGAACTCCACTACAATACTTGCCAAGTTAAATTAGGTTGTTGGTAGAACTGTTAGCTGCTTGGACGGTTGGACACGTCCAACGCGTCAGAAATATCAGACTGTGAAAGTTTCCCGTCATGAAAGAAGTCTGCAGTATTTTTGGAAATAAACATTTATGCAATATTTTGATGAAATCTACATAAATGCATAGTCAACGGGTGTAGCTGGAATGTGGCTGAAGGATGCACTCTGGATCTCGCCCTGGACACTCTGGACACTCTGATTCTGGATCTGAGCTCTGGACACTCTGATTCTGGATCTGAGCTCTGGACACTCTGATTCTGGATCTGAGCTCTGGACACTGATTCTGGATCTCGCTCTGACACCTGGACACCTGATTCTGGATCTCGCTCTGACACCTGGACACTCTGATTCTGGATCTGAGCTCTGACACTCTGGACACTCTGATTCTGGATCTGAGCTCTGGAGCTTGTCAGTCGCTGGATCATAACAACCCGGTGGCCGAATCCCACCCGGCGCAAACAATGAACCAATTGATCGTCAGCCGGGGTTTAATAGAATTGGACAAGGTTACTTCCTAAAAAAATGATACAGGTTGTACGTTTTTCTAATAGAAAAAAGCAAGAAATATAAGTTTTCCTGTTCATGGATTATCTCTGGTATCTGCGGTCCGGTAAATGATTTATTTTCGAGGACCAATAACGGTATTGTAAATATCCGCCCTTATGGACATGCTAGCTGTAAATATGTCACTGGCTTAGTGTTATATGTAAATGGTTAAAACGTTTAATAATTGAAATGCTTCAGCCTCTCGCGCAGTTTTTTTATATTTGGGCAGCAAATGACAAAATCCTTGACAACATTCAAACGCCATAAGTTGATAATTAAAGAAGAATAACAATGATACAAATTTGCACACCAAGTAGTTCTTATGGTTATCGTTCGAAGACAGGGCGACGTCTGGGAAAACCATATCCACTCTTGGCTGTGGAATTTATTCATTTCAGATCTCGTTTTCGGTGAAACCCTGACTTTGACTACGACTCCGTCCGGTCTTTCATGGATCAATCGGTAAAAAAGACTAAAAAAGACCCGTCTGGAATCGATATACTTAAAGAGTGTCCCACTTTTATAATGGGTTTTGCATGAGATATCAGCTTTGTATGGCGTGTCGAAAACCACTGATAACATGTCTAATTTCCTACAAAGCTCTCTGCATTAAAGTTCCGCAAGCTTTAAAATTCAAAGTGAAGGAGCTTAATACCTTATTGCCAACCATGAAAGAACCTCTTTCCATCTGACAGCGCATGTCACCTGACGAATGTTAACAAATGCTATGGCCGCGCAACCTGAATTGTTGCAAGCCGTCGCAAGCTGCCAGTGATTCGTGATTGCGCCTGATGTTTGGGTCAACCCAGCGTAGTAAAACGGCAAATAGTAAGTCAACCCAGCGTAGTAAGGCGATATCTTTGTTTTGGTGATTTTTTGAGTGATTGGAGGGGAAACAAAACGTGATTTTCTGATTTTCGGACATCTTTGTCCATAAATTATTATGTTTAGAATTCAGACAAAGTGGTATTTTCCCTTTCATTATTTCCCGCCACCGTAGTGCATGTAAGGCAGCACTGACCAGTTTTGTTGGTCCCTGCAACTCTGGCAGCCTTTTTCTCTACCACCTCGCCCAATCTCCGCCTTCCTCGTGGGGTGCAAATCCTTGAAAATGTCCCCGGGACGAGAAAAAACATTTCATGTAAAATATGAAAGACTGCAGTGTTGTTCAGAGCACTGCAGCGCGATGTATTGTAGTGTTTTGTTTTATGTCGGATTTCACCGTTAAGTAGGGATTTGACCCGTGGATAATCCCGGCTTCTGTCGCCCTCGGACTTTCCCGGAAGTCAGGCCTTCTTCTGGCGACAGGCCTCCCAGACGTCTCCTCCCAGACAACGTCTATCAACCCGGTTCAATGATTCCGAGAAAGCGCTCATAAAAGTGCTTTTAGAAGCATACCACTGGGTCTCTAGCCTGAGACCAAAATATCCAGGCACTTTCTGCTCCACGCCGTCTAACGTTGCTGAATCTGACGGTAGCATTAGGACCACCACCAGAGCACATTCGATAGCTGATACTCAGAACGGCTCATTCGCTGTTTGCTGACAGCCGAATATTGACGTAAATGTCATGCATCTGTTAGATGACGATGCTTTCAGCATTGTGAGGAAGTGGTACGGCGCTGGTTTAGAGCTGCCAGACATATGGATTCCATGTACTAATTCTAGTCTACGTCAAAATGAAGTCTAAGGTTTAGCATTAAACAGAGATGATTAGGTTGCGTTTCTGCCAAAAGTTGAGCGCCTATTTAAAAAATTAGAGGAGCCCATACGAATTGTGTGACGAATTAACATGTGACTCCACCTGTTGTTGGGCCACGCCTGTTGGTTTCCAAGCGCTAATATAATACAATACAATACAAAATACAATAGAGGAGCCCATCCCTGTATACGAATCAGAATAGAGCGGTAAGAGGGGAGGCTGCTGCCCAACTTTTCATTAACCTTCGCCCGGTAGAGGGTCTTTTTAGACCCCTTCGGGTTTTCAAAAGTGACCGAAAAACGGCGGCGCGCAGCGCCACCAAACTTAGTCTGGCTGTTCCTTCATCATTTTTATATATTTCCTAAAAATGTTAGCTCAAGGTCATATCAGGTCAGGTCACCAGGCCAGGTGAAGTGACCTCATCTAAAAAATGCTTAGGACTGCATAACTAAAAGGAGGATTAATCGATCAAGTTGAAACCCTTGACACATATTGGCCCACCAGAAGCTACAACATATGTTCCGGGATTTTTGATATATGTACAGAGCATGGCCTGCCCATTGTAAATGCACAGCGAAAACCACGAAATGAGTTTTTTCAGTAAGTATGGATGGAATTAACTTCAAACATTCGTTACGACTTGCTCTTAGTCCATTCTTGAAGTTGATACAAAAAATGTTGGCCTGTGACCTTTAAAACGTCATCTTAAGTCAAATAAGCATTTTTCGACGTTTTTCTCTATAAGTTTGAAATAAACAAAGATATAACTTTTATTTTGTCACCAATGTGTTTGTATGGTCATTACAAGTCAAATGATGTACGTTATCACTATACTAGGTCAGGTTCCGTCAAACCGTTGACCTGGGTCAGGTCAAATTTGAAATTGGACCTGGCAGGACAATATTATATATCATTCTATGTGTATTGACGAGATAATTACAATGGTGCATCAACTATGCAATGCAATGAAAGGCTTTCGAATTGTGTTCAAAAAATGAATCTAGCTAACCTAGTTTATGAGATAGTACACCTCATATTAGCAATTTTGACCCATTTTCATCTCTGGTGACCTTGATATTGACCTGACGAAAAATGACCAAAGTATAATATTCAGTTACGGAGTGATTATATACATTGTTATATCTGTGATCTTAAATTTGTCTGACTTTTTGTCTTCGGAAGGTGTGAGCTCCGTTTCATCTTCCCGTAATCTATCGGCTTTTTAGGGCCACCAAGAGGGCTCATGCATGCTTGGAAAATAAAGAAATATATGCATATATATATATATATATATATATCATCCATCCTATCTCCCTCTCTTTCCCTCTTACACACTATGTCTGATGAACCTTGAACTACATATGTTCTATGCATCAAGCAGTCAAAGTGCACGGGATCTTTAAAATTAAAACATCACTCCTTAATGAATATCATTTCCACACCTTTGTAAAAAAATCATTCCCACAGAAAAAGCTGACCTTTGCTCGACATAAGCCATGCTGGACGGGATGGAGTTGTTGTCTCTCTTGTACGCCGAGTCCAACAAGGTAGCCCAGTGCTTGGACTGGTTCTCCACCAACCACTGGCGCAACTCCAGAAAGGCTGAGACACTCAGTTCACTCGGGGGCGACCAGGGGCCCGCTGTGTCTCCAAGAAGAAACTGAAAGCAGAGGTACACATGGGGTGAGCCTCACTACACTGACGTAGGCGTTTTTACTAATGGGGAGAGCCTGACTGCACTAACGTGTGCATTTTCCTTTGTGGCGCGCATCACAGAGGTTGGAAATTGTATTCAGCACGTTGTATTGTTTACACTACAGCCAGGCTGCTCATTTTGGAGCAAAATAATACTACCAATCATACAAAAGCCCCCATATTTTCCGTTCACATTTTCATGTGAAGGAACCATTTTTCAATTTTCACGTTTCCATGGAACAATCTGGCTCCCGAGAAACTCTGCCAACAGGGAAAGAGTCAGCCACGCCAGACGAATCTAGCTTTTGTGCGACGATCAGACCCCCAAAGCATCGGCTGACACTGCTATAAAAAGGATTGGACGCAGTTTTCATCACGCCCACCTCAACTCTGGCTCGGTCTGATATCCGGATTAGAGGTGTCAGCTTTCCATCGGTTGTAACCGGTCCCACCGGGTAACCAGCAATGTCGGAGTCTGATTAAGATGAGTAGGTCGAGTAGGCTCTAAAGCTTTTGGGCATGCTTGGGATCTGTACTAGCTCTGCATATGATACATATGATGCAACATATGATTTTGATCATGATCTTTGATGTCATGTGAAGCATATGTAAATGCCTACATATATTGTAATTTGTCAAGGTGGAAGAGCTTTCTATTTTACCAGTATTGCTTCTGTAACAATAATTAAGCGTTTGAATATCGGTATTTTAGAAATCGTTTATTTCTTGGATGCATTATCCGATTGGATACTTATCGGTCACCGATACACCATAGAAATCATAACCGGACCGGCACTTCCCTCACAAGTACCGTAACTTGACATCTCTAATCTGGATCACAGCCAGAGGTTCAATTTTGACAGAGGCTGCAGTCCGTCGTAAACCTCGACGTTTCGAGTAAAACAGCAACGAGTACAGGCAAGCGAATCGTAAAACTCTTCATCTTCTTTCTGGCTTGGTCTCTGCCGCAAGCAACTGTGACATCTGAAATACACCCCAGGGAGCAGGGTCCGTATCTGAGGTATTTTCTGAATGGCTCCAAAATAGGACAAATATGAAATGCGAAAACATGTAAAAGGATAATATTTCCCTGGCTTGACACGTCTGGTCTCAAGCAAACGTGATTCTTAACTTTTTTATTGGGGCTTGCTGACGCATCAACTGCGAGGTTATAAGGCTACGGGGGAAGGCGAACTAACTAGGCTGGGGCTAGGGCAGGGCACGTAAACCTACCTCTGGGCGGGCTCGAACCCACGACCCTTGGCTCAATGCAAAGGTCACGGGATTGAGCCGGAGGCCGGCGCTATCCAACTTCGCCACCCAGACTCTACCATACTTAGTTTCAACTTCCTCTGACGTTTAACACTTTCTGAATCTGTCCATTAAATCAAAGCGCCTGTGGCTGCATACTGTCATCAACAGGCCTTGGCCCAGAGTCTGAACAGTCTCCAAGACATGTTGTGGAGAAAAATGATACGACAGCAAATATACACTAGCCATGGTTATCTTGACCTTTGATATCCCTTCCAGGAACTGTACGAATTTTCAAAAGTCGGGTGACTGATTATAGAACTAGTGCCTTTGTCCGCACAAATAAGGCGGGTAATCAGTGAACTGCTGTGCAGGGGCGGATCCAAAGGGTTTCAACCCAGACATGTGCCCTAAAAAGTGGCAAGAATTTACCCGCTTTAGCCAATTTGAACGATTTGAAAACAAGAAAGTGTTCACGACGTTTATCGGATTGCCCCTTTCCCCGAAACGTTTGGTTTTAATCTGCCTCTGGCTCTGATAGTGGCTTGGTTTGGGACAGATTCAGTTTCCTCAACTTGAGACTTTACGAGAAACTTCCATCTCTAAGTCACATCATAAATCAATTGAAGGGCGCATTCAATGGGGAAAGTTGGAATGAACTTGATGCGTTGTGTCCAGTCAGTGATGAGCGCTTATTGCCGAACTCAGCCATATGCACATACATTACTCATGGCGTTTTTCTCCCCGGCGTTCCAAATCATTGGTTTCAATCTTTGACCCCCATGCCTGTCAAATTCGAAGCATCTGTCATTTCACCCGATGGTATTGCTAGCACAGTATTGGCACCAGCATTCCAGCTAAGAAATTAGACTGGCGTGCAGGGTTTGTTTCTCAGTCTATTGAAATCGGCCGAGGGGAGGCGTCTTATACTAACGTAGCGCGTGCTGGGACGGAGCGGAGGGTTCTTAAGAGTTAGGTTCGCTGGGAGTTTAGGTTTAGGACTTTAGGTTCACTGAAATCTATCAAACAAAGCTGGTTATGTTTTTTATGAAATTTCGCTTACGCTATGGTTCGATCGTTTCACGTCATGTATTCCTATTCATCATCAATAAGTTTACAACAAATTTATGGGTTATGTTGTAGGTTTAAGCTATGCTAAAAAGTCAGCTGCAGTTTTTATGGATATTAAGGAATTTCAGCCACCCGTCAAAACTAAACATACCGTACCACGATATTCGCGGTTTTAGCATGCAAATTAGACATTCAAACTTCTATATGTTAAAAGCTGAGGGGTAACCGTAGTGGGTAAAGTTCGTAGTACTTCTGACTCTTCCATTTTGTTATCAAATTTAAATAGTGTTTGGAAATAGTGCAGCTGTCTTATTTTGGGCAGATCGCCTTCCCAGAATAACAGTTGTTCCACGCACATGCTGACACAAACAGGGCGTCAGTGTGCAAGGATTTCGTGCCGGCGACGTCACGGGGTCACTGGCGGATCCAGGAGGGAAATTGGAAAGTTAATTTTTGCCGTTATTCTTTAAAAATACAAAGCCTTTCACGTATTTGGGCCCCTGTTACCCCCCCCCCCACGGTCGGTCTAGATCCGACCCTGCACGGGGAACCGCTTACTGCAACTCATTGCCTATTTTAGTCATTTTACTGTGCACTTCAGAAACGCTCTGAACAGGAGCAAAGCATGCTTTCCGGGATGTGGTGTTTAAATATCGATACATGGTTGGCGAATTACATCCAATGTGAATGCCGGTGTCCGTGAAAGTCTGGCATGGCTCATTTGGTTTCACTCATTCAACATCTGCTATAAACTCAATAAGAATGAATTTTGTATAAGAATATGATTAAATACATTATACCCCCTTTGATCTGGGGGAAGGGGTTGCAGTCTGCAACAGTCTTAGTGCCTGTCAAGCGTATCAATTGTGACCTGGATCTTTGGGACAAGTCGATATGTGCTAGATATGGCTAGGGCCATGAAAAAATAAAGCTTGAAAGAGGTAGTGGGAATGAATAGACCCCTTGAGTGGGAAACATAATATATCGAAAACCAGATTGTGATTCGGTATTTTTAGCAGTCGGAATGACCTACCTGCTAGGTTGCACATAACTCCAGCACTTGCAGCTCCAAGGTCGGGTACAATGAGGCCGTGGCCCCCATCAAAGTCTACAAAAAAGTCTCTTGGCCCTCTAAGAGGACCACATTTTGGCCATTTTTTCTATAACAATACTATGTTTTTGCGATTTTGTCTTGATTTAGCCCTCCCATCACCTTGGTTTGCCCCCCCTCCCCCAAAGTTGCTGCTAGATCCGCCAATGGCTCTCAGTCACGAATCGACACGTCTTCAGATTTGAGCTATGAATCGTTATATTTTCAGAGTTACGTGTACGGAAAGATGCTTTCGTGACGTAACATGGCCCATCCGCCTGCGGACGATGTCAAATAAGTCGAATCAGGTCATTTTCGATATACATCGGAACGCATCGTGACGATGTAATAAAAGTCAGGGATGCACTGAAAACGAAATGGGGTCGTGAATAGAAAGCCTTTTGCAGTATTATCTTTAATTTACGATTTAAGGTCATATAAAGTCATTGATCTATGATGTCACCATAAGGCGTGCCTCTCCTCAGGGTCAAATACAGAGTGACGGTTGGAGGGGGAGGGGGACAACGGGGCCCAACATCGCGTACATGTTTTTTTAAAAGAATATACAAAATCGGGGGTGGGGTGGGGGGCGAATTGTCGGGTCTACCACTCCTCCTGCCAGTGACCCTCCTCTACCCCATTTACGGTACAATTATCACCATAGGATTCACAGAGCTGGAAGTGAGGATCTGACCTTTACCTATGAACTTTGATCACGACTTGGTCTCTTTGACATTAGCATTGGGCAACGTCCATTGTGATGCAATCACGTGATATTAAAAATCAGATGGTGTCATTCGGCCGAAAGTGCCACGATCAATGTCCTTGGGAATGCCGCTAAAACCTTGTTCTGCGACCTTTAACATTGAAATTGACCTTCATGTGGGTTGAACTTCATATGTAATTCTAATTATGCCACATTACGTCATCACTTGTGCTCCGACGTGGGCGAACCGGTGCAGCACCGTCATTGTGCCAATGCCGAATATAAGTCAAATTTCGTAAGTCTGTAAGTAAGAAATGGCCAGAGGTGGGCACGGCATCCAAACTTTTGAGACCTGTACCGCAATTTCGGCTAGATTGGCCAGCTGAAACTGGATAAGCGCAAAATCACGAAACCGCTATCAGCTATTCTGCTGCTCAGGGGGCAACTGATTCCGGGAGCCGTTTGGCATTCATGAATCTGATCAATCCACTATCACCACACCACACCACTGGCCTGCTCTTTTTACTGCCACCGCTACTCTGATACCATTCAAAGTGTCCAGATGGACGCGGAGTAGTGGTGTAAACTGGCCGACCGTCAGGCCCTGGATAACTTCACGGGGTAGTAGAACTCAGCCAGCCTCATCTCACAGCAAGCGCAGACTACCGGATGTGACGACACACCTCGTAGCATATAACATGGGAAAATTAAATGATTAAACATTCTAATTTTTGCAAAAAAGGCCCATAATCGAAAATAACATGCTTATTCATTGCATTTGGGATAAACTTGATCACCGTCTATTCTTACAAATTCGTATCGCGAAGTGTCATCAGCAGCAGTTTAACATACGGCTCAGTGGTGAAGGAATTACTCCAGGCCCATGTGACGTCACTCGGGCGTGGAGGAATCCCTCTTGAACGTACCTTTAAGTAAAGGCATCTTGGAACTCAGCGACCTACCACCGGCATGACGACACTACATCATCGTCGGTGTTCCAAGGCATAAATCAGTCTCTATCGTAATGACGTTAAGCATATCCCACAAACGTTGCAAGGTTTCGCCGGTGGTGTTTGTTACGTAGTCCCTTCGTTTGTCGGAAGCTAATGTTACGCTCGTTAGTAGATGGGCAATCCCTCCGGGGCTTGTGCAATGGGTAACTTATATACACCTCATTGTTTGGTGTTTCTTGGTCTGAGAGCACTGGGCGCAGTGGATAGTGGGCAATGTGGCATGGACTGTAGCCAGGCGAAGCACATCCTGATGGCATATCACTGGCGGATTAAGATGGGGGGGAGATATTTACCCCCAGAACCTTCAAATTCTTCCAGAACTAAAAATACAGGCGATCTGCATCCTGATGACAGACCACTGGCGGATTCAGGGGGAGGGAGATATTTACCCCCAACACCTTCCAATTCTTTTAGAACCACAAACAAAACACTGTTCTTCGTGTTTTTATCCCGGTTGCTCCTTTCCCCAAACTCGCTCGTCCAGGTCTGTCACTGTGGTGGACCACCCTCTTTTCTTTTGTGCTCCAACAGCCCGGTGCTGCCATACCATAGTATGGCTCATCATTGTCGGTTCAGCATTATACTGGTAGTCTTTTCACACTCTTGTTCATGCAATATTTGTCGCGGTCCCATGTGATAGGCTTCGGATATGTTCGAAATTGCACTCAGTCCAGGGGGTTGCGCTCCGGCTTTTTAGCCTATGCCAAAAATGGCAACCTCAAATCTGGCATTCACCATGGTGATGACGTCAGCGATCGCCTAGAGTTGCTTAGCAACGCATTGTCGCTGAGCATTGTAGAAGACGGGGCTATCAGGAGATAAGTTGCGTGTTAGGGGCAATAATACTGTTTTTTGAGGACGTGGGGTTATAAATTTTGGGTCTACCCATCGCCAGATGCATCTTGAAACCGTAAAACACTCCACGATCCGTAGTCGATTCTCATTGAATGAATGGGCGGCTCCACCTTGAGAGCAACTGCTGACGTCACAAACGTAAAAGTCTCTAGAAACAGAGGTTGCCATTTTTTGAGAGGGGAGCGTTCTACCTCTACATTTAAAGGCCTTGACTCAGTCATGGACGGATTCAGGCATTCCTATGGAGGGCACATGGTCGGAAGGGGACACAGGTGGGCTGGAAACGACATTTCAAGGGGGGCCATCAAACTTTTAAGAGGCGCTGAGGCCTTTCTAGGGGATGCCAGAGGGTCGATTATGCGAGTGCAAGTATTCTCACTTCTTCTACTTGCCTTTCTCTGTGGATCCGCGCATGTATTCAGCTAATTTTTCTTCTCTGAAAACAATTGCAGACACCATATACACTAGGTTCTCTCAATCACTGGGCTGTGACCACACCGACCTAAACTCTACCACCGTTTGCCGGCGTAGTACGCGTTAGCTAACGCACTGGTAGGCCACACAGAAGTCGGTTATTATTTTCGCTGCTCTAGTTCCGGCTCTTAGCGCTGACAACACTGCCAGCGTACTATCAATATTTCCACTCGAAGACCTGGCTCTGACGGCACTCACAGATCTCTCTCTCTCTCTCTCTCTCTCTCTCTCTCTCTCTCTCTCTCTCTCTCTCTCTCTCTCTCTCTCTCTCTCTCTCTCTCTCTCTCTCTCTCTCTCTCTCTCTCTCTCTCTCTCTCTCTCTCTCTCTCTCTCTCTCTCTCTCTCTCTCTCTCTCTCTCTCTCTCTCTCTCTCTCTCTCTCTCTCTCTCTCTCTCTCTCTCTCTCTCTCTCTCTCTCTCTCTCTCTCTCGTTCTCGCTCTCGCTCTCGCCCTCTCTCTCTCTCTCTCTCTCTCTCGCTGACAGGCCACTGAATTTACAGATAGATCCCTGTCACCATGCGCACACATTCTGTCATTGTTTGTTTAATTGAGGAATACACAAAAACATTTAGGGATCTGTAACTGAGACGATGGAGCACTTCAGCAGCAACGATTGCAAATAAACACACCACTGGTGTTCTTATTTAATGAAACCGTCTCTTCTTGTTCTTCAAAGGCCAAACATCTGTTTCTTCAATGCATGCCTGTTATCTGATTATCTGAACATGCTTTCAGGACTTTAAGGAAAATAATCGTCCGCCTACTTCCCAAACAAATGTCCGCAATAGACGACAAAAACAATCCTCCCAAATGTCAACAAACAATGTTTTTCAGCTACGCCTAGTTTCACGCCTGGGAACACTATAGGAATCGCCTTCAGTGTGCGTGTTGATTGAACTGACACACAATGACAGTAATCAGCTATGTTTATTCCAGATGAAGGCCAACGGTACGGAAACCTGTGAGCTTTCAAGCAAGCATACAAACGCCTATGTAGATAGCTGCAAAAGTAGTGAGCTCTTCAGGGGTCGAAAACCCTACCATTTTGGCATTGTAAATGGTGACTGCCCAAGGTGGGCAAGGTGACAAAATTAGCCGACATATTTCCTTGAGTCTAATAACGAAACAAATCGCCGAAATTAACACCTGTAATATGAGCTCGTAATATTGTTCAACAACTAGAATAGTCCAGGAGTATCCATTGGTATCCTATTAACGCAAAACGTGCTACATTTTGCAGCCTGTTCTGGTGACACATATGTATGGGTTGACATTTTCAATGGTGACACACAAAACACTTTTTTGGCCCCTGGAGCTCTTAATTGCTATACTGCAACAACAAATGCATCGAAACTCAAGCGGCGGAACTGGTAGGGTACAGCGAGGTATCGTCCCCCCCACCCCTAAAATACAATTTTTACACTAACCCTATGGCGTCGACTGGAAATAAATGGGTCTTAGTTCCATATTTCCCCCGCCCTTAAAATATGGATCCTCCGCATTAACGAACTCCCGGATCCGCTAAGTTAGAGAGAATCAGCAAAATCGAAATGCAGGAATGTATGTTGTATGTTGTATCTCAGAAACTGAAAATCCGTTCGAATTTTCAGCCTTTATCTTTACGTAGCTCGATCACAAGAATCAGAATCGGGAAGCTTTCTCTTTGTTTCGATCTTGGAAGGGTTTGAATGTGTTTATGGGTGAAAATTGCGAGGGATGTCCAATGCATAATACCCACCATTAAAAGAAGACGACCATCATTCCTTACAAGAAAACACCAAACCACCTTTAAACAAAGAAAAAACCGTTTGCACGTCGCTCCTAGTTCAGTTCAAAGCTACGGAAATCCAAGAAGGATGCTAATTTGCCGGAACATCGACATAGCTGCCAGAGGGGCTGACAACTTTCGACTCTCTCCTGAAGCGAATTGGCCGAACGACTCCCAAGAGAGCTGTTCGGCGTAAGATCGAAGAAAACGTCGATAAATCAGGGGAGAAAACTTCCCGACATGTCCAAAAATGCCGGCCAGAAAATTAGTTCTCCACTGTCGTATGCAACCAAGCAGTCTCCAGTTTTGGCAACCCAACGCAGGCAACACAGGTAATGGTAATCTGAGTAGGTCACTGACAGCCCAATTTAATATAAATCTGAAAGAAGGCAAAAATATTATACACATTAAAAACCAAAACATTTTTGGATATTCAAAATATTTACATACATTTTTAAGTGTGATAAAAAACACCGCCGTTTTTTTAGCTCGTGCGCTCCTTGTTGGATTTGCTTTCACTCCAGGCATTAATTCTGGCTCGTCGAGTTTCAGATATGATAAATATTGTTAAATGTAAGAAAACATGATGGTATACATATGTTATTTGGAACCTTTCAAAATGCAGTTTGCAAAACCTTTCCACCTTACCAGCTCAAGGAAAATGACCAAAAGCAGGATAAATTCCCATGTGTAATAAGAGAAAAATATGGAATATTAGGCATGAACTTGAGCAGGACATCAAAGCAACAAATTTATAATGTATTTTGGTCTTACCTCCAGCGCATGACTGAAAATGTTATTTAACACGCGCATTGACGGGGGTGGTACCAGCCCCCTCTTCGGGTTTTCGGAGAAATCGTAAAAACGGCGGCGCGTAGCGCCGCCGTACTTGGCATTCCTTTTTCCTCATCATTTTACAACTTCTGTGCGAATTTTAAGGTTAGGTCATCTCAGGTCAGGTCACCAGTACAGGTCAAGTGACCTGACCTCAAAAAACGTTTAAGATAACATAATTCGGAGCAGGGTGAACTTATCCGATTGAAACTCATATCACATAACGGCCCTACCGAGTTCTCTAAAATATGTTCCGGCATTTTTGATATCGATGACCTAAGGTCAGGTACGAGGCATGACCTCTCGGTTGGAATTACATGGGAAAAATAGTTTTTACTGAATAAGTCAGTAACATATGGTGATAGGGCGTTTATTTTAGCTGCATTAGACTCGCCTTGTCTTTGCAGTTCTAGTGATATGCGTTTTATATAACTTGACCCTGACCTGACCTCAGGTCAGGTCAAATCCTTGATTTGTCAAATTATATATCATTCGATTCGGCTTGCTGCGACGATTCATATAGTTTAAGTGGTTTTGCTCTATCTTTACTTGTTCAGATGCAATGGCCGAAAAACTTAATTTACATGGTATCCCTATGACGGCATGTTTTGACCTCTCATGACCTTAAATGTGACCTGACAAAAAATGGTTCAAATGTTTTTGATGGAAAAGTGGATGGGCAGCCCAATGCCGGTTACCGTTTTTCGCTACCTACTGTGGTCCTCGAGATCTTAGGGGGGCGGGTACCCGCCCCCCTCGTCAAAGCGAAGGTGACTCAGACCCCGTCAATGCGCGTGTTAAGCTTAAGCTTCAGCTTAGTCTCCTGATTAGTCACCGATATCTATGTGACATGTCACCATAAGTGTATATTTATGAAGAATGCGTGAATGTTGTGTGTACTGTGTGTTTCTCTATTATGCACTGGACTTGTATATGTACCCAAATGGCATGAAATAAATGGCAATATTACATTATTATTATTATTGCAAAGTAATTGATATAGGAAAGCCACAGGGAAGATGAGAAAGAGGCCAGAGAAATCGAAGGAAAGGTTTTGGTGGGAACACCCTTTTAGTTCAAATCAGCTTGCGAGTAAATAATGCAAAATAAATAATACACTTTTTTCTACAAGGGAAGTTATAAAAACTTGTTTTCCCCAACGCAGACCAATTGATACCCCGAGCTAAGAGGAATGTTACTCATAAAAATATGGCTTGTGGAGCAAAGTTCAGACACAATTCCAATGGCGACCAGTTAATTAATTAAAAATCAACGTGATATGTATGAGCACATTAAAAATTGCAGAAAAGTGGAAAACTTGCCAGCGAGTGCAGAAGTTTGGGGTAGCCATCCCCTCTGGATCAGGTGTTCCATTCTAGCTATGGTAAAGTACACTGGTGACGTTTCTTTAAGGCAGTTGGTATGTTCAAACCCACAAAGCCCAACTATTTTATCCAACGCGCTGATCTTGTACAAACCGTGTTACTTTGATCAGTTCGAACGAAAACTTGTATTTAGTAGTTGTAGTTTGTTTTGTCACAGATCAATGAAACACGATCTTTTAATTGACACGTCGGATTGTGTAGAACAAGACTAAAACGTGTTAAAGTGGTGTTAAGAATGACCATTATCTGCCAAGTTATTTTTATTCTATTTTAGACCTGAATAAATATTGAAAGAATAAACACATTGATAGGAGCTTTCGACGTGGTGTCATCCTCAGCCGCTTCATCCTCTTCAGCCACGTCATCCTCAGAACTTTGTTGTATAACTTGCACTGGTTGAAACTGAAAATTACAAATATGCCATATATTTCGGTGACTTTTGGAGGGACGTTGTTTGCTGGTAGCATTAACAAATTATTGGTCTTCGTGTTTTCTTTACCATGTAAATTTTACGAGCGAACGAGTTGGCTAAAAAAATATGTAATATATTAATGTGAACCGTAATAAATGATGGGGCTGTAAATTCCCCTTAAGCCTGTGGTGAAGGAATATAAGGAATTATATTTTCACTTGGTTAAAATTACCTTTAAAACGTATCCAACACGTTTAGGTCATACCGATGCTGCAAGCATGCTGAGCATCCAACAGGGACATACCAACACCCTGGAAGTGGCCGATGGATTTCTAGTGTTCAAATATGTGATCCGTGACGCTCTCTAAATACGAGCCTCGGTCGCAATACCGATTCTGAGGGCTTCGGCGCTATCGGCCAGTGTAGGGTGAACCTGCAGGGTCAGCGCACTGCGTAACACACGGCTGCGAAGTTCACGTCTTCAAGCATCGCGCTAAGGTTATTTTCCATGCATTCTTATAGACAGTCTCACCTTGGTGTTGGTGGATCTCTATTGAACCTTCTCAGATGTATATATCAAGAGTTTTGAAGACGGTAGCGGCGCACAGAACTTGGCCTTCCGGCCCCTTGATAGCGTTGTGACTTTTGTTTGAATTTGAAGCCAAAAAATCATCGCAGGCCAGGTAATCAAGGTTGTTTGATTGAGCTTTCTCACAACAATCTAGGTTTGTAAATTTGGGGGTAAACCGTTTGTATTAAGTCCCGGCCGTTAGAATTGGTGCTTCTAGAAAATTGAAATTGTATTGGTTCATTTTAAGGGATGATTATTCCTCCAAATTTACTGCTTAAGATAAATGATATGAAATATAAGATATGGTACTCACTGGTTTCCTACGAGCCAGTTTTTGTTCTCAAATTGTCTTTAGACAACTTTTTGGCTGTCATGTTGTGCATTAATACCTGATAAAACGGAGACTAAATAATTTAAAAGGAAATGTGACACCTTCATAATTAGATTTGAACTGAGACAACCATGGTATAGAGCATGCCCGGAAACCACTTGATCGAAATTGCATTTGCCGAAGAACTTAAATGAATGGGCTATAAATGAATACTACTTTCTTCAATATTTAGTTTGAAATTGGAAATATGCTTAAATGTGTCAATAGAAATAGTTTCAATCGATAAGTGTTACAGTATTTCCTAATAGTGGCCTGTTTGGCCAACATGCTTCAGTTGTATTCATATTGATGCATGGCCCAAATAAAAAAGTTCAATCCGACACAAAACATGGCCCAACTTTACACCGATTCGACGTCTTGTAATTTGGATATATTTTTACTTCTAACAGGGGAAAATCAATTAAAATAACGTGTTAAGCTTATTAACAATTTTTCGGCAAAATAAGGTCATAATTATTATTAGCAATAAAAAATCCCTCCAGAAAACAATACAGACTGGAATTGCACCAAGGTGCAACATTCCCTTTAGTTTCGTCACCTTTTTATCATTTTATGGACGGGAATGGGTGGATTAGTGGATAACATAAACATATCCTACGCCACCAGCCCCGGGTTCAGGTCCCGGCGGAGCCTCTGAATAAGTTGATCTGATCCCCCAAATCCCTCCCAACAGGGTAAGAGTTAGCGACGCCGTATGACCGTGGCAATTGGTGCGTCGTTAAACCCCACAAATTATTATTAGTATTTCATCGTTTGCTCTTATCGCTTAGAGAGTTCAAGAATCTTACCTCGGGTCCTTCAACCGCAGCGCCGATGCTATGAACATTCCAAATAAGAAAAACAATGAGGTCGGCCCTGGGTGTGGAAGATTCTGTCGTCAGCTGCTGGCCACCCTGCTGGCATCGCGGGGCATGTCCAGCGTCTCCAACACCATGTCCTGGAATATAGCTGGAAACCCACAGCTGGAGGCCGACGTGGGAGGTCTTCGCTTGACACCTGATCAGAAAGCCTGGGTGGTATCGATGGTCTTCATTGGCGCTGGTGTTGGCTGTTTGATCGGTGCCCATCTTAATGCCAGGTAAGTTCCTAATAAGCGATGTGATCTTGTCAAGTTTTGTGAAATAGATATCCAGCTTCGAAACTCGAAACACTTGGATTTTGTTCCTTCGACCTACGAAAGAACCACTCTTTTAAAATTTACATTTACTACTAATCAAACCAGAAACCATGGAAAAATGATACAAGCCGCTTGAGAAGAGGCTTCTTAGACAAACATTCTGTGAAATGAGAAAAATTGTGTCGTATTAAGACCATTATATCGCTAGTTTACAATTCCAATACCAAAAAGCCTTCAATAAGTTTTGTTTCCCTGTCGGATTAATCCAGCTCTACCATACAAGCTTTTACATGATGCTATTGAGCCGTTTAACAAATATATTATCGACCTCGTACAACACCGTGATGCTTTCTTGGAACAGGATTGGCCCGCGAAACATCATGGGTATTTCCATCGCTCTATACGCTTTGGGAAACATCAGCGCCTTCCTCGCCTACGACTTCGCCACACTGCTGGCGGGGCGCATTCTCACCAGCGTCTTCGCCGGATTTTCCTTGGCCACTTGCATGACGTACGTCAGCGGTACCTGTTCGCCACGCTACCGCGGCGCCTTCTCCCTCCTGGTGGACGTCATTGTCATGAGCGAAACCATCGTCATCATCTTTCTCAGTGACTACCTATCATGGTGGTGGATATCGGCGTTTTGCGGAGGAGTGGCGGCTTTACCAGGTGCCATTCTATTCCTTCTTCTGCCTTCTGATCCTGTTTGGCTTTTCCAGAAGGGAATGCATGATGAGGCACGTAACTCCTCAATTTTTTTGGGCTGGACATACAAGAAGTGTCTTCCTGCGTCGAAAACCAAGATAGATATGCATTAAAGAATATAAAAATATTCACGTCCTGTAAGAACATCAAACCGCTGGTCATTGTTCTCGTAACATTTCTTTTCAGCGCGTTTTGTGGCAATGTGGGCATTTCTAACTTCTCGCTTGTATTCTTTCGAAAAGCGGGAATCACAATGGATGCTACGCTATGTTCTGCTCTATTTACTACATGCCGAGTCCTTGGAACTGTACTGTCAGTGTTTCTGGTGGATCGATTTGGTCGTCGAGTTCTTATTTTGACGTCATCTGGTGGCATGGCAGCCTGTTATGTCCTCCTGGCGGCTTGTTACCTTGTCCCTTCCCTTCAAACGCTCTCTGTTCTTCCCACTGTGCTAATACTGGCTACGGCCTGTATATATGCCATAGGAGTAGGCTGTGTACCCTGGTGTTTGCAGGGGGAGATATTCCCTGTAGAAATGCGACAGTTTGGGGGATGTTTGGCTCCAGCTTTCTATTGCTTTTTCCTATGTGGTAGCATTTACACATTTCCTTTGATCCTGGATTCGACCGGAGAGAGCGGTCTTTTTATATCTTATGCTTGCATCATGACAGTTTGCTTTATTGTTGAGTTAATTTTCCTACCAGAAACAAAAGGATTGACGCTTACTCAGATTGAGCAGCTATTTGTCAATAAAAATAGGAACCAACTGCCGGAAGAATTAGGTGAAGGAATTGATGACGCAGGTGGCCTAGAAACAAAGCCGCTGGGAAATAGGAAATACCGGTGTGTAGCAGGTCCCGGGCACTATCAAAGTGGAGGACAAGTTCAAACAACCCGAAAATATCGAATGGGCCACTGATCCCTCGAAAGGCATACGACTAACAGCGATGGGAGTAAAGTGCATCGATATCTAGAGATTCATTAGCATAAACCTTCCTACCAATGAGCCACTGCCAAACTGGCAAAGGGAATGCGTGCATTAGTGCCCAGTGTGCCCAGCGAATTGCTTGCTTGTAAAAGTTAATACGTTGATGCAAGTGATTTGTGTCGTGAAAATGTTTCACTCGGCTGTGATTAAGCTGAAGTGGTAGGACCTCGTCGCGCCATTATGTGATGAAAAGATGTTGGTTCCTCTTTCTTCTGTATTGCCTCGCGTTGTGTAAAGGCAAGTTATAGCAGCGATGAATATAAGTCCAACAGGTATTCAAGCAGTCGGTCTTCACTCGGGATGGCAGCGCCAATTAATATACGTAGAGGTGTCGAACAAAAATACGCGTCGCTACAGATCACTCACTCTGTCAAACTATCTTCTACAAGCGTGATTAACGGTGACCTAACCTAATCCAGCGTGACCTGGCGTGGTCTGATGCTGTCTGACGCGATGCCGACCGTCGCCGGCGCCTGACTGCGGAGGTCCGCTGGTGAAGACGGTTCTAAGCGCGCTCCTCCCGAGACAACGGCGGGTAGCCAATTACATATGTCCATCTCACCGAAACAACAGGGCAGTGGACGCCCACCACACACGCCAATGAAATGACTGGATTTGTGAAAAATTATAGACGTCACAGCAACGTCAGAAACTGATGAAAGCTTTCATCAGGCGACTGTAGAAGTACCGGGTTACAGAAGTCATACGCATGACATCACCTGCCTGGGCCGTCACTCGCTGTGCCAGAGCACTGGACACCGGATGCAAAGTCATCAAAACGCGGCGCGGCCGACGGCTCGGGCCAGCTCTGGGCCGTGGCAGCAGGGGTGGCTCGCCACACCATGCATTCATAACTACATGCTATGAATATTGAAGTAGAGTAGTAAGTTAGAACTATAACAGTAAAATGTGTTGTGAAAATTAGCATAATTAGGTGTCATTATTAATGTTTGTTACAATTAAAAAAACGGCAAGATTTGCGCTTCTGCTCCGCTACTTTGTCTGTTTGCGGACTCCCTAGATAGCATTAGAGTAGCGGCAATGGTTTATATAGACAAAAAGTGAGAAAAAGTAAGTTATGTGACTGTCGCCTCTAAAAAGATCTGCTTCTGCATATTCCAATGTAATCTGTGATATGTACATACATCATAACAAAAAATGTTAGTTTATTGAGTGAAATGCAGATAAACAGTCGTTTCCTTCAAATAAGCTGGGTAAAAAAATAAAAATAAAATCGGCTTTAGGGTAAGCGCTTATGTAAATTTTTTCTTTTGTGAAAGGTAGCGATAGCAAAGCTATGTGTAACGTTATCAATATTCTTACAAATATTATCAATAGCGGTCTCAGTCAGCCAAGGCGGCGCAGGTTGTGGAAATGGTTTCAAAAATTCGGCAGTAGCCCCCATCTCTGGTTTCTTGCACAAGGTACCTGCCACGTGACCCTGACGTGTTTAGTGCGACTTGTCTTCAGGGGCGGACGCAGGAGCGCCGTTCGGGGGAGCAGCTCGGAAGAAATCGTAAAAACAGTGGTTTCAGAAAGTCTGCCAAAATCTGCATTTTAGGGAAGGCCCCTTGCCCCCCCTTCTGCATCCGTGTAACCTGTGTAACCTGTGTAACCTGTAACCTGTGTAGCCTGTGTCCGTATACCTGTGCAATGCACGGGTATACCTATGCCAATGTCATTAAATGTGTTGTGTCATCACCATCATACATGATCGTGAATGGACCGCGTTCAATCACACCACCTGCTTAGTGACAGCTGCCAGTGATTGTGAAATGGTTAGTGGTTGCGGAGGACAGACAGCTCCCCCACAATCATGCTAGAATGTAGACCCCCAGACTAGACTGGCCGGCGGGTTGGCTTACTGTATCGCGCGAAGCTGGGTGTCGAGCTCGATGATGGGTGTTTTGTCGATGGGTGTCGGGGGACTCGATGGTTGTCGCGTCGATGTTTTATATGAGCGGAGAACAAAGGTAGATTTATGGACACATGCCATATTTTTCTGCATATCTGCCCCGTTGTAAGTGGAGTTTAATTTGATCCTTTGTGCAATATTTATGTGTCCATACGCTACTCAATCAAATACAAATTTAGCAATCTTAACAGATGTTAATGCTCAACGCGTACCTTCCGCGTATTCGTAAGCAATTTCACCATCTCTTGCGCAGGACAGTTGTTTGGCAATTATTAGCAAGATATTTAATTTGTGAAACCATTATGAAGAACATGAGCCATGACACAAAATCTGGCGGATGAAATTTAACGATCCGTTCATAAATCAATCGTACAAAGGGAGAAATTGGACGTCATACAAAATGAAGTGCTGAAGCTGTCCTTGAAATGGGAAGCTCTCATGAGTACCTTGTCCTTGCAGACTTACTTACCTACCTACCTATCCTTGAATTTTGCCTTGTGCCTTCACATACTGCCGAATAACCCTTTCCTCAATCCACCGACATATGTTTTTAATATTTTTGATTTTTGTGATATTAAACATTTAAACACCCCACAGGGGGCGCACTGGAGGGCTGGTAGGCCCCTAAGATCGAAACTAAAGGTAGAAAAACGCCACTGGTAGGTGGGTGGGGCTATGGTGATTACATGATGACCAATTTCATTGACCTAGGTCAATATCTTCAAGGTCAAACGAGGTCGTAAAGTCAAATATTGGCCATGCTGGTATCGATTGATAAATGCGTGATTATGCAGGAAAATGGCGGGAATAAGCTAAAGGCGGACAAGGTTCATAAAAGAGGTCTCAAGGCTTCCCAAACTTTGGTCAAGGTCATTCAAGGTCATTGACCTTTAAGGTCACATATGGTATACTACTTATTATTTACACTTGACAACACTTAGCCACTGTTGGCGGGAAATAGAATTGACCTTTCCCAATCGACCTTTGACCTTGACCTTTGACCTTGACCTTTGTATGGGGACCCTACCGATGACGTCATAGCATAATATACAGACGGGGTAACCTCATTTGGCCGGACTCGCAGTGGTCAGTGACCTGAAAGTGCATATATGACCTTGACCTGTGACCTTTGACCTTGGCCTTGATTTTCATGTGAAGTGACCTTGACATATGTCCCGCTTATAGGACGTTATGACGTCACCACCCGGTCTTCAATGCAAGCTAACTGGTCCGACCGCGCGTTTACGGCGATCTCAAAATGCAGGTCTGACTTTGAAAGCCTATAAGTCAAAAATTTTCGGCCGATTTTCAAAAGTCTTCACCAATCAACGCGCTATTAAATTCTGTTAAATGTGGCCAGGATTTCGTTTTCCGCTGCAAGCGGTCTCCGGCCACCTCGGAAAACCGGTGGGGGCCTCCGGGAAGGGCCCCCTCCAGTGCGCGTTTAAACATCAAAATTATTTTTGCTTATCGACTTGAATTTGCCCCTTCTCTAGCCTACCTGCTGGACCCACCCATGTCCCCTATCAGGTAAAAATCCTGGGCGACGTCCTCACCTCTAAATCAGTCATGCCTAGGCTGTCATAATGTTCAAGCGCCGCCACTGACGAAATGGCTTTATGACCTCGGTTAGTATGTCAGAGATGTTTGTTGATGCTTTCAGCGTCTGGATATTCAGCATGACGGATATGAAGCAGGCGACTTTGGTCACAGCCGTCTCAGCCACTGCAGAGAAGCAATTATAACTCTGACTGACAAAGCTGCAGCAGTGGGGCACTAAAAGCATCCTGAGATTCTCTGAACCAAAAAGTGTAAACTTCTGTCGTAGACGCAGCCCGTGCGGCAGTCCCACATTAGCACTGTATGAAGACAGAATCGAGGATATTGAGCACGTATAATTCCTTGGTCTGACTTTTGAGCGTATATAGAAGTACAAAAACCATTCTAAGGACTTGAGGGAGAAAAGTTCAAGTCTTTGAACATCCTGAAGATTTTGATGAGGCTCAAGCATGGTGCAGACCGAAACACAATTGAGATATTATACCGGTTGTTAATTCGATCGAAATTTGAGCACGGTCACAAGGTGAAGGATTCAATCACGGAGACAGGAGATGCTATACTAAACACTACACATCACCAAGCTATTCGAAAAATCATTGGTGCATTTCGTACATTATCTACTGCCAGCAAGATAATCGAGGCCGACCAAGATAATCGAGGCCGACCAGCGGCCGACAGACCTGCGACATCGAAACCTTGCGGTGAAATATGCTCTGGAAAAATCCTTACGGAGGCTTGGAGGTGTACCTACGCTTGCCGTTTTGCATGAGGTTTGGGATAGGGACAGTATATGAGATACTCTATCACATTTTATGAACATTTTGCATTGTTCTTTTCCATATGATAGGCAGAGATGATGGGTGTCATCAAACGCAAGAGTGTTGTGGGGGTGAACTTGGACCCTAGAAAGATGATAAAATATGTAGACAGTAAACACGCTGAAAGACTTAAACCTATCCGTCCGCCAAAAAAAAACAAAAAAAAACAAGAAAAAACATAAAACCTAAGACGAAGACAGCCCGAAATGCACAAGATGCCAATGTCCAGAAACTGAAACGTCTAAACTCTGAAAAGCCAAAAAAGCTAAAACACAATTCATTTTGTCTAGATTCATCGATGTCACTGTCGCTTTCTACACACACACACACACACACACACACACACACACACACACACACACACACACACACACACACACACACACACACACACACACACACACACACACACACACACACACACACACACACACACACACACACACACACACACACACACACACACACACACACACACACACACACACACACACACACACACACACACACACACACACACACACACACACACACACACACACACACACACACACACACACACACACACACACACACACACACACACACACACACACACACACACACACACACACACACACACACACACACACACACACACACACACACACACACACACACACACACACACACACACACACACACACACACACACACACACACACACACACACACACACACACACACACACACACACACACACACACACACACACACACACACACACACACACACACACACACACACACACACACACACACACACACACACACACACACACACACACACACACACACACACACACACACACACACACACACACACACACACACACACACACACACACACTATATATATATATATATATATATATATATATATATATTATATATATATATATATCTGTATGATGTATGGAAGAGACTTGAGACTTTTATTAATTTACTTTATATTTATATATAAAGTAAATTAATAAAAAAGTACCAAGTCTCTTCCGTACATCATATTTAATGTCAAGAGCATATCAACAATATATATATATATATATATATATATATATATATATAAATATATATATATATATATATACAGTAAAGGATGGTAGCAAATTTTCCGGGGATACAAGTTTCATTAAATATGACAGAATTTTCGGTGTTGGTTTTTTTCTTCGTGAGGCTTTCAACTTTGCGGAGTAGTTTTTTCCTTGGTTGTCCAAATCTGAGAGAATTGCGCTTATATTTTCAACATGTTCAAGTAACCTTTCATCAATCCAATTGACATCCTCGGACGACATGAGAGACATAAGACACAAAGTTAAAAAACATATATATATATATATATATATATATATATATATATATATCAATATCATCATATCATATACATATATAGACATATATATCATATGATATGTCATCATATATATTATATATCGTCATTATTGTCATCACTATTATATATTATATATCATCATATATATCATATGATATCTATCATATCATATATAATATTAGATATAATATCATATCATATCATATACATATCCTATACCTTTTAAATCCAAAAGTAATCGCAGATCAGTTCGGTCAGTAATGTTTTGAAAAAAATGGAGCTGACATGGCTCTAGGATTATTTCTGTGCGCAGGTGCTTTTAACGTGAAAGGTATCTCCATTAAGAGCAAAAGCGCAAAAATGCTATGAACCTTTTTGTTGTATGACAAACGGCTTAAATAAAATAATTCAGACATGACGAACTACCTGATCACAATGTCAGCATCGCTAGGAGGCATTATCACTACATAACACTCAATGCCAATTCACTATTCACGGATGTGCATTACACGCCACGTAGGCGGAAGCTATCTCACTGAGAAGGCCTAACGGTATTCCAAGTACGTAGTCACCACTTAGCTGTACGGGAGATCTGCAGTTTTGTTGATTTTTCACTCGGCCACCACAGAGAGTTTGACTGCCTTTGTCTGTGTGCCCTCGTCTGAATGGTTTATAGCGGGTTGTTTTTATTCAAAATAGTATCGCCATAGCCGAACTCGGCATTCAGAGCGATGAAAAACGACGGTCTGATATCGGCCCAATCTGACTGCAAGTTTCCGGTACGAAAAAAATGGGCCTGTTTTTCACCGATCTTATCTTTCGCTTAGCTTTCCTCAATACACCTGTTCCAGAACTTTTGCAATGATTCAGCTACGGAAAGTAAGTTTGGGCTGGATTAATGCGAGACGTCTAAGAAAAACAGGCGTGAATTATTGAAGCCATGTCTGTTGAGGGCCCAGATATTGGGTGAACCACGAAAGTATGGCACTGCTTTTTATCTTTTTGACACCGTGCCAAGGACATGGTTCCAAAATGAAGTATATGGCGATAGTGTGATAAAGTGGAAAAATTGTCAGACATCACCTCTGCAGTAAGAGGCAATTACATGTGCAGACAAGCTAAGCAATTCACCTTTCCACCTGAAAAGACGAAATAGAAATGCTAAAATTACGGGAAAAATTTCCCATGATTTTAGCAAGAGGAAAACATTATAACACAGCATAAACCACTAGACGCTACTTCACAAAACATTGCCACCTCGACCTCATCGGAGACATCCTCCTTAGACCTGATCATTGAAAGGTATCAGTGATTTAAGGTTCGCACTGTGTTCGGCTGCGTGGGCATCAAGACACGCTTCTAGTGGCATAACAGATCGAGTATGCCGATGCCCTGTTCACTTTTGCGGACGGCACTTCCATGATAGATGTGTCGTTCATGCAGTGCCAGCGCACCACTAGCTGGTTCCAGCAGAAGGTCGTGGAGTGGCCGGTCCGAACGGCCCCATGGCGCTCTACTACAGCATACAGAGCATAACAAATCCGCCAGAGGACTGCGAATGTCCGATAACCATTAAACTGGGCGTTTACGTCAAGCAGGCCCAGCTTTGGAGAAAGTCAACATCATAGCCGACGGAGACGTGGCTGAACGAAACAGTCGATTCTTGGAGATTGGCTCGCTCTGCCCAACCATCCTCATTCGACGCGATCGACAACCGCTTGGGGAGGGGGCTTTCTTATTGAGCTCCCAACCAGTGAGGCGACAGTCACTCAGCCGGAAAACAGAAATCTGGTCGTCAGGTGAAAAAGCCCCGCCTTTGCTTCTCTCTGCCCGCCAGATACTTAAATCATTAATTCTGTATGAAGGCTATATCAGACTTAGTCATCTACAACAAGTCGTCTTGATTGTGTATTTAATGTACCTGACATAACATGGCAAGAGGATGACGGATTATTGTTCATCTTAGCTCGAAGGTCTCGTCGAGCTGAAGAATTTTGGAGAAATATCATGCCGCCGGACTGGCTCAGTTTGTTGATCAGCCGACTCGGAACCAGCTACTTAGACTGGTGCTGGGTAAACATCTAGATGTGAAAGTGTTGTTAGCTCAGGTCTAATTCCATTGATCATAAAGAAGTAGCCTGCGAAATTAAATTTTTCCGCAAACCGCCTCTGAAGTCACCCGCAAGTCCGCTCTCAACTACAAGCGGGCGGACTGGGAAGGTCTGCGCCGTAGCCTCCACTTCTTCCTGGAACGTGCTAGATGGATCACCGGTGGATGACGCGGTCGCCACTTTCACGACTTCTTTGACTCGGCGATTCGCCATCATATACCGATAGTGACTCCTGACGGCAACATGCTCCATGGTTCGATCGTGAGCTTCGCTCGGCTCTAGTCGAAAGGAAGCCCACCGAAGACTCAGAGAAATCGATCACCGGAAAACGAGCAGAGTTTTAGTGACAAACGGAGAGTGTTTAAAAACATGACTAATACTAAATATCATGATTACCGAAAGGTCTGGTCAGTGATTTAAAAACCAACCCGAAAAGGTTTTGGAGCTTCAGAAATGTATTAAGGGTAAACTCACTCAATGCCTTTATTAATGGATGGCACTAGAAGGACTGAGCATGACCGTGATAAAGCTGAACTGCTGAACCCACTTTTGCTAGTAAATTCTCGGATCCTAGTTTTAGAGTGCTGCCGTACACACTGAATACCATGTAGATAGTCTTACTTCGTTTTATGTTTCTGACGACATTGTCCGATCGTTGTTATTAGTACTAACCGACACAAAGCGTGTGGTCCTGATAATGTCAGTGCTCGAATCATACATGAATGTCAAACGAGCTTACGGTACCCATTGCCAAGTTGTGCCGACTCTCATTGGAACAGGCGTGTTCCATCCCAGTGAAACGAGCGAATATCGTTCCCATACATAAAAAGGGTCAAAGTCGTGTCCCTCAAACTATCGAGCTGTGTCACTTTTACCTCTGTTTAACAAGATTTTAGAGCGAGTTATTTACATTACATTGTTTAACCATGTTCGTCCAGTTTTATCCAGCAAACAGCATGGGTTTCTACCATCCCGTTCTTGTGCAACAAACCTTTGCACAATGCTGCACCTGCCTGGAACAACATATCCGCAGGTTCTCAAACAGACATCATTTATACTGATTATAGTTCAGCCTTCCAAAGTGTCAACCACAGTCTTTTGCTCCATAAGTTAGAAAATCATACAAAATTACTGATAAGGCTCTACAATTGTTGAAATCATATCTGTCTGGGAGAGAGCAGCGGGTGGTTGTGAAAGGCCAGTGCTCTACATGGACGCCGGTTCTCTCAGGAACACCTGAGGGCGGGCTTTTATCACCTTCTTTTTCGTGTTTTATCAACGATTTACCTAGCCTCGTTGACTGCAATTGTTTGATGTTCGCCGATGACGTTAAACTGTACAAAAGAGTGGATAGTCTGCAGGATGTGAGAACGCTGCAGGGCGAACTTGACAAGCTATGTGCGTGGTCAGCCGATTGGGGATTGACCCTCAACCCATCCAAGTGCAAGGTTTGAGAGTGACGCTTCGCAACAAGCCGGTAAAAGTTCATATCACATTAACCGCACTAGGCTTGATATAGTTTCCGCCATGCGTGACCTGGGTGTTAACCTGGACTCTAAACTTACCTTCGGCTATCACATAGAGAATTATTTCAAAAGCGAATAGGGCCTTGGGATTTCTCATCAGGTCACTCCAAACTGGAAAACACGGCAGGCCACTTCTTCAACTCGATACAAAACTGGTTATTGGCGTTTACTGTGCCCACGTTCGTTCTATACTAGAATATGGCTGTGTAGCTTGGGAGGAGCTGCACAGACCCATCTAAAACGAATAGAAAAATCCAACACAAATTTCTTATCTGGCTTTGCGGACGCTGCCCATTAACAACATTTCTTTTGAATACAAAGACCTCCTTCGGCATTTTGGCCTAACTTCATTAGCTGGAAAGAGGATGCAACATGATCTTTTGTTCTTACGGAATCTTCATAACCACAAAATTGACGCGTCTTTTCTGTTAGAATGCTTTCCTCTAGCGGCTCCTTCCGAGCCCTGCGTAACAGGATTCTCTTCCATGTGCCCCACGCTAGAGTTAGTACTGTTATGTCGGGTTTGTTTTGTAGATTGCCGAGGACCTGCAATGTGTTCTTAGATAAGTGCAGAGATGTTGATGTGTGAACACCACAGCTGCTCAATTTCGAGCACGCGTGATTCTTTATGCGGCTAACTGCGATTGAGCAGCCTTTTTCAGCCATTTTTATCCGTTTTACTGTGCTTTTTCTTTTATGTTGTTTCCACTGACATTGATATTTGACACCACTGTTTTATCACCATGACTTCATCTGTCATTGGGATGGTTCATGCCCGTTGATGATTGGACAATAAACTAAACTAAACAAACTAAACTGAGGTCGAGGTCACTAAGAAGGAAGAAGACATGAGTCTGTGTCTTGTACTAGGCGCTGTCTCGGTAGGAAAACCGCCTAAGGTGCATATCACCACAGGTGACAGTCGCTCATTGCCGAACCTTTTGTAGACGTCCTGTTGCCGCTGACAATTTGAAATGCCTATAGTCTGGCAGGGAAGCTAAAACATCTGCCACGCATGGTACTCGCTTACATGAACTTTTCTGTAGCCCAAATGTAAAATTATAAAATACAGTTTGATGTTTGTGATTAAAGAATACGGTTAAGAATCGCAATTTCAGCCTTTTCAGAATAGTATCATTTCTTCACAATCCTTCACATTAAAATGTTTCTTGATTTGTGTATGATAAAAATAATCAAGCACAACATTTTTAAGACAAAAAAATAAATAAAACGCACTGCATAGAAAATGGGGAAAAAGTTCCCCACGTAACTGCGCCACTGCATCATTTGTCAACAAAGTAATTACCGATCTTCGCAGGAACTGCATTGACAAAAAAGTATTCGGTATTCTGTCCACCAGCATGACCTGCTGCCATTATCGGTGCTGTGGGGCTGGCTTGGTGGAGGAAAATGGGCTGATTGGTGCAGCCAATGATGCCGTCGACATTATGTTGATGATGCCTCGCACAGGCGACCGATGATAAAGGGTGGTTATAGATGTTTCCGAACGATTGTCCGTTAATACATGCGGCCAATACCAGGTGTTATCTACTTTTGGGCGAATAGTAGGAGAAATATACCTGAAATAGAAACCCGGCTCGGAGGAAACATTTCCTCTCCTTTGTCCAATGTTGTTCACGCTTAATCGATTTATCTTGCAATAACTCGCAAGAAGGCTCTAACGCCACCAGCCTCAGACTCTTCTGTCTAAGCGTTATACGTACAGTTCCTAAGGAATATTTGTAATATGTTCAGAATAAACACTTGTACCTACATTGTACATCACTTAATGTCTTCTGTTTGTGTATACGTCACGAGTTTCTTTTTATTTTCAGACCCTATAATGATGACTGCGTTAGAAAATAAGCCGCGTTTGAAATATCATACCTGTAAATTCCTTCAATTTCTTTGTTTTTTCTTATTTAATTAGCACAAGTTGTTCTCCCATCAGCTTTTTTCACAATAGTTTCCGCACCCGCTGGCACAGCTAATGCGAAGCTGCATCAAGCGATCCCCCGAGCCCGGGACTTGTCACTCTTTAAGCTAGGACAACTGTCCCACGGGCCATAGCAGTGCCCAGGTTAATTGATACAGAAACACTGACACAATGTGTCATATGGTCTCGGCGTCCGGCGCGTTGTTCTACACCTCCGCCAACACTTTTTGTATAAGCCTTGGGGTCCAGTGACTTGGTATTCAACGGGCGGTTTTCTGGCTGCTCAGATAAATGGGAGCACCAGAGCCCTAAAAATTTGTCAACCCACCAACAACGTTGGTGACAAAAGAAAATGTAGCTGGTGACAAAATAGGCAAAATTATGCACAACTCAGAGCAATAGATGAACACTAAGTCTACCAATACGTTTTTAAAGAAACAAAAGGACTCAGAGGGTCTAGAAACTAATTCCCTCTTGGTGCCGAAACCAGATATTCTTGATTACACAATTTCGGCTTTAAAACCAAACAGGTAACAGGCGCTTTTTACGACCTCTGAGGGAAACTTTCCCTCAATCGATAGTCTGCACTCCATGAAATGGTCACGGCGCCTCCGGAATAGTCGACCGCGCAGCCTGCAAGTGGTTTCCCACAACCCAGGACGGGAGTATCGACGCCCTGGCGGTAGGATGCGGCACCCGTCTGATAGATTTCTCGCCCAAAAGTGATACCCCTGGTCTGGATGGCGCCCCCCGACTATGTACCCCCTGCCTCCGATCAGAAATCCTGGATCCACCTACGAATTATTTCCAGGTGTGCCCTAGTCCACACATCACCGGTAGACAATTGTCTCAGGCAGTATCAAAGGCAGTTGTCTCAGTGGTACTCACCAATGCGAACACAGCCTGGCTCAGATCGTGGCAGTCCTTGACCTCTGACCTAAGGTCATCCACCTGGTGCGGAGTCCACGGCTGCCCCGGAGATTGTCGGGCATCAGGACTGATAAATGCCACCTGTCGGAGGGCACGCGCATTATTGGAGGAGTACAAGATCGGTTTGCACGTGTTTTACTGCTGATAAATGAGTTGGCCAGTTTAGGCGAAGACTTCAAGCACTTCCACACTCAAGATACCTTTACTTAAAGGTACATTCAAGACGGATTCCTTCACGCCTACGTGACGTCACATGGGCGTGGAGGAATTCCTTCACCATTGGCCTGTGCGTCAAACTGCTGCTAATGGCACTGCCCGCTTACGAATTTGTAAGAATACACAGCAATCAAGTTTATCCCAATTGCAATACACATGCATTTCATTTTCTATTATGGGCTTCTTTTTGCAAAAATTTGGACATTTAATCATTTAATTTTCCCATGTTATATGCTACCAGGTGTGACGTCACATCCGGTAGTCTGCGGTTGCTGTTGGAGGGGGGCTGTTCCACACTTGTAAGGTGGCTTTTCAAGCGCTGTTGCAATTGGTATGAGGTGACAGGACGCTGTGGAAGGAGACGGCAAGGATGAGGAAAGCTGAGGACAGAGGAATAATTCTAAGTAAACCGGCAGCATCTTCACAAATATGGACAGTTAATGAGAACATACATTATTATAGATAAGCATTTTCAAGGAAGAGTTTCCAGAAACTAACAGCGCTGATATTCAGCACCTATACCTACCGAAAAGAAAATAATCAGCTAAAACATCTTAGCGAAATTCCCGTTTATTTCAACATGACATTTGCCACTTTTCTTGTAACGTAAAACAAATCCTGACGGCTTTGGTCCGTCTGGGGCGGTGGCCAAAATATAAAAAAGATACTATCTTACGCTTTGGAGGGGACCACGACCCATTTGGGCCTCCTTGGAGCAGGGGGCGGACGCAGACCCGAGTTTGGGGGGGGGCAAACCCATGTCTGCCTCTCCTCCTGTGGGAAGGGTGGGAGCGAAGATTATTTGCTCCACAGACCTAGTGTAAACACCTTTTTCAGTGCTCGACAGACCTAGTATAAGCTACCTCTCCAAGTACATGATCACTCTCGGGGGAGTGGGTGGGAGCGAATATTTTTTGCTCTACAGACCTAATGTAAACACCTTTTTCAAAAATATGTCCGGTGTTTGGGGGGCAAAAGATAGTTTGGCCCCCTCCAGCGCTTTGGGGGGCATGTCCGGAATGCCCCCCCTGCGTCCATCAATGCCTTGGAGCCGTCAGTGTACTAGCATCAAAGAAATCTGAACCGACAGCAGAACTACTGCAGCACAGTGACGATGCGTTGGCCGAATGCTCAACCGGCAGTTTGTTTCGGCCGGCGCAGATGTCGCCACTGCAGTATCCGCCGATCGGCATGGTGATGCGCGAGGTCCCTGCCCGTTCCACGCGAGCTTCGATGTATTCCGTGTTAGAACTGTCTAATTCCGTGTTAGAACTGTCCAATTCCGTGTTAGAACTGTCCAATTCCGTGTTAGAACTGTCATATTCCGTGTTAGAACTGTCACCTTCCGTGTTAGAACTGTTGCATTCCGTGTTAAAACTGTCACGTTTCCGGAATTTATCTAGCGCTGAGATGAATGGGCAGCTCACACGCAAGTGATGGTTATGGTGTAGCCTTTGAGATGCTGCGGTTGACTGCGGCGCTGGGTCCTCTCCCGCTGTATTTTGTGCACAGCTGTCCGCCAGAGACGGATCTAGCCGGTAGGTTTGGGGAAGCCGATTTCGAAAAGCAAAAAAAGTATCACGGTCAGCTTTTCACTTAATTTAACCAGACAGTAGGTTTTGGTGGTTAACAACCTAAGTATAAAAACAACGTCACAGGGTGAAACAAGGCAAGATGCATGAATTGGTTGTCCAAGGACAAATGTTTACACTGAAGCTGACTGGTTATGTTTGAAGTTGATAGTTGAAGCACCAAAGCCTTGCTCTAAAAAAGTGTCTTGGGTAAAGGAATTTTGCCCCGAGCATTTCCGTTTGGGAAGAGGGGAGGCAAATACCTTTTTTGCCCACCCCCGCTAAATCCACTGCTGATGTCAGCCGAGGGAAAGGACAACCACATTTCGTACACATCGTGGACACGATTTTCGTCCTGACCACTCAGGAGAAACGTTAGTGCTCAAAGGTGTAAATTAGCTCCCAGATATCCGTGCCTTGGGCAGAGCGTCAACCGTCCTGGCCTCGTACACCTATCGTGCATTCGGCAGAGCGTAACACGAGCGTTTAGTGATCCAGGATCGAGGACCACTAGTTCAGGTACTGGTTGGGTGAGCGAACACAGAAAATGAAGGGAAACTCTTCAGAGTTGCTGCCTGTTGCCCCTAGCCTTAAAATTGTGTTGCTACAGGTATCTACTACAGGTTGTAGGTGTTGTCACAGGTTGTAGGTGTTGTCACAGGTTGTAGGTGTTTTCACAGGTTGTAGGTGTTGTCACAGGTTGTAGGTGTTTTCACAGGTTGTAGGTGTTGTCACAGGTTGTAGGTGTTGTCAAGGTTGTAGGTGTTGTCAAGATTGTAGGTGTTATCACAGGTTGTAGGTGTTGTCACAGATTGAGGTGTTGTCACAGGTTGTAGGTGTTGTCAAGGTTGTGGGTGTTGTCACAGATTGTAGGTGTTGTCACAGGTTGTAGGTGTTGTCACAGATTGTAGGTGTTGTCACAGGTTGTAGGTGTTGTCACAGGTTGTAGGTGTTGTCACAGGTTGTAGGTGTTGTTGGTGTTGTAGGTCTACAAACGGCCTCACAACTTACTTGAGTTCTGGAAAGCAGATTATCTACGTCAATGAGGTTCACGTTTTAAACTCTGAAGCCCCTGCAAATCTTCAGAAAGCAGATCATCAAACAGCGAACTCGAAACAGCTCGCAACTGGTTCACCATAAAACGCCTAAAATTAGCCCTACTAAAACTCTTAGTGGTTAGGCCTCTGCGCTTAAAACTGGAGGGTAGATTGTGGGGTAATGTTCAGTTTGAGCACGATCACCATTTGCAAAATCTTGGAATCTACCTAGATTTCGCTCTTTCATGGGTACAGCATATATCGCAGGTGACCCATGCGCGCAAAGCGGTCTCAGTAGTCCGCGCGAGCTAAACACCAAATGATGATGAAACTCCCCCCCGATCGCAGGTTACCCGTCGGTGTTACAGCATCCTCGTCAGACTGTCGAAATAAGGAAACATTACCTGCAAGACAAAGCAGCTTCTCATGCAGCCACTTCCGTTTGCCTATGTTCAGCATGTGCTCCCATTTATGGTGAACGCAACCACCCTAAAAGAACATAATGACAAACTATTAATTCTGGAGCAAGCATTGTTTCTGGGTTGCACTATCACGAGCACGTCTCCTCATCCTGGAGAAACTGGGGCGGATGAGGTCCGATGGAATGTTAGAGGAGCGTGATGTCGCCTTGGTAACAAGGCTGTCACGTACAGCCCCCCGGTAATGGAGTCCGCACACATCGGAATCGGCTGTTTTTGTTCCATTGCTGTCGAAACATTGCTCACTTAGTCGTGGTTCAACATACTGATTGCGTTTTTTGCTTCCGGCTATCGACAGCGTAGTGCGTGCCCACCAATACTCGGTAACCTCATTTTGAAGAAAATATTAGAAAAATACTTAATTGTCATGAGGGATTCACAGAAAACGTGTTCCGAAAATTATGTTTAAAATTTGAGTGTCGTAACCAGGTTTGGGTAAGCATAGTCATCCACGCTTCAAGCGAACTCTGAAAAAGATACCTCCTCGAGCGGCAGTAGGAAGACCGGGACGCCGCGTGACCAATTCTGGGTTAGAAATTTTAAAAGCATTGAATGTGTTTACCTTTTTTATGCTAATTTTATTTTTAATGTCTTCTTTCTACATTGTTATATTTTTTGTGAACACTGAGCTGCATGTCATGATTGTGACCCCCCAATTCCGTTGTTTTATCGCTTGACTCGAAATGTGGAATAGCCGTACAAGGTTTTGATATATGTCACGATGTCTAGTAAATAAATAAATTTTAAGCCCAGTGCAAAACATCTTTATTTTTTATATCATGACCGATGGCGCAATATTTTGTACCAGAAACCGGGAACATCACCACGACACTATACCGCAAACCCACACACACACACGGGAAAATAACTAGACTTCCACTCCCACCACAGTTCTCATCATAAGGAAGCAGTTGTAAGAAATTTGGTTGGACGAGCTCAAAGGATAACGTCAGAAAAAAGGAAAGAGAACACGAAATACGACACATCGAAAACGACCTAAAAAGGAACAACTACCCTAAACATTTCATCAAACAGACAACCAACAAAATGAAAAACAAACAACCCATCCCAGAATAAACAGATTAGAGGGGTAAACCCTTTGTGGTACTGCCCTAAGTAAATGTTACAACAGAACCAGGGGTGGGAAAAGTTGCCATTCTACCATTCTAAATGGTGACAGCTGGAGTTCCACCGGGTGACAAAAGTGACAAGTTGATTTACAAAAATGGCACCTCTAATTCTCATACACTGCAAAATCTGGATTGACTTGATTGTCCCATTTTAACCGTCTGCGCCATAAGCTTTGTTCGACTAACCGTATTTGGTAAATGCGGTGAATTATTCGAACCATATTCGATCCTGGGCTCGAAAAAGTTCAGGCCCTCGCCTATCTCTCAGCATGGGCTGGTGACACGAATGGTGATAAAGTGCCATTGTCACCATTGCCCCCAGGCTATGTCACCAGCCGTATTCACTTCTCCTTCCGTGGTCGAACACATCACTGCTATAATCAGCTGAGCGGCTCGGCCTTCACTGCACTGCGCCAGCCGCCGCATTAGGCGCTATAGATATTTATTTTTAATTAGGCGCTGTAAAAATATAGAGAGCGGAAAGGCAAGGAAGAGGAATGAAAATATCGGCTGCTATCTTTCTTCCGCATGTGGTGGCAAGGTGGTTAGAGCATAGGTGTTGATCAGTCAGGTATTTTGGTACTAAGTATGATATAGAAATACTGCTTAAACCTAATATAAGTGCTGCAGTGAAGGCAGACTTTTTGCCGCTGTGCTTACTGGTATGCCGAGTCGGGGACTCAAGTGGGGCACTTGTAACTGGGTACCTAGGTACCTATCTCTCTAGGCCCGTGCGTGGAAATCCTTTTGGGTCGGACCCCTCATTGGCGGAACCAGGAGCAACTTTTGGAGGAACAAAATCAATTTTTGGAGGGGGGCTCCATCAAGAAATCTCGAAAATATAGTATTTTAAAAGGGCCTAAATTTGGATCTTTTGGTAGGCAAGACACTATTTTGGGCTTTGTTGGGGGCAACAGCCCTTTTGGCCCCCCTTGGATCAACCCTTGGACCCCCTGAATTTGGGTCTCCCATAGACTTAATATAGGGCTTGTAGTGCTGTGCCAGGATCAACTCACAGGGACCTCCAGGGCTGCCTCATGCAGTGCCTATTTGAAACAAAAATATTTTTTGTTTCATCTTTGGAGTGTGTTAGGCATCAATATCTAGATTTAATAACTGCAAAACATCCCACTTCTTGTTTGCAAAAAGTTGTGGATTGCCACAATCACAAGAATAAAAACTTGTAGTTTGAGTTGTTTAGGAGGTAGCTTTTGGGGGTGGCTATGACTAATAGGGATGGGGGTCAAGACCAGTGTGGGGCAGTCTGTGGGGGAAGAACAGTAGGTGAGCAGATTGTGTCAGGTTTCAACATCTTATTAGGGTGGTTGTTGGGCATAGTGAGCAGTTTAAGTACCTGCTTAGCTCATGCATATATGATAAATCATGTGAAGCATTGATGTTCATATATGGATTCAGACCTACCATCTTGAGATAGTTTTTTTCTGTCTGTGGGGCACCACTAGCACACTGGGTGGTGAGCGCCACCACGAACTCATGCAAGCATCACAAATATAAAATAATTTAAATGTGGAAATCATTATTTTTGAGTTATTTTCATGGTGAAGGAATGTACATGGTAATATTTGTGCCATGAGTGTAAAATTTCAGCAGTCTGCCAATTTTTTTTCAGATTGGGGTCAGCAAAAGAAACTGCAGGGCACAAACATACTTGGGGGCAGAACTTGTATTTTTTTTTTTTTTTTTTTGGGGGTTTTTGGTTGGGGGGGGGGGGGGGGGGGGGGGGGAGGGGGGGGGGGGGGGGGGGGGGGGTGGGGGTGGGGGGGGGGGGGGGTTTTATGTGGGGGGGGGGGGTGGCCGCGGGGGGGGGGGGCGGCCGCTGGGGGCTTTTTTTAAGTTAAGGGGGGGGGGGGGGGGGGGGGTTTTTTTTCACTTACACACACAAAAAAAAAAAAAAAAAAAAAAAAAAAAAAAAAAGGAGGAGGTAGGGGTGGTTGTTTTGGGTATTTTTTTTTTTTTTTTGGGTAGGTTTCTGTTTTTTTTCCAGTTCAGATTAGGTAGTGCTGGGGCAAGCAGGGATGAACCACCAGATGTATATTTTAACATGGGGGATAGGTGAAGTATGTTGGTGGTTGTGGGCATTTGAGGACAGCATATGTGATTTATTGTGGCTTTTCATTTGCAGGTAAACAGCAAATGTATATTACTCCATATAGGAAAAGAAGGAAGGAGTGTCACTGCTTCAGTTTTAGAAAAAGTATTTGCCTCCCCAATGTCCCTTGGCTTGATAATGCTAGTGAATAAAAAATGATAAAGTCTGGTTTGAAGAAGCGTTTTGGGAGATTAAGCAATGATAAGCATGATGTGCTTTTATCTAGCAATGATGCAAAATGTTTCACAAATGTGAATAAAATATTGAATGAAATGTTTAAAGCCAACATAATGGTAACTGTTGCAAGTTTTGCTGTGTTCAATGATCAACAACCTGCAAAATGTATCTTGATATTAGTATTTATATTATTTTAAGCACTTAAAAAGATCAAATTGATCTTGGCTGGCCAATTGTAGGGACTTAAAAGTGTTTGACAAATCAAAGAGCTGCCATAACAATATTTTATCTAGGCAAGCCATGTTCTTTCTGCCTGTGTCATACACAGACACGATTGCTTGGAACTGTAGTGCATTCATCAGATGATAAGTTAAAACAGAGTCAGTGTAACTGGCTGATAAATGACCAAAATTATTTTCATTCAGCATACCTTTACAATCATGCAACAAATCCTCTTAATGGGGCTCCTGCCTTGTCTGCGAAGCATTGTAGGTGTTATTAGTTTTTGCTGAAGCAGCAGGTGTATAGGTTTGGAATGGGCTTAAGGCATTTGGGACTGTGGGAGAGGGGATTGGGGAAGTCACTTAAACTTTATCAAATACAGGCAAATTTTTATGACAGCTTTAAGAAAGCTGTCTAGATAGAAATATGAAGGGAATATTCATGATTGGATGGAAAGTAAGCTCACCCACATATCTGGCTCAATTGAGGTGTATTGTGCAGGATGCAAAACTGTATACATGTTTTTGCATATTTTTTGCACTCTTAAACTCTTGCACATTTTGGGAATGGTCAGGTACAATGTTATCCCTCAATATGCTATCGCACAATCTTTCACATGTAGAACTATTATTTTAGCAAATAATTATGTTTGGCCTGGTGCCTATTGTGCTGGTCCTCATTTGGCACTCTTTGTACGCTGAGATGTTTTGGGACTTCTTGCTCTATTTTTTATGCCACTGCTATTTTAAAACTGACTTTAAAAGCTCTTAAAGTATGGAGTAAATTTTGAGAAAGAGGATACAAAATGCTGTCAATTCAGTTACATAATCCCTTTCCTCTGCGATGCCGACAACTAGAGAACATAGTTGCTTGGGGCCTGCTTTGGTTTGATACAGGTGGGGCTGGGGCAATGGCGTAGCCTAGGGGGTCCGTGGACTCCTCTTGGGCTTACTGTTCACTGTAAAGCAGGAATATGGGTGTTGGTGCTCCCCTCTCCAGCTTGGTCTCGGGGACCCCGATAATCAGTCTTGGAGGGCCCCAGAGAATCGCTCTCGGGGACCTCTGAGCATCTGTCTTTTGCGTTCCCGAACATTCTTGGGGCTCCGAGCATCCTTCTCGAGGCCTCCGATCTTTTGGCCCTCGGGAATCAGTCTCGGGAGCCCCTAAACATTGGTCTCGAACATCACTCCCGGGGGTCAGGGACATCGGTCTTGGGAGCTCCCGAATATCACCCTTGGGGGCCCCGAGACCACTGCTCGGGACCAAGATCGGAGGGTCTCGGAAAAAAGTGCTCGGGTAGATGTGCCTGTGTTGAGAATATGATGCTGACTGAGGTGGATTTCCTGGGATTGATAAAGGTATACATTTTAGGGGCATCGAACATCTGTCTTGGGGCCCCCGAGCATTTCTCTTGACTCGGAGACCGTGATCATCGGTCTCCTGGACACCCCCCACACTCAACATCATTCTCGGAGGCTCCCGAGCATCACTGGGTCCCTCTGAGCCTGGTCTTGGAATCCCTCAAGAATTTGTCTCGGGGTCCCCGAATATCGGTTCCGAGCATCGCTCTGGGGGGAGGGGCGAGACCAGGTTTTGGGGGTCCTGGAGCGATTCTCGGGGCAGCGAGGCAGATGTTCGGGGCCCCCAAAGCGATGCTCGTGGAGTCCGAGACCGATGTTCGGGGGCCTCCGAGACTGATTCCCGGGGTCCCCGGAGGTCAAGTTTGGGGGCCCCCAAGACCAATGCCTACGCTTTCAGGAACAAGGTCAGCTCAAAACAAGTTAACTGCTCGTTCAGTGAGCAAGGTCAGTTCAAGCATCGCGCTCAGAAGCCATCGTGAATCGGTCTCATGGACCCCTGAACACCGATCCCGAGCAATGCTCTCGTTGTGTCTCCCGAAAATGCTGCGCGAGAGCAAGCTGGGGGGGGATCTGAGAGATGTTTATGAACATCAAGTGTGCGAATTTGTTTGTTTTATAATGTCGTGACTGTATGACCTTTAAAATATCACAATCATATTAATGCGTTATAATATCTTTTTTCACGGCAAATATTCAGCGGTAACACTTAACTGCTACCCTCTCGCTGCGAGATTCTTTATCTATAATTTTCTAAGAATAATCACTGAAGTGACATTGGAATATTTCGCTCCTCAGCAGGCACAAGTGCGTGTGGTGAGTGGTGAGAGCCGCCAACTGCGAACTCTGAAGATGATTCTCCACCAGCAAGTCCTTCCTTATCTGATCCCGTCCGTCCAGAGCGGTGAGCTTTTCTCCTTCCTTCCTTCCATGACATGTTCATAAGATATCCAATATCAGAATTATTTTTAAATATTAATAAAGTGCGCCTTTTCCAATCCTTAAAAAGAAAATCCTGGGTGAGGTTCATTGTGCTTATTGGAAGAAATATTTACTCATTAACAGGTGGGTATGGAGGGAGGCATTAAACTATAAAGGGTCCATTCTGAAGGTTAGGCTCCAAGCCAAATCCTGGTCGCGCCACCTGCCTCCTCCATGAGGGGTCCGTCGGAGTTGGCTGCGGGCATGCTGGGATCGTGCGAGCCACAGCGCGCAGCTCCCTATCGATGATGTCGACAGTGGCCGCAGGGAGCCATGCTGCAGCTGCGAACTCTGTCACTTCGTGTTTGTAGCCATTAGCCACTGTCCGCAGCTTTAGCTTCCGCTTACGCTAGTATCTTCCGGTCATCTGTGTAGCTGCGTTACTCCTGGCTTGACTTTCGTGAATGAACGATAAAATGCAATTTATCCTATGTGTGGTCCTGATTGCCAGGGGCGTATCCAAAGAGGGGAGCAATCGGCCCCACCCCCTTGGGCTGACCTTAAACACTGGAAAGAAACGCCTCCCGCCACAGCCGCTGGGCCACCACAGGGTGAGCCCTGCGGCTTTAGCTAGGCCCCGCAGGCTTCGAAATCAGGGGGAAATAAAAGTTGATTTATGCCGAGAAACCACAGCGTAAAATTTGGAAGCTCCAGCCATATGGGTAAATTTACCACTCCAGAATACATACGCAAAGATGCGTACAGAACAGAGTGGTGGCATATCAAAACACACAGGGCGAACCAGTCGAAGCCCTCTACGTTTCCCCTAGACTTTGGATATAAAGTGTGCAAAAATTCGTAACGTAAGATGGGACTTCTTTGAAATCGTGAAAAACTTCCAACAGTGTTAAGGAATGATAAAAATATTTTTTGATTCGAAAATTGTTCAGTGGAAAGTATTGCAGAATTATCTAGGAAAAATGAAAAATATATAAGGGAAGCGTATTTACTTGGTATTTACGAAAATGCACAAAAATTCCATGGATTTCTAACGCTACATAAATGTTCCAGTATGGCGCACGGCGGAAAATTGATAATTGTCTGAAAGCCAACTGCGTAAGAATCCTCACCCAAGTATTATGTTGCCCCTGTTCCAAATGTCACCCGAATTCAGGTCTAGGGGCCCATTTTAATGTATTTCGGGGCCTCTGAAATCGATCTCAGGGCTCTGAATGGTTGTCGTTTTGGATCTCCGAGGGTTGCTGTCGCAACCCCCCCCCCTCCTCCCTAATGCTGGTTTCTGGGTCTCCAGCTTTTGGCCTCGGAGGCTCCCCGAGTGTTTCCTTTTTTACTTTTCGGCTCCTGGCCTTTGCCAACATCAGAAGCTACTGTCCATTTCCCCGCATATGCGGAAAAATTCCGGGCATTGATGACTTTCTCTATGTCCCACCGTGCCGCACAAGGCGGTTGGCAGTCATTGCCAGGACAAGGCTATGGTTAAGCGTGAGAGCCAACCCTGCGCCCAGCGGTTCCCGGGATTTCAACGCGAGACCCTCATCTCAGAAGGCAGGCGCGTTACCCCTGAGCTACACTGGTCTCTACACTGGGCCCCTGAAAAGCTTCTGGGCCTCCTTTGGTTCACTCGGAACCTCTGAGTCTGCGACCGGGGCCCTCACAATTATCCCAGGCCCACTGCTGCCGAAGTCGGGCCCCTATTCTCAGCAGTTGCAGATAATTTTCCTGTTTTCCACTCGGGCTCCCTGTTGCAGAAGCCGGGCCCCCAGCCGTTGAGCTGGGCCTCGTGTGGCTATCCGGGCAGCCTGACATGCTTCCGGGCGCCCTTTAGTCCAATTGGAACATCTGAGTGTGCGACAGGGCTCCTCCGAATTACCCCCAGCCCACTGCTGCCGAAGCCGGGCCCTATTCTCCGCAGATGCAGATAATTCCCGTTATCTACCCGGGCCCTCAGTGGGTCCAGCCGGGCCCTTTGCGGTTCACCCGGACCTCCTGTGACTTTCCGACCTCCTGAAGTGCTTCTGGACCCCTGTGGTCCACTTGCGAATGTGTTTGCGACCAGGTCCCTCACGATAATCTCAGACATGTTGTGGCCGAAGCCAGTCCCCTACTTTTAATATTCATGCCCCCCTCCCCCAAGGTCTACCTAGGCCTGACTACAGTCGGCCTCTGCCTTGCTTGCGGTTACCCCTTTGGTATCGGCCCTCTGTGGCTGCAACCTCCGTCTTTGCTTGGGAGCAATAGGTAACTCTTTATTCAAACGGGCCACAGAATATTTGATGCGATTCGGGATGGTCCTGATCACTGATCCTAGTTGACATTTGGTCAATCCCTGTATTTGTGGAGATCCAACCCAATGTTGAGCGGACCTCAGCGAATTTAGCGCCGGTGCATATCTTTGTGACCCACCAGAGTTCATAAAGTTGTCTGCCTCCTAAAACGGAGGTTAAGGTTTTTTTTTTGCTCTTCGAAATATTATATATATATATATATATATATACGTTTTTAATGAAAATATATTCCTTGCACGGTCCAGCCCCCAAAGTTATTCCTGACCCCCTGCCAAGGCCCCCTTTGGTAATTCCTGGATCCGTCCCTGCTGATTGCTCACATATACTTCCTGCGGCTTCAAACGTTAGATAAATATATCAGAACTTTTAGCTCTGGTTTATATTGGGAGCATAATACACAAAAACAATGAAAAACGGTGTAACAACTCAATAAGGGTTTTGATAACAAGAAATAACAAAAATAAGGGTTTTAGTAGCCTTTTCTGGTTTGGTGACACATTCTTGATGTGGAATTTCAAATGGTGACACGCCAGCAACTTTTTTGACCCCTGAACAGAACAAATAGTTCGCCTCATAAAACCATATGCAAAAGTAGGAACCAAGCCCGGAAATAACCTATGAAACCTCATAGTAAATCCGAAAGAAAAGAAAAGTAGAAAACGCAAATCAAACCCAGTATACAAGTACACATGCCATTGCAGCAAAGTTTATATCGGGGAAACCGGGAGGACCATTCAGACTAGGGAAAGAGAACACAAGAGGGTTATCACAATCAGAGATAACAACCATTCGGGAATCTCAAAAACACATAATTGAAACAGGGCATACTTTAGACTGGGACGGGGTCGAAATTCTAACGTACGAAAAGGACTGGAAAAAACGAAAGATCAAGGAAGAAATATTTATAGCCAAAACTCCACTACACTTACTGTCTAACACCAAACCAGGTCTTCCCATGCCCCAAATATACAAAGTTTTATCATAAAAAACGAACGATGTATGAACGATCTAAAACGATGTACTCTTTGAAAACAATTTTGTGCGTGTACACATTAGGCTGGTATGTACTTGAATTATTTGAATGGACTTGTATTTCTCGTTCTTATGCAAAGTTCTAAATTCTGTTGGTGACACCCATGCACAGTGGCGGAGTCAGCACTTTATTTTTTGGGGGGTAGGGTGCTCGAGCTTCCCCCATCATTGCCTCAGATCAGTCTCCGCCTATGCGATTACTATAGACACTGACATTTCGCGGGGGACGGGGACTTCAGCCCCCTAGCCCCCCGTTGTATGCGCCACTGCTTCCACACTCTGTGCTGACCTGGCGCCGCCACTGGCACCGAGAAACGGATCAGCTGAAAGGCGTCACGAACACGTGCCTATGCCAAAGATATACCTCCAGTTCCGGCTCCACCATCTGGTCCATTGTTTTCTTCGCGGTTGGACGGGAGGCACCGTTCTAAGAACTGTCCGTAGTTTTTTCAGATATCGGCTCTAGAAATGTGTCGGAGGACGCGTTTCACCGCGAAAACGGCGTGCATTTGTATATTTTTCGGGGGCCTGGTCACTCGCAATGATTGTGTTAGCTTGTATCTTTTAATTTTAGGGTTTTGCATTAGCTTCATCTAGTTCAATAGGTCTATGTGCGGGGTAAAACACTGGACTATCACTTGTTATGTGGTGATTTCTTATATTGTGTTAAATTCTGGCATTCGTAATTATTGTCGGAAATTCACGCCCTTACACGGTGGTGAAAGTTTCATAGTTTGATTCTGGGCCTCAATTCACGTGAAAAGGCTCATATAGGCCACTCTCTTTGACTGTCAATACAAAGCAAGAACAGCAATAAATAACTGCCCAACAGGCACAGTCCGACAGCTGAGAGAACTGCATCCCAACTGGAACAGCCAGTGCACGCCAAAAACGTCCAGGTGTCGGATGTTTTGTGGTTCCAGTGAACAAGTTGGTGAGTCGAGGGCGGCATCAATGCAGTGGTGTGGCCATTGTCCTGCTTGTACACGTGTGAGTGGTCTACAAACGATCAGCGATGCAATCAAATCGAGTGGTATGCATATACAAGTGGTAATACCTATACACGTGGCGACCGAAGTACAGCCTAAGATAGGTCCAAAAGGGCCCAATACCTCTATGGTAGGCCTGGGCTCATATATGCTCATAATTCCGCAATGTCTCTTCAGAAGACCGCAAGCAGTTATTTGCGTCTGAATCCCGTCACAGACACTTCTTAGCGGTTGATATAATTAAATCACAAGGACAAGTCCTGACAAACTGTTGGGTCATAGTTTCTAAACCGAATATAAATACGCTGAAGACAGGGTACAAAAATACTGGAGACGTGACGAAGCATCGACGCTTCTCCTTTTCAGACTCCCCATGTGTCGATTTCATGTGCAACTTCTCTGCATGCATGGGCGCCGAAGACGGGGGGGACGGGGGGACGCGTCCCCCCTGTTGGCCAACCAGGGGGGACGTCCCCCAAAATTTTTGGGTCAATCGTCATTAATGCTGTCAGGTACCGAATATGCCAAAATTCGCCTCCCCCGGTCAGCACCAGCCCGGGTCCGTCCCCCCTGCGAAAATTCTGTGGCGGCGCCCCTGTCTGCATGTATCGTGGCATGCATCAAATTGGAAGCAACCAGAATAGGACCAACGCGTGGATCGTTCCATATCATCATCTTTGTTGAATCAACTTCATAAGCGTAGAATAAAAACTACAAACACCATATTCAGACTTCAAGGTGCGCCTTCTTCAGAGGTCATTTTGCGCTCATGTAGGCTGAAACATTTGTTTGTGCAAATGAAACTAATACGAGCCTAATTATTATCCTCTTAATTTGTTTACTAGTTTGAAGAACAAAGAAGAAAGTTGACAAGTGCGAACAACAAAATGCTTGCATTTAAGCGGGCTCTCCACGTAATGACCCGTCTACGTTGGAAGAGTGGGAATAAACCGAAAAACTGTTCCGTTTTCAAAGAACACATATGTTTTCCGCAGGAATTTGACGGAATTGACCTCCTCCTCCTCCTCCTCATTCAACTTAAATCTTCCGCTGTAGATCTACCACTGATTCTGGCCAAATAAGGATATCCTTCACTGCAATATAACCAAACACACTATATATTCTCAGTGTGCGACCAAACTCCCGACCATTGACTTCTGCCGGCGACATCCTTTCGTCGGCCTGCTGCAACAAAACCCGTCGCCGTCACCGTTAATGATGTCTTCCCCACTGCGTGACTTCCATCCGGGCGTCAATACAACCTAATCCTGCAGCTCTTAATTTGGGTCCCGGCGACGCCAACGCGCTGACCATTTTAACCCTCGCCCCACCGGGGGGCCATCGATGGCCCCCCTAAGGTTTTTCCGGGATAGCAGAAAAACAACGAGGCGCAGCACCGCGGTTGAGGGCTCTACCTCTCACTGCATCATTTTCCCATCATCCCTGAAATTTTTTACCCCGGGTCACCCAAGGTCAGGTCACCAGACGAGGTCAACCAAGGTCACCTCACTTCACCTTTAGAGCTCTGTAAGAGCTACATTTCAAAGTCGATCAATTTGAAACTTCCTACACTTCATGACCCCTCCAGGGTCTACAAGGTGTATATCCGGGATTTTTCGATTTCGTGCCCTGAGGTCAGGTCACGAGGCGACCTCTCCCATTGGAAAAGCATGGGGAAAAGCTATTTCATGATATAAAAGCCACAAAAATGATTGCAAATACTCAGACTGCTCAGAACAACGTTTTTGGACACCCTTTCACGGATCCCAGGGGTCATATTTGCCCTTTGACTTTTCCAAGGTCATCCAAGGTCACCGGAGGTCAAAAACAGTATTTTGACAATAACTTTTGACCTAATTGAGCTAGAGCGGTGAAACAAACACCATCGTGTTTGTCTTGTCACTGGCTTTCATTTGATATACGGCAAGGTCACATTTTGACCTTTCGTGACCTCAGGTCATATTAGGTCAAGAGGTGACCTCTGGCGGTCAAACCACTGGCGGGAGGTCTTTACGTTCCACATAGTGGAAAAAGTACTGGCAATTTGCTATCAAATGTACTTTACCAGGCCTCAATAGCTCTAATGACATAAGAGTTATGCCCAGTTTGCTTAATCGTTGCATATTTGAGTGAAAATAGCCGATCTTGACCTAATTTGACCTCTGGAGGTCAAACCATTGACCTGAGCACTAAAACATGCGAAGTAATTTCTTACTGAATTCACGCGAGCTTTCTATTGCACTTTGCAGATTTGTGCTAACGCCCATATTTTCGGAGTTAGAGGGGGGCCATCGATGGCCCCCCGGTGGGGCGAAGGTGGCGCCGGACCCCCGGTGGGGCGCGGGTTAAACAACTATACGGGGAAATTTGTGCCACACTACACACGCATCCCGTGGCGGATCAAATCAATCGAGACAATATCAAACGCCAACAGTGCATGCAATGCGACGTAAATGGTAAATGATATGCACTGTACATCGAGACAACAAACGGAATCATTTCACGATAAGAACACTTTTCGCACAGTGCGAAAAGGTTCATAAAAACAGCATCTAAAAGGCAGAACATGTCAGAGTCTATTCAACCAAAATATTTACTTGTCAGAATACCGCATCGAGCTCTTAGAAATACGAGGAATGCTACGCCAACGTGCAGGAGAGGTGGGATGCGAATTTTTTCATTATTTGGGTGCGCCCGGACCACCCCCAATGAATAGTAAAATCAGTGTTTAAATGCAAATTACATGTTCACGTTTAGATTGGTTTTGTGCAGTTTAGCAGCCGGAATTCAGTCGAAATGTTAATCTACTATCAAACTTGTTTTCTATCTTGCGGCCCAGACCCAAAAACCTGTTCGAGTATTCGCACCAGACTCATTCACTCTGCACACGACAGATTTCTCCATTTAGCTGCACCCTTACGGGACAGTTTGCCTGCGAGCTCCCTTTCACACACCCCACCATAGATATTTGCTGTTTTAGGGCGCATCGACATCTAAGGTCATACGGCCCCACCATAGATAGGGAAACTAGTGGTCACCGTATCCCCTTTAATGTTGAATTTTAAGACTGACCATATGGCGTTGACTGGACGGAAATGGCCTGAAAAGTCCATGATCCCCTTCCGAGTCTCCCCTTTTCATCTGGATCCCCCGTCTGACGCGGCTGACACGTCTGACCCGTCTGACACGGCAGGGCTATCTTGATATCTCGGGCCCGGCAGAACAGAGGACTGCTCCAGTGACAGGCGAGGCCATGTCCTCAGGCGGTGCCACCGGACCGGTGAATCTATTTAACCCTTTGCCTATCGTCAACGATTTCTGAAAGGTGATCAAGTTCGTAGTCCCACATATCAAACTCTTCGGAAATATATTTCACGCCAAAATAAATTTACAAAGAAGGAAAATATGAGGAGTCACCAAATATCCTTGCGGCACACCCAAGGCTACTGAAACCCAATCGGTTGCCAGGGTGGCCCGCCGACGCCCGCTAAAGAGATACGAGGCAAACCAGTTTTTTGCAGACGATACGATTTTTGTTGCTCGGTTTTGGAATGATTAGATTGTGTTGAGCACTTTGAAACGCTGCCTCGTAATCTGCTAGTTTGGCTTCTGTCTGATATCCCTCCGACATGGGTTCCCACTTTGGCCCTGATTAGATAATTGCATTGCAAGGTTGCTGGAGTATGGCCGATGAGGGACTTCTACCGAAATCTCTTGCCCATCTGTAAAAAATTACTGCTGCTCAGGGTACGGCATCGGCAAACGGTGGTGGAAAAACTGGTCGACTCAATCAAAACTATTTGCTAGAAGCGATAACGTGGAAACAGACCAAATATTTGATAGGATATTTCCGCACAATTTTAATATTAGAATTACACTTGCCTGTATCTACCTGAAATGGACCACACCGGGAGTAACTGACATGCTGTATATTTCTGAGTGGCACGACCGATTGCTCGGCGCATTGTACAAAACATAGTTGTGTAGACAATCGAGCCTAGTCCTGAGTATATTAGGCCACGCCTGGCAACACAACATGACCGTCACGCCCAGCACCGGGCTTCCAATGCCCCCGCCTCCACAGGTCTCACTTGCGACGGGTCATCCCGCCCCGGCTATGGCCAGCGCTCGCGCAGGGGCGCACACATGACCACGCCGCACTCACCATACCGAATTGCCCCAATCGGCCCCACGCCCAGCCACGCCTCGGCGCAAGCCAGCCCACGCACAGAGCAGGGGAGGGTGACCGGTCAGGCGCCCGACAGGGGTGCGGGCAGGGGACGGCGACCTGCCGACCGCCCGACAGGGCGCTGACCGGGAGCAGCCGCACGAGCCGACTACAGTTGTATCAGTGTCACACACCTTGTTTGAATCAAGGACTTCGGGGCATACGCGGATCCAGGGGGCAAAGGGGACAGGTCCTCCCATCGACCCTCCACGCCCCCTGAACTGGTCACGGCGCCCCCTGGAACACCAATGGTGCCCCTGAAATGTCGCTTCTCACCTCCCCCTCTCCACCCCCAGAATGCGAAAATCAGCGCCCATTGATAGGATTTTGCGCCCAACTGATGTTTTGCCGGTCCCTGGTTCGGATGACGCCCTCATCCCCCCCGAAGGTGCCCCCTTCCCCGATCAGAAATCCTGGATCTGCCTATGGTTCAGGGTGCCTCCAACTGCTTCCTTTGAAATTTGAACGCTGAAGACCCTGGTCGTGGAGATTTACCCCAGGTACATGAGCAGTCTCAGTACGCTCTATTGGCATACTTTTGTTATGTGTCAGGTACGCTGCGCAAATGGAAGTCCTCTTAGAAAATATCACAGACATCATAGGAGGGAATTTCAGAACCTTTACCAGCCCCGACAGTTTAAAATCCTGCTTCATGGACATAATCTGCCAAAAGGTATAGACAGGCTTGTAGCTCAGGAGGCTCAAAATTTTGTCAGAAGCACTAGACGATTTTAACAAAATTGTCAGTAGGGCACGCTGGTGTCGTCTGCCGCAACTACTTTCTATATAGCGGGTTGGAATGGCTTCCGGTGGCGCTGTATCTCGAGCCCTCGACTTATAACTAGCGAGAGGTGCCTTGATTCAAACGCCTCGGCGTTTTTGCACCGATCGTTGCATATGTTATCTTTTGTGTTGTCTTTTGTTGAAATAAAGTATGTATGTATGTATACCGACCCAGCGGACCAATCGACCCATATGTCCAGGTGTCTGGCACGTTATTCCCACTCGGTCCTGGTCATTATTTAGAAAAAGTGGCTGGGAGCTAATTCGTAGGAGTAATAATAAAGGAAAAAATAGCATTATACATGTTACATGACTCTAAAACAAAATAAGAAAGGACGAAACAATAGCTGTACCAACTAACGAAACGAAAATGTTACATTCGAACGAAGTGAATGAACATGCATTTATTCTTACAATAGTATGTTCGCAGGCGCCACATTTCGTCTGGCTCGCGCCATTTTTCATCCCGGTCGTGTATGACGTCATAGCGCGTACGAGAGCCTGGTAATGACGATTCTCGTGTATCTCGGGTCATAAACGAGGTGAGCTTAAATGAGCTCCATATTTTGTCCAGATTAGTGTGGAATTAGCAGATGTCGAGAGATGTTTCATAGGCTTTATAACAAGACTTCGCTGATATTGTTGCATATATTCGGACAGAGGAATGACATATATATATATATATATATATATATATATATATATATATATATATATATATATATATATACAATATATAGCATATATTGGGACATAGGAAACTTAGGCACCATATGTGCATGCAACATTTTATTTGTCTGATCATAAGGATATATTTGCCGCCCGTAGCCAGTGTAGATGGGCTCGGCCCGCTGCTCAGAAGCATGCAGTGGCAGTGCATGTTCGTCTGGATCGGTTCCCCAGAGACGCTCCGGCGCCAATAGTTTACCCGACGTACAGGTCGGCTGGCAACGACTGGTGGAGGGTACTTGAGCGGGGCGGCCGTCCCTGTGCTTTTGGGACGTTAAACTTTGGCTTCTAAATTAACCCTCCTTTGAGGGAGTTGCTCGTTCGGGTGGTGGGGTCGGGGTCTCCGTGACAAGTCCCTGATGACTTAGTGAGACTCCGACTCCAGCAGTCTTACCAGGAACAACTTGAACAAAATTTATAAAAATGAATAGAACAATGTGAAATGTGACCAATACCATGATTGTGACCAACATAGATTGTGCTGGAACCCGATTAAAATGGTGGAGCGAAAATATGAAAAATATCCAAATTAATGGTGTATTGTCTGCTTAATTAATTTGAAAATAATGATTCACTCTTAAATGTTAAAATAGCAAGTATCCAAACTATTTGAGTGATGTCATTCCAACCAGGAACCAGGCACAAATCGCCCCGCATTTATTTCCTGCGCCGCTTTCGTGTGGAAGTCACCGGTCCTTATCAATGCGAAATCAGGATACAGCCTAACTTTGCAGATGCGTGTGCTGTAAAATACGTCGCATTTCCACAATTTTTCTGAAACGAGGCCCTAAGGAGAGTCTGTCTTCCCGCTGTGGCTCCGACGCGGTGGAGAGAGAGAATCATCCGTATTACGCGCTTAAAGGGAATACGGCACCTTCATAACGTGATTTTAACTGAGATAGAACCAAGTTGTAAAGCAAGTCGGAAAACCCGGTACTCAATATATAATTTGTCCTGGAACTCAAGATTTCCATAGAAAAAGCTAAAACCTACCTGAAATGTACCCCTCATGTACCCTTAGCAGCAGACCACAGTTGTCATGGCTGTTGGTGTGACGACATATGCTGACGTCACGGTGAGTATCAGCCAATCGAAGCCCTTGAAGCGTATCGATTATGGTAGTGGTTGCCAGATCATGACATCAATCATCCACAGGCAAATATTTATTTCTTTCCCTAGAGGAGCATTTTAAAAATAAAATTATTAAGGTTATTGTACATTTTTCAGAGAAATCATGGACGCTTTCATGTTTTTGGCTAAAAGTACCACTAATTACAATAAATTCCAGGAATCGAGCAGGGTGTCATATTCCCTTTAAGTCAATGATAAGAAAACACGAAGTCAGTGGTTTTGTGGTACCCATGTAGTGCAGGGCCTTTAGAGGGGGGGGGGGGGACAACACTCCCGCAAATCGTGCAAAACAAAGTGTTTTTTGTTTGTAAAACATTCGGTCAAAATCTGGTTGTTTCGTGAGAAGGAAAACATCTATTTTTTGTGTCATCGCTGGGTTGCCAGTTCCTTCCATGGTGGCCTTATCTGACGTAAGCAGTTTGGAGATTATCCGTGCCCAGACTTCAGTGCGGCACCACTTCAAACATGCAGTTTTTGTTTATGGGCTCTGTTCCAGGGCACGTGTTTTCGGAGAGCTCCCTGATGTAAATGACGTATTTAAATTTTTTTTAAAGAAATGTCCCATACATTATGGCAGATAAGACATTGCAAATGACAATGTTCCACATGATCTCTTTTAAAACAAAATCATATATTCATTTTTATTGTGATCACCAAGGGTCGCGCCCCCACTTATAGGTGAAGCCAGTATTAAACCGATTATGAACACAGGGGACAAAGGTAAAAGTACAAGCGTACACTAAGAACATACACACAAACATTCTCAGGCTGAGACGACTTTTTTTTTTTTTTCCCCCAATTTATATCCCAATAATTTTTTTTTTTTTTTTTTTTTTTTTTTTTTTTTTTTTTTTTTTTTTTTTTATAATTTTTTTTTTTTATTTTTTTTTTTTTTTTTTTTTGTTGAGCGGGAGGGGAGGGGGAGGGGGGGGGGGGAATTGTTTTTTTTTTTTGGGGGGGGGGGGGGGGGGAGGGGGGGGGTGTTTTTTTGGGGGGGGGGGGGGGCAAACCCCCCCCCGGGGGGGGGGACTAAAAAATTTTTTTTTTATTTTTTTTTTTTGTTTTTTTTTTTTTTTGGGGGGGGGGGGGGGGTGTTCTTTCCCTAACCCCCCCACCCGGGGGGGGGGGGGTGTCCCCCCCCCTGGGGGAAAGGGGGGGGGGTTTTTTTTTTTTTTATATTATATTTAATTATTAAATTATATATTTATTTTTTATTAAGACTGCATGATCAATAAAGCTAGAGTTTAAAGCTATAACGAAAAATCCAAGCCAGGGCAAATTTCTCCCCATCCTCCTGACAACAGGGCCAGGTTAGCGCGATTCGGAGACCACTGACTCAGGTGCAGGCCTGCACGGCTGCAGGAAATCTCCATCGGACATCTCTCCGCCCGTCTGCACGATTATGCCGCTCAAATAAAGCGCAACGGAGCGGAAACTCCTCCTGTGTAAGTGCTGATATGGAATTCAATTCCACGGCAGATTGAGAGCTGCACCCATCCAGTGGCGGAGGCTCCAATGTAGAGTCTCAGCAAAGTCGCTAAACTACAAGATGAAGTGTAACCCTCAAAATGTCCTACATGGAATTATTTTGCATGATCCTATATTTTAACGAATGTCACTTTTCACACTGTTCAATGTATTGCTCTCCAGCTTGTGTGGAACACTGCGTCAAGCTTCGTTTCCGATTGCCCACAGTCTTCCCCGACTACCTCGGGAAAATTCTTCCTGAGCTGCAAAAGTATGTTTTATTCATGATGCAGACTGATCGGGGCGTTCCAACGTTCAAATGGGTTCTTTTCACCACAATATCAGGCTTGGGCAGCAGTCCTTTGAATGTTTTTTTTCCTGAGAAAGGTGATTTTGGGGTATATCCGACTGGAGATGCGAAATTTATTCATTTTGTATCGATTGATATGACAAGCGGGCCTTAGGTGAAGCCGAAGTCCACCGCGAATGATATAAAAATTAATAAATTCTGCAGCGAAGGGTAGGTAGGTTCCCACTTGCCACCCTATCTTCTAATGATACACGTATAATTTATTCGGCGTGTCAGATAGGGATTCTGACATTTATGTGGTGTTGGGTGTCCAACCGTTTCAAGAAATGTGTCCGCTTCTCATGGAGAGTTTGAAGAGCGTCTCACCCCCTCGCCCCCCAAAAAAAGGTGTAAGACCCGACGTTACTTTGGGTAGTCATGACACTTTTCGGAGAGTTTGGCTCTCACGTGACAGTTCGACTGTTCTATGACGTCACGGCACGTGCTATTTCCGTTCCTATGGCACGAAACTGTGTCACTCTGTGTTCAGAAACAATACGCGCCACACAACAGGTCAGGAGAACCGCGCATCAGAGCCAAGCCGACCCAATGAGGGTTTGTAAAGGACAAACGCTGATGGAATCCTGACTTGCTCTAGTCCTTAGAGTCAACTATTTATCATGCTCTGAACTTTACTGACCTTTTAGAAGACCTTTTAGAAGTAGTGTCTTTAAGAACCTGAAATTCATGGGCGGGTCCAGACGGGGAATTGCCGCCTATCGAGCCTTGGCACCCCTTTAAATGGTCGCAGCGTCTTCCTGAAGGGTTAATGGCGCCCCGCTTGAAATGTCACTTCCTCTCAGAAATGCCACTCCCCGATCTTAATTCCTGGTTCCGCCTTTAACGTGATTTATGCTCCTTACATGAAACTGCGAAAACTGTAAGGCTTAGGAATAAGACAGATTCATAATCCTCAGCAACTTTGGCTAAGCACTAATGGATAGTTGTAAGCTGACATGTCGGGTGGGCATTACTTTCTACTTGCGAACTTGGTATAACTGTGACAATATTGATGTTTTTTCTGATTAGTGTGTATTCGAGGGCATGTTAAATTTTCTCAAGTCCGCAAGAGTAAAATGTGTGCAGCGCATTTGATAATGGCAGATATTAGAATCTTTCAGATTTACAGGAAAAATATTAGAATATCTTTGCTGCAAAATTTAAAAAAAACAAGGGACGACACCAGTCTTGTTTAGCCCTCGCACCGGTGGGGGTGTTTGAACACCCCTTCGGGTTTTTCCGGAAGCACGAAAAAAACGGCAGCGCGAAACACCGCCATACTTGGCATACCTTTTTCCTCATCATTTGTACAACTTCTGTGAAAATTTTAAGCTTAGGTCATATCAGGTCAGGTCACCAGTACAGGTCAAGTGACCCGACCTCAAAAAAAGTTTAAGATAGCATAAGTCGGAGCAGGGTGAACTTATCCGATTGAAACTCATATCACATAATGGCCCCACCGAGTTCTCTAAACTATGTTCCCGTATTTTTGATATCGATGACCTAAGGTCAGGTACGTGGCATGACCTCTCCATTGGAAATACATGAGAAAAATTGTTTTCATGGAATAACTCAGCAACGGATGGTGATAGAGCGTTTATTTTAGCTCCCCATTAGATTTACCTGGGCTTTGAGGTTCTAATGATATGCATTTTATATAATTTGACCCTGACCTGACCTCAGGCCAGGTCAAATCCCTGAGTTGCCCTAGCAAGGTCAAATTATATATCATTTGATTCGGCTTGCGGCGAGGATTCATACAGTTTCAAGTCGTTTTGCTCTACCCTTACTTGTTCAGATGTAATGGCCGAAAAACTTAATTTACATGTTATGCCTATGGCGGCATATTTTGATCTCTCATGACCTTAAATGTGACCTCACAAAAAAGGGTTTAAATATTTTCGATGGAGAAACGGATGGGCTACCCAACGCCGTTTCCCATTTTTCGCTACCTACCGTGGTTCTCGAGATCTTAGGGGGGACGGGTACCCGCCCCCCGTCAAAGCGAAGGTGGCACAGACCCCCGTCAATGCGCGTGTTAAGGTTTGGTCATCTCAGGTTCAGTCACCAGTGCAGGTCAAGTGACTTCACCTCCAAAAATGTTTCAGGTGGCATAAGTGAGGAATGGGTGAATCTATCGGATTTAAACTTACACCACGTAATGGGCCCACCGAGTTGTCCAAAATCTTTTCCGGTATTTTCATATCGATGACGTAAAGTCAAGTACGGACCATGACCTTTCCATTGGAAATGCATGGGAAAAACAGAAATTGGAAAACTGTGTTTGTGTAGATACAGCTGAGAATACCTTCATATTCTCCAAATCGTAGTATCATGAGCCTCTTTACAAGTTCATGTTGCAATTTTTGACCTGTTCGTCTGAGAGGTCATCTGGGGCTACTTAAGCAGGTTTTAGACTAAGGTCAATAGCTTTACATACATGATGATACAGCTTTTATTCTAATATCATTGCATTCAGATTGCTATTGCGAGTCGATTGATATGCATATTGACTAGGCTAGGTTAAAAAGTGACCTTGATTTAAACTGAGATCAAGTCAATTTTGTGTTTTGACCTGGTATGTTCATATGATATATCATTCGATTTTCCGTAATGAGAGGAAGCAAATGGTGCCTATAAAATGATTCTAACTCAACTCTGTCAGATGCTAGAGTTCAAAACTCTACACAAAAGGCTACATTCTTTGACCTGTCATGACCTCAATGTTGACCTGAGCCCAAAAGTGACTAATATATAGTTTCTTCATGAATTTGTATGCACTATCCAACAGCCTTCGCATTTTTTCGCCATTCCGCATAGGGGCCGACTTCGAGAGGGGATGTTCAAACACCCCCACCAGCGCAAAGGTAGCTCGACAGGTCCACCGGGGCGCAGGTTAACAGAAACATCATCAGCAATAAGCAAATAGCCGACAGGATCACGTTCGAGGAGGCATAATTGCCGAAGGCATATCTAAATGTACAACAGTACATAAAACACACGGATTGCAGTTCAAATAGCGCTATATAACCACTAAGGTTGGTGCGGCCCTTAAGCCCCAATAATCAATCAATCAATGCAGTTAAAATATAAAATCACCACACAACAGCGGCTGTACTTTTTTAAAAGTTGTTCGCATTTCAACTATTCTACAATGCTTAAGAAAAAGGCCGAGTTATTATTGTTTAGAACTGGTTTAATTTCATGTATACAAAGTAATTCTGAAATTCTAAGGTCAATATAAGATGAGCTTCCATTTATTATCATGAATTGATCTACGGTTATGGGTGTATCACATTCAAAAGAGTAGTCTCTGATTGCCGAATAATCTGGATTTGTTAACCTTTTTAGTTCTTTCTGAAATTCCTTGGTGTTGCCCAACTCTGGAGATAAGACTACGCTGAGAAGACCCAAAGTATGACGCTTGGCAAGAAGCGCACATGTATTTATTTACTACCAGAGATGCAATATTTCGGAATTAACCTTTAAACCGAAAAAATGATCCAATAGTGAAGCTGTTTTTAGCACTATTTTTGAGTCCAGGAAGGGTTAAACTTTGTTAAAGTTGTAGTCAATTCCTTTTGCTTTTTTATTGACTGTTTGCCGAAATAGGGGAGGACAAATATTTCACGAGTTTTGGGACACCTAACTGTTGAGGAAGATTGGAGTACCGTTACTCAATGAAAATATTTATGACCGTATTTACCATGTGGAGAGGGAAGCCATTACTAGAGAAATTTTTTTAGAAAATTAGGTTCGCAATCAAAGAACATAAAATTAAACCAGAAAATAAACCAGTTTGCTCAAGTTCACCACCAGGTTAATTTCAAGTTCGCCAGGTATATTATACGCACACACACACACACGCACGCACGCACGCACGCACGCACGCACGCACGCACGCACGCACGCACGCACGCACGCACGCACGCACGCACGCACGCACACACACACACACACACACACACACACACACACACACACACACACACACACACAACACACACAGAGCACGCACGCACGCACGCACATATATATGTATGTATATATTCTCTCTCTCTCCCTCTCTCTCTCTCTATCTATCTATCTCTATCTCCCCTCTCTCTCTCTATCTATCTATCTCTATCTCTCTCTCTATCGGTGTGTGTGTGTGTGTGTGTGGGGTGGGTTGTGTGGTGTGGGGTGTGTGGTGGGGTGTGTGGTGTGTGGGGCCTCCTCATTTTAAAAAAGGAAACAGAAAGTTCAAATGTTTTATTAATGGAACGCTGCATCAATAACACCTCCCAGGAGGCTTTTGAACTTTCTGCGGAATTGACTTGATGAGGACAAGTTGCTAGTTTCAGCCACTGCAGTTGTTTTTCTCACTCGAGGAGGCCGTAGTGAATCTCCATTAAACAATACAACTACGACAAGCTAGTGTATTACTGTCTTTAGCTTTTGTCCGTTTATTACTGTTTTTCGTTGTAGTTCTCGAAGGCAGACCAGAGTTATCTAGGGAATACTGAACCGAACCCTATTGCATCAGTAGTTTCAACATCTCAAGAGGACAAGCCAGGCTTCATAGGAGAGGCCTTTTATGGTTATTATTTTTTGTCGGATACATTTACAATACATCTCCGGCTGAGGAATGTTTCAGAAAATGGCAGGACAGAATTTATGACTTTCGTAATATGATAAGTTCTCGGAAGACCTGCTGGAGATAGGGTGCCATAAGCCGCTGAGTGTTGCATTTACCTCACCCCACGCTTTTTTCTTATCTTTACCTTGACGTAGCCTTTTTGGGCTTTTTAGGGGTTAGACGTTTTAGTTTCTGGACTTTGGCGTTTTAGGCTGCCAGTCCTTTAGCGCTTTTACTGTCATCTGTATCATCTTTTTAGGGTCCTAGGTCATTCCCACAACACACTTTTCGTAATATGCATGATTCTCATTTGAGCAGCCTTGTGAACAAAAAGAAATGTAGTTATGTGCTATCTTCCTTAGCAGGGCTTGCTGCGACTTGCTTAATTTTGTGCTCCATGATGTTCACGTAAAAGGGTGCTGTAGGTGCCTGGCGGAATTTCCTGGATTTGATTAGTAATGCTTATACAATTGAGGAAGATAGCTGCTGGTCCGGATGGAATCACGCGGTGTGCATTTTTTAATATATCCTGATTGCATCAAGATTGTATCTAGCATTTATTTCAAATCAGTACTCTGTAGCTTCTTCCATTAAATAAATGTTCTGTCCCTTTTCCATTTCCCGAAACTCGTGATCCATACAAATAAAAAATGATAACGGAATGAATCTGCGAACTGATGTTGTAAATAATGGGGTTGGATTCCTATACCAATGACAACATACAAACTCCAAAGGCTGATGTCGACTGCGGTTTCCCCGAGACTCGTTGATAGATAAATACAAGAAACCGCGTCTTCAGCCTATTGATGATTAGTAGAAAACCTTCGTCCATTCAATGCAACAAAATAACGTGTTGCAATCGATCGAGAGGTTTTCTTCGTGGAAAGTTAATCACCAGAGTTGGTCTTATCTTAATCGTAGCGAAGCCCCACCAAAGTCCGAACTTGGCATTCAATTTGCAGATAGTTTCAGGCTAGCGCGGGCAACCAGCAAACTCAGCAGGAACAAAGATTAATGGAAGTGAGGTTTTACACCTAAAATGAGCTTCCGGTCTACTCATTTGCAAGAGAAAATGTAAAACACCTTCACTGTACGGTAAACTCGGAAATTGGCGCAGCAGGTGCCAGAGGCGTGCCGCATATCTTTTACTGGGGGAGGGGTGCATTGGCAGATCTAGCCGGTCGGTTTGGGAGGGGCAAACCAAAGTCGAAAAGCAAAAAAAAAAACATCACGCAGTGAAAAATTGTGCTAAAATATGACCTGTCGGAAAATTGTAGGTATTAGAGGCGAAAAGCAAAACAAACATCACAGGGTGAGAAATTTGGGCTCGAGATACTTTTTTCCTATCCAAGCCCCAATATTTACCCTGAACTTAACTGGTTCTGTTTGAAGTTGAAAGTTGAAGTACCAAAATTTTGCTTGTAAACTAAAAAGTAGTTGGGGAAAAAAGGAGGTCGATCGCTTTGGGAAGAAAAACCATAGTTTTACCCCGAGCTTTTCCGTTTGGGAGGAAATGCCTTTTTTGCCCCCATTAGATCCGCCACTGGAGGGGGACACGGACTTAACCAGGTGATGATGTGAGGGAGAGGGGGACTGGCGAGTATCATACATATTAGCTGTCTTTGGGGACGCTAGCCACACATTTCACTGCAGCTTGCATTGGTAACATTTACGCAATCCAAGGAGGTTATAGGGAAAAAGGGGCCAAAATCTAGATCGAGTCCAACGTGTTTTGGTTCATCTTCTGGGACGTCCTGCTTTGGTTCAGTAGTTGGGATGTGTCCTTCCCCTCGAAACTTTCACACCCATGCAAGTGTCACAATTCATGTTTTAGGAAATGTGCACCTGGTGTCATTCGTCAGAGGCCTTACTGATCGGGTCAGTGGTGGATCCAGGACTTCAGTTAGGGGGGGGCTTCTGGGCTCGAGCTTCCCCACCATTGCATCGAACCAGCCTACGTCCATGCATTAACTATAGGCACTGATACATTTCGGGGAGGGGGCTTGGGCCCCTAGCCCCCCCCATGTATGCACCACTGGATCGGGTTGATCTTTTTCTGACATCACCAACAAGACGACCTCATTAAAGGGCGGTGTTTATGAGGTAAGACAACTATTTGTCTGTATTTGCTTATTTAGATGTTCCGACGATAGACAGCAATACAATATGCACATTACTCAGCTCATAAAGGTGTCTACAGGCTAAAACCTGAGCCAGACGCACTTAGTATTTTTTCTTAACCCTCGGCCCACCGAGGGCCATGGATGGCCCCCTAAGGCTTTTTCGGGATAGTAGAAAAACGACGAGGCGCAGCACCGTGCTTGAGAGCTCTATCTCTCACCCCATCTTATTCCCATCATTCCTGAAATTTTTACCCCGGGTCACCCAAGGTCAGGTCGCCAGGCGAGGTCAACCAAGGTCACCTCACTTCAATTTCTGAGCCCTATAAGAGCTACATTTCTTAGTCGATGAATTTTAAACTTCCTACACTTCATGACGCCTCCAGGGTCTACACGATGTATATCCGGGATCTTTCGATTTCGTGACCTCGGGTCAGGTCACGAGGTGACCTCTCCCATTGAAAAAGCATGGGGAAAGCTGTCTTATGATTTAAAAGTCACAAAAATGATGTGAAATCCTCAGCGTGCTTGAAAAAGCGTTCTCAGACACCCTTTCACGGATTCCCGAGGGTCATATTTGCCCTTTGACCTCTTCAAGGTCATCCAAGGTCACCTAGGGCCAAAAACAGTGTTTTGAAAATAATTTTTTACCTAATTAAACTAGAGCGCTGAAACAAACACCATCGTGTTTGTCTTGCCACTGGCTTTCTTTCGATATACGGCAAGGTCACTTTTTGATCTTTCGTGACCTCAGTTCATATTAGGACACGAGGTGACCTCTGGAGGTCAAACCACTGGCCGGAGGTCATCACGTTCCACATAGTGGAAAAGGCTCTGGAATTGTCCTATCAAATGTACTTTACCAGATCTCAATAGCTCTAATTGCAATAAGAGTTATGCCCAGTTTGCTTAAGCAATGCATATTTGAGTGAAAATAGTCTATCGTGACCTAACTTGACCTCTGGAGGTCAAACCATTGACCTGATCGCTTAAAAATGTGAATCGCTTTCTTGCTGAATTCACCCAAGCATTCTAATGCACTTTGCAGATTTTTGCTAACCCTCATATTTTCGGAGTTAGAGGGGGCCATCGATGCCCCCGGTGGGGTGAAGGTGACGCCGGACCCCCGGTAGGGCGCGGATTAAAAAGGAAAATCTGAAAGTCCTATGACATAATAATTCCCAAAAGAAGAGCTATGAAGGTACAATCTGCATTGATTGTTATTTTAGCAATGTAACATGGCTTGTAGGAGTGCGTTTTGTGGTTTTGGGGCGCTGCAGCGTCTTGGCTATATCGCATGGCTTGTAGGAAACCACATTCTAATCACGGTAACATTTTATTTCATAATGCTCTATTGTGATGTCGCAGGTATGAGCCTAGATCGTGTCAGCATGATAACGCGGGGAATTATTCCATGATTGCAAATTAAGCTGTTGTTAAGACTTGATGTTTCTAAAGTTCACCTGGGTTCCCGCTCACATGGCCAAAACTCATCTCAAGCATCTGCATTTGGAATCCAATTTCTGACGCTGTCAGAGAATGAAATTCCCTGGGCAGCGGCAACAGACAGGTCGTTTTGAGCCTCGCTGAATGGAGCAGTTTTGTGTGGAACTTGAAACAGGGTTCTCGTGAGAACCGACTGCCGGGTATGAACACCTGCCTGTTTTAAAGGGAATGTGGCAGCCTAGTCAAATCCAGAAATTTAGTGTACTTAGGGGCATTTTTAGCCGAAAATAATAAAAACGTCCATGATTTCTCTAAAAATGTACAATGAGCTCAATATCTTTATTTTTGAAATGCTCCTCTAGGGTGAAAAATAAACCTCTGCTGTAGATCACGTCATGATCTGGCAACTACTACCATATTCCACAGGCTGCAAGGGCTTCAATTGGCTGATACTCACCGTGACGTCAGCATATGTTGCCACACCAACAGCTGTCAACTGTGGCCTGCTGCTAAGGGTACATGTAGGGTACATTTCAGGTAGGTTTTTAACTTTTCTCCACGGAAATTTTTAGTTGCAACACAAATGATATATTAAGTACCGGGCTTTCCGGCATGCTTTACAACTTGGCTATCTAAGTTAAGATGATGTTATGAAGGTTCCACATTCCCTTTAACCCGCGCCCCACCGGGGGTCCGGCGCCACCTTCGCCCCACCGGGGGCCATCGATGGCCCCCCTCTAACTCCGAAAATATGGGCGTTAGCGCAAATCTGCGAAGTGCAATAGAAAGCTCGCGTGAATTCAGTAAGATATTACTTCGCATGTTTTAGTGCTCAGGTCAATGGTTTGACTTCCAGAGGTCAAATTAGGTCAAGATCGGCTATTTTCACTCAAATATGCAATGATTAAGCAAACTGGGCATAACTCTTATGTCATTAGAGCTATTGAGGCCTGGTAAAGTACATTTGATAGCAAATTGCCAGTACTTTTTCCGCTATGTGGAACGTAAAGACCTCCTGCCAGTGGTTTGACCTCCAGAGGTCACCTCATGACCTAATATGACCTGAGGTCACGAAAGGTCAAAAAGTGACCTTGCCGTATATCAAATGAAAGCCAGTGACAAGACAAACACGATGGTGTTTGTTTCACCGCTCTAGCTTAATTAGGTCAAAAGTTATTGTCAAAATACTGTTTTTGACCCCTGGTGACCTAGGATGACCTTGGAAAAGTCAAAGGGCAAATATGACTCCTGGGATCCGTGAAAGGGAGTCCAAAAACGTTGTTCTGAGCAGTCTGAGTATTTGCAATCATTTTTGTGGCTTTTATATCATGAAACAACTTTTCCCCATGCTTTTCCAATGGGAGAGGTCGCCTCGTGACCTGACCTCAGGGCACGAAATCGAAAAATCCTGGATATACACCTTATAGACCCTGGAGGGGTTATGAAGTGTAGGAAGTTTCAAATTGATCGACTTTGAAATGTAGCTCTTACAGAGCTCTAAAGGTGAAGTGAGGTGACCTTGGTTGACCTCGTCTGGTGACCTGACCTTGGGTGACCCGGGGTAAAAATTTTCAGGGATGATGGGAAAATGATGCAGTGAGAGGTAGAGCCCTCAACCGCGGTGCTGCGCCCCGTGGTTTTTCTGCTATCCCGGAAAAACCTTAGGGGGCCATCGATGGCCCCCGGTGGGGCGAGGGTTAACACGCGCATTGACGGGGGTCTGAGCCACCTTCGCATTGACGGGGGCGGGTACCCGCCCCCTAAGATCTCGAGAACCACGGTAGGTAGCGAAAAACGGTAAACGGCGTTGGGTTGCCCATCCACTTCTCCATCGAAATCATTTGAACCATTTTTTTGTCAGGTCACATTTAAGGTCACGAGAGGTCAAAACATGCCCGTCATAGGGATAACATGTAAATTCAGTTTTTCGGCCATGAAATCTGAACAAGTAAAGATAGAGCAAAACGACTTGAACTATATGAATCCTCTTAGCAAGCCGAATCAAATGATGTATAATTTGCCTTGCTAGGTCAAATCAAGGATTTGACCTGACCTGAGGTCAGGTCAGGGTAAAATTATATAAAATGCATATCATTAGAACCGCAAAGTCCAGGCGAGTCTAATGCAGCTAAAATAAATGCTCTATCACCATCCGTTACTGAGTTATTCCGTAAAAACCATGTTTCCTATGTATTTCCAATGGAGAGGTCATGCCTTGTACCTGACCTTAGGGTCATCGATATCAAAAATACCGGAACATATTTTAGAGAACTCGGTGGGGCCATTATGTGATGTGAGTTTCAATCGGATAAGTTTATCCTGCTCCGACTTATGCTATCTTAAACTTTTTTTGAGGTCGGGTCACTTGACCTGTACTGGTGACCTGACCTGAGATGTTCTAACCTTAAAATTTTCACAGAAGTTGTAAAAATGATGAGGGAAAAGGTATACCAAGTACGGCGGCGCTATGCGCCGCCGTTTTTCTGCTATCTCCGAAAAACTCGAGGGGGCGGGTACCGCCCCCCGTCAATGCGCGTGTTACGGGACCCATACTACAAGGTACGTTCACAAGAATCTAAGGGTCCTGTTTGCGCAATATTATGCCTTCCGAGATCAAATATTTTTTAGTTCCACTACGTAATACTAATGAATTACAAATCCGATTGTATTCCGTTTCAATACATCTTGCATTTATTATTCACTTGATAGGTGCTTTCCATTTTTTGGCTCTTAATAATCAAAACATTAATATCATGAGAAGCACTCATTGCCAAAAATGAATGGTATGTGCCCATAATGACAATATTAATACAATATTTTACCAGTACTTGGAGGGCCTTGTTCTATAAACATTTCCAATATCAAATGAATCAGAACTTGACAATTTTAGACCCATCTTCCCCAACAAAAACACCAAAGATGGAAACAATTTCCCAGTGCCTAGATGACTATTGCGCCTCTTGAGCTACCAACAAACTTCCAAACTAGGTCAAATTTTCATTGGTGAAGATTTGTTAAAAGGATGATCTGTTAGTCAAGTGACGCCACATCATGGCGCTTAGTGATCGGGAACTGACGTGCCCATACTGTTGTTAACAAAGGAAACATGTCAACTTTGAATATAATTTCTAGTGCTGTGGAAGATTATGATTCTATGAGCAGAATGTGCGTTTCCAGTGAGGTAATAATGCTAATTTTTACTCGTCGGCTACCACACGAACTACTGATCAGTCAGTAGGAAATCTTAGCTAGAGGAAGTTAGAAATCCATCGTATGGAGAGAAGCTGAAACCGTTCCAAAAGCATGCACGACATTCGTGTTTATGATACCTATATCCAGGCTCGGGGGGCTACAAGGGCAGTTAATTCCAGTCTGCCTCTTACACAAGAGAGAGGAGCCGATGAAAGTTTGAGAAACACTCGCCGAGATGTTTCTAAACTCTGGCTCGGTGCCATAATACTAACCTCGACTGCCTGCGGCAGAAATCGCTGCTGAAGCTCTGGAAGAGCATACTCCAGTAATTGCCGCCTCTCGGTGGTGAATTCTGCAACAGACAGGACAGTCGTCATATGCATACAACGGAGAGAGAGAGAGAGAGAGAGAGTGAGTGAGTGAGTGAGTGAGTGAGTGAGTGAGTGAGTGAGTGAGTGAGTGAGTGAGTGAGTGAGTGAGTGGGCGAGTGAGTGAGTGAGTGAGTGAGTGAGTGAGTGAGTGAGTGAGTAGGTGGGTGGGTGGGTGGGCGAGTGAGTGTGTGAGTGAGTGAGTGGGCGAGTGAGTGACTGACTGACTGAGTGAGTGAGTGGGCGAGTGAGTGACTGACTGACTGAGTGAGTGAGTGAGTGAGTGAGTGAGTGAGTGAGTGAGTGAGTGAGTGAGTGGGCGAGTGAGTGAGTGAGTGAGTGAGCGAGTGAGTGAGCGAGTGAGTGAGTGAGTGAGTGAGTGAGTGAGTGAGTGAGTGAGTGAGTAAGTGAGTGAGTGAGCGAGTGAGACGGAGCAGCACACAGTTACATGCGGGATCTAGTATTTCAGTCCCGGATTTTAATATGTTTGCTTTTATAAGCACCGTCTGCCATATTTGTGGCACTTGATTAGTTGCGCGGTGCTGTAGCAAACAGGTTGATATAAAAGGATCTGATACTATTTGGTCTTCTGCTTCGAATCAGAGCTAGAAAACTGAGCGGGATGCATGAATACATATCCGAGCAAAACCCGTCAACACAATCTTGGAAATGCAACAAGCGGAAGAGCAGACAGACAGAGTCTCTCACGCTGAACGGCCCTGGAAACGAAATCACTTCCGTGTTCAGTTTTCTATCGCAGATTCCACGAGGTATACCAAATACCAGAGCCACCTGAACCGTTGCATAAAATACACTACTCCGCTAGTTGTGAACTCTGGGCAAAGGGTGACTGGGTATGGAGACTTCTTATGCTAACAGAGGAAAATTAAAGAAAACGAAATATTGGGCCTATTACCTATGTTCAGCACAAATAAGGGAAACCCATCATTTTCACCATAGATTACCCCTAAAGCCACTTTAGGCAAGAGTTGCACCAATATGTTGCGTCCTCTTTAAGCAGTAGTTTTCCTTAACATTCATTCAAACAGAATAATTACGATAGTTTTTCACCTAGTACTTTAGCAGCGGTATATAATACAAAGAGGCAAAGAAAGAACCGAGGAGTGGCGGGAAGCGGGTTTGCTATTCAGAAACAGCAGTGGTAGTAGCTGTTGTGGTTTCAGCCAGCCTTGGTAGTGGAATTAGCGGTGGTGGTTTGGCGAATTCGGTAGAAGAACCCACCCCCGCGAAATAACACATTATCGCCAAATTTGGACATCTCCGCAACAGGGAAATGACACCTTTACGGGTACGTTTTAAACTGAGTTATCTGGTGGCAGAGCATACGGAACCACCCCACAACGCTAGCATATTTCCCATGTTTCAAAACCCACCTTTTATGGAGCAACAGCGCTTCATGAGTGTACGGATGTTTCAAGCATCGATATATGACAGCCACTGCTTAAGTTGCCTGGCAACATGCGATGCTGACGTCATTGCCGCAACGCCTGAGGCATTTTACAGCTTAAGCTTATGGGGAGTCAAGTGTTGTGCGGGCGTGGGAAAACAGTTACTGCATGGAATTCGTAGATTTTTTTAATTTGGACATTCTTTATTCAAAATTACCATTAGCTTAACACCGTCAGAAAAAATCTGACAGGCACTTATACGTGAACAAACTTGATATTCTAGGCCCATGAATGTTCGGTGCTAGTCAACCAGAAGCACTCATAGGTGCTGGAGACTGGCAGTGACGGATTCCTTTTGTGACACCTTTACTCCAGGGACAGATCCAAGGCGAAAGGTGAACCTATCCTTTTGCGCTCTCTCTCTCTCTCTCTCTTTCTCTCTGTCTCTCTCTCTCTCTCTCTCTCTCTCTCTCTCTCTCTCTCTCTCTCTCTCTCTGTCTCTCTCTCTCTCTCTCTCTCTCTCTCTCTCTCTCTCTCTCTCTCTCTCTCTCTCTCGTCTTCACACCGAGGTGAGCCAGATGTAACGGCAGGAGCAGGGACAACCCAAAAAATCCAAACACCACTACACCCACAATCACACCTCATAATAGCCCAAACAACACAGCAAAGTCTGATATCCCAACATTGACCGCTCATTGACCGCCCGGGGGCTTGGTGCTCACTGCAGTTGTCCTGTTGTCAATAACCTGGACCCATATATAGCGTTGGATTGCAACGCACTACTGTGACGGTGGCAGTCGTTCTGTGGCTGCGCTGTGGCCCCTGTCTGCTGGCAGTGGTCTTGGCTGGCCATATCCGGCCAGGGGCGTAGCCAGGGGGGCCGGCAGGGACAGTCGCCCTCCCCTCCTGAGGCCGCGAAGAGAATCGTGAGAATCGTGTCCCCCTGAGGACACGATTCTCTAACAAGCAGGGCATTTTTTACCCATCAGCGCCCTTTTGGCACTGTCGCAGGGCCCTTTTCGGGGCGCTGCCCCCCATCCCCTGAGGGAAAGCCTGGCTACGCCCCTGTATCCGGCCGCAAAGAGTCTGCCGGCCAGCAGCCAGCTGAAGGCAGTGGCGGATACAAGATGGGAGGGGGAGGGGGCTAAGGGACTCAAGTTTCTCCCACCAAAATTGCTGAGTGCCCACAGTAATCACGTAGTAAGAGGTTATTTGAGGTGTATGTGGGACATGGTTACGCCCCCCCGAATGGAAGCCTGGACTCGCCACTGTGTTAGGACTGACGTACTGCGGGTCTCGATATGTGAAGTGACGGCGGAGTGAATCCTATCTCCTTCAGTGTTGTTTTCCTGTGTCTGAATCCCTTAAACCGAGCCCCGAGCTTCTGCTAAATTGCATCGCCGACCCTTACATATTTTGACGTTCTTCTAAAGGACAAATATACTTTGGCTCTGTGGACGCTTTCGTCTCACTTTAAATGCAGTTTCCTATTTTTATAATGGGTTTTGAACTGGGGTAGCAGTTTTGTAGAGCGTGTCGAGAAACCGATATTCGCATATCCCATTTTACCCAAAGCTCTTGTATTCAATTTCCGCACAACTTAGATTCAAATCAAAGAACCTTAAGCCGTGCACTGCTGGGGTGCCTGGCATGACGCGCTCCGCTGGGGAGGGGGTTATTTCGCCTCCTCCCTCGGTATCTCATTTCCTGGAAAGGCTAAAACAAAATTACTGACGGCATTTGAAAGTTTTTGACGAGAGAAAGCGAAATTATTCAAACTATTTTTATGTCAGGTCAATATTGAGGTCACCAGAGTCCAAGGAAGGTTCCGCAGACTTACAACAGGGCATTGTAGATTTATTCTTAAATATTATTACTGAGCCGAGCTACAGCAACCTTTCATCGTGACATATCGAATGATGTATAATTTACCTATTGCTAGGTCAAATGGGGAAAGTCACATGACCTCACGCTGGGTCAGAGTGACGTGATAACTTGGTGTAGTCATATCATGATCTTGGTGATCTTGGTGTATCTTGGTGTAGTCATATCATGATAACTTGGTATTACATATCAATCGACTTCCCGTGATAGGATAAACACGATGAAATCAAAATGAAAGTTCTACCTCCATCCAGTGGCGAAGGCATTGACAACATACCCACTGTATGCTCATGAGAACTCCTTACATGACATTTGAGAGATCAAAAAGTAAAAAACTAAATAAATGGTCAAGAATGTGGTGAGAATGCATGTTATTGAGACTTTCAAGTTGATCTTTCCAATATTACTGGAAAATAATCCTTAAATTTTTCACCATAGACTTGAATTGGGGAAACCCAAAAATAAGCCTGTCTTAGGTCAACAATATAAAAATTCCGAGATAACAGACATATAGATCCTAATGACCTCGTTATATTCGGAAAGCTTTCAATTGATGGGTTTAAAGATATTTAAGGCGCCTCTTTAAGCTCGTGATTTTGGGTCTTGAGGCTGGGTCACTTGACCTTGAATAATTATTTGACCTGATATGAGCTGAGCTTAACAATTTGGTCAGATGCACGCAATCAATCAGTAATAAGGTACTGTAAGTTGTGTTACTCTGCGTCTCTTTATTTCTGTGCTATTATTATTATTATTATTCTATTACCATTATATTATTATTAATATTATCATCAACATTATTATTACTTTTGTCATTATCATTATCATTATTAAGTAGAATTCTTTCGATGTGACCTTTATCCTAATACATACAATATGTAGTTTAATTGTTACAATACTTTCGAGGACTTAATCATCAGTCTTTTGCCGTACGGTCGATAGCTTTATTTAGCTAGCTTTGTGTCACGCCTGAAACAACCCAGTACTATGCAGAAAAAAAACTAGTTGCGTTGCTAAGCGGAGTGAGTAAACATTTCTCCTTTGACGCATTTCCTGTCCTCGTATTATTTTGAAGTCGGTGGATGTCGGGCTTTATGGGGTAATTCACATGCAAAGTGAGGTTTATTCTTCAACATACGGACCCATCGCGGCGGAAAAGTATGCATTTGAAAGCAGGGACCGGCTGCAGTACGCTGGCCTAGTTTGATTGCTTAATTTCGCTGCAACTGAGGGCCCTTTGATAGCATCCTTTGTAAAAGGCACGCACTTTATTCCATAAGATTTTACGTGTTAGACGTTGAAAACAAGTTTTAAAGCACTCAAATGGTATTTGAAACGAAGTAGTTAAGCTCTGCGGAGTCTCGGACTATTTTTAGGTCATTAACACGCGCCCCGCTGGGGGGCAAAATTCGCCCCCCTCTCCTGGTTTTCCCCAGATAGCTAAAAAACCGAGAGACGCATAACAACGAAACTCACAGTACCTTATTCCTGATTAATTTTACACATCTGAACAAATTTTTGAGTTACGGTCATGTCAGGTCAAGGAGCTATTCAGGGTCAAGTGACCCAACCTCAAAACCTAAAATTAAGAGTTTGAAGCAACGCCCAGGGAACATTAGCAAACCGATCAGTTTGAAACTTCCACAATACGATGAGGTTATTAGGGTCTACAAATTTGCTATCTCAGAATTTTGATATTACTGACCTAAGGTGGGGTCAATTTTTGGTCACCCCATTATAAGTCTATGGTGAAAAAAGAATGGGCTTGTTTTCAGTAAATACTGGATAGATAAAGCTGAAAATCCTCGAACCGTCTATTCTTGCCACGATCTTGACCATAGCATTGAGTTTTTGAGCATCTGACCTCTTAAAGGTCATATCAGGTCACGGGAGCAGAGAGTGATTGTTTTGCCAATAACTTGTCACTGAATTGAGATAAAGCTCCCATTTTGCTTGCATTGTGCTTATATTGTCACGGGGAGTCGATTGATATGCAAAATGACCATACCAGGTCACTCTGTGACTCTGACCTAGGTCGAGGTCAGGTCATTTTGACTATTTGACCTAGAAAAATCATATTATACACCATTCGATTTGCCACGATGAGAGGAATCCAATGATGCATAAATATTTGATCTAGCTCCCCTGAGGGCGTATCTAGATAAGGAAACGTATCCTGCCCTGTTGTAAGCCTATGGAGCCTTCTTTGACCTATGCTGACCTCGACATTGACCTGACATAAAAATTATTTGTATAAAATCTCTTTGTCATGTCAAAAGCTTTCGAACGCCCCCCGTAATTTTCCTTTAGCTTTCGTGGGGAACGAGCTACGGAGGGGGCAAAAAACGCCACCCCAGCGGGGCGCGTCATGCAAGGGACCCCAGCGGGGCGCGTGTTAAAGTTTCCGTCGGTTTTAAGCCTGAAATTTACTTATTTTGTACACGCATTCTCACAAAGATTTAAACCGAGGTCAACGTTGAGGGAGTTTATTTGGATTGGCGCGTTTGGCTTCTCGAGTGAACAGCCTGATATGAAAATAAAATTTACTGCATGATGTCACGATTTCGGGAGTTATGCTTGCGTGTCGAAATGTCAGCAGTAGGTCATAAATCCATTCTGAACACAACTGATATAAATGTCGGCGAAAAGTTATGGCTATGGGTATTTATGTGTTTTGTCGTCGTCATTATTTCAGCTGAGATATCTTGCTTGATAACTAGCACGTACCAGGGACCTGTAAATTACCGTTTTAGGCCTCAATAGGAGGCAGTAGGATGGGAAGGGAGGGGTGCAATCACTCTGGACTTGGCAGGTAGGCCTAGCCGTTCCCCTGTCCCCAAAATCTAGCTGATTTTCTTTAAAATAGGTGAACTTTCCTTCATTCGACATCATTCTATTCGACCTTGTACGCATCTCTGACTGTTGCACTATGCATTGATGCATGTATGCATCTCTGACTTTTGACTATATGTACCGGTATTATATCGAGAGGAGGTATTTCATCATGTTTTTAATCAGCCTCGAAAGCATGGCTTATGTCTCCCCCTGTGGGTACCTCTCCACCTCCAAAACGTAGTTTCACAACCACAGGGGGAGGATTGTTGCAACCCCACTAAGGGTTTTTAGGGCCCGGGTGGGGCTGCAGCGAAACTCACGCTACTTTGCATAGCTGAGCCCATTGCACATGTTTATAGAAAAAATCAGGCAGGCTCTGTTTATATCAGGCCATCGAGCTGTGGCGTCATTTCTGGAAGAATACCATATGTATTTCCGACTTTTGGACTTCCTGCTGCGTTCTCATGGATGAAGTTTCAATTTAATTCTTGCTGTGGTCCCGTTTCACCTTCTGTGACCTTTGGTTATCTTTTGGGACTTTCACCAAACTTCCCTACCTTGCTGGGTATTTAATGACCTTTTGATAACCCCTATGGGTGCTTTACTATTGTACCTTGCATATGGATATTTTTGGGAATAAAACCAAAATTGGGGGGTGAAACAAGTACTGTTATTTTCAGTGCTGAATATGAATTTAGCATTCACAATTAACCTACATAAGTGAAAAGTTGCGGGGACGTTGACAGTGGACTACATGTGATTTTTTTTACCTCACCTCCCAGGTATGACAAGTGTTTGATATATGAATCAGAGCGCACATATGGTCTGATCACAGTGATGGTTATATTGTCGTCTATATGTGACCATTTATGATATATTTCTATCAACAGCAGCCAGAGTAGCAAAGCTTACCGCGATGACCAAACATCATATCTTTGACTTGACCTGGAGGATGACCTCATGACTTAAGGGCGTACAATTTGACCTCAATTGCGATGTATCATGCGAAGCAGCCCGCTAGTCTTTGTCTCAAAACTTTACACCGGTTAGGAGCCAATGGTCAGTGGAAGGGTGATAGAGTTAGCGAAATGCAAAAGTGTGAGGGACAAGCCTGCTTTATGAACTTTATAAGTTCATTGGCTCTACAATATTTAAGATATCCCGTCACAAGTTGGTCTTGTGATAAAAAAATAAAACACCCGAAAGAGGAAGGAAGGGGCTGTCCATAATTCGGTATTCTCTTAGGGCCTTTCTTGTTGCACTCCCGATTTCTTCATATCTTTCTTGTATATGCCTTCTTTCAGAACGGAAAATAAAAAGAAACACAAAATTACCTAGCGCATAATTTTTATATTTAAACGGACTGTGGCACCTTCATAACGTGATTTTAACTGAGATAGTCAAGTTGTAAAGCAAGTCGGAAAACCCGGTAATCAGTATATCATTTGTCTTGGAACTCGAGATTTACGTGGAAAAAAGTTAAAACCTACCTGCAATGTACCCCTCATGTACCCTTAGCAGCAGGCCACAGTTGTCGTAGCTGTTGGTGTGACGACATATGCTGACGTCACGATGAGCATCAGCCAATCGAAGCCCTTGAAACGTTTCGAGTATGGTAGTGGTTGCCAGATCATGACATCATCCACAGGCAGATATTTCTTTATTTTCCTAGAGGAGTATTATATAAATGAATATATTGCGCTTATGGTACATTTTTCAGAGAAATCATGAGTAGTGTAATTATTTTCGGCTAAAAGTACGCCTAATTACACTAAATTCCAGCATTCGACCGAGGTTTCACATTCCCTTTAACCCATCACTCCTTAACGTAACGTGCTTCGACGCCCATGGGTAACGTCGATAACGCTGGGGCTGACCCGCCACCCCTTGCGTTAGTTCTCAGATATAAAGCTCCTGTGTATATGGACTGCTGCTAAAGAGTAGGCATGGAAACATATTTACTCTATTAGCACGTGCGGTGGAGGGGAGGCCTCGGAGCCCCTCGGAGCCCTCGGAGCCCTCGGAGCCCCCACCCCCTCCCACCGTTTTTAAATGGTGGCAAGAAAACCATACGGAACTACAAATGCTGCATAGTGCAATTTGGAAATTTAACACGCGCATTGACGGGGGGCGGGTACCCGCCCCCTCTGGTTTTTCGGAGACAGTAGAAAAACGGCGGCGCGTACGCGCCGCCGTACTTGGCATACCTTTTCCCTCATCATTTTTACAACTTCTGTGAAAATTTTAAGGTTAGGTCATCTCAGGTCAGGTCACCAGTACAGGTCAAGTGTCCCGACCTCAAAAAAGTTTAAGATAGCATAAGTCGGAGCAGGGTGAACTTATCCGATTGAAACTCATATCACATAATGGCCCTACCGAGTTCTCTAAAATATATTCCGGTATTTTTGATATCGATGACCTAAGGTCAGGTACGACGCATGACCTCTCCATTGGAAATACATGGGAAAAATGGTTTTTACGGAATAACTCAGTAACGGATGGTGATAGAGCATTTATTTTAGCTGCATTAGACTCGCCTGGGCTTTGCGGTTCGAATGATATGCATGTTATATAATTTGACCCTGACCTGACCTCAGGTCAGGTCAAATCCTTGATTTGACCTAGCAAGGTCAAATTATATATCATTCGATTCGGCTTGCTAAGAGAATTCATATAGTTTAAGTCGTTTTGCTCTATCTTTACTTGTTCAGATGTAATGCCCGAAAAACTGAATTTTACATGTTATCCCTATGACGGGCATGTTTTGACCTCTCGTGACCTTACATGTGACCTGACAAAAAAATGGTTCAAATGTTTTCGATGGAGAAGTAGATGGGCAGCCCAACGCCGTTTACCGTTTTTCGCTACCTACCGTGGTTCTCGAGATCTTAGGGGGCGGGTACCCGCCCCCCCGTCAATGCGAAGGTGGCTCAGACCCTCGTCAATGCGCGTGTTAAGAGCACGCCAATTGATATAAGGATTTGATAAATTAGTAAATAATATTTTTACTTACAGGCTTTCAAAGTCAGAACTATATTTTGAGATCACCACAATCGCACGGTCACACTTGTTCGCCTGCATTCTAGACCGAGTAGTGACATCGTAATGCCATATAGGCGGCATGGTATATCAAGGTCACTGCAGTGTGAACTTTAAGGTTAAAGGGAGTGTGGCACATTGGTCGAATCCTGGAATTTAGTGTAATTAGGGGAACTTTTAGCCGAAAATGAAGGGGGCAACCATGATTTCTCTGAAAAAATGTACAATAAGCTAAATATTTCGATTTTTTAAAATGCTCCTCTAGGGAAAGAAATAAATATCTGCCTGTGAATGATGTCATGATCTGGCAACCACTGTCATATTCAATACGCTTCGAGGGCTTCGATTGGCTGGTACTCACCGTGACGTCAGCATATGTCGTCACACCAACAGCTATGACAACTGTGGCATGCTGCTAAGGGTACATGAGGGGTACATTTCAGGTAGGTTTTATATTTTTTCTACGGAAATGTCGAGCTCCAAGACAAATGATATATTGAGTACCGGGTTTTCTGACTTGCTTTACAACTTGGCTATCTCAGTTAAAGTCACGTCAAGGTTATTTACTTCAGCCTTTTTCGACCACATGGCACATCCACTGAGACGTATATTATGTTATGGCATCTCAGTTGTGGTTAAACAATATCAAGGACAAGAGCTAAGGTCAAAAGTCAGAGGTCAAGGCCAAGCCTTCATTTCCCACCCAGCTATCTCTATAACATTGGTTATAGTGTGCATTATGGGCAATATGCAATTTTGTGACTTTATAGCTCAATGGCCTTCAATTACCTTGACTTAGAAATTTAAAATGCAATTTTATGGAACTAGTCATTAACTGAGTTTGCCCATATTCGCTTTCGGTGTATTCGCTACTTGTTTCCGTATAACTACGGCATTTCCCAATTGGTCCCCAAAATTTTCAGATTTTATCAGGGTAAACTCGTTGTGGTTATGTAGAGTGGACTCAGGGCAACATTATTTGCATGTGATTTAGAACACTATGGCTTCTACAAAACCCAAATCGGTCATGCTTCTAACCCTCCTCCTGTTTTAGATATCAGGGATTCTCCCAGGACCCCCAACGTATACATAAGTGCTAGACACGTAAAAAACCTAACCTAACGGAATCTAACCAGTGTTATGTATATCAACGGAGAAAAGAACATAATCACCCACAAAGTGACAAAAAATGGGAGAGTGAGATCAGGAAAATTGAATCTTCTCGCTGAAACAAAGCTATCTTCGTATATCCAAAACGTTTTTGGATTAGGACTCCTCGCTCCTTTTCATTCATACTCCTCAAACAGTGCTTAAACTTACAAGAAGTAGGCTACGATAGGAAAATGTTGGGTCGGAAAGTGAGGGCGAGAGGTAGGCTCGCTTTACCCTAGTAATTGTTGGAGTTTAACGAGGCACCAACTGCCAAGGTTATGCGGCGTCGCCAACTCTCACCCTGTTGGAAGGGATATGGGAGATCAGATTGACTTAAAGGCTACGCCGGGACTTGAACCCGGTACCGCTAGCTCAAGAAATGCTGATGCTATGCAATAACCACCCATCTCCCTCGTAGTAACACCCGAGTTTCACTATTTATTTTTCATTTGTTTCAGTTTCACAATTTCAAACATGCAGAAATATTACCCTCCACCCATCCAACATAAGAATAAGTTGGGAAAATATACTCATAATATGATATACAATGATTGAACTACTAGGGACGCTGTAGCCAAAAGACCCGTGATTTGTCCATCGCACCCCACGTTTCTAAAGACCCGTGAAAGAACAGTTGACCAAATTATCCGGTTGACCAAAGTTTGCAGTTCAACTATGCAGTTCAAACCCAAAGTTTAGACGAGAGAAAAAGTCTACTTGATAATCAACTAGATCAGAGAGGGTCAAACTTTCCCCCTGCGCAGATCAGCCCCCTTCCTTTTCCTGGTTGGCGCACATTATCCAGAACCTCAAAGATAACGAGATCATGACTACAACAAGAACGTTATTCCAATCATTCTGAGAACAAAATCGGAAAAGTCCAAGCAAAGTTCACAGTACAAGCAGATGCAACAGCTTTTGAATCCCTGCGTTTTGTTGATCGCATGTGAAAAAAATTTTCTGCAGAAATTCTCTAAACGTCAATTCTTACCACGTTATGATGTCCACAACCTTGCGACTCAGATCCACAACGCCTGGTCAGGAATTATAGAACGTTTCCACGACTCGTCTTCGCTTTAGCCAGATACCGAAATCAGGGGTCGAAACGCTACCATTTTTGCATTCCTAATGGTGACATCCCAAGGTGGGCAAGGTGACAAAAATTTCCTCTATACTAATAACGAACAAATCGCAGAAATTGGCATCTGTAATTTGAACTCGCAATCTTTTTCAACAACTAATGTGGTCCAGAAGTATCAATTCGTATCCTACTATCTCAAAACGTGCCACATTTTGCAGCCTGGGCTGATGACACATTTATGGTTTGACATTTTCAAAGGTGAGACACTGAACACTTTTTTGGCCCGTGGCCGAAGTAGTGCTTCCGTAGCGCTATCAACCAGAGTAGCGCTTCCGTATTGCTCGTATCCAGAGTAGCGCTTCAGTCAGAACTAAGCTTGGTCGTTATGCCCCTCCACTGTGGTTCTCGTCAGACGCCCGTCCGAGGACCGTGACTAATGAAGACTTTTGGCGCATTGATTGGGCCACGAGACTGTATGGAGACCTGGTGCAGACGCCTCGGCCGCCCCCTGATTGCCTCAGGAGGGAAGGTGACCAATTAATTAAGGAGTGCTGCTTTGCGTATTGTGGTTGTGTTCTGATTTTCAGTGAGGGTGCCGCTGGAGCAAACGTATGGTGGATAGCTTAGCAGGGGGTGGGTTTAATTATGCTTGGCGTTAACTTGGAAGCAACAGGAAATAATTGATTGCGCACTCTGCAAATCAACAGTGATAACGCCTATTCACGAAGAGAGCCAAAGCAATGCTTGTGAATTAAGACCGTGTTCTGCAATAGTTAGACTTGACAAACATGCATATTTTTAAACATATGACGCTGCTGAGTGGGCTAAAGCATAGGACGTAGCAGCGCTTTGCCTGAAAAAAAACACAGGTGTGCTCAGGGGCAGATCCAAGGCGGCGAAAGGGTGGTCACTCCCTCCCCTAGGAACTAGAGGCCGCCTGTGTAGATTTCGGGCGCCATATGCCTACAGTAAATGCCAGGCTTCAAAGCAAACAATAAGTCACCTGAAGCTGGTTTTTCCCACCGTGAGTCGCCCCTGATTTTGAATCAGTTGCCCCCAGAATACTAGGTGCCCCACTTCGACATAGACCGTCATCCTCGACTTCCGGCCGTCCTCTACTTTGTGGGTGTGCGCCCCTATATCATGCTCGGCCGCTCTTTTTTAGTCCCAGGCCGCCCCGCTACAACATGGGCCACCCTCATCCACTTTAATTCGCCCGCTTCTGCATTATTGCGCGCCCCTTCTCCACTATTCACTGTAAAAAGTATAGCTCCTCTTGGTGCTAAACGCCTCGAAATTGGATGCTTATCAGTTTTCTTGCCTTTAACACATTCGTATCCAAGTACCATGGTACTTGCAACATGCTCAGATTGTCCACGTTTATCAAACAGATGCGTTTCATAGCTCCAGGTGCTAAATAGATCATCAGCGTCAGAAATTAGCACCATAAAATTAGGTAGGAGGAATTCCGTACATGCGTATTGCGCATGCGCAGAAATTAGCTCCTTTTGCAGTATCGGATTGGGGCTGATCATTCAATTTTTAGCTGTAAAGTAGCACTGCGATGCTGCACAGAGTGAAAATCTAGCCTCTTGGTTCGATCACAGCGTATGCAGTGCTTGAGTTGAGCATTCAAATGCGGCTACTTTTCCCGCGTCAATAACCGAAAGTGGCGTCTCCCGCCATTGCTATCGCCATATTCGTGTCGCGAAGACGTCGAGTAGGGGAGACCAGAGCAAATATGTCTGCGTGATTGCGCACCCCTTCTCCTTTATTGGTTGCCCTTTTGCCGCCTTACGGCGTTCCACTCCAACATGGACCACCCTTATTCACCTCTGGGTGCCTTTCTTTGTGCTAGGGTGCTACTATTTCACGATTGGCCGACCCCTTTTCAGCCCTGGGGTGGATCACTGAAACATGTACCTGCCTCATCCACTTTTGGTCGCCATCTAGTAGATGATTGCGCATCACTTCTCCACCATGTGGCCACTCTTTTGCAGCTTTCGGGCGCCCCACTTCAACGTGAACCACCGCTATTTGCCTCCAGCCACCATCTAGTTTTATGTATGGGCGTTGCTGTTTCACGACTGGCATTCTTTTTTCAGCCCTAGGGTGGCCCACTGCAACATGGACCGCCCTCATCCCTTTCTGGCCACCTTCTAGAGCATGATTGTTCCGCTGTGTCACTAAAACAAAGATCTCTTGACGACAAAAAAATGCACACGTAATTCCTGCGAATAAATTCAACGCTCGGTGGAAACCACCTGCAAAATTAGGTGTGGCCGCTCCTAAAAATTCGTGAATACAGACTTTCCCTCCAGGTAAAATAATTGTGTGTCTCCGCTCCACACAGACGCGGTAAATTGGGTGCGGAATTTAGTCATAAATATCTCCAAAGGCCATTCTGGCGCGAAGTCGACTTTTGAAAGTAGTTCGGGTAGAGGCACCCTGTTTTAAGGCATTGGTTTTTAACCAGAAACACTTTGAGAAAGTTTCCCTTTCCTTGGTATCGTTTTTGTATTATTAATTTAGTCTGCGCTGCTTGAAAAGGCATCACAAACAGCAAACATCCGGTCGCAAAGGGACCATCGTGATACCAAAAACTACCCCAAGGTGGTAAATTACCCACTGCCCCCCCCACTCGTAGATTTACTCCACTCCCGTGCCAAAACCCTAGATCCGTCCCTGAGCGTCCTGCAGAATCAAAGCTCTTCTTCATATCGAACTCTGAGCCGCGGCCGAGTCATCTTACCAGTCAGCATCATTAACAGTTGACTTAGCAATAGCCCTGGCGTTCTCAGCAGATACGGTAAAAACTGACAGCTGAAAACTTTCTCAGAAAAAAAATTAACGAGCTCTCCTGCCTCCAGAGCACTACTGATACTCAACACCATTCTCAACTCCAAGTTGTCAATCATGAAAAACAAAGTAAAAAATTGGTGGATACAGGACTCCTGATGGAACGTGCACAAACACATGCTCGAAAATGGGGTTCCATCCGAACTAGGGGTCAGTACTCACAACCTGGAGATAGGGCGGGGAATGGAAAGCGATATTTAAGGGGGTGCCATCGAACTTTCAGGGGGCGCTGGAGGGTTGATCGGGAGAAGTGCTCCCACTTCCCCTTTGGATCCGCTTATGGATAATAGAGGTCTACGAAATGTGAAACATTTTTCAGAGAGCGGTAATTTTTTATTATAAAACTCGATCCTTTTATAAGACGCGCCCCGCTAGGGTCCCTGACATGACGCGCCCTGCTGGGGGAGCGTATTTCGCCCCCTCCGTTTCTCATTTCCCAGGAAAGCTAAATAAAATTATGGAAGGTGTTGACTCTGACTCTGACTCTGGTCCCAGTATTGGGTCAGAGTCAGTATCGGTTGGATGGCTTATATATCATTGGAGGCCCCGAAACCCTTCAGAAAAATGCATCGGTTAGATTTTGGACGGAGGCTGCACAGTATGTCTGTTCCAGTCTACCACCGATTCGATGATTAAAAAAGCTTTGTATTGTGTTTGCGTGGAATTTGGAAACGTTATTTTTTCTTACATGGGATCTATTTTATCGTGTTAACAGGCAGACACCAGCACGTAAACAAAGTTCAAACCGTCGTTTGAGTTACACTACATGAAGCTGCACTACACTAGACTACGACACATTTTGGGCGAGGGACCCTCATTGAGGGTATAATACTTTGCTGTGAGATGACATACACAAAGATAACCTTATTCTAACCATTGAAACATATATTTGACAACTCATTTTGAACACATAGCGGCGTAAGCTTTGGCACCCACCTGTTTTCAGTGATTAAAGGAAATGTGGCACCTTGGTCGAATCCTGGAATTTAGTGTAATTAGGGGTACTTTTAGCATAGCAATGCGACCAGCATCACACTCCACATCCTCCTTATATTTCTTTGAACGCTTAGACTGCCCCCCATTTCGTAGCTTCCTCGATGCATTTTCAAGTTTATACCCACGTCTTCCAGTGTATAGTTAAGACAACTGCCTTATTTTCAGTTCGCCTCTGGCGTGTCATCAGCCACATTAGCTTTCTGGGTCTGTGTATGAGCAGTGGTCGTCTCCTGCCCTCCCCTCAACCCCCCGCCAGCAGACGCCTCAGGCGCTCTCGGCGTTGATCTCCGTGGATCTGGTGACCTCTGACTCCGGAGACATCGGTGGCTCGGATGCGGCGGCTTTTGTTTGGTTTCTGAAGTGAATGTATAAACGACGTTGTGAGTGAGCCTAGAGATATTGAAAAATTCGAGATCGGTGATAGAAATGTCTGAGAGGCAATAGAGATGTCAACACACCACATTAATAAAGATATGTGGTTAAAGCTGCCGGTATTCAGGGAAATAGAACTCCAATTGGGTTGGTCTGGGATTGGACAAGCATCACGATGCCATTACCTGGCTAAAATGTTTTCTTCCGGTGCAAAAAGAATGCCACATTAAACGTAACATTTATGACGCAAGATTTGTTTTTGAAATCAAGTTAACGTTTGGAATCCAAATCATCCTAAATAACAACAACTAACTAGTAATTCAATGTTGATTCATATGTTTTCCGTGGGTTGCAAATATGTTTGCTCTGTTTCTAAAATCGCTCGCGTAAGGTCCGATGCCCACACAGTGGAAAGTACTCATGTAACGCACAGTGCTTAACAATGCACAATCGTAAGAAAATGTAAAAAATCCCTCACAGTGGTCCCTCACCCAGCTACCTCCGTCCAAGAACCGTCCATGGGCGGGCCCAAGGTGAAGGGCAAGGGGGGCACGTGCCCCACCCCTCGATCGACCCTCTCGGCACCCCCTGAAATGGTCACGGCGCTCGCTGAAAGGTCGATGGCGCCCCCTGAAATGTCGCTTCCCACCCCCCCGGATACAAAAATCGGCGCCCACCGATAGGATTTTGCGCCCATCTGATAGGTTTGCCGGTCAAAAGAGGCGCCCCCGGGGCCGGATGGCGCCACCCCCCCGAAGGTGCCCCCCCGATCGGCAATCCTGGATCCGCCTATGGAACCTTCACTATTATCACGGGAAGAGAAGTAGCGATGCCATATAACCTTGTTGGTTAGTGTTGGTTGGTGTAGTTGGTGAGTCGAAAAGACCCAGGGCTTCTTCCTCTTCATGTCATGTTGTAAAATGAAGCTGTGGCCATTGAAAGTGAAATGCATTTGTAAGCTATTTGTTTCCTGCCAAATGTCCATCCCTGATCGCAAGAAAAATGGTGTCATTTTATCCGTATGATGCTATTGTTGTGTCTTTCATGAGAACTGGAACCTGTTGCAGGCATAAGGTGGATCACGGGGGTGGAGCAAGGGGGTCACTTGGCGCCCCATGAAGTTTCGCTTCCCAGCCCCCCCTCCTAGGATGCGAGTATCAGGCCATGCGATAGGTTTAAAAGGCCCCCTGGTCCGGATGGTGCCCCCTCCCCCGCCTGACCATGCACCTCCTCCTAAGATCAGAAATCCTGGATCCGCCTATAGACATAGGCTTGATTTGTGCACGTGGACTGAAACCTGGATGGCGTGGCTTTCTAATGGGTGGACAATTTGCAATCAGTGCGGTCTTAAATGGGATTTAAACTGACAGCCAGAGGATACCCGCACCGTAAATCCACGTGTTTGAACTTCCATGTGTCCCAGGGCTCACCATTTGCGAGACATAGGATGTGTTGTGAGCGGAATTTGTTCCCACCTGCTCCACGCGGGCTCCAGTTAGCACCAAACCGCTGGAGGCTGTTAGGCTCGTTGTGGGGGGGGCGTGAGAGTATTGCGTCTTAAAAGGAGAACGCTGATGAAGCGTTGTTACTACGTAAAACGCAAGATCTGAGAGTTACGTTTGATCAAGAGCGCTGAATCAAACATCGATGTGTATGTCTTGTCACTGGCTTTCATTTTATATACGACAAGGTCACTTTCTGACCTTTCATGACCTGAGGTCATATAAGATCACGAGGTGACCCCTGGAGGTCAAACCACTGATGAGACGTCATTACGTTCCACATAGCGGAATGAGTCTGGCATTTTCCTACCAAATGTACTTTACCAGATCTCAATAGCTATAATGGCATAAGAGTTATGCCCAGTTTGCTTAATCATTGCATATTTGAGTGAAAATAGCCTATATTGACCTAACTTGACCTCTGGAGGTCAAGCCATTGACCTGAGCGCTTAACCCGACGGGGGATGATCCCCCAAGGTTTTCGAGATAGCAGACACGACGAGGCGCAGCACCGCGGTTGAGGGCTCACCTCTCACTGCATCATTTTCCCATCATACCTGAAATTTTTACCCCGGGTCACCCAAGGTCAGGTCACCAGACGAGGTCAACCAAGGTCACCTCACTTCACTTTAGAGCTCGTAAGAGCTACATTTCAAAGTCGATCGATTTGAAACTTCCACACTCAGACCCTCCAGGGTCTACAAGGTGTATATCCGGGATTTTCGATTTCGTGCCCTGAGGTCAGGTCACGAGGCGACCTCCCCATTGGAAAAGCATGGGAAAAGCTATTTCACGATATAAAAGCCACAAAAATATTGCAAATACTCAGACTGCCAGAACAACGTTTTGGACACCTTATTACGGATCCCAGGGGTCATATTTGCCCGACTTTTCCAAGGTCATCCAAGGTCACCAGAGGTCAAAAACAGTATTTGACAATAACTTTTAATCTAATTGAGCTAGAGCGGTGAAACAAACACCATCGTGTTTGTCTCGTCACTGGCTTTTATTGATATACGGCAAGGTCACTTTGACCTTCGTGACCTCCGGTCATATTAGGTCACAGGTGACCTCTGGCGGTCAAACCACTGGCGGGAGGACTTTACGTCCACATAGCGGAAAAGTACAGGCAATTTGCTATCAAATGTACTTACCAGGCCTCAATAGCTCTAATGACATAAGAGTTATGCCCAGTTTGCTAATCATTGCATATTTGGTGAAAATAGCCGATCTTGACATAATTTGACCTCTGGAGGTCAAACCATTGACCTGAGCACTAAAACATGCGAAGTAATTCTACTGAATTCACGCGAGCTTTCTATTGCACTTTGCAGATTTGCGCTAACGCCCATATTTTCGGAGTTAGAGGGGGCCATCGATGGCCCCCGGTGGGCAAGGTGGCGCCGGACCCCGGTGGGGCGCGGGTTAAGCATGCTACATAATCTTACTGAATTCACGCGAGCTTTCTAATGCACTTTGCAGATTTGTGCTAACCCCCATATTTTCTGAGTTAGAGGGGCATCGATGCCCCCGGTGGGGCCAAGGTGGCGCCAGACCCCCGATGGGGCGCGGGTTAATCGATGCAAAGGTCTATGAACCCATCCTCGCGTTTTTTCACTTCCCCGCTCAGAAACCGAGTTCGAAGGGGGGGTGACAGCACCGCGCTTTTTCGCTTCCCCGCTCAGAAACCGAGCTCGAAGGGGGGGGTGGCAGCACTAGCCCAACTTACCAAATTGGTTCCGACGTCGCTTTGCTTTTCTGCCTTGTTGATGGAGAGCACTCTGGTTTCTTTATTTTATTGTAATAATTCAATATTGCAACAGATTCGTAGTTTGCGTTTTGGCAGAAAAGGGATACGGTCTTTTTTGGTGTTGAATAATTTCCAAGTTAAAAAGTGACACAGATCTAAATATACATAAGTTGGAAGTTTATTGTAATGTTTTATTCAACAGCACATCCCACTGTTTGCGTGGCACCGCGTTCTCCACGTGCAGCAGTCTCAGAACCATCCGGACCTCAAAAATGTCTCAGACTCCCGTCTGCGGCATTTATTTCTGAATAGCATAATCTTTCTTGGCAACAAACTTCGGCCTTGACTTCTGACAACAACAAAAAGAAAGAAAGAAAAAGAAGGTAAGTGTCTCGTTTCACCTGGCCAGATCCACCAGAGTAAGCACAGCGTCATGAGGAGACTTGTTCCACCGGGCCAGCTCCACCAAAGTACATAAGCGCAGCGTCATGAGGTGACATCAATTCGCGAGCTGGGGGATCTCATCAGATGCTTGGATACTTTTTTGCTTGTCTCTCGGGAAAATAATTTCATAAAGCATGACACAATCCCCGTCTGCGTCATGACGACACCAAATGGACTGAAATGGTCAAATGATCTGATCTGAGAATTAACGAGCCACGGATTCAGTCCTAGCCCATGATGATGATTATTGGAGTTTTAGGGCACTGCAGCTGCAGAGGCTAGTGTCCCAACTCAGTGATGAGCAGTTGAGTGCCACAGTTGATACGCCACTAAAATTCCCCGCCTTTCCTTGTCATTCCCAGTCGGTTGAGCGAACAGTGAAGATTGTCACCCAGGTTACATCAACTGTTTACAATCAGTAGGTTCAAAGGGACAAGATTGAGGCGGTGCTGAACAGGGGCGTAGCCAGGATTTCGCTCAGGGGGAGGGCGGCGCCCTAAAAGGGCCCCCTGCGACAGTACCAAAAGGGCCCTGATGGGTAAAAATGGCCCTCCTTATTACAGAATCGTGTCCTAAGAGGGGCCTGTCGGGCCCTCAGGGGGGGGGGCTGTTCCTGTCCCCCTCCTTGGCTACGCCCCTGGTGCTGAACACGAGTAATTCAAGGCCGAAGTTTGTTGCCAAGAAAGATTATGCTATTCAGAAATAATTGCCGCAGACGGGAGTCTGAGAGGCCGGTCCGGCTGGCTCTGAGACTGCTGCACGTGGAGAGCGCGGTGCCACGCAAACAGTGGGATGTGCTGTTGAATAAAACATTACAATAAACTTCCAATTTATGTATATTTAGATCTGTGTCACTTTTTAACTTGGAAATTTTTCCACACATAAGGATCATATTCCTTTTCTGCCGAAACGCAAAATAAGAATATGTTGCAATATTAAATTATTACAATAAAATAAAGAAACCAGAGGGCACTCTATCACTAAGACTGAAAAGCAAAGCGACGTCGGAACCAATTTTGATAAGTTGGGCTAGTGCTGTCACCCCCCCCTTCGAACTCGGTTCCTGAGCGGGGAAGCGAAAAAGCGCGAGTATGGGTTGATAGACCTTTGCACAAATTAAAAAATCTTCCTATAACGTTTTAGCTCAGGGTAATATTGATGTAATTTAAGGAAAAAAGTAAAAGTCTTACTCTAGCGTTTGAGTGAGTTAAGTTAGAGCCAGAATTTAACCCTCGCCCCACCGGGGCATCGATGGTCCCCCTAAGGTTTTTTCGAGATAGCAAAAAAACGACGAAACACAGGACCGCGGTTAAGGGCTCTATCTCTCATCCCATCATTTTCACACCATCCCTGAATTTTTTTACCCCAAGTCACCCAAGGTCAGGTCATCAGGCGAGGTCAACCAAGGTCACCTCACTTCAAATTTTGAGCTCTATAAGAGCTACGTTTCTCAGTTGATCGATTTGAAACTTCCTACAGTTCATGGCCCCGCCAGAGTCTACAAGGTTTATATCCAAGATTTTTCGATTTCGTGACCCAAGGTCAGGTCACGAGGTGACCTCTCTCATTGACAAAGCATGGGAAAAGCTGTCTTATGATCTAAAAGTCACAAAAACGATTGCAAATGCTCGACTTGCTCAGAAAAGCGTTCTTAGACACCATTTTAGGATCCCAGGGGTCATATTTACCATTTGACCTCTCCAAGGTCATCCAAGGTCACCAGGGGTCAAAAACAGTGTTTTGGCAATAACTTTTGACCTAATTAAGCTAGAGCGTTGAATCAAACACAATCGTGTATATCTCATCACTAGCTTTCATGTGATATACGGCAAGGCCACTTTCTGACCTTTGATTACCTCAGGTCATATGAGGTCACGAGGTAACCTCTGGAGGTCAAACCACTGGCGGGAGGTAATTACGTTTCACATAGCGGAGAAAGGTCTGGAATTTTCCTATCCAATGTAGATCTAAATAGCTCAAATGGCATACGAGTTATGTCCAGTTTTCTTAAGTATTGCATATTTGAGTCAAAATAGCCCATCGTGACCTAAGTTGACCTCTGGAGGTCAAACCATTGACCTTGGCGCTTAAACATGTAGTATATAAACTTCTTACTGAATTTACGCGAGTTTTCTAATGCACTTTGCAGATTTGCGCTAATCCCCATATTTTATTAATTAGATGGGGGCCATCGATAGCCCCCGGTGGGGCCAAGCTGGCGCCGGACCCCAGGTGGGGCGCGGGTTAAACGTCGTTCGATTCCTTTCTATATGGCGGTTCGAATGATGTATATGACCATACTAGATCAAAGTATAAAAATGGCATGACCTAGGGTCAGGTCAAGGTCATCATTTAACTATACATAGTCAATATGTATATCACTCGTTTCGTAATAACAAATCAAACATAGTGGTATCCAAATGAGAGCTCTATTGCAATGCACTGCGCAGTTATTGAAATAAGTCTCAAAACGTGCTTAAGTACACCCAAATGACCTCTCAGAGGTCACAGGTCAAAACATGCAAAATTAACCTTGCGAGTGGTCTGATACTACGGTCCCGAGAATAAGAAGTCCTCGTAAGCTTTATATTCAGAAAAATAAACATTTTTCAGAAAATTTACCCTTTCCCCGTGCATTTCCAATGGAGAGGTCATGACTCGTACCTGACCTTACGTCAAAAAATGTGCAAAATACCGAAAAAAGTGTGAAACCCCCATTGATATGGGTTTCACATCGATGGATTAACCCTACTCTGAGTTATGCAATCCCAAACATTTTTAAGTAAGGTCACTTAACCTGGTCTAGTGACCTGACCAGACATGACCCGAACTTAACACGCGCATTGACGGGGGTCTGAGCCACCTTCGCATTGACGGGGGCGGGTACCCGCCCCCTAAGATCTCGAGAACCACAGTAGGTAGCGAAAAACGGTAAACGGCTTTGGGCTGCCCATCCACTTCTCCATCGAAAACATTTGAACCATTTTTTGTCCGGTCACATTTAAGGTCACGAGAGGTCAAAACATGCCCGTCATAGGGATAACATGTAAAATTCAGTTTTTCGGGCATTACATCTGAACAAGTAAAGATAGAGCAAAACGACTTGAACTACATGAATCCTCTTAGCAAGCCGAATCGAATGATATATAATTTGACCTTGCTAGGTCAAATCAAGGATTTGACCTGACCTGAGGTCAGGTCAGGGTCAAATTATATAAAATGCATATCATTAGAACTGCAAAGCCCAGGCGAGTCTAATGCAGCTAAAATAAATGCTCTATCACCATCCGTTACTGAGTTATTCCGTAAAAACCATTTTTCCCATGTATTTCCAATGGAGAGGTCATGCCTCGTACCTGACCTTAGGTCGTCGATATCAAAAATACCGGAACAAATGTTAGAGAACTCGGTGGGGCCATTATGTGTTATGAGTTTCAATCGGATAAGTTTACCCTGCTCCGACTTATGCTATCTTAAACTTTTTTGAGGTCGGGTCACTTGACCTGTACTGGTGACCTGACCTGAGATGACCTAACCTTCAATTTTTCACAGAAGTTGTAAAAATGATGAGGAAAAGGTATACCAAGTACGGCGGCGCTACACGCCGCCGTTTTTCTACTATCTTTGAAAAATCCGAGGGGGCGGGTACCCGCCCCGTCAATGCGCGTGTTAAAGTTTTTACAGGAAGTTTTGAAATTGATCAATGATAAGCTGTGCGAAGTACGGTGCCGCTTGATGCCGCCGTTTCTCCGCGACGACGACAAAACCGTAAGGGGGTTAGTCAGCACCCTTCCGCCCCACTGGGGAGAGTTAACAACCTAAAATCCGTTGCTTAAATTCGAGAAAATGACTAATTTCTTTACTGGATTGGTCGTAAAAAATTTGCTTCCGTCCAAAGCCACGTGAACAAAGTTTTCATTTGAAAAAAATGTTGCAACGTGCACCCTACTGCTGATGTGATTACATATATACAAATAATTAAGTTTTAACCTTCCTGGACTATGAAGCCTGCAGAGTTTCTTTAACTAATGGAAAAGATAGCCCATCGAAAGGATCGATTATGAGGATATATTTAAGCTAAGATTATAATGACAGCAAAATGAATCCCTGTAATGCATACTGCACCCGTCAATGACGTTTCAACTTGATCAGTTTGTTTTGGCATTGGAACTTATGGTTAAAGTCAAATTTTGTCGTCAAAGTGACATCACAATAAAGACGGCTCAAGATTGGTGATAAGGGGGCTACCTTTCCTCAGTCTCCTGACCTTGAAACTGACCTGACCCAAAGCAAGTTTTCGCTGTAGCTATATGTCTGCCCAAGAGCTTTCGCATAATAATCAATTTTCTCCAGTCTCTCTATAGGGCTGGAGTGACGATATTGACGGCAAGGAAGTCTCTAAATTCTTAGACTGTTGCTCAAATTTGCAAGTTGGGAAACCGCAAAAAGGACAATTTTGTATCTCCAAAATGCGGGTGAGAACACCTGAAATGGACGATTTCAACCATGACTAAGATTTTTCCCATTCCCACACCGGGTCCATGGATCGATGGATCAACTGTGGCACTCCCAATGAATTTCAGATATCACACCACTGTACAAAGCGTTATCAACGATAGAGTCACCTCTCATGCTTTCAACGACGGAATGAAGTTCTTACCTCCTGGTGCCGAGAGCACAGCGACTCGAGCCGCTCCGCCCGGCGCCGAATCCGCCATCTGAAACGGAGGTGCCGTCAGCAGTTCGTCACGTGGACTCTGGCCAAATAACTCAATTACTGGCCGAGCACGCCTGACGCGGAACTCTACCACTCTCGAGCTGCGGCATTCGAAATGTTCTTGAGAGTTCTACCAAAAGTAGGCTCCTTTTTCGGTTGTTTTTAAGTCAACGGGTTAAACTGACTTTGAAGACTTGATGCAACACTTGCGATCAAATATCCTTGAATTGGAAACAGGTAAGTAACAATCCTGTTCAAGAAAATTATTGTTCGTAAAACTTTTCTAAATTAAATGATATTTGACAATGTCTTTTATTTCTATTTTATTAGGGCCACTCCCAACAGGCACACTTGCCCAATTATAGGGAGTATTGGCGTGGGTGTTTAAGGATCCTCTCCACCGGGTCAGATCGGACACGGAAGGCGGTTTCCCGCCGTGGGGATTGAACCCACATTAATCCATGCTATCCGAGGCTGCATCGGCAGATCCGGGGAAGGGGGCAGGTGGAGCACTTGCTCCTTTCCCTATCAACCCTTGGCTCCCTCTGAAATGCAAATGGTGCCCCCCCGAAAGGTTCACGGCGCCCCCTGAAAGGTCGTTGGCGCCTCTTTGAAATGTCGCTTCCTCTTCCCCTCCCCTAGGATGCGAGCATCGACGCAGCCACGATAATATTTGGCGCCCATCTGATAGGTTTTACCGTTTAAAAGTGGCGCCCCCCGCCCTCTGGGGGCGGATGGCGTACCCGACCATGTGCCCCCCTCACTGGGAGGAAATCCTGGAACCGCCTATGATGAATTACCTCAATAAAACAAATTCTTATAGTGCCCTGGGAGAAAGATAATCACTGTGCTGGAAGTGTGATACAACCTTAATTTACAGTAGGTACGGACGAAGTACTGCAACGGTGAACCAAATAGGTACAGTGGCGAACACAGCTAGATTTCGAGGCAAGTTTAGCCAAATCCAGCCCAGTGATATAGCCCGTGATTTTCTCCGTGGCCAAATCCCATGTCACCAGTTTGATGTCTTAGCGGAAGTTGCGGTGGGCGAGATAGTCCATAGCTTCCATCCAAGATACCTTTACTTAAAGGTACGTTCAAGAGGGATTCCTCCACGCCCGAGTGACGTCACATGGGCGTGGAGGAATTCCTTCACCTTTTGGGCCGTGTGTCAAACTGCTGCTAATGACACTGCCCGATTACAAATTTGTGTGAATACACGGTAACTAAGTTTGTCCCAAATGCCATAAATAAACATTTAGTCTCCGATCCTGGGCCCTTTTATGCACAAATTTGGATATTTAACCATATAATTTTTCCATGTAATGTGCCACGGGGTATGACGTCACATCCGGTGATCTACGCATCTAAGCAGGCTCCACGCTAAATTCTTCGGCGAATCGTCAGCCGAAACTAGAGCAACACTGAAACATCACCTAAAGCTCTCCGGCATTCATGGTATCATGTGCTCTCCAGGGGCGAGATGTCGTTAGTGTTGAAACCGTTTCGGTTAGTGGTGATAGCAGTGGTTGTTACGAGTGATAGTGTTGGGAAGATGCCAGTGTATGTCTATGATTGTTGTGTGTTTAGACCTTTTCCAAATCCTACAAGTCTAAGCTGCAGCTGTTCAGGAAGAACGGTAAGTAGCAGAGGCATAGGTGTGGATTTTTGGAAATAATTGGGGGTGCCCAAGTTTGAAACAATTTCAATATCGACCATAATCAAAGGTGATCCCATAATATAAAGTCCGTTTTAGCCTTCTCACAGGCCTATTGAAGAGCTCAAAACCAATCCAAAATATTTTTAATGAAAACCTCAAACATTCAGAGGTTACTGTACTTCAAAGTTGCATTGGAGGTGCCCAGGCTCCCCCAACGAGATATAAGTGCACAGCCCTGATCAAGAGGTATGTATGGCATGGGAGATGGGTCGAAAACTGCCGTGCGGGATGAAATTGTACGGTTTTTTCTGAAATGTCACTAGATAGAAACGGCAGGGGACGGCACAAGACCATTTTTTAAGCCAACGATCCGGAACGGCTTAACGACGAGCCACCTGGGGACAAAGAACCCCACGATCTCAAAACTAAGAGACTAAAAAACAAACGGCAATAGCTTAAAATGATATCGAAAAATGCATTTTCTGTCAGGTCAATATCAAGGTCACCAGAGGTCAAAATAGGTCAACATATCTAATATGAGGTAACTAAGAGAACCTCATATATCTCAGAAACTATGATACTAGAAACATTTCTAACACCATTCGAAAGCCGAGATGCCTTCATCACAATGGCATTATTTGTTCAGTTCAAAGCCAGGAGCTACAGGTCACAATATTGGGCATATTCGGAATTCCATAGCCCCATGCATAAGGGCATTTACTTTTCGCTAATAACTTCCAAACCAAACAAATATACCATAGTTAGCACCATTGCAATTCTCCGTCAATACGAATCGAATGATATATAATATTCTACAGGCAAAAAGAATTGACCACCCAGGTCAAGGTCGACCCAAATTGACCTGGTATAGTCGTGATGTATATCATTTGACTGAGTGACTATACAAACACTTAAATAAAAGTTCTATCTTAGTTGATTTAAAATTTATAGAGTAAAACACCAAAAATTCTTTGACCTAAGGTGAACTTTAAAGGTCACAGGTCAAAATGTTTGCATCAACATCAGAAATGGACAAGAACGGTCGTAACCGATGTTGAAGTTGATTCCATCCATACTTACTGAGAAAAGCTCATTTCGTATTTCCCCATGTATTGACATTGGGGAGGTATGCTCTGCCATGACCTTAGGTCACCAATATCAAAATCCCGGAACATATGTTGTAGCTCCTGGTGGGCCCAATATGTGTATGAGTTTGGACTATTGATTAACCCTTCTTTAGTTATGTATCCTAAGCATGTTTGAGGTAGGTCACTTCACCTGGCCTGGGACCGACCGATATGACCTACGAAATTTCAGGAAAGATGTAAAGGATGAAGGAACAGCTAACCAAGTTTAGCAGCGCGCGCCCCCAGTTTTTGGTCGCTTGAAAACCCGAGGGTCTAAAAGACTCCCCCACCCGGGCATAGTTGATGCACCATCAATTCTCGTCAATCGAATATGATATATAATATCATGCCAGGTCAAATTAATTCCTACCCAAACGTCTCCAAATACCTGGTATAGTCGTGATTATATCATTGACTCAGTGACTATACAAACACTAAATAAAAGTTCTATCTAGTTGATTTAAAATTATAGAGTAAAACACAAAATTCTTTACCTAAGTAACTTTAAAGGATCAAAATTTTGCATCAACATCAGAAATACTAAGAACCGGTCGTAACCGATGTTTAAGTGATTCCATCCATACTTACTGAAAAAGCTCATTTCGTATTTCCCCATGTATACAGGGGAGGTATGCCTGCTCATGACCTAGGTCACCAATATCAAATCCCAACATATGTTACTCCGTGCCAATATGTGGTATGAGTTTGACTGATTGATTAACCCTTCTTTAGTTATGTGATCCTAAGCATGTTGAGGTAGGTACCACCGGCCGGTACCACCTGATATGACCTAGCTGAAATTAGGAAAGATGTAAAGGTAAGGAACAGCTAGACCAAGTTTAGCCCGCCCCCAGTTTTGGTCGCTAAAACCGAGGGGTAAGACCCACCCGGGCGAAGGTTAAATATCGGCGTGGGCTTAAATAGCAGTGTGGGCTTAAATAAGACAGAACGGGCTCAAATGGGGCCATACGGCAGGAAATGAGACGGAGCGTGTTCGATGCTGGAATGTTGCTTCATATGGGGCCTAATAAGGATGGAAAATTGATGCGGAAAACAAGTTCGTTAGCCTTTATATTTGCGACTCCGTTAACATCAGTCCTAAAGCTGGATTGGGTGGTTGTGGTGGGGGAGAGAGGGAGGAGCAAAATCAGTCGGGGCTTTCCGAGAAAGGTGAGACAAAGAATGTCCTCAAAAACATGGCTTTAGATAGATCACTCTTGATTAACTTCATGTTTTCATATAAATCATCAGATCAGGTCTCCTTAGATCAGGGGTTTTCCAGACCCTGCGACTCCACGTCAAAACCTGAAGTTATGAACTTGCAGTAACGGCACATAGAGTCCCCAAGTCGGTATACACAGGTGCACCTGGAGGGTGGAGGAGGCGAGGGATCGAGGGCAGATCAATGGGCGGTGTCTTCCATGAACTGAATTGTGTTGCAAGGCAAAAATTGGTCCTTGTTATCGGCCTGATATCATGGTCGCACCAATAATTGTTTAAGTGCAATGTCCGAAAAAGCTTAGGGTTTTTATTATCGGCTGGGTTTTATCAACATTTTTATAATATTCTGGGCTTAACGTTTATACGACAAATCTACATACCCAGGGGTGAATGATTTTGTTGGCGACGCCATATGACCCCGGAAATTGGTGCGTCGATAAGCTCCCAAAAAATGGCACAGATGAAAACTTCTCTGCGCAGGAAGGAATGAGGACCTGGAATAGAACAAATATGGCCCTAAAACGGGTAATGTGTTCATGACTCACAGGCCTAAGATGTACTTAGTACCAAAGATGTCTTCACGGATTTTACTGAAACGGGGGGGGGACTCCGAGCTGCCAATGGCAGGGGGAGGGGGCCTAGGAAGAAAACAAGGGAGGGAAAAAGCGAGACACCCGGGTCGAGCCCCAAAATTGTAGGGGGACATACCTTTGGTTCACGATTTTTGGATGCTTCATGCCAGCCGTAAGGGCGCTTCATACCACCAATCCTTACCGTGAGGGAGTTAGTCGAACGTTAAAAGGATGCCAACAAGAAACTTTCCCCTCTAAAACCAAATACTAATATGATTTTTACACAATTTTTCTGCTTACAAAATCCTCAAATTTCTGCCCAAAAAATTGGGATATCTGCGGATGAAACATGGATGGGCAGCCACCCCTCTATATCAACGCGTATGAATGGTAATCAACAAGTAACGAGCATAGGCAGATCCAGGAGAAAAGTGCAACTTACCCTGCACCCCATCGACCCTCGGCGCCCTGAAATGTCGCTTCTCACCAGGGACGTAGGAACGGGGGGGCAGGGGGAAGCTGCCCCCCAACTTTCATGATTCTTAACCATTAACCCTATGGCGTTGACTGGAAAGAAATGATTTGAAAATTCCCGCTGCCCCCAACTTTGACCATAGTTCCAACGCTCCTGCTTTCCACCCCTCCCCCGCCGGTTTCTGAGTATCGGCGCCCCCATGGTAGAATTTGGCGCCCACCTGATAGCTTTTGCCGCTCAAAAATGGCGCCCTCTTCCCCGGCCCTGTAACCCCCCCCCTATGGGCAATCCTATATGCACCTATGGTAATGGTTATCTAATAACCAATTAGGAACATAAAATCGGCATCAGAAATTTAACTGTTAAGCATACTCATTTACCGAAATCATTTAATGAACTTACACTTTTCCACTACTATCAACACCAATCACAGAATAAACACCTCACTCATAATCACCCACATACGCATATTGTACACATGTCCTCCTTCGGTTCAACGACATACACTTATATGTCAAGCATAGTCATTTACCGAAATCATTTAATGAACTCACACTTTTCCACTACTATCAACACCAATCACAGAATAAACACCTCACTCATAATCACCCACATACGCATATTGTACACATGTCCTCCTTCGGTTCAACGACATACGCTTATAAGTCACCACACACCTAGGTTTAATAATCCGCATCGTAACCTCTGCCCCGAGGATGTGTCAGCAGTCCCCACCGTGACCTCTTCTCTCACCTCTGTGCCCCGCGGGCATGCGGCTCGTGACAGATAGCGGCCGCTGATTGGTGGAGGCATGTTCACTTATATCGTGAGCAGTTCAGCGGGAATTTCACTATGAAAATGATAGGCCCCAAAGTACACACCAATATAATTATTTAGATCATTATCTTTAGAAATTCCTGGTCATGCCTTGCTCTCTATCGTCTCGATTATCTGCTCGACTATGCAAAGCCGCTTTTCGCCACAGCCGAGACTGTTGCGGCGGTGCCGGTAAAGGCTATAGCCGGCGGCCGGGTTCGCTGAAGTCAGGAGCGCCGAGATAGGCTTCTGTTGCTTGGAGAGAAACGGGGCGTGGCCCAAAGGTAACTGAGGCAGGAGGAAGAGGGTTTTGTTTGAGATGTACAACTAATAACCGTCATACAGAGCACTGCCGAACGGCTACTAGAAGATCTATTTAATCCAATCTCTAGCACTTTGTCGGATCCAGGAGCAACTTTTGGAGGGAGCCAAAACAACGTTTTTGAGGAAGGGGGCTAAATCGAGAAAGAATCGCAAAAACATGACATTTTTAAAGAAAAAAACGCTAAAATTTGGTTCTTTGGGGACAAAAGCATACTAATTTAGGCCTTGGAGGGGGTCAGGGTCCCTTTAGCCCCCTTGCATCCGCCAGTGCTCTCGTGCGGTCTGCATTGTTCCCTGTTGAATGGACAGAACGGCACAAAATTCAACCGGGGACATTGTCCAAACATTGTCTTTGCTTTAGGGAGATTTACCTCTGAACAGGGGCCGTAGAAACGGTTTGAAGTGGGGGCCAACCTTAGAGGGGGCCCACCTCAAGGGGGGCTCAACCCACGGGGCCCATAATTATGAACACTTTTAGATAGTTCGTTTGGTGTCAATAAGGCATATATGCACACTAGGTTGTCAATATATGAAAAAAGGAGAAATTAAATGTTTCCCTATGATTTCGATTTGTACCTATTATAATCGAATAAATCAGAAAAAAATTGGGTTTTTACCTAAACCCTTTTTCAAATAAGAAATACATTTTAAGCTCTTTTGGAGGATTTCTATCGTTTTTACCACGAGCGCGTTTTTTATATTTACATATTTTTAGGCCCTTTTCATCATATTTGCAACATTAAAAACTGTTTGGAAAGCTGCAAACAATGCTTTGATACCAAATAGCCTCACTTCGCTATGCCCAGTCAACTTGTATTTACTTATTTAAAGACAAAAATGGGAAAATTTATTTCGGTTATTATGGATCCCTTCTTTACATCATTAGATATTGATTTAGGCAAAGGCTGATCACAATAAATCCGCCTAGCTATATATCGATGCTTAAGATGCAAGGTTCCAGTATGACTGCAAGTGCAATACACTTGATGGCTAGCTTTGTAATGCCGAGGAGGTGTGAGCATGGTGTTATAGTGGTTAGCCACCTTGCTTTCCACGCGGCCGACCCGGGTTTAAGGCCTGGCAGCTTCCTTGTGCAAGGAGTAATTTGACCCCCAAGACACCCCTCCAACAGAGAAAGAGTTCGCAATGCCATATAACCCTGGTAGTTGGTGCGTCGATAAGCCCCAACAAATTATTTGTATTATGCTGAGGAGGTCCAGCTTTGATCCTGAGCACCAGTTCGATGTGTTATACCCTTTGGCAGATGAATCCATCCCTTACACCAGAACCCTTGAGGTTGTGTCTCAATGCACTTTCAATCCATCCCTCCTCTCAGCATTGCAGACTGAACTGGCTCCAGCTGTCACTTCCTTTACAGATCTCTCTATGGCCTATGTGTGGGCGGCAGGGGAAGTACTCTACCTTCATGTGCTTCCCCATGAACTCTAGCGACTTGCAATTGGTCAAGGTGCAGGCCATGGTAAACTCGGTGGTGGCCTCCCGGTCGATTATATTGTTAAGGACAGACGCCTGTGTGTTGAGGCAGGACATGATCCGCAGTCTGAGGGAGGTGTTATCCTTCTCCTGCTCTCCTCTGATGGAGATAATCTTGACAAAGACGAACTTTCTCCTCCTCGCTGCAGAGCAATAGCATCAGTATAGCCTCGGTGTGAACAACATTGCAGAGGAGCACACGGCGGGCATGACATTCAACTGCACCACCTTGGGCTGGGTACGAAGGCAGGAGAGCTCGAACATGACTTTCCGAGGGCTGTCCAACCAGTCGTTGCTGGTCTACACCTGTAGCCAGTAGGGAAAGTAAGGCTCGATACTGATAGCGACGATCTCCTACCGAGTTCCAATTTCCGTACTGACTCCAGATGAAGATTATCAACAACTTGGTGGACGGTCCCAGACACGTCCTATCCTAGCTCTCATGCCTCAGGATCCAGCCCTAGATGGTGCAATTGACTCATGCCGACCGTGTGCTCCTCTGAATGGTTCGCTCACTACGAAGAGATCCTGATGAGCATGGCATGTTCTGCAGTGAGGAGTAGAGGGGGACCACCTTCCACAAGATCATCTCCATCCGAGGGGAGCAGGAGGTGGGGAACACCTCTCTCAGGCTGCGGACCCTGCCCTACGTCGACACACAGATGACCACTCTCGAAAATTTTATTGACTGGGACGGGGTCACCGAGCCTATCATAACCTGCAGCTTGATCAAATCCAAGTTCCCAGGGTTCATGGGGAAGCCCATGGAGGTAGAGCACTTTGTCTGCCATATGCAGCCCATGGCTGTAGCTGACACGTCTGTGAAGCAAATGACAGCTGCCAGTTGTCTGTCGTGCTGCAAGAGGAATGGTTTTATCAGGCGATGGGCCCATCACACCAAAATGATGCTCAGGATCAACAGCAAGCAGGACGTCTTTGGCATCCCAAAGTTGACTATCAAATAGATGGAACTTTCTAGTTTGTTTTTCTATTTTTTTCTTCAGATTTAATCTAGAAATTAGTGAATCGAGAAGATTTAGAAATCGAGTAATTTTCTTTCAATTTTACTCTAGAAATATGATTGGTGATATAAAGAGTTATTGTAAATGGGGTAAACATTGATAGGGCTAAGGTTGTAAAATATTTAGGTGTTCTCGTCGATGAAAAGTTAAAATGGGACAGACATATCGCTAGTACTGAGGCATTAGTTAGTAGGAGCCTAGGATTAATGACTAGGGAAAAATATTACCAAAGTGCAGGTGAATTGTTATGTCTCTACAATAGCCTTGTTCTCCCGTATTGTAATTATTGTGCTGTAATATGGGAAAGCAACTATTTCTCGAGATTGGATAGGTTTCTGAGACTCCAAAAACGGGCGTTAAGAATAATAGCTAAAAAACTTTTATTTCCATCAAATGGACTTTTTATAGAATTTAAACTTGTAAAAGTTCATGATATGATATGGGAAAAAATCGTCATTTTATCTAAAATGTTGAACCAAACAATGCCTGAAGCTATCTCATCACTTTTCCAACTACATTCCCCAAACAATACACGTTTGGCTCAACATTTCCAAGTACCTTTTGCTGCAACAAGTCAAAGACAATTTTCTTTATCATGTTCCGCGCCTAAAGTATGGAATGAAATGATATGCCCCATGTTCCCAATTATTAAAGAAGTACCATTGCAAAAATACAGTTAAAGAAACAGCTTAGAATTTACTTTATTAAAAGATATGAAAAACAGCGGGATGTTTAGTTTTATGGATGTGGGGATCCTGGTTTAATTCTTTGATTCGAAGTATTATATATACTCGTTTTTTCCTTCACATCTGATTTTTTCCGTTTCTTTAGTTAGCTTTGTGGCATTTTAACACTGTGAGGTTTTTATCCTATATGAATTAATAACCTACTTACCCTAACTCTGATCTCTGTGGCTCCCTCGAGAGTAACTAGCTTGTCTAATTTTTTCGGCGGAGTCCCGGGGAAAACAAACTAACCTTAATTAGTTGGTAGAGCAGGAAAAAAATTAATGGAGCGGGGAGTGGTGCAGTCCAATAACATGGATATCAGCCTTACCTAATATTTTGTTATGGAATCCAAGTAGTAGGACTGCTTGGGTATGGAAGGGCACTCCTGCCTACCTCTTACATGGGTAGTGGGTTAAAAAAAAACTTGCAATCAATCTGAAACTCTATTTAGGCCTCGAAAGACAGCTAGACTTGTCGTGACCATCCTTTCCCTGAATCAATTCCTACTGCTGTTAAGAAGGAGTCCGTAATGACCAAAACAGCTTGTCTCGTTTGTGTCGTGAAATAGATGATTCAAAGCTATCTAGGCATGAAGAAGTGTGCTCGTTTGATATCAGGGCACTGTCTGAGTTTTTCTAAATACTTCTTGTTTGTAAATGCGATAAAAAAGCCCAAACATCTGCAAATATAAAGAGCAATGCTCTTGGATAAAATGGTTTAAATGCCCCCAAATACCTAGAAATGCATTTTTCAGTAAAAAAACGTGATAGGTAAAAAGGACTTAGACCATTTTTGGCCTTGCTTATTTTTCATTAGACCATCATAGAACTGAAAATCATGGGGCAAAATCTCATTTTTTTATTTTCCATATCCTCTTGAGACTTTTTGTATACTGTGGTATACATTGGTTGGAAGGCAAATATAGAAATATCTCAATGGTAAAATGTGTGTTTTAACAACTAGAGTACATTGTAATCGTTGGACGTTTTGATCTGTGGGCGATTTTTTCACTCAGCTTATTTTGTTTTTGGCGTTTTGATCCTCCACGATGGCGGCACCGCGAAAATTACAACGCGCAGGTACGTCCTCCAAACTTTTTTATCCATTTTTAAACTTTTATCCAAACTTACGGCATACAAACTCAGAAACTGATTGAAAATATCCTCAAGACTATTATGACAAAAATTTTGTACTAACTATAGCCCCACCCATTACCTAAAGCAGTCCAAAATTGATGTATACTGGAGTATACAAAAGGCTTCCAGAAGAAAAAAAAGTTATGATGGATTACAATGCCTAATTTCTACCATTGCCATCTATGGAAACGAACTAAATACTTGATCAAACAGATGTCTACAAATGACTTCGAAAATAAGTAATCTTATTTGCGTGATAACCTTCCATTTTCACCATTATGTATACTGGAGTATACCGTGGGAACCCAGGAGATCAACATTTTGTGTATTGGAGTATACATTGGGTTCCTGCGACAACGAGGAATGTACAGTCCAGTATACATCCACCATGCAACAAATTGAGATGTATAATTACCCAAATGTTCCCTTATCACACTTTCCAATGCTGCACCCATTGGCGGACGCAGGGGGCCTTTCCGGCCATGCCCCCCCTTTAAAGCGCTGGAGGGGCCAAACTATCTTTTGCCCCCCAAAGGCGGGATAAATTTTTGAAAAAGGGTTTACACTAGGTCTGCAGATCTGTAGAGCAAAAAATTTCGCCCCCTCCCCCCAGGAGAGCGATCATGTAGGTACTTGGAGGGGTAGCTTATACTAGGTCTGTCGAGCACCCGAATTGCACCCCTCCCACCTCAGGAGGAGAGGTAGACATGGGTTTGCCCCCACCCCCGAAACTCGTGTCTGCGTCCGCCCGTGGCTGCACCTGTCCTCAAATCCGGCCCTGAAGTCCTACAAGTCCTCGAACTGTTAAGGGACTCGGACCTCGGCCTGTCAATTGATTCATCCGAGGAAGAGTTTGTCCCAAATCAGAGAGAAGAAGACGGCCTGGCGGGAAGTGATACTGATGTAGAATACGATGAAGGAATACAGGCGCTAGGGGAGACCAGACATCCCCTTCCAGAACCCTGTTCTTCCGTCAGGGTGGCAGTTTCTGTCCACGTGCACTACCTACTTGGATACGCATGTACTGGTCCTCAAAAAGCAGGATAGCTGCCATCGCTGATGCCATCAGAAGGACGTCTTACGGGCTGCCACAAGCTGACAGGCACTGAGCATCGCAGGTGTAAAATACACCTATGCTGCCTCCCGGAGCGTGATTGCTTCTTCCTCTACCACACCAAAACGAACAGGTCATCGGAGCGCCGTTGAAGACAGGAAGGAGAGAGTCGACTGCTCAACCCATCACACTGTACTGAGGGTAGCGCAGGGGCGTAGCCAAGGGGGCGGCAGGGACAGCCGCCCCACCCTGAGGGCCCGAAGGGCCCCTCTAATGACACGAGCCGCGCGAAACGCTCCTCGCCCTCGCTATGCTCTGTGGTAAAATTTGGCATTTTATACCAGACAGGGCCCTCTTGAGCCCTCTTCAGCACTCTATTCTGTAACAAGGAGGGCCCTTCTTACCCATCAGGGCCCCTTTGGTGCTGTCGCAGGGGCCCATTTCGAGGTGCCGCCCCTCCCTGAGCGAAATCCTGGCTACGCCCCTGAGGTAGCGGGTCACAATAGGTAGCCATAAGATAATGTGTCATTGGGCGTCTTAGCGCATTAAGCATCCGTGTCTCAATAAACATGTCTCAAGCTCTCGTGACCTGAATAAACAAACGAAATGTGACGTTTTCTCTACCTGGTTCATGGTCGGATTCCAGAGTTTTCTATATGCTTTGGGACTTTTTGTATACCACAGTATACATGCTACTACGCATGCGCAACAAATGATCCGACAGAAATTTTTGCAAAAATGCATTTTTTAGGACCGCATAAGGCACATATCACATTTTCACCACTTTTCGTTTGGTAAATTTTTCTCGGGTCTCAAGAGGATATATTGACACAACCTAATATACACCGGCATGCATCAGGTATTTCCACAAATGACTTCTTACATTATTTCCCGCTGTCTCCTTTCATTGAATAGTTCCGTGTTGTTGTTTTTTCACTTCGTAGTAGAAGACGGCCTGCCTCGTCACGCCTTTCAATGCCTCAGGGACGACTGTTGCTCGGCATTTGGTGCGGGGTGCGTGTCCGATTCATGCTTTGTGTTGGGATCGATATGAGATGGTGTTTGATTGGGTCCAGTGCTCGGGGCTCATTTGGAAACACTCGGGTAATAGGTGCCTTGGCCTTTTTCACGAAGCGCTCCTCCTCCAGGGGCTTGCAGGCGTCGTACTACGGAACTGGAACTTTTTGAGACAAGCTATCGGGCCCGTTTGGGTCTTTTGTTCTATATTACAGTTGCTGATATTTGTATATTCGTTGTGTGGGCCCACCACAAAAGGGGGCAGTATCCTCCTGACCCCCTCCTATGCCTATGCCGCCCAGGGGCCACCAACTTACCTTGGAGGGCCCCAAGGTCCAGACCATGGCTCAGGAACCCAAATCAGTCAGCTCAGGGGGCCCAGACCAGTGCATTGACCTCGGGACCAGCTTATCAAGGGACCCCACATAAGCACAGGGCCCCTAAAAGCTCAGCACAGGGGAACCCCAGATTCGCGAAGGGTGCCAGATTAGCTTAGGGGCCCGTTTTAGCTCAGAGGCCCCCAGGTCGTCTTATGTAGGGTCTGAAAACAGCTCAAGGGGCTTGTTCAAGCTCACAGATCCCAGCCTAGCTCAGTGACACTAGAACAGTTCAGGAGTCCCAGACCAGCTCGGGGCCCTTGTTCAGCACAGAATGCCCCGGATTAGCTTTGGGGGCCCAGCTCAGTTCAGAGGCCCCCAGATCGGTTTATATAGTGTCTCGTCTCATACCAGCTCAGGGGGCTCCATTCAAGAGTCTCAGAACATCTCAAGGGGTCATTCAAGCTCACGGCCGCCAGGGCAGTAGCTGTAAAGCCTTATAGGGGGTCCCAGACTATCTCAGGGGCCCTCAGTTCAACACAGAAGCCCATATTAGCTCTGATGACCAGATTAGCTTAAGGGCCCGGGTCAGCTCATAGGTCTCATAGGTTTTCCGGCATATATAGGGTTTCAGAACAGTTCAAGGTTCCAATTAAAGCTTATAACCCCAAGTTCAGGTCAGGGCCCTATTACTGTGCAGGGGCCCAGATAAACTTAGGGCCTCCCATGCAGCACAGGGACCCAGATTAGCTCAGGGGACAAGATTAACTTTACGGTCCCAGCTCAGCTCAGGAGTCCCCAGGTCGGTGGATATAAGGTCTGGCCAACTCAAGGGGCCCCGTTCAAGGTCACGGCTCCTAGCTCAGCTTAGGAATCCTAGAACAGTTCATGCTGCCCAAACCATCTCAGTGGGGCTCAGTTAAGCTCAAGGGGTTCATATTAGCTCACATGGCATCAGGGGCCAGTTTAGGGGCCCTGAACAGCCCAGGGAACCTTAAAATCGACGCATAGGACCTCAACTTAGTTGGGGGGTACAGGTAAGTTTAAGTTGTTTCCGGGGCAAGCTACCGAACCAGTTTCAGTTTCTTGATATTACAGTTGTTGATACTCTTTATCTCCGTTGCGGGGGCCCATCACAGAAATGTGGGGGCAGCGGCCCCCCTGCCTCCCCCCGTTTCTACGCCTATGCCTCTGTAGGGTTATGCCGTGAAAGCTGTTATTATATAACGAGACTAAAAACCATATGTCGCATGTTTTTTTCCATGCCACAATGCTTACGTCTAAGTAGGGCGCCCTCAATGGATTCATCATGTCAATGAAAGGACTGGGGGCGTCGTGGCGGATTTTTGCTGGAGTGGGAGGTACAACTCCGACCGGGCGGGGGGGCGCGGGGGAATGAGGGGGAGCTCGGGAGGCCAAGCAAAGGCTCAGTAGTACGGCAGAATGCTAGCAGAGCCATTCAAGCGGTAGTAATCGGTCGAGAACCGCAATGTTTTAGGGGACATCCTCCCTTGTAGGCCAATGGGGGTCATGCATCTTTCCCGGCATCCTCTTCCACCCATCGCCTTTTACTGGGGTTTATACTAGTGAGCAAGAACAAATATGGCTTAACAAGTTTAGAAATGGTGTTTGACATTCGGGATGTTTTCACGTGTGAGGGGTCTCGTGCATCCCCAAAAAAAACACACATTTGTACATTGATGTCTGGATCAGTAACTTTCAAAAAAATTGTATCACCCAAATTATGATTATGAAGCAATCATGTTGGGTCAACAAATCCTGTGAATTCGTACCATGGATTTTGCCGTCAAAAACGTTCTTACAGTCCCCCATCTTAAGGAGTGACTGATTCTGCCACTATTAGCATAGGTACATTCCGATGCTTAGGTTCGTTTTTGACGAGGACGTTGCGACGAAGTCACAATTCTCTAGCTTCACCACCTAACGATCGGGACAGATATTCCGAAGATGTCTATTTGTGTTGTTGATGTTATTTGTCCTATCCCCTGCAATACGGGACGGACAATTGAGTGCATTATGTGATTACATATACGAGCACAGCCGTCCATCAGAATCTTGATGCACCTGAGGCCTGCAAAATTAGTGTTCGGCCAGCCGACCAACTCAATTCAGAAGACCGCCGACCTAGCCCAATTAAATTATTACTGAATTTACTCAACTGTCCATCCTGCATTGGAGAAGATAGACCAAATAACAAACTACAAACGTGAAATTCTGCTCCTTACTGCAGCACTGCGAACTCTATTGACGTTTTTATGTAGCGTTTGGAGTATTTTCCAGTCCTTTCTAGCCACGTCCTAAAACTTTGAATTGTTGATGCCATTCCTGATGAAGTTTCTGTGCATAGCTGACTTTCCAAGCATGGTGCATTCATCAAAAACAAGACGGGGTAGCCATGGGGCTGCACCATATTTATATTCTTGGGCACCCCTTTTCGGGCAACAGAGCTCACAATTGGGATGTTTTAAAGGGAAGCAGAATACGCAGTATTCACTATCCATTTTTGTTTCAAATGCGAAGAGAATATGTTCCAGATTAGATTTCTAAACAAGCACAACCAAGACAACAGATAAGAAATAAACTTCCCTCAGGCTCTCATTTTCAACATGCTCATGTAGTTGTCTCACTGTTGAAAAACAATTATCATGCTGTGAGGGCTCATAACCACTTATCCATGCCTTCAGTGCTATGGATGGCTTGGGCTTGGAACATTGCAGGAAAATTATTGGCATTACAGCTAGCGTGTTTTTCCATTTATTGTTGGTGATACTTCCAGAGCTGCAAAAAGTCGGGCTCTCGGGTCATAAAGTGCCCGACAGATTTTAGGGCACGGTTGGTCTTGCGACAGATCTTACAATCTGTGAGAAAAAAAAATCTTGAAAGAAAGCAGAAAATATTTTTTGTTCTAAAAAAACTCAATATTAGAATTGTCACCTCTTTCACTCAACAAGTTTTTCATGAATTTGCACCTCTCCCATATCAAGCCAGTGTGCGGCAAGAACCGATGGAAAATCGAGGGCTTATGCACAGAGGGTCTTTTCGAGGGACTTATGAATCGAGGAACCTTTGAATAGAGGGCCTTATGCACAGAGGGCCTTTTAAACGTCACCCAGAAAATCCTCTGCTGGAAAAATTCCTTCACCGGCCTGTCGGGCCCGATTTGTATTCCATAGCACGCGACAGCCTGGCCCGACAGGCCGCCGTAAAGGTAAAGGCGACAGGCAAAACAGTTTTTTTCCTTCGTTTCCTTCGTTTGGAAGTACGCTCAAAGCTGCCGCAAGGGCGCTGTTTGAACAGCGCCCTTGCGGCAAAGCCAGTGTAAAAAGTGTAAAAGGTATCTTTGGTTTGAAGAAAAGCAGCCCTGCGGTTTGGTGTGTTGCCTTGTGGAAGGTTGTGTTTTTGATTATTTTTCTCTTGCATTACTTTGGTATACATCTTGAGTAAACTGGTTGAGCCTGGATTTCATCGTCCATAGTTGAAGGGCTGATAAATGGCTCCGATTAAGCTGAAGCCCCTTCCACCGTCCCGTGTCAAGCTTAAATGTGGATTTGAGGGATGTGGGTATTTTGGCGAGAAACGTTTTTTAAGGAGCATCAGCGAATCAAGCATTCTGGGCTGCCCTGCAAGTTCAGGAACAGTGGTTTTGGCCAAGGAGGTCGTTTTGAAGCACGGATCAAACAGCGGGCAGATCAGAACAGTGTGGGGAGAAAACAAAGAAGTAAGTGATGTGGTGTTCGTTGTAATTTCGGCAGCTTACATTTATTTCCACACAGTATGTTATGCTCACTGTTGATCAATAATTCTAAATGATATTAATAAGGGAAAAATGAATTTTACCAGCAGACTGGTCAAATTAGACTAAAACATTTGATTTTCCCTTCCATCTTCTTTTAAATCCAATGCCTGTTTGTCCAGAATTAACCACAAAAGTTGCATACCTTCATCAGTGGATTTGTAGATGCCAAAGAAACAAAACTCTTCACCTTTCCACATTAATTTGAGTTTTAAGTACCAAACTATTTCTCCTATTTCATTTTATTCACTTACCTAAATATGCCTATGATCTATGTCAAGGGGACAAAGATATAACAAAAACACAGCCTAGTGCAACCTTTACTCATTCCTTTTACTCTTAACTTCCTTGGAAACATGATATTTATTTGACATTTACTATCTAACTGACTTAAGGTTATTTATTAGCCTCATGAACTTCAGATCCTAAACCACGTACCCTCATGGAAATGAGCACGGCAATGCATAAAAAACTTTGAGATAGCCAACAGCTTCAAAATTTAGGACTTCTCATGTAAACATGCATTTAAAGTCATGGAAAGCTAATATTACATGTTTGTATTCAGCTACAAGTAGCCATGATGCTTAAAAACACTTTCGAATATCAAAAAAGTGCCCCTCCAATCTTGTTTGTCTGGCCATCAGAGCAAAATCCATATATAAATTTTGGGGGTTCCTTCCAAATTACCCCCTCCCACCTCCAAAAAACTGAAATCATGAAAATCTGCAGAAGCTGGCATAAGTAACCGCATGGTATGGGAACCAGGTCAGCTTTCTTCCATTGCAAACTATATTTCTTAAGTATTCTGGGCTGGACTATGTAACATAATAACAAAATATCACTTATTCTCATTCTAGTGCAGCATTTTTTGTCAATGGCGGCTGCAGAGGACTGAAAAAGGGGGGCTGCTTTTCATGTTATTGTATATTTCCACCTGTGACCTAAATCATCTGAATTCAAGACTGAGTCTTATTCAAGACCCAGTCGAGCTGACTTTGACACACACTATTTGTATGCTGTACGTCCACAAATCTCAAATTACATCCAATAATAAATTTCCTTTACCAATGGTGACTCCAGAAAATGGGAATTGGTGGTTTGGTATTCAATTTGTTATAGGTTTCTGCCGATAACCTTAATTTCCTGAGCGTGTCTGATAATTGAAAACCCGAAGAACAGTCTCAGTTCTAGAGTTTTGAAAATTAATAGACTTGTGCCATTCCACTTAGATTTTCCATAGGCGGCTTCAGAGCACGAAAATTAAGGATATCACACATATAAGGATCAGAGCACAAAAATAAGGATAATGATATCCATTGGTGCCAAACTTGAAGTTTTTTATGCTAATTTTAGTATTTTCTATTAAGAATGTGGAAAAAGAGTAGGACCATTTTACCAATTGAATGGGTTTTAGACAATTTTAATAGTCCTATCCTAACCACCCGACAGATTTGGAGGTTTTTTTCGAAAGTGCCCGACAGATTTGAGATTTTTTGCAGCTCTGGATACTTCACAGAAGCACGCTGAGCAGAGCCACCAGTCTTTACTCAATGTTACTAGGTAACATTGTGCACCTAACGCACCAGACGGGAGGACAGAACACATCCTTTTCCTCAATTTCAGCGGCCCGCAGATGTCCGCAACGCCCAGCGGGGCATTTTTGTCCGCTTCATATTTGACGATATCTCATGGCAAAGCCGTTCAAGAAAATCTTACTGCTTCTTCACGATCTGACTCCTAGAGGTCTTGGCTTAATGTAAATCATGAAAACCTTTTTCATCTTTCCATATGTTATTGCGAGAAAAAAATTGCAGAGCTATCTCACGCTGACCAAAACCCCGCCAAAATAAGTTCCACTAAAATCGTCCCATAAAAACCTAGAATTTCAAATGCATTTTCCCAGCTTTTTCACGCTCTGAAACACGCATCCATATCATAAACATTAAGATCACTTCATTGGTACCGATTTTGCAGCCTGTCAAAGTCAGAGGACAAAAATGACCCGCTGGGCGTTAATGGGTTAATCAGCGTGCTTCAGAATATTCTGGTCGAAACGTCCTACTTTGAAGCGGTACATCCGCTTGGGTTTAATGTCGTTGTGAACTCATTTAAGATTACCAGCTCAAGCTATTCAAACCTCAGCACCAATGCGTTTGGCATGGTCGTCAAGAAGAGCATAAGATTCGAGAACACGGAAGTCGTACACTTGAAGAACGGGTCATCTGCTCTGGTGAGAACCGAATCAGGCACATCTCTAAAGATGTCAAACTTTCGCATACACTCCGCTGAAAACGGCTCCTTTCTCTTTTACGACACAGCTAAAGTTGTTATCACTGATCTTCAGTTCTCTTACTGGGAGCATCCGTCCGAGATATGGATCAGAAGCCTAGTGAGTCTTCCTGGAGACGAACAGAACACGCTTTCTGAAGCTCAAGAGGACATTAAAGAGCAAATGTTTGACCAAAGCAATTGTCCGAACCGGCATGTCTCGGTCATATTCAACGCCAGCTGAAATGTCTCTCGGGAACAATTCATCACGACGGAACTGTCCGATTGCAGCACTAATAGCTACCGGACCTCTGTTATTGATCATATCGGCTGTAACAACAGCTCTCCTTCGCTGGAGGAGGGCTCGTCTTAGTTGGAGCCGCGTCGGACCGCCATCACGGAGACAGCATCTACAAATTCCAAAACCAACGGGAATGCTGGTGGCGACAATGGGTATGATGGACACACCAGCTGCAAATGCACTGGTCTCTCCGAAAACTATATTGAAAGGTGCGGAATGTATGGCTCGGCGACATCTGAGAAATCGGCCGAGAAATAGCTGAAAAGTTAATCAGCGGAGGCTACTCTTGTCAGTTTTCCCAGACGTTAAGATGTGTCGCCTCGAGCACGGAAAAAATATTCAAATAGTGCACAGTTGAAGTCAGACCCTCCAAATTATTTAGGTTATGACATGGTGTGGAAGAGTGAAAAGGCTTACCCAAAATGTATAACGTTACATGCAAAAATAACCCAACACTTTTTTCATTTACATGTTGATGCCCCTCACCCATTTACAAAACTATCCGTTCAAGACCAGAGAGTAACCCAAGAATGCGAATTTATCTCGTATTATGTATACGTGATATGATTGATGAATGCATCGTGCAATGACACCTCTTCATTGTGTCAATTCGAATTTTAACATGTTAAAACCTGTAAGTTGTAATTGTATTTTGTTGGAACGGAGCATTGAGGTACTGTACCCGGTAAAAAAGTAATAAATTCATATTTTATCATTCCGCAAAACGTGTTCAATATCATAATCATTCTTCAATCCTATCAGAGATGATACCATTATGAGTGTAACGATTAGTACGTTTGAGGGTTTATTTCTTAAAGTTATTACATATGTCTTACCACTGGCGGATCCAGGAGCACCTTTTGGACCAACGTTTTGGAGGCCAAACCAACGTTTTGGAGGGCTAAATCGAGAAAAAATCGTGAAAACATAGTAGTTTTGAAGAAAAAAACGGCTAAAATTTGGTAATTTTGAGGACCAAGAGACACAATTTTATACTTTGGAAGGGGCTACAGCCGCTGAGGGCCTGCTTGTATCCGCCAGTGGATATCAGAATAACAGATATCCGAACAATCAGATGACATAACCAAGAGAACGATATCAGAAAACTTGTTATCCCCATTATGCCAGATGTCCTCTTATAGCTGCGGCCAAGTCTCCCCATACAAAAAGAGATGCTCATTCAGCATTCCTGCAATGATTAAGCAATAGTACATCGTTTGAGTGGGGTAATTTGTCATACTTAAAATACTGATGAATACGCTCAGATATTTGACGGTATGGTAACAAAGAGCTTGCCAGCAAGCTGCCTGAAAATCATAAGCAATATCCCACAAACTCACAAATGAAATGACGTGGATTGATATGATAGGGATTTTAGGGCTCGACATCTGTTTTGGCCACATGTGGGATTGATATGATACAAAAATCCGCTAAGAGGCCTTTTAAAAAGCAACTCTCGGTATATCACACTTAATGACGAAACAGCTGGATTGATAAAACTCGAGGATACCATTCCGGCGAATGGTGAACTCCTTATTTGATTTGGAAACGACACGGCCCTCCTGATCTCCATGACTCTCCGACACCCAAACCAATTGTGCAGCAGCTGCTGAATCGCTAACTGTCCGACTAGGACGATTTATTTTACCATCGACACGGCTGCTAATGCAGCAATCGCCGTGGATGCCTCGAATTCTGTTGGAAATATCTGTCTTATGGAAGTCATGGCCGTATATTCGTGTATTACACACTTCCACACTGTTGAGGTGGTTATAAAGTGTTGTCGTGATGAGTGTGAAGTGGTTGAAAACAATGGAAGGAGACAATGCGGATGACCAAACGTGAGGATAAAGAAGGTGAGATTTACCCGAACGGGTCGTTGCAGCCACAGGTCCGTTCACTCACAGCCCCATAGAGACTTTCATAGCCGAATTCAGGTTTTTTTCATTAAATATGTGATGTAAGTTGATATTTAGTATACCAAAGGCTTATTTTTAAAAGCCGATACCAAACAACCAAACTATGAGAAAGTCTCATAGTTTGTTTTGTACCATGTTCCAAAAATAAAACCCTTGGCATGTTTTTGTACACCTTGCCTCACTTTTTGATATCATGCAGCTCAAACAATCCAAATAATCCTTGTTATAAATACGTTGACCGGGAAGAGAGGCAAGATGGGAAAAAAGATCTTCCTATACAGGAGAAATTAAAGTTATTGTTGGATCCAGCGGAAATTTTTCAACGACGCAATAATTTTGGGGGTGAAATATATCGCACCAGGCAGTGGTTCCTTTTTATAATTTCATTCAACGATATCTACGTTTTGGGACACTGATTAGAAAACGTATGCATGCACGCTCAGTTTTGCTGAATTGTTATTACTGAAAATAATGTAGAATTAAATATGATGTTTTTGAGCTGTATTCGCAGCCCAATCAAATGGGTTATTCTTGGGGTTTAAATTAAGCACCTTCAACCTGCGCTTTCTCAAACGCTAGTCAAATTCTCCGAAACCATAACCAAAAATCTGGCGCGGATGGAATATCCAGCATTCTCGTCGACAGATTAGGATGGTCCAATGTGACTTCCCAACTACTCAAAATTCAGTCACAGTTGCCAGAATTTCTTAAAACTCCATCTTTTCCACGATTTTATACGGGTTACCTGACCCTCCCCCTAAACGTTTGACTAAATTCTCGGTTGGCAGATATGCGCTGCTCCCCTTCCCGATAGTTGTGCAGCCTCCACCAGATAATGATGCTGCACTGTATTGTATTTTTTTATAATGGGTCTTGAACGAGCTAATGTCTCTCCGTGGTCAATTACTCGAACAATTTTTCCGCAGAAAGAGAGGTAGTCTTTCTCAACACACAAAACATCACCGAATTCTGCACTTCCATCCCACGTCTGAGCTAGTCGAAAATAAAGCCGGCATCCCCGTTACGGCGGCCGCCTGTTGTTCCAGTAAAGGAGAATGGGAAGTGCTCAAGTGGCTCTGATCACTGGCACGTCAAATGCTGGAGGCACATCGCTCGAGAGCGCTTAGATCGTCTTCAATGGCCCGATCAGGCGTAGAAGCCAAATGAGCCGCCTCAGGTCTCAGCGTTGGAACGCACTCGAAGTGAGCTCGCTGTTATTTTATGAATGCTGAGTAGCATCGATCATCGTGTTTTTTAAGTCATTGCCGCGGCATGCTGGATAATCGGACATTTGTATTTGCAGGTAGGTCCAATGATGGAAAGTAGACGAAGAAGTCAATGAAGTCCAATGACGCCCCGGTAGCTCAGTTGGTAGAGCGTTGGGCTCCGGTCCGCTGCTCAGAACATGCAGTGGCAGTGCATGTCCAGGCTTGGGATCGGTTCCCCTGAGACGCTCCGGCGCTCAATAGTTTACCCGACGTACAGGTCGGCTGGCAACTGACTGGTGAGAGGGTGACCTGAGCGGGGGGGTCGACCCTGTGCTTTGTAGGACGTTACACTTTGGCTTCTAAAGCAACCCTTCATTGTGGGACTTGCTCGTTCGTGTGGTGAGGTCGGGGTCTCCATGACAAGTCCATTGATGACTATAGTGAGACTCGACTCCAACAGTCGAACTGAGAACAACTTGGACAACATGTATTTGGAAAAAGTCATATAGTCTTGTTTAAATTTTTAACAAACTGCAGCTTATTTTATACATTATATTTGTGTTCCGTTAAGTGTTACGACAAATGTAAGAAATACACAAAAATATGTTAAATAAGCTGTATTTGCTGCGTGATTCAAAGTAAGACGGTCTAACAATCAAGCACGTTGCTAAGGAAGACAAAGGCCAGGGTGGCTATTCCAGGGGCGCTCACGTGATTACGCGCTCACACAGCTCTCGCGATCGAAACACATGCAGTTTGACGTTGCATTCTGCATTTCTCTTCCTAACACATCCCGAACTGCTTCCAGTGATAATTTCCTTCACAATGTTGAAGCCTAATTGAGTTGTAAGAATGCATTTAGTTGTTTTTAATTTAGTTGTAGTTTCATTTAGTTGTAAGAATAAATTTAGTTGTTACGGAGGAAGCTGAGCTAAATATTATCTAACTGCTGATCCGGGAAGGGGGAGAGGGCTGCGTCAGAAGCATCCCAACTTTTGTTAAGAAAACCGCATTTTCCATATTTTTCCATTCATGATTTGACATTTTCTTGGAAATCCCAACAGAACATCATTAATTTAATGAAAACATCCAGCTAGGGGATGAGGAGGCTTAATGGATAGCACCCTTGTCTGCTAAGCCACCGGTCCCGGGTTCAAGTCCCGGCGGAGCCTCTGAATAAGTCGATCTGATCCCCAAAATCCCTTCCAACGGGGTGAGAGTTGGCGACGCCGTATGACCCTGGCAGTTGGTGCGTCGTTAAACCGCAACAATTATTATATTGAAAACATCCTGCTAGCTTGTTCTAAATATTAAATCTTAACGTTCAAGAAATGTCTCCCATACTCAGGTTCCTTGTTTTGTGTAAAAACAAACTGCCAAATATTGCTGACTGCTGCCACTTCTCAACTGGTATGTTGGACCCACCCGAAGACTCGCCATCTATCGGGGCCGCGCCATCCTGTCGGGGCATCGCCATCCTGTCGGGGCCTTACCATCCTGTCGGGGCCTCGCCATCCTGTCGGGGCCTCGCCGATCGTCGTGTCAACAAAGCTACACATTCGGTAATAACAGCGTTTTACATTCTCAAACGCAGTGGCGGATCGTCACCGGTTGTTTAGAAGGCGGCAACAGGGCTAAAAATAGTATACAGACAAGGTGTGTTTTTTAAAGAAAATAGGCTGAAGCCTGGGAGCCTGGGCAATTCCTTTTTTTTGCCCCTCAACCCGAGAATCCCAGAGCATGGGATATACTATCTGCTTGCACACACACACACACCACTTTCGCCCATCTGCCTGAGGACATTAATGTTCATTGCAGCAAATCTATGCACTGGCATGATAACAACAATCACAGTTACAAGACACGCTTAAAATATTTGATACTACCAGATCAACATACGTTCTTCGATAATAGGCAGATCCAGGATTTCCAAGGTGGTACTGAGGTGATTTCAGAGGGTGCCAAGCAGTGGTATATAGAAGGGGGAGCTAGGGGCTCAAGCACCCTTCCCCTCCAAATGACCGAATGCCTACAGCTAATGCATAGCTAAAGGCTGTACGAAGGCAATGGCGGAAAACTACAATCCATCTAGCCCCTCCCCCAAATAAAGTCCTGGATCCGCCTCTGGCGTTAAGGTATGATGTGGGGCGAACATCCTTTTTGCCTCCTGATCCACCTATGCTTTTGTCCACCTATGCACCTTGTCATCCCGTGTACAAGATGATGAATAATTGAATCAAACATGATTTTCTCGCTTTTATTATGTGAACTATATGCTTTTCTGATCCATACAAGAAACAAGAGTATGACAGAATACACCCAAAACATTCCCACCGTCCAAAAAGGTGTTGGGGCGGAGGTTTTAACTAAAACCTTACTCCCTCGCTGACAGAAAATATACTTCTATAAACCCTGAACTCTCCAGTTATAGACTCAGTGTGACGTCCCGTACCAGTGGCGGTTCCAGAGTTTCAATTCGGGCGGGGGGAGGGGTGATGGGGCTCAATCCTATCCCACATTCACCCTGAATAAACCGTGATTACTATGGACAATCAGAACTTTCAGGGGCGGGGGCTTCAGCCCCCCTGTATCCGCCATTGTCCCGCACTTACCCCCGTAAAAAACCTGAACCTGTTTCGCCTGAACCCGCCCTTGCAACCGGCACTGCTGCCTCGCCAATCCGCTTAGAATGTCGCGCCCGCCCCCGCCCCAGGCGTTCTCCTTTAGGCTGTTTATCGAGTTCGCACCGCCGCCCCCTCCCCCCTCACCACCCTTCACTATCACAATGACCGGCGACTGCCGGCGACACCGCGGGGGATCGGCCCTGGGCAGAGGCGGCTCCAGGACGAGAATGAGGGGGGAACGCCAGAGCGCTGCTTTATTGCAAGAACTAGGAGAAAGGTACAAACAAATGGATCCGCTTGTTTGTTAATTTCTAGTAATCAACTAGCACTCATCTGTCTATATTTGACAAAATAAAACCGAACACAAACATCAGAATCTACCTGACACCGCTGCTTAAAAACAACCTATATACTAATTTTAGTCAATATATATATCTTGTAACTCTGTAGAGTTACAAGACAATCCTAAAGTCCAATACATGGTTACCCAGCAAATGGTAAGCGGCGACAACACTTTAAGAGGCTATACGGAACACTCGGGCTCCTTTCAGATGTGAACACATGCTTTTATTAGAATGCCAGTAGACTTATTAAAAGAGTCAGAGTCTGATGCAGCCCGAAACCTGTTTACAATTCCCGGTATCCAACGCAGAAGTCTAGAGGTGAAAATGCCAACGCGACAGCACTGCTCAGAAAAACGCCGCTGGCTCGGGGTCGACGGGGTAGGAGCATGAAAACTGGAGCAATTCAACAAGTTTTCTGAGTTTTGTTTACTAAGAGGATATCGTTTTGCACTCAGCGAGAGAGAGAGAGAGTAAGAGAGAAGAGAGAGAGAGAGAGAGAGAGAGAGAGAGAGAGAGAGAGAGCATCGGTTCTGAAGTGTGGTAAGAGGAAATGTAAATTGAAGAGCTGCACTGTCGGAGTGAATGACAATTCAGCGGGCGTCCCGACAATGTTCACAAGCAAGCATGTTCGTAACACATGTTTGTTAGCAGACGTTCATACGCAAATGCTTAAGTGAGCTAATGTTCGTAACTGCTGATGTTCGAATATGATCACTTACGAACACTGCTATACAAGAACTTCTATTTATGATTATTAGGCATACGAAATTCTGCGTTTACGAACGTTTGACCTGATACCATTCAGTGATATAGGAAACCTGTTCTGCACCTGGTCGACCCGCTTGACAAGAGTTGCAGGCTAAACTGGTGAAAGGACTCATGAAAGGACTGGAAATTGGCGTTTTACGTTGTGAGGAACGGGTTCAAGCGGAACTTGGGCGCTCGCTGACCTTCATGTGAAACGATCGATTTAAATGAATTTAGTACTTTGATTATTTGAGTTTAAGGGCGCACCAATCTGCGAGGTCATATAAGCGCCTAGTACTTTGTTGGCATGACTGATAAATGTGCATGTGTCTCAAATATGCAGATTTTTCATGGCTTTTTCATCAATATCACGAGCTTATTGTACTTAGAACTTTGATTTAAAACATACTCAGATTCTAAAAACAATGGTTTCCATGTGTTGGGTAGCCTGGACCGGTGCACACCTGAGGGCACTGCCTGAGGCGATGTTCTTCCACCTGGAGGGATTTAGTTTGAAAGTGTTAGAACATTATAGGATCTAAACTGTGGCGAATACAAAGAGGGCTAGGACGATCAAGCCTCCCCCCGACATGTCTGCCCAAAGTAATCACATAGTAAGAAGTGATTCGAGGTAAATACAGGGTACGGTCGAACCTCCCTACCTCTTACCAAAATGAGTCTGGATCAAGCACTGGATCTAAATGACTACGGACAGATAAATGACGAGTAGACAATTGTCTACAGAGGTTTTTGAAACCTGTTTTGGCAGGCAATATCTACTCCATCAACAATTGGAAAAAGAAGGGAGTACCTGGGGAGGGTGGAGCAACATGGACACCGTGTTAAGATGGCTTCCCTCTACATATATCTGATGGAATGACAGTATCTCGAGCGGGCGAATGGTGTAGCACGCCTCTTTGATGTGAACTCTTCTGGGAGCCCTCAAGTGCCGGAAATATCTGCAGTTTTGGTAGAATTTCATAAAATAAAAGATTGAAACTGTATTCCAATATATTGTCATTGATATTGCTACATCAAGCGCTTTAATGTCTTGCATTATATTCACCGTTCCCCTGAGCGTGTAATAAATTAGTGCACAAATTAGCTGCACCTTTTCCAGCTTGTTTGAGAGGAGCTGGATTGGCCACGATGGCCACGGTGTCCAATTTGTCACAGCATTGCCGCTTCGTGAATTTAATATGCAGCACACTCACTTTGCCTCTTGGTATAGCCGTGTAAAACGTAATGAGTACAATTGTATGTTCGTTGTTAGTAATCATTCGTGAACTCAGCGTTGCTTTAGTTATTTTCGAGAGAACGTATGAAAGACATTGCCAGCGGCCTCTGGAGTTTGTGGATTCTGGGTAACCTTCAAAATTGATATTGTGACCTGTGAAACAATAAGCTCATCCTAGGTAGCAGCTGTGGCACACACCTAAATACTATAATCGGAATAACAGCAGTTTGCGTACGGTGAGAGTGAAGTTAAATATGCGTACGGTAAACATGGATGGTTTTTCCTTACTCGGTGAAAAGTTCGTTTCGGAGCGTTTTTTGGTTTATTTTTGGAAACCTTCGTCGGCATTTCCCAAGAGGTCCCAAGCACGGCCAAGAATTGACCTTTATGACCTCGTTCAACCTTACCGATGTATTTCAATGAAAACTAGTTATGATATAGGTCACCATAGCCTACACCCACCTTCTAACCGGCGTTTTTCTAAGCCACTACGATTTTGAGATCTATGGGAGGGGGCTACCAGGCCCCCTCCAATGCGCTTTAGTGTCAGATCCCTCTCCGGTATGGGTATTATCAATGTGCATAAAGTTGGAAAATTAATTTTGCCGATAAAAAATATGCCTTAGATCCACATATGGCTCTTCCACATTTTTTCACCTGTAAAATTTCCCATCGAAAATATGCAAAAAGCGGTTTTGAGAATGAGAACAACTGTGCAAACAAGAGACAGTATTCATCCTATGAACATTTTCAAACAACTGAGTAGCATCTCCATAACAGCTATGTAATCCAAGGTAAAGTCTTCAGTCTACCCAACGATCCTCCGACTAAGCTTATTTATAACTAAACCTTGAAAACATTGTTTTCCATATTCGAAGAGTTTGTTATGAGCAATAATCTGACCTAGGTGTTTCGTGCTTAAAAATATATCATAGTTGATGACCAGTTTCCAATCTCGATCCCATAGGTACTCAAATCCACTGTGGAAGAGACAGATCCCATCTGAGTATGAGGAACAATTCTTAAGGTGCGTCCTTTAGCTTTACAACTCAACAATTATTTTTTCAATAAAGTCTCCCGCCTTGCGTATTTCGTTCAAGGAAGCATCATGATCTCAGGAATTGTAGTTATTGTTAGATCCCATTTGAATCTTAAACTTTTTCGGTAGAAAATATTAGCCACAAAGACAAGCATGTGCTGCGTGGCCATAATTGGCACGTTTTTTTCCATAAGTTCAGCACAATTTACCCCAAGATACGGCCATGGAATATGAGAATCAGAGAGGTTGGAGGGGTGGGATAGCGGCGACCATCCTCCTGGTCTGACAATGCTGTTTTTCTCGCCCAGCCTCCAAACTAACCAACACTAAGCGGCTAAACCTCTGCAAACGTAGTATGTCTCCACTATATTGGCACTTAATTTCTATTTATAAAGTATTTTCGTCTTCCAACTTTGCTTATATCCCTGGTTGTAAGGACTTTTCCTACCTAAGCAACAACGAAATACTACATCGTTTATGCAGCCAGAATTGACTGCAAGGTTAACTCGGATAATGTTAACACTGTTCCAATGCAAAGTAATTCCAATATTCTTAAAGAGAATGTGGCACCTTTATAACGTGATTTTAACTGAGACAGCCAAGTTGTAAAGCATGCCGGAAAACCCGGTACTCAATATATTATGTGTCTTGAAACTCCAAATTTCCGTGCAGAAAAGCTAAAAACCTACCTGAAATGTACCCCACTTGTATCCAAGCCAGGCGGCCACAGTTGTCAGCTGTTGGTGTGACGACAGCACTGACGTCACGGTGTGAAATCAGCCAATTGAAGCCTTAGAAGCCTATCAAATATGGTAGTAGTTGCCAGATCATGACGTCATCCACAGACAGAGGTTTATTTTTCACCCTAGAAGAGCATTTTTAAATCAAAATATTGAGTGCACTGTACGTTTTTCAGAGAAATAATGGACGTTTTCATGATTTTCGGCTAAAAAAACCTAGCTAAATTAAATTCCTGGACTCGACCAAGGTGCCATATTTCCATTCACGCACCAACCGCCGTCCCAAAAACCTCCAAATTCCGGAGCCTGGCGCCGCCGTTGCCTGTGGTGACGTTTGCGACAAATGCTGACGCCATTTCCGCCTCGGCTTCCTGTTCCGGCAATTCCCCTTCCCTCCTCCCATTCTTCCCCGGATGGGAAAACAGCGAAAGGGGAAGAGAGCGAAGAGAGCAACGCACTGTAAATGGACGAGCGCTGACTGATTGAGCTACCACAGCGTTGTTCCCCGCGTGACGGCGTATTACGTTCCCGATAAACTGGTATCGGGCAACGCAAGAAAACGGCAAGTGTTCTCCGTCTTTGCTGGAAAAATTAGGCCTGAAATATGCATGGGTTTATTCGGATAGTTTTGATTAACTGTCCTCCAAGCTGGGTGCGCGCTGGTAAAAAGGCACGATTCCCACTTACTTGCACCAATTATAAAGTATGTGACACTAAGTCATATATGCTTGCCTGTGCTGTAGAAAATAAACAAATACTTATTAATTTATAGAATATGACTCACCCATTATCATGTTGTGACAAACGGACTTGTGGTGCGTACTCAGTCGGCTACCGCCAAACCAAAGCTTTTAGGGACAAATGAGATAGGGCCGTTGCAAGCGATTATTTGGATGCAGCCAAGTCTAAGTCTCCCAAAACCTTTTCAACAGGATGAGAGTTGGCGGCGCAATGTAACCTTGGTAGTTGGTGCGTCGTTAAACCTCAACAGTGGTTATCACCTAATCTAAGTCCACATCCATTACCCATATACTATCATTCCTAACAACGCTAAAGACAAGGACCCTAAAAAACCTACAAAGCCTAATATAATTTATAACAACCCTGAAATAACGACCATAGAATGTCATATAGAAGCACATAACCCTAAAGACAAGGACCGTAAAAAACCTACAAAACTGAATATGATTTATAATAATGCTAACATCTCTGAAAACAATGAACCTTAGAATAACCTAAAAAGCTGTTAAATTATAATAGCCTAAATGACCTAAAAACTTTCCAGCTGTCTTATCATTTTAAAATCGCAAGCAGCGATTCAAGGGAAGGGAAGCAACGCTTAGCTAGTAAAAAGCTGGAAGAAATAGAAGACCGTTCTAGATCAGCGATTTTGGGTGCAATAGAGTATCGATGCTAAATCGAAAAAATTATGTTTTAACATTCACTAAATTTGGCCATATTCGTTGGTTTTAAATTTTGTATAGTCATAGCTTTTTGCGATTTTTACCTTTGGAGTGTCAATTATCAAAAACCATCAACGGGTTGAAGAGAACCTCTTTTGAAGATCTTCAAAGATCTATCTTGAAGGGTTAAATCTAATAAAACTGCTCCAATATCAATAATAATTATATTCATGAGTTACAGAAAGAAGTTCCTACTGCCTTTCTGTTTGCACATCATTTGTTGAATATGGCATGATAAGATGTGAGTGCCAATGGGCTTTCAGTTACGAGACACTTAAATCTCAAAATTATCCCATTTGCGTCCAATCGTGTTAAATTTCTCAATAATTCATTTCACTCACTTCTTCAAAATGTGAAAGACATGAATGAAATTCCCCACCCCATGACCTTGCAGCAACTACCCGCTCGGTTGCCCTGGCCATTGGACATTGCGATTGGGCAAGGCGTGGTGGGTTACGTAGTATCCTCATGCATTTTTCATTCAAATGAGGAAACGTTCCGTGAACTTCTGCCCTCCGTCAAGATATTTGCATCGCTTATGTAATTCTGTCATGAGAAATAAGTAAACGCTAGACATGCAATTGAGCACCTTACCCGGGTGTTTGATCCTTCGTTGCGTACATATTTCAAGAATTGTGGCGAGCGTGAGGGATTACGGCAAATTAGGAACAATTTATTTCTGAAAACTGCGTAAAGAGCACTGGAAACATATATTATAGCCTAAAGGGGGTTATCAGTTCAGTCCGACTCCCCGAGTCAGACATTCAAACGATCTGGAAAATGTTTTTTGTTAGTACGAGTCAAGTACCTTCCAGTCTGGCAGGATGACTATAAAGAATATTGAGCTTGATTGAGCCCAAGATTGAGCCTAAGATTGAGCCCAAACATGACGAGGACCACCGGGAAGTTTGCGGAGAATGTTAAACAAAATATATAAGATATTCATCGAGGCCTCAATGAGCCCACTAAGAGTCTTGTCACGGAATCTCCTACCCCGCCATCCGAACGAGCAATCTCCATATTTACGGGTTGATTTGGAAGTCAAAGTTAAGCGTACCGCAAAGTACGGGGACGGCCACTTCGCTCAGGTCACCCTCTCATCAGTCAGTTGCCAGTCGACCTACGTTGGGTAAATAGTGAGCGCCGGAGCGTCTCAGGGGAACCGATTCCAACTTTTTGTGCGTAGAGAAGGAAATGGATGAGTTTAATTCCTTGCTTTACATTGCTATATTTATACTTCAAACATCTTTATGAGGAACGTTTTGCGTTGGTCATACACATGCATTTTGATCATCTTCAAGTAATATAACTTGTTCTATTTTCCACAGCTGGTTTTTGGTCACTTTGGAAAAACCCGAGAGGGGGTCTAAAAAGACCCCCACACGGGCGAAGGATATATAAAAGTATGCTGCGTTTTTAATGAATAACTCTAAGAATCGAAGTATACCGGAGCTATCGTATATGAATGTAGGCAACGCAAAAAAACGCAGCTGTACTAAGCAAGACGGAAGTAAAGTGAGTCTTTTGAAAGCAGCCGTATCATGTTACGGTTGGCCAATGCGATATTGATGAATGCCAAGAGCAAGAATGTCACAAGCAAACATGTGGCTGAGACATTCAAACCAGATGCAACTCTCCTCGGAAGGACACCATTAAAACATAACTCAAGATCATCAGAGACCAAGACCTGAAATGGGGGATTAGGAAACATATTCAACTGGTTTTGGCAGGCAGAACCACAGCGCCCACTTGAAGAAACAACTAGAACAACTTGTGTTGTTTTCGGGATAACGGAGAAACCCGGCAGCGTTCCTTTGTCTGCAGTGTTTTTGGAAGTGTTGTGTTAGAACACCGGGCACGGAAGGCTTATCGGGAGAGCTGATTCCACATGTCAGAGAGAAATGTCAACTCCTGTGTAATTTCTGCTATTTACTACAACTGAATGATTTCTGAGAAGCAATATCTCTCCATAAACGGTATAGCTCAAGATGGCTCAATACTCAGCATTTTAATGGATATTTAGACATCCGTATGCTACATAAACTGCTAACCACAGTTTTTCTCTCACCACTTGCGTCAAATCTACATTTCGACTGTGATATATCAAAGCAAGAAATGAGAGAGTCTAAGCACCTGGCACTAGTGAGGCTTAAAACAAATAATGGACAAAAAGTTTCCTTCATCGAGACTGACTGTGTTACAACGACAACCATCAACAGGAAGCGTTCAGGCAACAAGCTGATGTGCATTAAAAAAGTCACTTATCTTGCTATTCTCTGTTATAAAAGTATCACTAAAAAACTATGCATAGAAGATAACGATGCATAAAGAAGATGCATAGAAGATAAAGAATCTGATTTGCTCTTTTCCTTTTTCACTGAACGGTCCGTTTACATATTGTTACCCAACAGCCTTCCTGATTTTTTTGTTTTTTTTTGGTATTTGTCCTGTGCTGGAATAGTGCAAATCCATCTGCAATTGTCACATCTTCCATTATGTTCCTCGATCCTAGTAAAAATTAATCTAGAATTGCCTTTTCCACTTTGCAGGGATCATTCATCAGTAGGTGGGCATATTAATCACATTTAGTGCCCGCCGTGCTTTGAGGAAGTGCCGACAAATGATTCCAAATGATTCTGTATGGATGGTATTTGGTACCGCCACGACCAACCCCTCACTTACACTAATTATACGTTGCCCCGCTTATGCCAGCACTGATGAAAATACCCATTTCTTCGCTTTCGTACTTCATTTTTCGTCATTGGTGTCACGAAAAGAAAAATAATGGCACCGTTTACATCCTAAACAATGTTAAAAATTACCTTTTTTAGAAGAATATTTCCTAAAATACAAAAATATCACGAAACGGTGATGGCCAACTGTACACTCCGCATGCGCTTAAATAAATCATTACTTATCTATACCATAGCATCCTTTTGATTCCATATCAAAGAAATAGCCTTGACAATATCAATGCCGTGTTCGGTTGACGCCTCAGCGGAAGACAACAGGCCACAGACGGGCGCGTCGGCGCGAGCTAATCCATCCACCGATGGGTGGTGCCAGCCAGGAGCTAACATTGCACCCATGATACCGCTACATCCCACCCAGATGTCTGCCACGGATTGTGCTTCCGTCCTCTGAGAAAAGTCGGCTTCTGCGTGAAAGATGAAGACGAAATCCATCAGCAGTGTTAGGGGGCCGAATATCGTTATCACGCTGATCGTCCCCGAAATGCAGCATGTAATTTCTTGTGGGCTCTTTGTTAGAGGCTGGCGGTATTGCCTCGAGCTCAATGCGGCGATCACCTTGCAGTTAGGTATATTTTGGGAGAGGATGGGAAACAACACATTCAATACACCAACATTTTGCGATTATCCTTTTCTATTTGTGACGTTAATACCCCGCCATTTTTTTTCGTAGGAAGGCAGGTTGAAGATTCACCAATTGCCAGGGTTGCATGGCAGTCTATTTTCTGATATGCTCATTTATCTGACCACCTTACTTAATAAATTGTTGTCACAATTACTGTCTTAGACATGCATGCATGAATGCCTGCCGTCTGCGCGCACATTCGCATACCATGGTGGGCATACTGCAAAAATATTCCTCGATATCAGAGTACATATTTCCGAGACTTGTTGACTCTCCCAACAAGGGGGGGGTTTTTTAAAACCCCCGTAAGGGAGAAGAAGGGGGGGAAACTAAGGAAGGAGACGGGAAGGATACTTAAACGTCTTCATCGCTCAGTCTCTATCTGAATGTCTTTCCCTCATTTTTTCCTGCATTAGCTAGTCAAGCTACCTGAATCTGCTTAGCTTTTTGTGCTAGTTTTACTAATTGAAGCCAATGATAATTGCTGGGGTTTAACAACTCACCAACTGCCAGGATTATATGGCGTCGCCAACTTTCACACTGCTGTTAAGGATTTGAGGATCAAGATCAACTTATTCTGAGGCAACGCTGAGATATGAAACTGGGTCCTGTGAATACAGTCCAATGCAGACATCGCTATATATTCAATGTATGTTTTTGTCCAAAGATGGAACTTGAGCCAAAGGTGTTTCAAGAAGGGCGTAGAAGAGTATCAGCGATGCGAACAGATGATTTGGGATGCACCTAACAGAGTTGTGCGACTGACGAAACTCAAATTCCGACTCAATCGACTCTGAGTTGAGTTGAGTCGAACAAATTAGACATAATAATAATTGTTGGGGTTTAACGACGCACCAATTGCCAGGGTTATACGGCGTCGCCAGCTCTCACCCTATTGGAAGGGATTTTGGGGATCAGATCGACTTATTCAGAGGCTTGAACCCGGGACCGGTGGCTTACAAGACAAGGGTGCTATCCACTAAGCCACCTCATCCCCGAACAAATTAAACAGTTGAGTTGAGTTCAGTCGGTTCACACCACGTCAATGAGTTGAGTTGACTTGAGTGTGAAGACAGCGAGTCAAATGAGTCGACGAAAAAGTTGGCTCAACAGGTAACCATGATGTTAAGTAAATGTTTGAATTTGCCTTCCTTGTGCAAGCCTCTTTTAGCCTTCATTAAATACCTTTTCTTCCAGCGTTTCAATTTTTCAATATATAAATTCAATTCTACGGTTCAATTGCTTATTCTAAGGGCCCGTCCGGTCTGAAGGAATCCCTAGGCACAAATAATACATGTACTCGTAATACTGAGCAGGCTCCTATCACTGGCCTTGTCTCAAACATTTGAAGTAGTGAAACAGACTGCAAAATTCATTTTAAAATTTCTCAAAAATTTCTCGTCTTCAATATTTAACATTACTTCTTTTTTCAACCACAGCAACAACCTCGGCCTGCGGCCTGGGCTAACGCCCCACCGGCGCAGGAGAGCCGCATGACAATGTGCCGAAAGCAAACCATATTTCGTTCTTAATGTATCTCTTCATAAGCCTGCAAGTCAGTTGTATCATTCTTTTCTTTGAAATAACCAATAAAGAGTACGTGGTCACCACCGGATTCGAACCGGACCCACCTGATCAAGAGACAGGGCCTCTAACCACTAGACCACCGTGCCACACTACTCATCCTCCCACTAGCTGAACAGCTGTGACCCGTCAGGAGGTCACTGGCTAGTACAACTCCGCCGAATATGCCGGGCCGCTGGCGCCGGGTGCTGTGCTTGTCCCGAAAAGGCACGATATAAAGGTGCTTCTAGAAGACGAACCAAACATTCTTTTGGGCTGAAATTAGTTGTATCGTCGAGCTAGGATCGTAAGCTAGCTTCATGCCAAATTACTTCCACTTCCATCCATTTTAAGGACTTGAAACCATGGTGAGAAGCAAAGGTGGTCCGAGAACTTTAGCATCTTGTAATACATTTTGGACTAATTACTCGAAAGCCATTAGAGATAGGTGGGTAGTATAAGTGAGCGAAATGACCGCAAGTAACTTTCTTCTTCAGCCATGTCAGTTCTGAGTTTGTGAGTGACATGAGCTTGGAACCAGGAAGATGCAAATAAAAAGTTTTTTGACTCCATTTCTATTTATGCCTATAGAACAAAGAATTTCACATTCAAAATTTCCATCTCCAAATATTATCAGGCGGAAGCAATGTTCTTTCATTATTTGAAATGAAAACTTAAATCGGTCAATTAGATTGTGAGATATTAACGTTGAAATGAAATGAACCAAAATTCAGTCTTCCGGAAGAACTGTAAAAAGTAGGTCAAAATTTTGCGTTTTGCACTCTAAACTATGCCTAAGCACTACAAAATTTTCCTAGCTACCCCTAGGTAACTGTCTTTCAGCTAACTGAGGCCTGTCTTCTGACATTTCGAGCGCACAAGTCGGCCATCAACTTTTAGCAGGTTTTTTGCTCGCGTGAGAAATGCCGCGTTTTCACGCAATAAATATTGTCGGATCAGCTCAATTCTTTCCCCTAGCTGGCCCTTGTTATCCTTTGAAAAGGACATAAATTTCAAGTTCGTAGCGTAAGAATTAAAAATTAGAAAAATATAAAACAGAAAAAGTTTGAGCCAAAATTTCTCAAAAACTATTTTGGATTTCGACTCGGGGCTTCAGTTTGGGTGTCTGGAGCAGAAGGGCTATCACCCTACAAAATTCCAGAGCTCTGACATCAATTCTCAGGACTGACAGACGCCAACAACAACAACCTCGGCCTGCGGCCTCGGCAGGTGCCGCTCTGGCGCAGGAGAAGCCGGTGACAATGTACGTTAGCCAAACAGTTCGATTGACAGGCGAGTTTTTTCAGCAGTTTGATACTTATAACAACGCAATGTTGGAGTTTTAGGTTTTGTGTGCTCATTATGGCTCCATTCAATCCCCTGTCTAGGCCCATGTTTTCCTAAATTAGCATGCCTCTGCATACTGCACCACGCTTGCCCTCTGTTCATATCATCAAATAAATAAACACACGCATAATGTTTGTTTTGTTAAGCAAAGACTGGGCATGACGAGAAGAAAGGAGATACAATATAAAATATGATGGGTTTTCCGACGGTATTTCACCCATACCTGCAGATTTTCACCAAATTCAGCCTATTTGTTACCGAGTTATGCCCCAGCTCGAGACCTCAGCCCCACCACCAAACTGATGTCCTGGATCCGCCTATGCTCGAGCTCCTTACCCCAACCCCTTACATATGTCCTGGATCTGCCTATGCTCGAACTCCGTAGCCCCACTTCGATACTGCCCTGGACCCGCTTATGCTTGAACTCCTTAGCCCCTACCCCTAATGATGTCCTGGATCTGCCTATGCTCGAGCTCCCGAGCCCCACCCACGTACTGATGTCCTGAATCCGCTTATGCTCGAGCTCCTTAGCCCCACTCCCGTACTGATGTCCTTGATCCGCTTATGTTTTAACTCTTTAGCCCCTACCTGTTTTAACTCTTTAGCCTCTTGATGTCCTGGATCCGCTTATGCTCGAGCTCCTTAGCCCCACCCCCGTACTGATGTCTTTGATCCGCCTATACTCGAGCCTCTTAGCCCCGGCCCCGTACTGATGTCCTGGATCCGCCTCTGCTCGAGCTCCTTAGCCCGACACCCATACTGATGTCCTGGATCCGCCTATGCTCGAGCTCCTTAGCCCCATCTCCGTACAGATGTCCTGGATTCGCCTATGCTGGATCTCCTAGCCCCATCCCCGTACCGATATGCTGGATCCGCCTATGCTCAAACCCCTTAGCCTCTAATCCCGTACTGATATCCTGGCTCCGCTTATGCTCGAGCTCCTTAGCCCCACCCCCGTACTGATGTCCTGGATCCGCTTATGTTTGAGCTTCTTAGCCCCACCTCTGTACTGATGTCCTTTATCCGCCTATACTCGAACCCCTTAGCCCCACCCCCGTACTGATGCCCTGGATCCGCCTCTGCTCGAGCTCCTTAGCCCCACACCCATACTGATGTCCTGGATCCGCCTATACTCCAGCTTTATAGCCCCACCCCCGTACAGATGTCCTGGATCCACCTATGCTCGATCTCCTTAGCCCCACCCCCGTACTGATGTCCTGGATCCGCCTTTACTCAGGCTCCGGAGCCACACCCCTGCACTGATGTCCTGGATCCGCCTATGCTCGGGCTCCTTAGCCCCACCCCCGAACTGATGTCCTGGATCTGCCTATGCTCGAACTCATTAGCCCCTACCCCCTACTGATGTCCTGGATCCGCCTATGCTCGAGCTCCTTACCCCACCTTCTTCCTGATGTCTTGGATCCGCCTATGCTCGAACTCCGTAGCCCCTACCCCCCCCACTGATGTCCTGGATCCGCCTATGCTCGAGCTCCTTACGCCACCCCCTTACTGATGTCCTGGATCCGCCTGTGCTCGAACTTCGTAGCCCCACCTCTGTACTGCCCTGGATCCGTCTATGCTCGAACTACTTAGCCCCCACCCCCTACTGATGTCCTGGATCCGACTATGCTCGAGCTCCCGAGCCCCACCCCCGTACTGATCAGCTGAATCCGCTTATGCTCGGCTTCTTAGCCCCACCACCGTACTGATGTCCTAGATCCGCCTCTGCTCGAGCTCCTTAGCCCCATCCCCGTACTAATATCCTGGATCCGCCTATGCTCGAACTCCGTAGCCCCTACCCCCTACTGATGTCCTGGATCCGCCTATGCTGGAACTCCCGAGTCTCACCCCGTACTGATGTCCTGATTCCGCTAATGCTCAGCTGCTTAGCCCCATCCCCGTACTAATGTCCTGGATCCGCCTATGCTCTAACTCCCTAGCCCGACCCTCGTACCGATGTCCTGGATCCGCCTATGCTCTAACTCCCTAGCCCGACCCTCGTACCGATGTCCTGGATCCGCCTATGCTCTAACTCCCTAGCCCCACCCTCGTACTGATGTCCTGGGTCCGCCTATGCTCGAACTCTTTAGCCCTTACCCCCATGCTGATGTCCTGGATCCGCTTATGCTCGATCTCCTTACCCCCACACCAGTAACGCCCCACCTCCGTGCCCCCCCGCCCCCGAAACGACATAGGCAGATCCAAGGGGAAAGGGGACAGGTGCCCCCATAGAATCTTAGCGCCCCCTGAAATTGTCCCGGAAACCCCTGGAAAGTTCGATGGCACCCCCTGAAATGTCGTTTTCCCCGAGATGCAGGTATCGGGGTCTACTGATAGGTTTTAGCGCCTATTTGATAGGTTTTTCCTGCCAAAAGTGGCGTCCCTGGTGTAGATAGCGCCCACCAGGAAGTTTCCCCTTCCACGTCGCCCCCGATAGGCAATCCTGGATCCGCGTATGGGAAGCGACATTTCAGGGAGCGTCATCGACCTTGAGCGGCGTGTCTTTACAATTTCAGAGGGCGCCGATGGTCGATTGGGGGTTGGGGGAGGGGATGGGGGGAGAAGGGTGGGGGGGCACCTAGCCTACTTATTCCCTGGATCCACCCATGGTCCAAAAACAGAAACATAATACTCTTATTGTAAACTCAGACTTTTACGGTACTCTAATTACTTGTGATGCATTATGGGTAGTGTTGGGTACTTTTTTACCAGACCATAAATAAACAGAAACGGCCGCGCCGATCGCCGGCGTTGCCGCGACGTGGACGCAGGGGTGACGCGTGGTGATTTGCTACAACGATGCGTGGAGAAACGGCATGTTAGTAAAGGTAACTTGGTGTTTCATTGATATATATGCAGATGGAATGTCGACATATGTCTCTTACCTAGCTGCATGCAAAATTTCATTTCCCTCCAATGACTCTAACCACCCTAAACCCCGGTGTGAAGCAAAAATGAACTGATAAAATTACCACTGTGAAATGCATTTTACGGCTTATAGCGCGGAAGCCGTAAGAGATAAGTGGGGGGTATGAGTGAGAAAAATGACGGCAACGAAGTTTTCTATCCAGCCGTGTTAAGTTCAATACCGTAGCTATCATGGTCTGGAAACCAGGAGGCTGAGAATAAAAATTTTAAAAACTTATATTTTATTTTTGCCTATAAAATAAAAAGTTTCAGTCTGAAAGTTTTTATCTCTAAATATATAATAAAGGAGGCTATTCTCTCTTATTATTTGAAATGGGAACTAATTTTTATCAATTAGATCGGAAGATATAAGGGTTTGAATGATATTTTGGGAAATGCAGACCTTCACGGAATGGGCCAAAAAGGACCCTTAAATTTCCGTTTTTGTTTTGTTTCTGTGTTTGTGCAGTACTGCACAAACCGGCCTTTAAGTTGATATTTGACTCAGAACCTGAACTGCTGTAGCTTCAGATATTTCGAGCCTGTAGTTAAGACCATGAGTTTTATGCCAAATTTAGGGTGCAAAGTTTAAAAGCTAATTTGGAGCCCTAAATTTAAAGCTTTTTCTTTCCAACTTTTTGTGTGAACTACAAATTTCCCTGATGTAAAAGGGTGCAAGTTTGAAGAGTCTAGATGAATTTGCAAAAAATAGAAAAATAAAAGTTAAAAATCACATAATGCAAAATTCTGGGCAAAATTTTGAAAATTTTGAAAAATGACAACCGTGGTGCTTATTCATTTGGAAGTGCCTTCTATCCACAAAAGTTTTAGGTCTCTGATACCAGCGCTCAGAACAGACAACAACAACAACAAAAATTTTTTTTTTTCCCCGCCTTCTAAAAAAACCTCGGCCTGCGGCCTCGGCAGGTGCCGCTCTGGCGCAGGAGAAGCCGGTGACAATGTACGTTAGCCAAACAGTTCGATTGACAGGCGAGTTTTTTCAGCAGTTTGATACTTATAACAACGCAATGTTGGAGTTTTAGGTTTTGTGTGCTCATTATGGCTCCATTCAATCCCCTGTCTAGGCCCATGTTTTCCTAAATTAGCATGCCTCTGCATACTGCACCACGCTTGCCCTCTGTTCATATCATCAAATAAATAAACACACGCATAATGTTTGTTTTGTTAAGCAAAGACTGGGCATGACGAGAAGAAAGGAGATACAATATAAAATATGATGGGTTTTCCGACGGTATTTCACCCATACCTGCAGATTTTCACCAAATTCAGCCTATTTGTTACCGAGTTATGCCCCAGCTCGAGACCTCAGCCCCACCACCAAACTGATGTCCTGGATCCGCCTATGCTCGAGCTCCTTACCCCAACCCCTTACATATGTCCTGGATCTGCCTATGCTCGAACTCCGTAGCCCCACTTCGATACTGCCCTGGACCCGCTTATGCTTGAACTCCTTAGCCCCTACCCCTAATGATGTCCTGGATCTGCCTATGCTCGAGCTCCCGAGCCCCACCCACGTACTGATGTCCTGAATCCGCTTATGCTCGAGCTCCTTAGCCCCACTCCCGTACTGATGTCCTTGATCCGCTTATGTTTTAACTCTTTAGCCCCTACCTGTTTTAACTCTTTAGCCTCTTGATGTCCTGGATCCGCTTATGCTCGAGCTCCTTAGCCCCACCCCCGTACTGATGTCTTTGATCCGCCTATACTCGAGCCTCTTAGCCCCGGCCCCGTACTGATGTCCTGGATCCGCCTCTGCTCGAGCTCCTTAGCCCGACACCCATACTGATGTCCTGGATCCGCCTATGCTCGAGCTCCTTAGCCCCATCTCCGTACAGATGTCCTGGATTCGCCTATGCTGGATCTCCTAGCCCCATCCCCGTACCGATATGCTGGATCCGCCTATGCTCAAACCCCTTAGCCTCTAATCCCGTACTGATATCCTGGCTCCGCTTATGCTCGAGCTCCTTAGCCCCACCCCCGTACTGATGTCCTGGATCCGCTTATGTTTGAGCTTCTTAGCCCCACCTCTGTACTGATGTCCTTTATCCGCCTATACTCGAACCCCTTAGCCCCACCCCCCGTACTGATGCCCTGGATCCGCCTCTGCTCAGGCTCCTTAGCCCCACACCCATACTGATGTCCTGGATCCGCCTATACTCCAGCTTTTTAGCCCCACCCCCGTACAGATGTCCTGGATCCACCTATGCTCGATCTCCTTAGCCCCACCCCCGTACTGATGTCCTGGATCCGCCTTTACTCAGGACTCCGGAGCCACACCCCTGCACTGATGTCCTGGATCCGCCTATGCTCGGGCTCCTTAGCCCCACCCCCGAACTGATGTCCTGGATCTGCCTATGCTCGAACTCATTAGCCCCTACCCCCTACTGATGTCCTGGATCCGCCTATGCTCGAGCTCCTTACCCCACCTTCTTCCTGATGTCTTGGATCCGCCTATGCTCGAACTCCGTAGCCCCTACCCCCCCCACTGATGTCCTGGATCCGCCTATGCTCGAGCTCCTTACGCCACCCCCTTACTGATGTCCTGGATCCGCCTGTGCTCGAACTTCGTAGCCCCACCTCTGTACTGCCCTGGATCCGTCTATGCTCGAACTACTTAGCCCCCACCCCCTACTGATGTCCTGGATCCGACTATGCTCGAGCTCCCGAGCCCCACCCCCGTACTGATCAGCTGAATCCGCTTATGCTCGGCTTCTTAGCCCCACCACCGTACTGATGTCCTAGATCCGCCTCTGCTCGAGCTCCTTAGCCCCATCCCCGTACTAATATCCTGGATCCGCCTATGCTCGAACTCCGTAGCCCCTACCCCCTACTGATGTCCTGGATCCGCCTATGCTGGAACTCCCGAGTCTCACCCCGTACTGATGTCCTGATTCCGCTAATGCTCAGCTGCTTAGCCCCATCCCCGTACTAATGTCCTGGATCCGCCTATGCTCTAACTCCCTAGCCCGACCCTCGTACCGATGTCCTGGATCCGCCTATGCTCTAACTCCCTAGCCCGACCCTCGTACCGATGTCCTGGATCCGCCTATGCTCTAACTCCCTAGCCCCACCCTCGTACTGATGTCCTGGGTCCGCCTATGCTCGAACTCTTTAGCCCTTACCCCCATGCTGATGTCCTGGATCCGCTTATGCTCGATCTCCTTACCCCCACACCAGTAACGCCCCACCTCCGTGCCCCCCCCGCCCCCGAAACGACATAGGCAGATCCAAGGGGAAAGGGGACAGGTGCCCCCATAGAATCTTAGCGCCCCCTGAAATTGTCCCGGAAACCCCTGGAAAGTTCGATGGCACCCCCTGAAATGTCGTTTTCCCCGAGATGCAGGTATCGGGGTCTACTGATAGGTTTTAGCGCCTATTTGATAGGTTTTTCCTGCCAAAAGTGGCGTCCCTGGTGTAGATAGCGCCCACCAGGAAGTTTCCCCTTCCACGTCGCCCCCGATAGGCAATCCTGGATCCGCGTATGGGAAGCGACATTTCAGGGAGCGTCATCGACCTTGAGCGGCGTGTCTTTACAATTTCAGAGGGCGCCGATGGTCGATTGGGGGTTGGGGGAGGGGATGGGGGGAGAAGGGTGGGGGGCACCTAGCCTACTTATTCCCTGGATCCACCCATGGTCCAAAAACAGAAACATAATACTCTTATTGTAAACTCAGACTTTTACGGTACTCTAATTACTTGTGATGCATTATGGGTAGTGTTGGGTACTTTTTTACCAGACCATAAATAAACAGAAACGGCCGCGCCGATCGCCGGCGTTGCCGCGACGTGGACGCAGGGGTGACGCGTGGTGATTTGCTACAACGATGCGTGGAGAAACGGCATGTTAGTAAAGGTAACTTGGTGTTTCATTGATATATATGCAGATGGAATGTCGACATATGTCTCTTACCTAGCTGCATGCAAAATTTCATTTCCTCCAATGACTCTAACCACCCTAAACCCCGGTGTGAAGCAAAAATGAACTGATAAAATTACCACTGTGAAATGCATTTTACGGCTTATAGCGCGGAAGCCGTAAGAGATAAGTGGGGGGTATGAGTGAGAAAAATGACGGCAACGAAGTTTTCTATCCAGCCGTGTTAAGTTCAATACCGTAGCTATCATGGTCTGGAAACCAGGAGGCTGAGAATAAAAATTTTAAAAACTTATATTTTATTTTTGCCTATAAAATAAAAAGTTTCAGTCTGAAAGTTTTTATCTCTAAATATATAATAAAGGAGGCTATTCTCTCTTATTATTTGAAATGGGAACTAATTTTTATCAATTAGATCGGAAGATATAAGGGTTTGAATGATATTTTGGGAAATGCAGACCTTCACGGAATGGGCCAAAAAGGACCCTTAAATTTCCGTTTTTGTTTTGTTTCTGTGTTTGTGCAGTACTGCACAAACCGGCCTTTAAGTTGATATTTGACTCAGAACCTGAACTGCTGTAGCTTCAGATATTTCGAGCCTGTAGTTAAGACCATGAGTTTTATGCCAAATTTAGGGTGCAAAGTTTAAAAGCTAATTTGGAGCCCTAAATTTAAAGCTTTTTCTTTCCAACTTTTTGTGTGAACTACAAATTTCCCTGATGTAAAAGGGTGCAAGTTTGAAGAGTCTAGATGAATTTGCAAAAAATAGAAAAATAAAAGTTAAAAATCACATAATGCAAAATTCTGGGCAAAATTTTGAAAATTTTGAAAAATGACAACCGTGGTGCTTATTCATTTGGAAGTGCCTTCTATCCACAAAAGTTTTAGGTCTCTGATACCAGCGCTCAGAACAGACAACAACAACAACAACAACAACAAAACAACAACACCAAAATAATACGTATTTTGTCACGGCTACAAACCACGAAAAAAAACCGTTTCTACTTCGTGTCACCGGCTTCACAAAACCTCGGCCTGCGGCCTCGGCAGGTGCCGCTCTGGCGCAGGAGAAGCCGGTGACAATGTACGTTAGCCAAACAGTTCGATTGACAGGCGAGTTTTTTCAGCAGTTTGATACTTATAACAACGCAATGTTGGAGTTTTAGGTTTTGTGTGCTCATTATGGCTCCATTCAATCCCCTGTCTAGGCCCATGTTTTCCTAAATTAGCATGCCTCTGCATACTGCACCACGCTTGCCCTCTGTTCATATCATCAAATAAATAAACACACGCATAATGTTTGTTTTGTTAAGCAAAGACTGGGCATGACGAGAAGAAAGGAGATACAATATAAAATATGATGGGTTTTCCGACGGTATTTCACCCATACCTGCAGATTTTCACCAAATTCAGCCTATTTGTTACCGAGTTATGCCCCAGCTCGAGACCTCAGCCCCACCACCAAACTGATGTCCTGGATCCGCCTATGCTCGAGCTCCTTACCCCAACCCCTTACATATGTCCTGGATCTGCCTATGCTCGAACTCCGTAGCCCCACTTCGATACTGCCCTGGACCCGCTTATGCTTGAACTCCTTAGCCCCTACCCCTAATGATGTCCTGGATCTGCCTATGCTCGAGCTCCCGAGCCCCACCCACGTACTGATGTCCTGAATCCGCTTATGCTCGAGCTCCTTAGCCCCACTCCCGTACTGATGTCCTTGATCCGCTTATGTTTTAACTCTTTAGCCCCTACCTGTTTTAACTCTTTAGCCTCTTGATGTCCTGGATCCGCTTATGCTCGAGCTCCTTAGCCCCACCCCCGTACTGATGTCTTTGATCCGCCTATACTCGAGCCTCTTAGCCCCGGCCCCGTACTGATGTCCTGGATCCGCCTCTGCTCGAGCTCCTTAGCCCGACACCCATACTGATGTCCTGGATCCGCCTATGCTCGAGCTCCTTAGCCCCATCTCCGTACAGATGTCCTGGATTCGCCTATGCTGGATCTCCTAGCCCCATCCCCGTACCGATATGCTGGATCCGCCTATGCTCAAACCCCTTAGCCTCTAATCCCGTACTGATATCCTGGCTCCGCTTATGCTCGAGCTCCTTAGCCCCACCCCCGTACTGATGTCCTGGATCCGCTTATGTTTGAGCTTCTTAGCCCCACCTCTGTACTGATGTCCTTTATCCGCCTATACTCGAACCCCTTAGCCCCACCCCCGTACTGATGCCCTGGATCCGCCTCTGCTCGAGCTCCTTAGCCCCACACCCATACTGATGTCCTGGATCCGCCTATACTCCAGCTTTTTAGCCCCACCCCCGTACAGATGTCCTGGATCCACCTATGCTCGATCTCCTTAGCCCCACCCCCGTACTGCCAACCAACCCCCACTATGTCCTGGATCCGCCTTTGCTCAGGAACGCCTGAGCCACACCCCTGCACTGATGTCCTGGATCCGCCTATGCTCGAGCTCCTTAGCCCCACCCCCGAACTGATGTCCTGGATCTGCCTATGCTCGAACTCATTAGCCCCTACCCCCTACTGATGTCCTGGATCCGCCTATGCTCGAGCTCCTTACCCCACCTTCTTCCTGATGTCTTGGATCCGCCTATGCTCGAACTCCGTAGCCCCTACCCCCACCCACTGATGTCCTGGATCCGCCTATGCTCGAGCTCCTTACGCCACCCCCTTACTGATGTCCTGGATCCGCCTGTGCTCGAACTTCGTAGCCCCACCTCTGTACTGCCCTGGATCCGTCTATGCTCGAACTACTTAGCCCCCACCCCCTACTGATGTCCTGGATCCGACTATGCTCGAGCTCCCGAGCCCCACCCCCGTACTGATCAGCTGAATCCGCTTATGCTCGAGCTTCTTAGCCCCACCACCGTACTGATGTCCTAGATCCGCCTCTGCTCGAGCTCCTTAGCCCCATCCCCGTACTAATATCCTGGATCCGCCTATGCTCGAACTCCGTAGCCCCTACCCCCCTACTGATGTCCTGGATCCGCCTATGCTGGAACTCCCGAGTCTCACCCCGTACTGATGTCCTGATTCCGCTAATGCTCAGCTGCTTAGCCCCATCCCCGTACTAATGTCCTGGATCCGCCTATGCTCTAACTCCCTAGCCCGACCCTCGTACCGATGTCCTGGATCCGCCTATGCTCTAACTCCCTAGCCCGACCCTCGTACCGATGTCCTGGATCCGCCTATGCTCTAACTCCCTAGCCCCACCCTCGTACTGATGTCCTGGGTCCGCCTATGCTCGAACTCTTTAGCCCTTACCCCCATGCTGATGTCCTGGATCCGCTTATGCTCGATCTCCTTACCCCCCACACCAGTAACGCCCCACCTCCGTGCCCCCCCGCCCCCGAAACGACATAGGCAGATCCAAGGGGAAAGGGGACAGGTGCCCCCCATAGAATCTTAGCGCCCCCTGAAATTGTCCCGGAAACCCCTGGAAAGTTCGATGGCACCCCCTGAAATGTCGTTTTCCCCGAGATGCAGGTATCGGGGTCTACTGATAGGTTTTAGCGCCTATTTGATAGGTTTTTCCTGCCAAAAGTGGCGTCCCTGGTGTAGATAGCGCCCACCAGGAAGTTTCCCCTTCCACGTCGCCCCCGATAGGCAATCCTGGATCCGCGTATGGGAAGCGACATTTCAGGGAGCGTCATCGACCTTGAGCGGCGTGTCTTTACAATTTCAGAGGGCGCCGATGGTCGATTGGGGGTTGGGGGAGGGGATGGGGGGAGAAGGGTGGGGGGGGCACCTAGCCTACTTATTCCCTGGATCCACCCATGGTCCAAAAACAGAAACATAATACTCTTATTGTAAACTCAGACTTTTACGGTACTCTAATTACTTGTGATGCATTATGGGTAGTGTTGGGTACTTTTTACCAGACCATAAATAAACAGAAACGGCCGCGCCGATCGCCGGCGTTGCCGCGACGTGGACGCAGGGGTGACGCGTGGTGATTTGCTACAACGATGCGTGGAGAAACGGCATGTTAGTAAAGGTAACTTGGTGTTTCATTGATATATATGCAGATGGAATGTCGACATATGTCTCTTACCTAGCTGCATGCAAAATTTCATTTCCTCCAATGACTCTAACCACCCTAAACCCCGGTGTGAAGCAAAAATGAACTGATAAAATTACCACTGTGAAATGCATTTTACGGCTTATAGCGCGGAAGCCGTAAGAGATAAGTGGGGGTATGAGTGAGAAAAATGACGGCAACGAAGTTTTCTATCCAGCCGTGTTAAGTTCAATACCGTAGCTATCATGGTCTGGAAACCAGGAGGCTGAGAATAAAAATTTTAAAAACTTATATTTTATTTTTGCCTATAAAATAAAAAGTTTCAGTCTGAAAGTTTTTATCTCTAAATATATAATAAAGGAGGCTATTCTCTCTTATTATTTGAAATGGGAACTAATTTTTATCAATTAGATCGGAAGATATAAGGGTTTGAATGATATTTTGGGAAATGCAGACCTTCACGGAATGGGCCAAAAAGGACCCTTAAATTTCCGTTTTTGTTTTGTTTCTGTGTTTGTGCAGTACTGCACAAACCGGCCTTTAAGTTGATATTTGACTCAGAACCTGAACTGCTGTAGCTTCAGATATTTCGAGCCTGTAGTTAAGACCATGAGTTTTATGCCAAATTTAGGGTGCAAAGTTTAAAAGCTAATTTGGAGCCCTAAATTTAAAGCTTTTTCTTTCCAACTTTTTGTGTGAACTACAAATTTCCCTGATGTAAAAGGGTGCAAGTTTGAAGAGTCTAGATGAATTTGCAAAAAATAGAAAAATAAAAGTTAAAAATCACATAATGCAAAATTCTGGGCAAAATTTTGAAAATTTTGAAAATTGACAACCGTGGTGCTTATTCATTTGGAAGTGCCTTCTATCCACAAAAGTTTTAGGTCTCTGATACCAGCGCTCAGAACAGACAACAACAACAACAACAGACAACAACAAAAAACAAAAACTAAATAACGTTTCTTGTTACGCAAAAACAACAGACAACAGACGAGACCGGAAAAGTCAGAATAGAAGCCGTTTCTTACTTCGTTCGTCACCGGCTTCGACAAACCTCGGCCTGCGGCCTCGGCAGGTGCCGCTCTGGCGCAGGAGAAGCCGGTGACAATGTACGTTAGCCAAACAGTTCGATTGACAGGCGAGTTTTTTCAGCAGTTTGATACTTATAACAACGCAATGTTGGAGTTTTAGGTTTTGTGTTCTCATTATGGCTCCATTCAATCCCCTGTCTAGGCCCATGTTTTCCTAAATTAGCATGCCTCTGCATACTGCACCACGCTTGCCCTCTGTTCATATCATCAAATAAATAAACACACGCATAATGTTTGTTTTGTTAAGCAAAGACTGGGCATGACGAGAAGAAAGGAGATACAATATAAAATATGATGGGTTTTCCGACGGTATTTCACCCATACCTGCAGATTTTCACCAAATTCAGCCTATTTGTTACCGAGTTATGCCCCAGCTCCAGACCTCAGCCCCACCACCGAACTGATGTCCTGGATCCGCCTATGCTCGAGCTCCTTACCCCAACCCCTTACATATGTCCTGGATCTGCCTATGCTCGAACTCCGTAGCCCCACTTCTATACTGCCCTGGACCCGCTTATGCTTGAACTCCTTAGCCCCTACCCCTAATGATGTCCTGGATCTGCCTATGCTCGAGCTCCCGAGCCCCACCCACGTACTGATGTCCTGAATCCGCTTATGCTCGAGCTCCTTAGCCCCACTCCCGTACTGATGTCCTTGATCCGCTTATGTTTTAACTCTTTAGCCCCTACCTGTTTTAACTCTTTAGCCTCTTGATGTCCTGGATCCGCTTATGCTCGAGCTCCTTAGCCCCACCCCCGTACTGATGTCTTTGATCCGCCTATACTCGAGCCTCTTAGCCCCGACCCCGTACTGATGTCCTGGATCCGCCTCTGCTCGAGCTCCTTAGCCCGACACCCATACTGATGTCCTGGATCCGCCTATGCTCGAGCTCCTTAGCCCCATCTCCGTACAGATGTCCTGGATCCGCCTATGCTGGATCTCCTAGCCCCATCCCCGTACCGATATGCTGGATCCGCCTATGCTCAAACCCCTTAGCCTCTAACCCCGTACTGATATCCTGGCTCCGCTTATGCTCGAGCTCCTTAGCCCCACACCCATACTGATGTCCTGGATCCGCCTATGCTCGAGCTTCTATAGCCCCACCCCTGTACAGATGTCCTGGATCCACCTATGCTCGATCTCCTTAGCCCCACCCCCGTACTGATGTCCTGGATCCGCCTTTACTCAGGCTCCGGAGCCCCACACCCTGCACTGATGTCCTGGATCCGACTATGCTCGAGCTCTTTAGCCCCACCCCCGAACTGATGTCCTGGATCTGCCTATGCTCGAACTCCGTAGCCCCACCTCCGTACTGCCCTGGATTCGCCTATACTCAAACTCTTTATTCCCTACCACCCTACTAATGTCCTGGATCCGCCTATGCTGGAACGCCCGAGCCCCACCACCGTACTGATGTCCTCGATCCGCCTATGCTCGAGCTCCTTAGCCCCACCCCCGTACTGAGGTCCTGGATCCGCCTTTGCTGGAGCTCCTTAGCCCCTACCCCGTACTGATGTCCTGGATCCGCCTATGCTCGAGCTCCTTACCCCACCTTCTTCCTGATGTCTTGGATCCGCCTATGCTCGAACTCCGTAGCCCCTACCCCCCACCCCCCACTGATGTCCTGGATCCGCCTATGCTCGAGCTCCTTACCCTACCCCCTTACTGATGTCCTGGATCCGCCTGTGCTCGAACTTCGTAGCCCCACCTCTGTACTGCCCTGGATCCGCCTATGCTCGAACTACTTAGCCCCCACCCCCTGCTGATGTCCTGGATCCGACTATGCTCGAGCTCCCGAGCCCCACCCCCGTACTGATCAGCTGAATCCGCTTATGCTCGAGCTTCTTAGCCCCACCACCGTACTGATATCCTAGATCCGCCTCTGCTCGAGCTCCTTAGCCCCATCCCTGTACTAATATCCTGGATCCGCCTATGCTCGAACTCCGTAGCCCCTACCCCCTACTAATGTCCTGGATCCGCCTATGCTGGAACTTCCGAGTCTCACCCCGTACTGATGTCCTGAATCCGCTAATGCTCAGCTGCTTAGACCCATCCCCGTACTAATGTCCTGGATCCGCCTATGCTCTAACTCCCTAGCCCGACCCTCGTACCGATGTCCTGGATCCGCCTATGCCCTAACTCACTAGCCCGACCCTCGTACCGATGTCCTGGATCCGCCTTTGCTCTAACTCCCTAGCCCCACCCTCGTACTGATGTCCTGGGTCCGCCTATGCTCGAACTCTTTAGCCATTATCCCCATGCTGATGTCCTGGATCCGCTTATGCTCGATCTCCTTACCCCCACACCAGTAACGCCCCACCTCCGTGCCCCCCCGCCCCCGAAACGACATAGGCGGATCCAAGGGGAAAGGGGACAGGTGCCCACCATAGAATGTTAGCGCCCCCTGAAATTGTCCCGGAAACCCCTGGAAAGTTCGATGGCACCCCCTGAAATGTCGTTTTCCCCGAGATGCAGGTATCGGGGTCTACTGATAGGTTTTAGCGCCTACTTGATAGGTTTTTCCGGCCAAAAGTGGCGTCCCTGGTGTAGATAGCGCCCACCAGGAAGTTTCCCCTTCCACCTCGCCCCCGATAGGCAATCCTGGATCCGCGTATGGGAAGCGACATTTCAGGGAGCGTCATTCGCCTTGAGAGCCGTGTCTTTACAATTTCAGAGGGCGCCGATGGCCGATTGGGGGTTGGGGAGGGGATGGGGGAGAAGGGTGGGGGGGCACCTAGCCTACTTATTCCCTGGATCCACCCTTGGTCCAAAAACAGAAACATAATACTCTTATTGTAAACTCAGACTTTTACGGTACTCTAATTACTTGTGATGCATTATGGGTAGTGTTGGGTACTTTTTTACCAGACCATAAATAAACAGAAACGGCCGCGCCGATCGCCGGCGTTGCCGCGACGTGGACGCAGGGGTGACGCGTGGTGATTTGCTACAACGATGCGTGGAGAAACGGCATGTTAGTAAAGGTAACTTGGTGTTTCATTGATATATATGCAGATGGAATGTCGACATATGTTTCTTACCTAGCTGCATGCAAAATTTCATTTCCCTCCAATGACTCTAACCACCCTAAACCCCGGTGTGAAGCAAAAATGAACTGATAAAATTACCACTGTGAAATGCATTTTACGGCTTATAGCGCGGAAGCCGTAAGAGATAAGTGGGGGGTATGAGTGAGAAAAATGACGGCAACGAAATTTTCTATCCAGCCGTGTTAAGTTCAATACCGTAGCTATCATGGTCTGGAAACCAGGGGGCTGAGAATAAAAATTTTAAAAACTTATATTTTATTTTTGCCTATAAAATAAAAAGTTTCAGTCTGAAAGTTTTTATCTCTAAATATATAATAAAGGAGGCTATTCTCTCTTATTATCTGAAATGGGAACTAATTTTTATCAATTAGATCGGAAGATATAAGGGTTTGAATGATATTTTGGGAAATGCAGACCTTCACGGAATGGGCCAAAAAGGACCCTTAAATTTCCGTTTTTGTTTTGTTTCTGTGTTTGTGCAGTACTGCACAAACCGGCCTTTAAGTTGATATTTGACTCAGAACCTGAACTGCTGTAGCTTTAGATATTTCGAGCCTGTAGTTTAGACCATGAGTTTTATGCCAAATTTAGGGTGCAAAGTTTAAAAGCTAATTTAGAGCCCTAAATTTAAAGCTTTTTCTTTCCAACTTTTTGTGTGAACTACAAATTTCCGTGATGTAAAAGGGTGCAAGTTTGAAGAGTCTAGATGAATTAGCAAAAAATAGAAAAATAAAAGTTAAAAATCACATAATGCAAAATTCTGGGCAAAATTTTGAAAATTTTGAAAATTGACAACCGTGGTGCCTATTCATTTGGAAGTGCCTTCTATCCACAAAAGTTTTAGGTCTCTGATACCAGCGCTCAGAACAGACAACAACAACAACAACAGACAACCTCGGCCTGCGGCCTCGGCAAGTGCCGCTCTGGCGCAGGAGAAGCCGGTGACAATGTACGTTAGCCAAACAGTTCGATTGACAGGCGAGTTTTTTCAGCAGTTTGATACTTATAACAACGCAATGTTGGAGTCTTAGGTTTTGTGTTCTCATTATGGCTCCATTCAATCCCCTGTCTAGGCCCATATTTTCCTAAATTAGCATGTCTCTGCATACTGCACCACGCTTGCCCTCTGTTCATATCATCAAATAAATAAACACACGCATAATGTTTGTTTTGTTAAGCAAAGACTGGGCATGACGAGAAGAAAGGAGGTCCAATATAAAATATGATGGGTTTTCCGACGGTATTTCACCCATACCTGCAGATTTTCACCAAATTCAGCCTATTTGTTACCGAGTTATGCCCCAGCTCCAGACCTCAGCCCCACCACCGAACTGATGTCCTGGATCCGCCTATGCTCGAGCTCCTTACCCCAACCCCTTACATATGTCCTGGATCTGCCTATGCTCGAACTCCGTAGCCCCACCTCTATACTGCCCTGAACCCGCCTATGCTTGAACTCCTTAGCCTCTACCCCTAATGATGTCCTGGATCCGCCTATGCTCGAGCTCCCGAGCCCCACCCACGTACTGATGTCCTGAATCCACTTATGCTCGAGCTCCTTAGCCCCACTCCCGTACTGATGTCCTGAATCCGCTTATGTTTTAACTCTTTAGCCCCTACCTGTTTTAACTCTTTAGCCTCTTGATGTCCTGGATCCGCTTATGCTCGAGCTCCTTAGCCCCACCCCCGTATTGATGTCTTTGCTCCGCCTATACTCGAGCCCCTTAGCCCCGACCCCGTACTGATGTCCTGGATACGCCTCTGCTCGAGCTCCTTAGCCCGACACCCATACTGATGTCCTGGATCCGCCTATGCTCGAGCTCCTTAGCCCCATCTCCGTACAGATGTCCTGGATCCGCCTATGCTGGATCTCCTAGCCCCATCCCCGTACCGATATGCTGGATCCGCCTATGCTCAAACCCCTTAGCCTCTAACCCCGTACTGATATCCTGGCTCCGCTTATGCTCGAGCTCCTTAGCCCCACACCCATACTGATGTCCTGGATCCGCCTATACTCCAGCTCTATAGCCCCACCCCCGTACAGATGTCCTGGATCCACCTATGCTCGATCTCCTTAGCCCCACCCCCGTACTGATGTCCTGGATCCGCCTTTACTCAGGCTCCGGAGCCACACCCCTGCACTGATGTCCTGGATCCGACTATGCTCGAGCTCCTTAGCCCCACCCCCGAACTGATGTCCTGGATCTGCCTATGCTCGAACTCCGTAGCCCCACCTCCGTACTGCCCTGGATTCGCCTATACTCAAACTCTTTATTCCCTACCACCCTACTAATGTCCTGGATCCGCCTATGCTGGAACGCCCGAGCCCCACCACCGTACTGATGTCCTCGATCCGCCTATGCTCGAGCTCCTTAGCCCCACCCCTGTACTGAGGCCTGGATCCGCCTTTGCTGGAGCTCCTTAGCCCCACCCCCGTACTGATGTCCTGGATCCGCCTATGCTCGAGCTCCTTACCCCACCTTCTTCCTGATGTCTTGGATCCGCCTATGCTCGAACTCCGTAGCCCCTACCCCCACCCCCCACTGATGTCCTGGATCCGCCTATGCTCGAGCTCCTTACCCTACCCCCTTACTGATGTCCTGGATCCGCCTGTGCTCGAACTTCGTAGCCCCACCTCTGTACTGCCCTGGATCCGCCTATGCTCGAACTACTTAGCCCCCACCCCCTGCTGATGTCCTGGATCCGACTATGCTCGAGCTCCCGAGCCCCACCCCCGTACTGATCAGCTGAATCCGCTTATGCTCGAGCTTCTTAGCCCCACCACCGTACTGATATCCTAGATCCGCCTCTGCTCGAGCTCCTTAGCCCCATCCCTGTACTAATATCCTGGATCCGCCTATGCTCGAACTCCGTAGCCCCTACCCCCTACTAATGTCCTGGATCCGCCTATGCTGGAACTTCCGAGTCTCACCCCGTACTGATGTCCTGAATCCGCTAATGCTCAGCTGCTTAGACCCATCCCCGTACTAATGTCCTGGATCCGCCTATGCTCTAACTCCCTAGCCCGACCCTCGTACCGATGTCCTGGATCCGCCTATGCCCTAACTCACTAGCCCGACCCTCGTACCGATGTCCTGGATCCGCCTTTGCTCTAACTCCCTAGCCCCACCCTCGTACTGATGTCCTGGGTCCGCCTATGCTCGAACTCTTTAGCCATTATCCCCATGCTGATGTCCTGGATCCGCTTATGCTCGATCTCCTTACCCCCCACACCAGTAACGCCCCACCTCCGTGCCCCCCCGCCCCGAAACGACATAGGCGGATCCAAGGGGAAAGGGGACAGGTGCCCACCATAGAATGTTAGCGCCCCCTGAAATTGTCCCGGAAACCCCTGGAAAGTTCGATGGCACCCCCTGAAATGTCGTTTTCCCCGAGATGCAGGTATCGGGGTCTACTGATAGGTTTTAGCGCCTACTTGATAGGTTTTTCCGGCCAAAAGTGGCGTCCCTGGTGTAGATAGCGCCCACCAGGAAGTTTCCCCTTCCACCTCGCCCCCGATAGGCAATCCTGGATCCGCGTATGGGAAGCGACATTTCAGGGAGCGTCATTCGCCTTGAGAGCCGTGTCTTTACAATTTCAGAGGGCGCCGATGGCCGATTGGGGGTTGGGGAGGGGATGGGGGAGAAGGGTGGGGGGGGCACCTAGCCTACTTATTCCCTGGATCCACCCTTGGTCCAAAAACAGAAACATAATACTCTTATTGTAAACTCAGACTTTTACGGTACTCTAATTACTTGTGATGCATTATGGGTAGTGTTGGGTACTTTTTTACCAGACCATAAATAAACAGAAACGGCCGCGCCGATCGCCGGCGTTGCCGCGACGTGGACGCAGGGGTGACGCGTGGTGATTTGCTACAACGATGCGTGGAGAAACGGCATGTTAGTAAAGGTAACTTGGTGTTTCATTGATATATATGCAGATGGAATGTCGACATATGTTTCTTACCTAGCTGCATGCAAAATTTCATTTCCCTCCAATGACTCTAACCACCCTAAACCCCGGTGTGAAGCAAAAATGAACTGATAAAATTACCACTGTGAAATGCATTTTACGGCTTATAGCGCGGAAGCCGTAAGAGATAAGTGGGGGGTATGAGTGAGAAAAATGACGGCAACGAAATTTTCTATCCAGCCGTGTTAAGTTCAATACCGTAGCTATCATGGTCTGGAAACCAGGGGCTGAGAATAAAAATTTTAAAAACTTATATTTTATTTTTGCCTATAAAATAAAAAGTTTCAGTCTGAAAGTTTTTATCTCTAAATATATAATAAAGGAGGCTATTCTCTCTTATTATCTGAAATGGGAACTAATTTTTATCAATTAGATCGGAAGATATAAGGGTTTGAATGATATTTTGGGAAATGCAGACCTTCACGGAATGGGCCAAAAAGGACCCTTAAATTTCCGTTTTTGTTTTGTTTCTGTGTTTGTGCAGTACTGCACAAACCGGCCTTTAAGTTGATATTTGACTCAGAACCTGAACTGCTGTAGCTTTAGATATTTCGAGCCTGTAGTTTAGACCATGAGTTTTATGCCAAATTTAGGGTGCAAAGTTTAAAAGCTAATTTAGAGCCCTAAATTTAAAGCTTTTTCTTTCCAACTTTTTGTGTGAACTACAAATTTCCGTGATGTAAAAGGGTGCAAGTTTGAAGAGTCTAGATGAATTAGCAAAAAATAGAAAAATAAAAGTTAAAAATCACATAATGCAAAATTCTGGGCAAAATTTTGAAAATTTTGAAAATTGACAACCGTGGTGCCTATTCATTTGGAAGTGCCTTCTATCCACAAAAGTTTTAGGTCTCTGATACCAGCGCTCAGAACAGACAACAACAACAACAACAGACAACGACGACGACGAGACCGGAAAAACTGTCAGAATAGAAGCCGTTTCTTACTTCGTTCGTCACCGGCTTCTGACGACGACGACGAGACCGGAAAAACTGTCAGAATAGAAGCCGTTTCTTACTTCCGTTCGTCACCGGCTTCTGACAACGACGACGAGACCGGAAAAACTGTCAGAATAGAAGCCGTTTCTTACTTCGTTCGTCACCGGCTTCTGACAATACTGTTTGGAAGGCTCTGCATTGCACATTCTCATGAGGTAAAATACAATACAAGGTATGAAACTGCACCCAGCGAGGCAACAAATCATATTTAAGAACAGGGGAAACAATTACAAAACACCATCACTTCAGTGAATATTATTAAATATAAAAATAGCACTGTCAACGTGTACTTAAAAGCCAGAGTTTATAAATACTAACCGGCTAAAAAGATATTGCACCTTCTGGTCCCTACTGATTGGCACTAAACCACAGCCTGGGATAAGGTGGACGCCGCAGTTTGCACAATCCGTTGAGCATTTCTACGTCTGCTGCTCTCTTGGTGCCCACCTGCATAAAAACAACTGCTGTATCACACACACGGTCCAGAACCGTTCCAACAAAGTTGAGGGTTCTGAAGCTGCTGGAAACCATCATTTCTGCCCGCCTCTGTGACCATTCGTTAATGAAGTGATCGGTTGTGCCAGCACAGATCGGTCAGATCAGCGCGAAGAGCTGCTCGATCCGATTCAGCATATCGTCATCATCTAAGGAGGCCGATCCCTCCGCTGCTTCTCCAGCATCGCTGACGTGCTCAGTCGAAGGTTCCTGGCCGCCAGACCTGGGTAGCTTCCAGGCCGGATCAGGAGCTTCAGTTGCTACGGGAAGGCCGCGCTTCCGGTCGTTTACCGCTTGGGATTCGGGAGACCGTTGGCGACGAACCGACGAGGAGTCTACCACTCGAGGCTCGGGAGCCCGTTGGCGACGAACTCTCGAGGAGTTTACCGTTGGGGATTCGGGAACCCGTTGTCGGCGAACCCTCGGGGTGCTCACGGTGGGGGGTTCGAGGAGCCGTTGCAGAAGAACTCTCGGGGAGGTTGCTTGTCGGGGCCTGGGAACCCGGTGGCGACGGACACACGGGGAGTCTACCGCTGGGGATTCAACAGCCCGTTGGTGATGAACCCTCGGGGAGTTTACCATTGGAGGTTGGGCAATCTCTTTTTGACGAATCGGCGGGGAACTTACCACTGGAAGTTCGGGAGCCCGTTGGCGACTAACCCTCGAGGAACTTGACTGTCGGGGCTCGTGAGCCCATTGGTGACGGACACTCGGAGAACTTGCCTGCCGTGGCTCTGGAGCCCGTTGGCGACGGACACTCGAGGATTTTGCCTTTGGGGTTTGGGTAGCCTGTTGTCGACGAACCCTAAGGGACTTTGACGCTAGGGGTTTGGCAACCTCTCGGCGACGAATCGATGGGGAGCTTACCACTGGAGGTTCGAGAGCCCATCGATGACTAACCCTCGGGGAGCTCACCGTTGCAAACTCGGGATCTCGTTGGGAAAGAACCGGTTCGGAGCTTACCACGCCGGGCTCAGGAGCCTGTCGGTGACGAACCCTCCGGGAATTTTCTGGTGGAGGTTCCACAACCCGTTGGGGATGAACCGATGGGGATCTTGTCACCCGAGGTTCAAGAACCTGTTGGCGGCGAACCCTCGAGGAACCTGGCTGTTGGGACTCAGGGGCCCGTTGGCGACGGGCACGCGAGGAATCTGCCGTTGAGGATTTTGAAATCGGTTGGAGATAAACCCTCGCGGAGCTTGCCTGTCGGGGCTTGGAAACCTGCTGGAAGCTAACGGACGTTGCGGTAATCCCTCGGTAGTCGGGAGATCTTTGGGAACGAGCCCTCGCGGAGCTTGCCTGTCGGGGCCCGGCAGAACGCTGGTGGCGAACCCACGGGGAGTTACGTGTTGGTTCAGGAACCCGTTGGGAACGAGCCAACGGGGAGCTTACCCTTGGAGGTTCGGGATGAACCGAATGGGAGTTTACCACTCGCGGTTCGAGAACCCTTTGGGGACGAACCCTCTGGGAGCTTGTCTGTTGTGGCTTAGGAGCCCACTGTTGACGAATCCACGGGGAGTATTCTGGTGGGGTTTCGGCAAGCGGTTGCGGATGATCCGATGGGGAGTTTGTCACTGGTGGTTCGGGAACCCTCGAGGAATTTGACTGTTGGAACTCGGGGACCCGTTCGCGACGGACACACGAGGAGACTATCGTTGGGGGTTCTGCAACCCGTTGGGAGCAAACTGACGGGGCGGTAACCCCCCGGTAGTTTGGATATCTCTGGGGACGAACCCTCGGGTAGCTTACCTGCCGGGACTCGAGAAAAGGCTGGTGACGAACCCACGGGGAGTTTATCGTTGGGGGTTCGGAAACCCGTTGGGATGGTTTCGATGGGGATTTAGATACTTGAGGTTCGGAAGCCCTCTGTGGACGAACCCTCGTGGAGCTTGTCTGTTGGGGCTCGGAATCCCATGAGTGACGAACCCACGGGGCGTCTACCGTTGGAGGTTCGATGACCTGTTGGGAACAAACTGACGGGAAGTCTACCACTGGGGATTCGGGAGCCCATTGGGGACGAATCCATGGAGAGTTTGTCTGTTGGGGCTCGGAAGTCCATTGGTGATGAACCCACGGGGAGTCTACCGTTGGGGGTTCGATAACCTGTTGGGAACAACCTGACGGGAAGTCTACCACTGGGGACTCGTTAGCCCATTGGGCATGAATCCACGGATAGCTTGCCTGTTGGGGCTCGGGAACCCGTTGGGGACGAACCCACGGAGAGTCTACCGTTGGGGGTTCGATGACCTGTTGGGAACAAACTGATGGGAAGTTTACCACCGGGGTTTCGGGAGCCCATTGGGGATCAATCCATGGATAGCTTGGCTGTTGGGGCTCGGGAACCCGTTGGGGACGAACCCATGGGGAACTTATCGTTGGGAGTTCGGGAACCTTTTGAGGACGAACCCAGGGGAGTTACTCGCTGGAGGTTCGGCGGTAAGGACGGACCATGTTGGCATACTGAGGCTGGAAGAAGAGGGCGCTGGATAGTGTAGCTGCTGTCCATCCCATCTCCAGTGGTCTGAAAAAGAAATACATTAGTGCTTAGCATGATCCAGCAAGTCAGTTTTTACCAGTCCTGATTAGTTCAAAGCACTATACCGGCGAATGTCAGGTCCAGAATGCTCTGTTGGAACTGTGAAGTATACTAAACTGTACGTCTTTCAAGTGTAATAAAACCTGCACAAAGTCTACCACAGCATGATTGCCTAAAATATGTTCTAGAGGGACCAGCGGGAAGAACCGACGTAGACATCGCTTCGCTGGTCACAACTATCCGTCTAAGACAAAACATGCTGAACAGTGAGGCGGCTGCCACAGTGCAAACAGAGTTTGGGGGCAGAAGTACTCAGGTAGTGTGCGTGAGTGGCAAAGTAGTAGCTGATCAGAAAACTCACAAACCTTACAACATTTCTATCGTCACAGAAAACGAAATCAACTCGACCTACGGGACGTGCCTTTTTCTAATCGAACTTCTCCGATGGGACAATGGCTGTGTAAGGAGACATGTTTGTTATATCGTGACATATGTGTTAGGAGACATATGAGTGATCTGATATGTGTATATGTTGCGCGATCTGATGCGTGTATGGGGGAGGGGGAGAAATAGGGGAGCTGGGGTCCATTGATGAGATCTACATGGGAGGAGGAGTATGGATACGGTAATCGCCATGTGCGTTGTATGTATGTATTGAGATGCTCATCGTACTAGTGTGTTGATGGTGAATAAGTGTTGAGTTCCAGATACGGACTCCGTATCAGTATTATGTAGCCTAGTTAGGCTCACCTCTTTCCCTCTGCTTCGTCTGTGACTCACTTCTTTACGCTCGATGGATGGACAAAGGCGCTTTAAGAAGACGTTTGGCTCTGCAGGCCACCTGGTCTGTTATTCAACATCTATAAGTACTCTGAATGGCGCTTTAACAACCGTCCCGGTGGGCCTCCGAGCATAGGCGGATCCAGAATTGTTGATCGGTGGGGGGGCGCCATCCGGACCAGGGGGCGCCACTTTTGACCAACAAGACCTATCAGGTGGGCGCAAAATCTTATCGGTGGGCGCCGATTTTTGCATCCTGGGGGTGGGGGGGGTGCTGGGAAGTGACATTATTTCAGGGGGCGCCATCGACCTTTCGGGGGCGTCGTGACCATTTCAGGGACCGCCGAGGGTCGATTGGGGGCACGTGCCCCCTTTGCCCCCTGGATTCGCCTATGCCTCTGAGCCACCTTCGCCCTGGTTGGGGTATTCAAACACCCGCCCCCTCCCTCGAATACGGTCCAATGCGGGATAGCGAAAAAACGTGAACGCTAGTGGATAGCATATCAAGATTAATTCAGAAACTAAACCATTCATTTTTTGGCTCAGCTCAATATTTAGGTTATGACAGGTCAAAGAAGGTGGTATGTTATGGAAGAGTTTCTGGGCCTGGGCGTCTGACGGAGTTGAATTAGAATCATTTTAGGCACCATTCGCTTCCTCTTGTTACGGCAATCGAATACTGTATGCTACGACCATTACAGTGTCCCAAAATACCACTTTTTCGTCCGTGCAAGCTTGCCGGTTGGCGCCGCATTCTCCTTTGAGTTAATAATGAGCATGAAAAATTTGGATTCGATCCTTTGAGGTTTGGTCCCCCGCCCCCCAAACTGGTGAAAATCGAAAATCGTTGTATTGGATTGAAAATGGGTTCATTTGAAAGCTTATGACAGAAGAAAACATCTTTCTTTCATACAAATTGATGTAAAACCTTTTCTTCATCTTTTATAGAGCTATGAAGTTCCGAATTGCGGGATCACTGGCCAGAGGCGGATCTAATAAACTTGTTTTGAGGGCAACATGAGCAAAATGAGAAAACGGTGACTTTATCAAGAAAATGGGCCAAAATCGGCCCAAAGTGCGTAGAGTTTTATCACTTTTATGGGGATAGCTGGATTGGTTTTCCTTGCATCCGCCACTGACACGGACATGAAAAATTATATATTGTGCTTCGCCTGATTTCGGGAAACAAAGCCATTTACGGCACCACTACGGATATAAGTGCTTGGTACTGTTGTGACCGCTAGAAGAAATATACTATGTTTTTGTTCCTTTACGGGATTATCGTGTCATGAGTAATTTGCATTTAATGTTGAAGCGGTCTACCTGAAGCAAATTGTACGGTGGCTTCAGCATACTCGAAGACAAGATCCAATGATGAAGAAGAAACAAGTCAGCGACGGAAAACGTGCGGACTGACCTCTGAAGTACTCCAGGGATCGATCGAAACGACGAGATGACTGTTGGTAAATCCTTTCAACTGCCTGAAAATCAGCTACCGACCAAGCGCTAAATCCTCCAAAGGTACCGAACTCTCTGCTTATAAAAGCCTAGTGCAACGAAGCACTACCTAGCTGGACATACCGCTTTATAGGTCCGGGCGTTATAAGTCGCCGTTCGAGTGCCCTGCAATACTGTTTACTGCAGCTGTCAGAAGATGCCATGCATACGCTAGACGTGTGGTTCAAGCAGTACCGAAATCCGAATCGAGAAACACTTTCATTTCAGCGCCAGCTCTATTCATTTCATCGCCAGCTCATGACAGTCGGTTATTATTTTGGTGGTAACAGTGACGAGTTCTTAGGGAACCTGCAGATGATCATGAGGGCAGACAAAAATCCTTCTTCGCAAGAGGACTTCAGCTTCTTCATGAATCAATACCAGGTGCATAACCCTAAAATTAGATTAAATATTTTCTGTTCACGCTGAACACAGCTCTTTGCTGTTTTTTTGCGATTTTCTTCGAAAAAGATCTCCATGGCCCCCGCCGAGCACCTTCAAGTCAAGCAGATTACAGAGCTAATCGCCCTCTTTCATGGCCCACACTTCTTGTAGGCCCTACTGGGTGCAGGAACTCCGCGGCTTGACCTCAGGCTGTTCCAGGACATGAAGACCTATTCAAGGCAGCTACCAACCGCTGCGAAAGCCACACAGTGCTCTATCATGCGCCAACCGTGACATCTCACGGGGAAAAACGTCGTCCTCTAGTTGTTTGGTGGGAGTGTGTCAACAGATGAAAATGCAGAGGTAGCTGCTGCACTCCCTGACAGTCACACAGCTAGGAACATTGGCACCGGGAAAGCTGATGTTGTCAGGCGCAGATAAGCTGACAGGTGGTGCACAGGCTCTGCGACTTCGTCCGACCGTCTCCTGGCTGGCATTCAGCCGGGTAAACGTCAGCAACCAGTGGGTATCACCCGGGAATCGGCGAGTGATGCAGACTTCATCATTATGAACGCTTTCATGGAAAATCTTTCAGTCACAAACGACAGCGCGGAACGATCGGTGAAATACATCACGGACTACAGCGATGTTGCCCGTGAAGGTGACATGGGGGCTTGGAACGTGACAGTACCCTGCGCACACTGTCTCCAAGCGCCCAATCTATCGAAAAAAGAGCTGGATGACGTGCACGTGTAAACATATGAATATAGAATAAGGAGTAGTCTAACAACATTTTGTCGGAGAACAAGTTTCCTTCCCCATTCATGGGCTTCTGAATAAACCCATTGAAGTCATTGGCTTGATGATATGATGTGTCGTTTTGACTGCACCAATCGGTTGCGAAAAAAATGAAACAATTCATATTTTTGCGATGAACGCCCGCTTTCCATGTCATTGACATTCCCAGGGAAAACCAGTCCAGTTATGCCCTTGAAATCACTGTGGCCGATTCTGTTCCATTTTCTTGAATAAGACACTATATTTTCCCCATATTTCCCAGGCTACCCCCCAAAAAAGCTTATCAGATCCGCCTCTGGCCAGTGGTCTCGCAATTCGAGCTTTTTTTAGCTCTATTATAACATCAAGAAGTGGTTTTACATCAATTTGCATGAGGGCAATATGTTTTGCTTTGTCATAAGCTTTCCAATGACCCCATTTTTGAGCCAATACAATGGTTTCTAATTTTCATCAGTTGGGGGCGGGGGAGACCAAACATCAAATCATCGATTCAAAATTTTGCATCCTCATTATTAACTCAAAGGAGAATGCGGTGTCAACTGGCAAGCTTGCACAGACGAAAAAGTGGTATTTTGGTATCCCCTAATGATCATACTAGGTCAAAACATACAATGGACTGACCTAAGCACAGGTCAAGATCTTTTCTTGTTATGTGGGGTTTTAGGGCGCTTCAACTGCATGGCAATTTTCGCGCCCTGCTGTGGTTATGTTATAACCGAATGTTGGTATAGGTAATTCGAAAGCATAAAACCATTACTGTGTATACGGGACAGTCAATTAGTATTGAAAGCATAAAACCATTAGTGTATACGGGACAGTCAATTCCGACATAATATTCATGCCACCACATACTTTACTACGCCTCCCAGCTCCTGCCGTCAAACATTTCCGAGACGTACCAAGCTGCACGAGCGTTCCACTCCGGTGGTGGCCCATCCATTCGCTCGGGGTATCCAAGACCCTTAGGCGGAGAGCGGCGCAAGAATGTTTGTCTCTATCCATGTAGGCTTCCCGGGCTCTCGGCCCAGGATGCCTCCCATCACTAGTAGGAGAGGGGCGCGGCACATCTTGCCAGACATGCTGCACGTTTCCGAGACTCTCGGTGGAACCAGAGTGCGGCTATGACTGAAGAAGCTCTTTTTGTACTCTCGGCACCCAAATTATATTTCCCTTCGAGTCCCGAAATACAAAATGTGCACTGCTGACCTGACCTGAGATGGCCCGACCTTAACATTTTGGTTTAAGTTGCAGAATTGGTCGCTAATAAGGTGTGCTAAGTGCGGCGGTGCTTCGCCTCGTCATTTTTTGGTGCCGCAGGAAAAACCCGAAAGGGTTCAAACGCCCCCACCGGGGCGAGAGTTAATGTCCGTGGGTGGGATTCTAAATCGTCTCTAGGGAGGTAACTATGATGCCTCTTTAACAACTTTATCCTAAAATGCCCAGTTGACTAGGCACCCGAGGGAAAGATACATCAGTACCCGAGAGGGGAGCACCGTCAGAAACTTGTGGATCGTGGGTACAATCCAGCAAGCCTGTGGGTGATTGGACTGGAGCGCCAATAAAGGGCTAATAATAATAATTGTTGGGGTTTAACGACGCACTAACATCTGTTGTTATACCAACAGATCTGTTGTTACGCCAACTCTCACCTGTTGGGAGGGATTGGGGATCAGATAAACTTGTTCAGAAGCTTCGCTGGGACTTGAACCCGGGACTGTGACTCGGCAGGCTTTGATGCTATCCACTGAGCCACTCATCTCCCCCTCGATAAAGAGCTAGCAGAGTCAGTGATGGTAAGACAAGGCTGTGCCTCAGGTAGGTGACAAATGTGCCTTAAAACTTACGGAATCGTGTACATTTATGTGGTAAAACTGAAACCGTTTTGGCAGACTCCGGCGTTGTCCTTCTCCGACAAAGGCACTACCAGCACCGGCGGCTCCCTTTGAATCGTCGGCGTAGAACTTCTTAAAGCCTTTGTAAGCTCCGATTTTACGCAATGTTAGGTTCAAGAATTTCGAGGGCAGGGTGCAACAACAGGGCAGGTAAAAGCTATTCAGTATTGCAGTAATTCGTGTTCACATTTTGCAGGAGTGGGGCGCCATGGTTCTATCCGCTGTGCACGCGCTTCGGCTATTACTCTAGATCAATATCATAGCTTTCTATCCATTGCTCAACTCTTATGCAGAGTGCCAGTGAGAGTGTCAGCAGCCTCCCTCTCTGAGAGGAGCTGTATGCGAGTCGTTGAATATCGACTTATAGGTTGGGGGCAATGGGAACTGACGGATTTTGGTCGCTTATGTGAGTGGCTATCGCTTCTGTCTCAAATCCAACGAAGGTTTATTGGCGTCTACAGGGACGCTAGCTATGCGGGAGGTACGTAAAGAACCTGTGGCGACACGTATATAACCATGGTAAACCGTTTTAAGAGGCTTTTCGACGCTTAATTAAAGTGTTATCATACGGGAGTGAGCTATAATCTAATACCAAGCAGACAAGCGCACGATAAATCCGGGGAAGTGTTACTCTATCTGCCCCATACGACGTGCGAGACCATTTTCAGAATATTCTGGTATTCAAAAGACTTATCTCGCAATTACAAGAATTTCAGCGCCTGTAGTCTTTTCTTCAGCGCTAGCACCTACCTGAAACAGCGTTTAAAGGCTCCTGCAGTGGCTGGGCGGACGAGGGTGGTCGCCATAAAGGCGGTGCCTGCAATAGTGCCGTGAGCGTCTGCAGACCAGTGCTGCTGCGGGAGAGGCTGTTGGAGCCGCTGTTGAAACCGCTGCCGGAGCCGCTGTAGGAGCCGCTGCCGGAAACGCTGTAGGAGCCGCTGTGGGAGAGGCTGTAGGTGCCACTGTTGAAGCCACTGCCGGAGCCACTATAGGAGCCGCTGCCGGAGCCGCTACCGGAAACGCTGTAGGAGCCGCTGCAGGAGAGGCTGTAGGAGCCGCCGCCGGAACCACTTCCGAAGCCGCTGCTCTGCACTCCATCAGCCACGGGCAACGGTGCCTGATGGTTTGGGATCAAGTCGACGAGTTGCTGAGGAAGGTGCCCGTTGGCTCTGAAGTAAGCAAGGATAGTGGCGCAGGCGAAGTCGATGATTGAGTTGAGAGCGGGCGTATCTATATTGAAACTGTCTTGCGGATGTGCGGATGAGTCATCCCATTCGGTGTTCAGATGGCGGGGAGAATTCGAGGTATACGGCCAGTAGTTTTCTAATACGTTGGCGCCAACCACTGGCGCAGTTGGAGGATCCAAAGAGGGAAAGTAGATGGAATCCCAGTCAAACTCTTGGCTAGTGGTTGGAGCTGGTACTAAATGACTTTGCAGCTCGTGAGAGGTTGTCTGTTGAGACCCCAGATAGGGCGAAAACAGGGTCAGCGCCTCGCAGATGACACCGAACTGGGGATCGGAGGGGGGCTCTGCGTCCACATTCGGGTGCCGCTGGGGATTCTTAGACGACCACCTCCCAGTAGTAGGAGACAGCAGCAGCGACTCACCGGAACTGGACTCGGAGGAAGTGGTGTCCAGGAGTGGTGCGTCCTCAGGCCGGATCTGTGCGGGATCCGGAGCTGCCGAAGATGGGCTGATTTCCCGCTGAGGTGGCTCGAGCTCCTCAATGCACTCCTCCTCGGTGTTGAGGTACTGTAAAAGAAGAGTGAACAATAGCTAAATAGATAGCTGCTAGCCTAGGGGTGTTCGCAGTGGTTGGTCACAGCACCAATCCATATATAGCAAGCTCCGTTACGATGGATGGGGGGGCGGTGGTGCGGTGATGCAGTGATATAGTGGTTAGCAGGCCCGCCTCCCGCGTGACCGACCCAGGTTCAAGGCCTGACGGATTCCCAGAGCAAAGAGCAATAACGCCATATATCTCTGGTCAGTGGTGCGTCGATAAGCTCAAAAGTTATTATTATGTAGCGCTTAGCGAGCTCCCTTCCCATGCAGCTGACCCGTGTTCAAGGCCACGTAGATTCCCTAAGCAAGAAAAAAACCTTGGCTCAAGAGAAACCCTTTTATCAGGGAAAAAGTTGACAACGTTATATAACCTTGATAGTTAGTGCGTTGATAAGTCACAAATATTATTATTTACGGCGGGAGGGTTTCCCCGCCCCAACGTTTTTACAAAAGAAAAGGCGGCGGCGGGCAGCGTCGCTGATACTTGGCAAAACTCCTTTCTGATCTTGGTTACTTCTAATTTTTTTTTGGCCCGGGTCATCAGTCCAGGTCAATTCACTTAACCAAAAAATATTTTGAGGTGTAACAGAAAGAGCAAAACTTAAACGAAATGGTATTCACGTCGTATGAAGTCACATATTGCAGCAGCTTGTGGTAATGGGATTTTTATATCGATGACAGAGTCAAGTCAGAACCATGTCCTCTCACTGGAAATACAAGTGAAATTGGGTAAGTTTGAAATTTTCAGAACATGGTGAAACAGCGTTTATTTTGACGTAGTTGTGTTTGGCTTCCCACCGCAGTCGGAATGATGTGCATTATATCTGTGCCAACTTTAGGTACCTGGCATAAGGTCTGGTCAGTTTTTAGGATTTGACCTGACAAGGTCGAATGTGACGAAGACCCCTGCACTGGCGCGTGCTAAGCTCAGGGCCAAAGATGGATCCGGAATTTCGCTGAGGTGAGGGAAACCTCAAAAATAAATAAAACAGGAGAGGTACTTTTTGGGATTCAGTTGTTGCGTTGTAGGGAGTGGGTACTTCAAAAGCCAAATCGGGAACTAAGGGGACCTAGGATCTCTTCAGAGGAGCATCGCTGTCCTGGAAACAGTCGGAAGGGTAGCCAACTCGTTCAACGGAGTTTGGTGGCGGACAATGGAGGAGTAACCAGAAATGGAGATGAAGTTCTACGGCTGTGAGGATATGCCTGTTACCTAAAGGACGCGAAAACGAACGATGCCTCTGACTGAACCCCCTTCTGATATCCTTTTCAAAGCACCGGTGTCGCACGGCTTCGGCCTGTGCAGCGCCCAGCGTCGACAGGTGGTGGGGGCGACTGTGGACTTATTAAGGGCGACTGTCCCTTTCCTCCCTGGCTCTAGAGGGCCGACATTGGCAGCAGGTTCCTGTCACGGCAGGCCAATGTATTTTTCTTAAATTTGTACTGGGGACCGAAAAAAGGCAATAAACATTATAAGGGCTCACATGGGTAAAGGTCTAATAGTCGTAAGGGCACTCTTTGTTTTCGCTATCGGACACTTTTGGTGCTGTTTCGCACAAAAAGGCCGATTTTAGCGCAACAGCAGCCTTCACCAAAGGGCACAACAGCTGTCGCGAAGCAATGAGCAGGTCTTCAGTTGTTCAGATGTAAAAGGACAGTGGCCCTCAGTTGATACAGTTTTGAAGGTTTGATGACCATTGAGAGGAGCTGCGCATTGACGGATCCAAGGGGGTCCAAGGGAGGCACTGCCCCCCCCACCATAGACCCTCGGCGCCCCTGAAGTAGTATCGGCGCTCACCTGAAAGGTCGATGTCACCCCTCCCCCTGAAATGTCACTTCTCACCCCATCCCCTGCTCCCCAGATGCAAGTATCGGCGCCCTCACGATAGAATTTGGCACCCACCTAACAGCTTTTTCCGCCCAAAAGGAGCGCCCTCTGGTCCGGATGAGGCCCCGCGATCGGAGGTCTGAATCCGTATATGGAGTTGGGAGTCAAACATGGTCTGCAGATCCTCTTCTCTGTCGTCTATTAAAAATCTTAAATTTGCAATGTAGTTTAAACAATTCAATACTATTATTTTCGATTACACAGTAGAACGTTCAACGTAACCGCACTGCCGGGGTTCTTGAATGGTTAAACTGGGAAAAATCGTTACAATAGTAGAAACTAGGCCTACTGACAGATCCAGGGAGGGGGAGGGGTGGGGATTGGGAAATACTTCTCCAGCTAAACTCTCCAATTTTGTGCAATGTTCTTAAAAAAAACACTGTCTTGCAATTTTCGGACATGACATGAGCGGTGCAACGGAAATCTTTCACCACCCATGACTGTGATATGATTGTATGAAAACCTATGTAGTCGTGTGACTACGGTCGAATATACCTGAGTCTATCTTGAGAACTTGGTCCGCAAGGCTCCAGCTCCCTTTTATTCTTCCGTTCTTCCCACCCGAACACCGCTGTATTTGCTCAAAAGCCTGAAACACCATAGTCGTCTTTGGCAGGGACGGTCCTCTGCCTAGATCTCCAGAAAGAAGTTCATGCTGCAGTGTCTCGGGCGTGTTGGAGTGGGGTCGCCACAGTGGGGCTGCGGTCGGCGCCGCCACCGGCGCCGCGCTGACCTTTCGCGGGTGAGTGGCGGGCTCCGTGACGTCGGCTGGCGTCCCCGCGTTTGACGTGACGCTGACGGTCGTCGGGCTGTCACCCGGGTCCGTTTTCAGGCGGACCGTAGACTCCCAGAGCCTCGCCAGCGGCCGGCCAGTTTCCACCGCCCTCCGCCGCTCCACCATGCACTTGTGGCTGTGCGCCGCGCTGGCCATAGCGCTGACCGCTCCGCCAGCCTCCGCCCAGTCGAACTCGCAGTTCGCACCCTACCAGGACCTGTTCCCGTTCCAGACGCGCCTCTCCAACCTCAGCCGACTTCCCTTCTTCTCGCCGCTTAGGAACCTGTTCAGCAACATTCGTGGCGTCCGCACGGACCTGCTGACCCGCAACGTCAGCTCGAGGAGCTTGTACGGCTCACGCTCCAACCAGGAGCAGTACGAGACGCGTCTGGTGGGAGGCAGCAACTCACGGGAAGGTAAACAGACACAGCTGGTATGTCTGCAAACGAATAAAGTAACACTAGGGCCGGAAATATAAACAGCTGATATCTAGACTCAGGAATTCGTTAAAAGCTTGAAGGACGAGATATAAGCAAAAGATATTAGGAGATGTAATAGTTCGTCTAATCTGCTTGTATTTTCGTTTTTTACAGAGTAAATCGGTAGGTTCTCCTCATATCGGAAAATAGTGAGATAATGTTCTACGAATGGTACGCAATGTTCACCAGTCATCCAATTGTACTTTAATTTGCCATACATTTAAGTGCTCCGATAGCATTGCGAGATGCCGGGACATGATTGTTCAATGAATGCTAATTTTTTCAGAGGGCTGTCCTTTAAATTTGACTGTTTAATATGATTGATACGACTGACAGCTTAGACATGATTGAATGCAGAAGAAATTCCTTGCCCCATGGACAAGTCTGGGTGCTCAGTAAATCTTTCCATGAAATTTGAGCTGTCCATTTTCGGTCACTCCCCATTTCCACGCTTTTACGAGAAAAAGTTATTCAATATAATCACCACTCTTGTTAACAACTGTATTCATGCCTAGCCTAATGTTCAGGACATGCAAATGTCTCCCAACGTCTTACTCTTTAAATGGAAATAATTGTTACACCAATATATTTCAGAAATAAACTAATCCCTGCATGGCATTAACATTTATTTATACAATCCTGATATTTGATGCAGAGTGCGCTGAGTAATTAATCTAAAGTAGACTTAATAACAAAAGACGCAGCCCTCTTACCCATTCAATAACCAGATAACTGTCCATCCACGATGAAGTCAATCTAACCAAGCAAACGTTATGACAGCATGGAAGGAGAAAGCTTTACTTTCGACCTCATGGCTTCCCTGTAAGCATTTATCTCACCTGGTGTGTAATATCTCATGTCACGGACTGCATCCTTCGCAGCGGCAGCTCCCCACTCCCGCCTCAGGGGAAACCACAGGTTCTGTAACCAGGACAGATCATCGCCGTCCGCGCACTCGGCACGAGCCACGGATGTATCGCAGGTGACATCAGCGATGTCACCAGTAGTTGCAGTCTATGACCGTTTCTGAGCGCGCCTAGTGACAAGGCCGCTGTCTGTCCCCGCTTGAAAAATGATATTCATCTCTAGTGGTTTTTGGAAGAAATACGTTAAATCTTTCTGGTTTACATCACGTGGACCAGCTGATTCTTACAAGCCCTAGAAGAAAAAGAAGCTCATCGAGAAATTTACCGCAGGGAGTGTCAGCACGTTTAAAACACATCCGAATTTAGACAGATTTGTATTGATTTTGTTCAAACTGACAATCATTTTACATTCCATTTCGATGGCAGAATATTCTCCGGAAATGGTCTTCTACCTATGCCGGTAGCCACTGCGTACAAAGAGTATCAGCTCCGGAAAAAATGCACTGAAACTGTTCGGAAACTAAAACTATAGCGACCCAACCATAGTGATAACAGCACTCGCGGCAGGATTGGTGAAGTCAGCCCGGAGAAGTTTTCAATAACCAAAACAATCAAACTGTGAACGTTACTGCCAGTGTGTGATCCTCAATTGCATGATCCAGCCGCAAGCGATCATCTTTAACAAGTACACCACGCATTGTTAAACTCCGCAGATTCACATTTCGCAAACCAGCCGCCCGGTAAACAATGTGGAGGTGTTCGTGACCGACTGGCGAGATCTCACCCCTCACCCGGTAGGCAATGTGGAGGTGTCCGTGACCGACTGGCGGGATCTCACCCCTCACCCGGTAGGCAATGTGGAGGTGTTCGTGACCGACTGGCGAGATCTCACCCCTCACCCGTTAGGCAATGTGGAGGTGTTCGTGACCGACTGGCGGGATCTCACCCCTCACCCGGTAGGCAATGTGGAGGTGTTTGTGACCGACTGGCGATATCTCACCCCTCACCCGGTAGGCAATGTGGAGGTGTTTGTGACCGACTGGCGGGATCTCACCCCTCACCCGGTAGGCAATGTGGAGGTGTTTGTGACCGACTGGCGAGATCTCACCCCTCACCCGGTAGGCAATGTGGAGGTGTTTGTGACCAACTGGCGGGATCTCACCCCTCACCCGGTAGGCAATGTGGAGGTGTTTGTGACCGACTGGCGAGATCTCACCCCTCACCCGGTAGGCAATGTGGAGGTGTTTGTGACCGACTGGCGGGATCTCACCCCTCACCCGGTAGGCAATGTGGAGGTGTTTGTGACCGACTGGCGAGGATCTCACCCCTCACCCGGTAGGTAATGTGGAGGTGTTTGTGACCGACTGGCGAGATCTCACCCCTCACCCGGTAGGCAATGTGGAGGTGTTCGTGACCAACTGGCGGGATCTCACCCCTCACCCGGTAGGCAATGTGGAGGTGTTTGTGACCGACTGGCGAGATCTCACCCCTCACCCGGTAGGCAATGTGGAGGTGTTCGTGACTGACTGGCGAGATCTCACCCCTCACCCGGTAGGTAATGTGGAGGTGTTTGTGACCGACTGGCGAGATCTCACCCCTCACCCGGTAGGCAATGTGGAGGTGTTCGTGACCAACTGGCGGGATCTCACCCCTCACCCGGTAGGTAATGTGGAGGTGTTTGTGACCGACTGGCGAGATCTCACCCCTCACCCGGTAGGTAATGTGGAGGTGTTCGTGACCGACTGGCGAGACGGCAGCAGCCGCTGGCGCTCCGTCTGCGACATCGGCTGGACTGACAAGCACGCGCTCGCCGTCTGCAAATATCTGGGCTTTCCCGGTACCGCCGTCGCCACCCACAACGGCCGCTTCGGCTTCAGAAGCCGTGAGTAGCTATCACTCTTGCCGTCTTGATTGGTTATTTGGGTTTAGGGTCGCGCAAACCTGCGATGTCATACAGCGCCCACTCTTGCCGTCTTCGCCTCATCGGATGAAATGCTTTCTTTGCTTCCTGACCTTTTTGTTGGGACTTTGCATCAGTTGTGCTACACCAAGTGTTATTTGTTTTCCCGGAAGTGTAAAATTTTAAACCAAAAAATATATTAGACAGACTAGTATTATAGATGCGAATATTGCTATTGTTCTCCCTGCAAGCCCTGCACGATTTCTACCCTGTGTCTATTGTGCAAAATGCTTCAAAATAGCTTCGGAGTGTACTATGATCAGGTGAACACGCCGAAATAAAACATGCGTAACTTTTCTATCTATTTAAGAAAACGAGCATGCAAAGTATTCTCTACATATCTTCTGATATATGCTACAGCGGCTTTTGAGTTTTGTGTTTTTCTTTCTAATGTCTCTGTCTAGCCCATCTCTTTCTATTCGCGATTCGCTTTGGAAAATAGTTCGTTCATAATCAAAGTTTAGATCAGGCAAATCAGATTATCTATTGTCTGAACCAGCTTCGAATTAGTCCGTAAACCATTGTCCGTTGCTATAACCTACACACATATTATGGGAAAAATGGATTTCAGCAATCATGCAAACACGCATGCGGATACAATTCGTGGTCATATCATGGGCCACCAAATTTTGCACTTCCTTATCACCGATAAAATCTATAAATGAACGTTTCTCTTTAATAAGAATGTAAAATCTTAGCATTTTCTCAGTATTTAGCAGCTCGATCCGTTCTAAAATATTCTGAGGGTTATCAACTTGCCGCATTAAACACGTTTGTATATTTGTATTGGAGATAGGTTTTATGTCTAATATTGAACGTGGTAGGCAGTGGTAAATAGTCGTAGGTGACTTAACTGTCGTACAAATTATACACGTATATGTGGATGATTGTTTTAGGGAACCTACCCATGATATGTATACAGCTTAGATCTCAAAACCTACCCGTCCAATCTAAAGAAAAATTAAAAGTGCGATCAATGCGTAAAACGATGCAAAGTTGTCATTTGCTTCAGTATGTGAAGAATAAAAATTATAATGGCTATTACGGGGCCAAAACTATGTTGTGAAATATCTACATTTTACCTGTTGCATTGTTGCATAGATCAACAAAAGTCAGATACAGCGTGAAATATTTTGCTTCGAGATAAGTAAGATACCGTACAACAGCCATCACAGGCACATATAGGAGAGAAAAATATTGGAACAAGATAAATATTGAAGTATGAAAGGCATGCTTGTACACATGTTCATCGGTTATTGACACTTGTCATATTTGCCAACCTTTATCCGCCCATGCCAAACCCGGTGGGATTCTGAATGATGTTTCCGTGATCCGCCCATGGATGATTTTTTCTCTATTCGGTCTTGGAACCAAATGCATGCCCACGATGCTTGTCCCATTCATTACATTTGGTATGCTAAAATACGCTGACATATGCGTGAAACTCCCTTAATTACAATACCTGAACACGCCTATGCCATCTCATTATCGTATAATATAGGGTTGAGAGTTGGTGGTATGTCTGTTTTTGTTTCTCCTGACTATCCTGTAAGCATTTCATTTACTCTGCAAGAGTACAATCCAATTACATAAGAAACTCCCCATATTGAGTTGCTGTTACCGGCTCAGTCGCAAAAATATGTGTGTTAGAATGTAAACGAAATATCACGTGAAAGAGAAACAACAATAGAATATTCCAACTCGTCTCAATGTGGTTACGGACGGGTTTGTGATATGAAGAACACACCGCACCGATACTCCGTTTATGAACAGATGCTTCTTAAACACCGAACCACGGCTCCGCCCCTAGTAAGGATACTATATCAGAAATTCTCGGTAATCTGTCAAATTTAGTTTTTGAAAAAAATATGATAGCTTCAAAAGTCTATCACGAATATTTTTGAAAATAGCATGGAAAAACGAGGGGTGAGCAGAATTCGCCCCAGACAGGAATAGGGACAAGACATTACACGAAACCGGCCGTATATACATTTTACCTTACCTGAATTTTGATGGTGAAGGAGCTATTTGCCGAAGAAAGTCAATAATATATGAGCCAGATAAGACAGACAGAAATATTGGGAACAAAAATCCCAAGTTCAGAAATCGCTGCAAAATTTAACCAGATATATATATTTGAACACGAAGGCAATATTTTCCTTCTCATGTATGCTTGGGTAAATGCGACAGTATACTTTGCTACGGTTAATTTGTTGCGGTTCTTTTTTGTCTGACGATTATTTTCTCTTTTTATAGGAGTTTGTAAGCAATCTCAAGGACCACATATAATTTACCGGCATGTATACTTTAACAATCCAGGAATTACCGGGAAAATATGCATATTCTGAGCCACATCAATGGTGTTTTAATCCAGTTGATTATGGGACGGCTCGCTACTGTGAAGAGGAGTCCAATGTCCCCCTCCCCCGCGGTGCATTGGAGCATTGCGGCTGCCCGCAGCTGTGTGATGTCTGGACCACCATTTGCAGCGAGCATCGGCACGCTGGTGGCTCACTGTCAAGTGGGGCGGTATGGTCTGCAGTACTGCTACCACAACGGACTGGAGGGCACCCGCGAGTGCAGCTACAACAACCTGGCGGGGGTGATCTGCGGCCCCGACCCGTCCCAGCCTCTCAACCAGGTCAGGTAGCCTCTTAGCCAGGTCAGATAGCCTCTTAGCCAGGTCAGACAGCCTCTCAGCCAGGTCAGATAGGCCTTCTACCAGTCTGATTCTATAGATGCCTTAAACTAGCTGCGCCGATCCTCATGAGCAGCACAACCAGGCCAGGTCATTGAACCAGGCAAGTCAGGTAGCCTCCCAAGAAGTGTGTTGGTAGCACTTGCTGCCAAACCCCGGATCTCGTATGAATCATTGTGGGATTTATTGAAGCGTGGTACCAGTTTACCGGGAGAACCACGCTCTTGTCTAAGGGGAGACACCCTTAATGTGATCCAACACGTTAGCGGAAAAAGTTCCGCCCACTTCCTTAACCTTAATCTACTTCCTTTGGCTTTAGTAAAAATGGATGGATATTGATCACCTATAGTGATCATACTTTTTTCCCGATTCTCAGCGAAGGTAAGACCTCACTGATGCTTAGTGGAATGCAGATTTCAACCTTTTTTACTTACTTCGTCTTACTGATGATCTCAGGATGAAAAGACACTGCCATTTAACGACGCTTAACCACAGAAATCTGCAGGCCGGATTTCACACACAATGGTTTCTATGAACTAATACTGACCAATCAAAACATGCATTGGTATTTATTCAGGGGCGGATCCAGAGGGGGGAAGCACCAATGGCATTTTCCCACAAATATCCACATTTCTGCTCATTGAAAAAACACTTGGTTTTCACGATGTTGAAAAATAATTCAAAATGCAATCGTCTACAGTTGGCAAAGCGGTCAGAGTGATGGGCGCGCTGTTGTAGTCCCTCTAGACTGGTAGAACGGCGGAACTATTGCGGACAGCCCCATCTTCGCTATTTCTGGAACGTTCGGTCTGTCCTTGCGTATGAATGCGTCATTGGGGCGGAGTCGCACCCTCTCAACTTACAAGGATTGACAAAATTCAACACAAATTCCTCATATGGTTAGCTTTTTACGTTTATACTTCACGGTGTTCTTGATCACTCTCATACCACGATTTTCTAAACTAATTCAATATCAAAAAATTAACACAAAAATGCAAATGCAGTGTCAGCTTTATGCACAAAACTTTCTACTGCACAGTGGACTCCACCTTCCTGCTCAGATGTTCCCCGCTCTGTGTCCCTCAACGTCAAACCAGGGGTGGGCCACTGCAGTTTATTCACGTCCCATCCGTCCAAGAGACCAACATGCCACATTCTAACGTGGCCTGTTTCCACGAACTGTGCGGGAATTTAACACTCATACGGGCATGCACCCCGCAGCGGATCCCTTCTACGCCTCGTTCTATTGTTTTAGGCAGTGAAACGGCGAAAAAACGTTTGAGCAAACCCGCTTTAGTATTTTATGGTGTACGTATATTTTTGGCTTTATGTGACTGCTTGTATGTTTTTACTAACTGATTGAAAATATTTTACCCTTGCTGCAGTTTTAACCTGTAAGTTCACCTATCAGTGGGTTGTAAGCCTGCTGGTGATGAATTTGAATGAATGAAACGCAATAAAAATAATCATTAATTCCAGAAAGACAAGACGAAACTACCTCAGTGCATACTTCAGTCGATTTAAGGGGTGCCACAATTCCCCCTTAAAGCGTCCCTAAAAGATGCCCTCAACAACAGCTCAATGGTGCTTAAAACCTCAACGTTGCCCTCTGGTCTATCCAAGAGATAACGCGGTGCCCCGGTGCACCCCCCCGCCGCCGCATACCGCTTCCCGTGAGTCAGTTATGATGCTGCTGATGAGCGCTAAAACGGCGGAATTTCACTTCTCTGTTCACGTTCAATTTACGTACAACATCATTGATCCCGAAGCTCATCGCACTCTGGCGGCGAATGTGTAAACTGTTAGTGAACCTCGGCGGCAACAGACAATAGCAGCCACAGAAATGGTGCTGCAGTGCTGCATTGGCACTTCTTTGCCCCTTATAGGGAACGGAGCGCTGTGTCGAAATAAAAATTTATTTATTGACAAAATGCGTCTGGATACCTGGAAGCCACATTTTGTTTCTGCCCTCAATTGCACAGAACAAAAATATAACCTGTCCCTGGGTTGACCTAGGCATCACGTGTAATTATGAAGCTCAGCTGAACTGGCTGCTTGCGACATGTGCAAAAGCCATGACATTGGTTAATACATATCACGTGTCATGCGTTGACAGATCGAAAGGGATTGCTTCATGGTTTGAAATCGGGACATAGCACCCTTTATTTTGACCTTAATTAGGTCATGCGTGTACGAAACATGTATGACCTAAGGTCAGATCAAAAGTCACGATTTGACCTTACATGGTCTATATGCACATGTCAATGCATATGCATATGCATATGCACATGTCAATGACAATCCACTCGTAATGTTATCAAAATGAAAGCTCTAACACAGTTCCCTGGAAAGTGATTTACCCAAGTCTGAAAACCTGCTTAAGTAGGTGACTTCTGCAAGGTCACAGATCCAAGCTTTCAACTTTACGTTAGGGAGAGGCATAAGAGACCATGATTTTAAGAATGAGAAAAACTAGATCTGCAGAAAGAACCGTTCTTCGGGCAATGCCCGTTTTCACCACGCATATCTTAAGGGGAGGTTCTGCGCCGCATTGGTGTTTTAGGGCGCTTTCAGCAACTGGGCTATACGCGAGGTTTTGCGCCGTGTTTTGCACCGTTAGAAAAACGCGAGGGGTGTTCAAGCACCCCTCACTAGGGCGATGGTTGCTGGATATTTGGTTTGAAAGCTATTATCCCACCAGTCGCTTAAAATTCGTTTGCTGAGGCAGCAGTGCAGTAAAAAAAGTTATATGGTAAACAATATATTGGTAAATCATATCTCCTTCATTGGCATTCACAAAGCGCGATGGAGGGATGACATAAAACTGGATGGTGGTATGTATGGTCGCAAAAATCAAATCGGCCTGGCAAAGTCTGTGGAGAACATGAAAAACGGTCGAAACGGAACGTCAGCTACTCAAAAATACTGCACACAAAAAGCAGGAGCACGGCTGTGTTCTCTTTTTGCTTACTTAACCCTTGCCCCGGTGGCGGGTACGAGCCACCTTCGCCCTGGTGGGGGGGGCTAAAAAGACCCCCCACGATCTCAAAAACTAAGAGAGCTAGAAAAAAAGCGCAAAACGGCAATCGAAAGCTCTTCAAAAAATGATATCGAAAATACTTCGGTCATTTTTCTTGTCAGGTCAATATCAAGGTCACCAGAGGTCAAAATAGGTCAAATCGCTAATATGAGGTGTACTAAGAAAACCTCATATATCTCAGAAACTATGATAGCTAGAAACATTTTTCTAACACCATTCGAAAGCTCTTGAGATGCACTTTCATTACAGTGGCATTCATTTTCGTTTCAGGTCAAAGCCTAGGGAGCTACAGGTCACTGAATATTGGGCATATTCTTGGGAATGTCCATAGGCACCATGCATAAGGGCGTTTACTTTTTCGCTAATAGCTTCCAAACCAAACAAGATACAGCCATAGTTTATGCACCATTGCAATCCTCTCGTCAATACGAATCGAATGATATATGATATTGCTATGCCAGGTCAAATTGAAGAATTTGACCTGACCCAGGTCAACGGTCTGACCCAACTTGACCTGGTATAGTCATGATGTATATCATTTGACTTCCAGTGACTATACGAACACTTTGGTGACAAAATAAAAGCTCTATCTTATTTTATTCATAATTTATAGAGAAAAACACCAAAAAATGCTTATTTGACCTAAGGTGACCTTTTAAAGGTCACAAGTCAAAAATTTTGGCATCAGCTCCAGAAATGGGCCAAGAGCAAGTCGCAACCGATGTTTGAAGTTGATTCCATCCATACTTACTGAGAAAAGCTCATTTCGTGATTTTCCCATGTATTGACAATGGGGAGGTCATGCTCTGCACATGACCTTAGGTCACCAATATCAAAAATCCCGGAACAAATGTTGTAGCTCCTGGTGGGCCCAATATGTGGTATGAGTTTCAACTTGATCGATTAACCCTTCTTTTAGTTATGCGGTCCTAAGTATTTTTTGAGGTGAGGTCACTTCACCTGGCCTGGTGACCTGACCTGATATGACCTTGAGCCAAAATTTTCAGGAAAGATGTAAAAATGATGAAGGAACAGCTAGACCAAGTTAGGCGGCGCTGCGCGCCGCCGTTTTTTTGGTCACTTCGGACAAACCCGAGGGGGTCTAAAAAGACCCCCCACCCGGGCGAAGGTTAAAGCCACGTAACCGGCTAATTTAAAGTGTTGCGCCCGTGATCTGCGGCGGATATTTGAGCCGCGTCAGGGCTAGAAGAAAACTGGTATGTGTCGTTGTCAAGTATGAGGCACATTTTACCAAGCTTTCAGAAAACGGGTGCTTCACTATCCCGTTTGAAGGGACTGGTAAATTGATAGGAGAATGACTTCAAACGAGGTGTTGTGCCTCTGAGAACCTGGATAACTTAGTGCAAGCAGGAAAATCAGGAAGTGCCGCAAACTAATATAATATTCATCGACCAAGACTGACAGAAACAGAACCGCCAAAATTGTGTCCAGTGATAATTTTTAACGATGCAAAATGTTCTAGTAACTGATGAGATGAACGTATCTCACTTCCAAAATTCACAATACATTATTTGTGTGGTTTTCAGGCCGTAGAAGTGCGTCTGGTGCGCGGCACCCGACAGAGAGGTGACGTAGAAGTCAGGTACGGAAACTCGGGTAAGTTCGCTGTCACCGGTCAACTGCCGACTGTACATATTCTGACCAGTCCCGTTTCTGCATCCTCCGTTCAACTGCCGACTGTATATTTTCTGACGAATCCCGTTTCTGCAGCCTCCGGTCAACTGCCGACTGTACATATTCTGATCAGTCCCGTGTCTATATCCTCCGGTCAACTGCCAACTGTATGTTTTCTGACGATTCTCGTGCCTGCATACTTTGTTCAACTGCCGACTGTGTGTTTTCTGACCAATCCCTTGCCTGCATACTTTGTTCAACTGCGGACTGTGTTTTTTGACGATTCTCGTGCCTGCGTACTTTGTTCAACTGCCGACTATGTGTTTTCTGACGATTCTCGTGCCTGCATAATTTGTTCAACTGCCGACTGTATGTTTTCTCACGAGTCCCGTTTCTGCATCCTCCGGTCAACTGCCGACTGTACGGTGCTCTGACGGTGATTGTGTGTTGTCAGCAGGCTGGGGAACCGTATGTGCCGACGGGTTCGTGTGTTGTGGGCAGGGTGGGATCCTGTATATGCCGACGGGTTCGTGTGTTGTGGGCAGGGTGGGATCCTGTATGTGCCGACGGGTTCGTGTGTTGTGGGCAGGGTGGGATCCTGTATGTGCCGACGGGTTCGTGTGTTGTGGGCAAGCTGGGGTCCTGTATGTGCCGACGGGTTCGTGTGTTGTCGGCAGGCTGGGAACTGTCTGTGCTGACGAGTTCGTGTGTTGTCGGCAGGCGTCTGACCTGATTGGTTCGTGTGTTGTCGGCAGGCGTCTGACCTGATTGGTTCGTGTGTTGTCGGCAGGCGTCTGACCTGATTGGTTCGTGCGTTGTCGGCAGGCTGGGGTCCTGTCTGTGCTGACGGGTTCGTGTGTTGTCGGCAGGCGTCTGACCTGATTGGTTCGTGCGTTGTCGGCAGGCTGGGGTCCTGTCTGTGCTGACGGGTTCGTGTGTTGTCGGCAGGCGTCTGACCTGATTGGTTCGTGCGTTGTCGGCAGGCTGGGGTCCTGTCTATGCTGACGGGTTCGTGTGCTGTCGGCAGGCGTCTGACCTGATTGGTTCGTGTGTTGTCAGCAGGCGTCTGACCTGATTGGTTCGTGCGTTGTCGGCAGGCGTCTGACCTGATTGGTTCGTGCGTTGTCGGCAGGCGTCTGAGCTGATTGGTTCGTGCGTTTTCGGCAGGCGTCTGAGCTGATTGGTTCGTGCGTTGTCGGCAGGCGTCTGACCTGATTGGTTCGTGCGTTGTCGGCAGGCGTCTGACCTGATTGGTTTGTGTGTTGTCGGCAGGCATCTGACCTGATTGGTTCGTGCGTTGTCGGCAGGCGTCTGACCTGATTGGTTTGTGTGTTGTCGGCAGGCGTCTGACCTGATTGGTCTGTGTGTTGTCGGCAGGCGTCTGACCTGATTGGTTCGTGTGTTGTCGGCAGGCGTCTGACCTGATTGGTTCGTGCGTTTTCGGCAGGCTGAGGTCCTGTCTGTGCTGACGGGTTCGTGTGTTGTCGGCAGGCGTCTGAGCTGATTGGTTCGTGCGTTGTCGGCAGGCTGGGGTCCTGTCTGTGCTGACGGGTTCGACCTGAAGGCCGCAGCCGTGGTGTGTCGTATGCTGAACCTGGGCGCCCCCAGGCGTAGCTACATCAGCGGTGGGTAATTTAATGATCAGAGCGCATCACACATAACGGACCGGCCATTACTCCTAGGTATCGGGTAATCTGGTGAGTTGGCCTCACAGTCCTCTTTGGCGCCAGAGTCTTTTCTGACAGGGTCGTCTACCTAATATAACAAATATAATTTTACCCCCTCCCTATTTCCGTTCCTTAAGAGGTTAGAGTCAAGTTTTGGTACAAGCATCTCAAGATAATGACGAGAAGGAAGCCAACTTATAGGTGCCATTCTTTTGTAATAAGTTTTAAATTCTTTGGAGACGAAATTACATGGTCATGTTTGATAATAAGAAGATGTTGTTGATCGTTAACATGCGAATTATTTTAAAGAATATTCAAAACAAATGTATGTTAACGATCAACATCTTTTAATAATAAACGTTTATATGAGGTCGATATTGAAATCACCTGAGGTAAAAAGGGGTTTGCGAGCTTAAGGCACGACATTGAAAATTTTTTTCAGCATATTTTTTCCTGAAGGATGCTAAAGCACATGTTAGGGCAAAATGTTTGGGTGTTAGTGGAGTCCTTTCATCCTGCGAAATTAATACTGTATAATATGGCTTTGCTAGGCCAAACGATAAAATTAAAACTGACCTTGCCCGGTAAGGTCATATACTGCCTTAGTACGGTCATAATACATATCGATCAACTTAAAGTGACCCGACGAATGTAATAACGTCAAGATGAAAGCTCATTAAATTATTGGATGACTCATTCTTGCCTCCCCCACATGATGGTTACAAACCTCCATATTTTGTTTTGCAAATCTACTGAAATAGAAAATTATTCCAGGAGAAGTCGAGAGTTTCGGTCTCACCTGTCTGACTGGTGTGCATATACGAAACAACCACGTGAATTATTTAAGAAGCAGCTGGAAGGCCGTTTCAGTCATGATCTGCGTGTGCCTCTCGGCTCACAATCAGCAGCCGCTGACGCGGCGCCGTGGCCTCGCAGGCCGGGACGCTGGCAAGCCGTTCATCATGAGCGGGGTGGAGTGCTCCACCACGGACAGGAACCTGGGCTTCTGCCGGTCGGTCCGCGGACCGGACCTCATCTGCGAGGGCCGCACACGGCGGGACCGCTTCAACGGAGCCGCCGTCGAGTGTTCACAAGGTGAGCCGCGGCCCGGCGGTGACCTCGCACCGCCCTCTGGACTCGCACGGGCGTTTGAGGTGGATTCGTGGAATTTAACTTAAGCATCCACGGGCTGAATTTTGTGTGTGGGCTTTTAGTGACCCGGGCTATAATTATATCTCTTGGTACTGAATACCGTTTCTAAGAATTAAAGCACATGTCGGGAATGACCCGGTTCTCAGCTTTTGAAGAAAATATTGTGTGATAGGATCAACAAAAGGGTTGTTTAATGTTCACCACACTTGCCGTATGGAAAGTGCATACCCAAGCAGTAGATACAACACCCGCCTTGCGGAATGCCCGTTTATGCACAGCGATTGGTGAACGTTATTAGGCAACTGAAAACGGCGATGTCAGGTTTCCTGGGAGTTATATCAAAATTGCTCATTTCACACAAGAAACATTTGATTCGATAGTGTGAGACACCAAAGCATTCTTAATATCTAACAAATAACAATCAAAATGAGTGCATCGGACCAGATCTGGCCAAATAGACATGTCGGGGATATTTCGAGGACATCTGGGCGGGGGTGCTGGAGCCCCTCTAGCCCCTAAATTGTAACTGCTAGTGTCCGAAGCCAATATCCATAAAAGAGGTACAGGAATCATCTGCTGATCACTAACGGTCCTGGTTTCAGGTTGGATGACTGACGCTCACCGTCCCCTGTTTAAGAAAGTACATACATATGTCGAACAGGGAGCAACGGGAATACCTGTCCTCTGCCCGATTGAACACTGACACCACTGGCTCTGAAACATCATTTCCAATTCCGGAAGCATTTTTCGTTACGCCACGCAGTGACGTGTGCTACATAGTGCTGGAAACCGAAGGGCAACGAAACCACAACGTATATATTGCTCCATGGCGCCCGATCTTTTACCTGACGCCCCAGTGCCCCACCCGATCGACATCCCTGAATATCCTCCTCGCGCTGTAGGCTCTCATTCTTTCAGTTAACCGGGGCATCCGCGCACGTCAGACAACTGACAGGCTGGATGTGTGTGTGTGTGTTCGCCAGACCTTCCCGATCTGGTGGTGGACCACAAGGAGGTGGAGGACTCGGCGTACGTGGAGGAGCTGAGCGTCAATGAGCTCGACTGCGCGCGCGACGAGGGCTGTCTGTCCTCTTCAGGTGGGCCGACAGCTGTCGCCAGCCTAAGCTGTTGCTGCTACCCTCTCTTGCTTCCATAATATTTCATCTTTATGTGCGGAGGGAGTTTAGCTTCCGTCCCAGTGGGTCTCGAACCTACCACCTTCCTAGGAGCGGAGGGGTTTCGAAACCCCGCCAAATCTAGAGCCATGTGAGAGATGGCAAAACAAAAAGTAAAAATGTAAGATAAGCTGTGATAAGTGAGTAAGAAATTCTATCGTTTCTTTGCCTCAAGTTGATAGGTCATGTCGAGCAAATGTTATGCCAGGTACCCCACGACTAGCTTTCTTATGATTTCATGCATTCGGAAAAACAGTGTGTCCGTCATTGTTGTGTCTCTCACTTAGCTTCATGAGTACCATTGTCCCATACGTTTCCACAAGAGAAGATCTTGGTTAAGAACATTCAGACCCACTCCGGTCCGTATTCAAAGTTAGCCCACTTACATCCATGACAATCAGTTGGCACACCAATATTATCAATTCAGATCCGATCAATAACCGAAAAAAACACGACTAAATCAACTCAGATTTGAGCCCAAATTCATATAGATTTAAAACTACCCAGTTTACCTGACCAATCTGATTGGTGGACCGGATGAGATAGGAGTCCACGCAGATATCCAGTCCACGACAATAGTTTCCCCATACCAGCCCAGGCCCTGACTCAAGTTTAAATAGCACACCTTACAATGAGCCGTGCCCGGGGAAGCAATTCTGACCGATCCTCTGCCGGTGCTCAGCTAACCGGGCCAACGGCAACTCCAACCGCACTCTGCTCCGGTTCACCAACAAGGTGAAGAACATCGGCGCGCGCGACTACCGGCCCTCACTGGACCCCTCCCAGTGGGTGTGGCACAGCTGTCACGGGTGAGTACCGGCCCTCACTGGACTCCTCCCAGTGGGTGTGGCACAGCTGTCACGGGTGAGTACCGGCCCTCACTGGACTCCTCCCAGTGGGTGTGGCACAGCTGTCACGGGTGAGTACCGGCCCTCACTGGACTGCTCCCAGTGGGTGTGGCACAGCTGTCACGGGTGAGTACCGGCCCTGACTGGACTCCTCCCAGTGGGTACGGTAAATAAAACTTCTTCGCTCCGAGTACAAAACGTCCCCCTGTCACTTTTTACGTCATAACTCGGTTTTTGCTGACCCATACTTGGTGAGCAGGGAGCTACAATGCTGTGAGTTTCCCAGGAAAGGTAAATTTAATTATAAGTCGAAACGCTCGCGCACAAGTGGACGAGAAAGGGATGACTATATTTCACACACTATTTGGTTAAAAACCATTAATGCAATCGCAATGCAATTTACAACATATATTCGGGCTGATTTAAGAACGAGATAGCATTGATTACATTTAAGGTCCTATGCCATGTGCGTATGTCCACACCCCTCATCGATATCTCAGGAAGCACTGGCTGAATTGGGCCTAAGTTTGGTATGCATATTTGCACCAGAAAAATAACTAAACTGCACAGATCAGCACTAAAGTCAAGCCTCACGTGGTCACGTGCACGCTCCTTCAATATTTGTTTTTATAAATTTTGTCCAACTTGTTACCAGTACGGCTGCTGGAGCCGGAGTCTCACTAAAGTCCTCAAGGGACTTGTCACGGAGACCCCGACCCCTCCAAATGAAAAGAATTTCACACGAAACTGTTCTTGTGAATGTTTACTATATGGCGGATGCCAAATCGCATGGGCACGCGCATTCAGCATTAACAGAGACAGCTTCTCCGTGGTAGGGGATATGATCTATATGAAACATATATTTGTTATAATGAAAAAAACTAGGTAGAATTGCACAAACGTTACAATTTATCCCGGGGTGTGTATTTCCCAAATTATTGATGCGTGATCATGAGTATCAGCGAGCCAAATCTGGATTCATATATCGCATACATATATATCTCCATGGGTGCATATTTGATTTAGGTACCTAGGTAGGTACATATATACAAGCAGGTGCAATCTCGCTATTTTTTTGCAAACAGTGCTTCTTTTAAATTTTTAGGACAGGGTTTAGCTCATTTCAGCATACTGACTTGCTTAGCACGTGCGGAGAAGAGAGAGACAATTTTCGATGGTCTTGGCTAGATTTAGTTACTGCAGCGGCGACATCGGTTTTTACCACCATATTGTTGCTGACAAATAATACTGGATTATTGTGATGAAACAAATAGGAATACGGTTTCAAATATCCAGTTGCTGTAGCTGTGTTAGATTGGTGACCCAACTCGTGAGCTAATCGAAATGTTTGGCTAACGTGCATACATTGTCAAAGGCTTCTCCTGCGCCGGAGCGACACAAGCCGAGGCCGCAGGCCGAGGTTTTCAGTGTGTGTGCCTTTAGACTAACTGCATTTTTTACCGTAACACAATAGGGCGACGCCAGGTTTCTACGTTGTGAAGGTGTATTTTGGCTGCTCACACGTGTATTGTATGTGTCAGGCACTACCACAGCGAGGAGTCGTTTTCGGAGTATGATCTCACTCGTCCCGGCTCCAATGTGAAGGTGGCTGAGGGTCACAAGGCCTCATTCTGTCTCGAAGACTCAGTTTGCGACGGTGAGTGCGGCGGCGATGGGGGCATATAAAAAATCAACATGGCGCTGCTATATCTGCTCGTAATCAAATGAGGCTAGATGCTACCAATGGCGGTTCAGGAAAAGTCTTATTGATTATTGCAATGTAAGGAAGGATCTTTTATTAGATTCATCATAAACACTACGGACAAAAACATCACGCTTCTTAGTTATATTTACCGGCATCAGTGTCGTCTGAAAAGGAATCAAATAGCTGAATGCAGTTCAATTGCATGCAGAATGCAGAATCTTCTGCGAAAGTAGCTTAATACGAAAATCGATATTTACCGTCCATTGAGTAGCTCCACAAAGTATAGGAAACCGCGAGAGCAAATTTTCTGAAACGAGTTGTCAAAACTATTTATAATACCATTTCCTGGAACAGTCTATTTTCTATGAACGTGATCAGCAAACAAAGATAGAACACATTAAAACGCACGACACAATCTCAACAATGACGTTAAGATTGCTGTTGGCATATCAGATTTCTGCTCTGGAAAAGTTCGCCAATACGTTGGGCATAGATACCCCATGGAGTACCCCACATACAGCCTCTGTAGCTGCAGTGCCCTAAAACTCCATGGAGTACCTGGATTTAGACTGGACCCAGGTACTGTATACCTGGCAGGGCATATTTTAAGCTACAAAGTGGTAGCATTTTGCCCACCAGTCCCCCATGCTATGCCCACCAGTGAACGGCCCTGGACGGCCCAGTGCCCACCAGTCACCAGTCATTTGATGCGTAGGAGTGCCCTTTTAGTGGGAATTTGTGCCCTTTTCAGCCGAATGCCCACCAGTCCCAATTCCTTAAAATATGCCCTGATACCTGGAGCATCCAGTATACAGTAATTTCCCAAACAAGGTTATCCCATACAACTATCATCACCAGCCCTATAATAAAATTTTTCTGTCTATTACTGACTTGTTCTAATGAAACCTAAAATATATGCACGTCCCTTAACATCAGTCTCCGGAAGAATGCGTTATTCTCGCAAAAGCTAGAGGAGCACAAATAAAAACCACTTTGCCTAAACAAACGTAAAGAAACCACACAAGATCATGTCTAATTTTTTATGATTTTTAGGAAATAATGCGATTCTATGCTATTAATGGTTAACAATGATGTCATTCACAACGTACAATGGTTAAGAACTAGGCTGTAAATCGTAATCACGCTATTGGCTGCCGGCAGCTGGGATATCGAACCGTTACCGGTGCCTACGGCCGGACATCTCCGCAAGACCGCCCCAGGGCATCCGCGCCGGCTGCGCCGACATCTACAGCGCCAACATCGACTGCCAGTGGATCGACGTGACGGACATACCCAGTGGTAACTACCAGCTCAAGGTAAGCGAGAGCTAGGCTCAGGGCGAAAAGTCACCAGCTCAGGGCGAAAAGCCACCAGCTCAGGGCGAGAGGCCACCAGCTCGGTGTGAGAGGCCACCAGCTCAGGGAAAGAGGCCCCCAGCTCAGGGCGAGAAACCTCCAGCTCAGAATGAGCGATCACCAGCTCAGAATGAGAGATCACTAGCTCGGTGTGAAAGGCCACTAGCTCAGGGTAAGAAGCCATTAGCTCAGGGCGAGAGGCAGGGGCGCCGCCACGGAATTTTTACAGGGGGACGGACCCGGGCGGTTGGTGACCGGGGGAGGCAAATTTTGAGCATATTTGGTATCTGACAGCATCAATGACGATGGACCAAACATTTTTTAGGGGACGTCCCCCCTGGTTGGCCAACAGAGGGGACGCGTCCCCTCCGTCCCCCCCTCCCCGCTTTCGGCGCCAGGTCACTAGCTCAGAATGAGAGATCAGCTCAGAAGGAGAGATCACCAGCTCGGTGTGAAAGGCCACCAGCTCAGAATGAGGGGCCATCAGCTCAGGATGAGAGGTCATCAGCTCAGGGTGAATGGCTACCAGCTGAGAGTGAAAAGCCATCAGCTTGGTTTGACAGGCCATAAGCTCAGGGCAAGAGGCCCCAAGCTCAGGGTTAAAGGCCACCAGCTCAGTGTAAGAGGCTACCAACTCAGGGTGATAGGCCACCAGCTCAAGGTAAGATGCTGTCAGTTCGAGGTGAGAGATCACCAGCTCAGGGTGAAAGGGGCCACCAGCTCAGGGTGACCAGCCACCAGCTCAGGGTGACCAGCCACCAGCTCAGGGTGAGAACCTACCAGTTTAGGGTGAGAGGTTGTCTGCTCAGATGGGGAAATGTCTATTGAGGGCGACGTAGATGGGGCCAGCTCAGGATAGGGTGCAACCAGGTGATTACAAAGCGCAGTCAGATGATTCAATTGTTTCCAGGGATAGTTTAAGGAACTAAGACTGGTGAGCACTCGGCTGAAAAATGCACATACTTCCAACGGAAAGGGGACTTCCAGGTCAGCAAAAGGATAACTAAAAGAAACAACCTGTTTGCGTCATGCATGGGGTTTTTAATCAAATTAATGCCACACTTCAGAAATATGCAGATGCAAATCTACCTTTTTTTAGTTTTGCTGAATCGTCCAGATACATTTTTATATTGTGTACGGGATGCTCTAAGACGGAGGAGTCTGTGGAACATAAACGGCGGGAAGCACTCTCTATGGTGCCGTCGATCTCCGTTACAATGTCCTTCCTATACTACGTTAACTGGGGTAAAAATTTATACATTTTCAGGCCACCATCTGGCATTCCTTGCTTTTCCGCTTTGACGTTCTTCCAGTCCTGGTCATGGCTTACAGGTTTTTTTTGGAACTCATACTAGACCAAAGACTGAAATGAGGTAGCCAGGATAAAATTATATGAGAGGGAAGCTATAAGTGCAGCGCAAGTGCTACAGGTACAGAGTTAGCAGAACGGAATAGGAAAGCGTGAGGCCCTGGATGGGCATTAACGCGCGCTCCGCCGAGGGGAGGGTGGAAATTCGATCCTTCCCGATGTTTCCCGGCTTTGTATGACGTTAGATAGAGACGGACAACTGCTGTTGCGATTGTAAGCTGGACAGGGAACTGTTTTCGAGTAAACAGTTATAACAGTTATCTAAATAGTGGACTGTATCAATTATATGAAGGTTGACTATACATTGTTCGGTCTTCCCATCCCAGAACCTTTTCAATCACCGTCAACAGAGAAAGCAGGAGGATCAATTGGCCGAATCTATTTTTCAATATTTTGGCGCTTGATGTTACGAGGGAACCAAATAATACATAAACACAGAGTGTCTATCTAAAACATGGAATGTGACAGTCATGGAAAATCACAGAGATGACATAACAGGTTCCAAGGTTGGATACGGTCTACAACCACTCGGCTGGGCTGCACCGGTGAATACTCACGCGTACAGGCTGCACTGGCCTGCACCAATCCTTAAAGGCCGGCTGCTACGCGCGACCGGCTAATATTCAAAACACTAGCACACACGTTAAAATCCTCACTTAAAGTTACACCGGTGGTGGGGCTCCGAAATGACTTTAGCGTTCGAAATAAATCTAAAGGTTAGAACTATCCCCAGCGGGATGAACGAACTGGTCAGGCAGGCCAAATTCGCCCACTGAAGATAGTTTTACGTTAAATTCCAATAAGTTCTAATATATAATTAAATAAAGTGTCTCTGCGCTGGCAAACAGTGCCAAACGCAGAGCCCAGCCCACACCCACCGGCGGAGTCGTCCCAACTGACTTCTCAACGAGTCGCAACAATAGCGGCGCACGTGCCGCCCAGACTATAATTGCCATGACAACCAGCGAGTCGCGCGAACAGAAGTGAAGTAACTCCGAGCGCTCTATTATTGGATATACCACGCGAAATAAGGTCGATTTTAGATGCAATTTCAACATACTCCCCATCCAAAATGTCAAAAATTAAGTGGACATTTTGAAAATTAGGTTTCACTGTCCCGACCACTGGACCCTTCGGCCGCCGCTCACCCCTGTCGATCAGTGCAGGACGAGCCACAGGGGTAGAGCGGCGGAGATCTTCCGGTAGCCCTCCGGAGAGAGGTGGATACCATCTCCCCGGAACCACTTCCCGCACGAGTCCATCATGGCTGGGCGCCGGCCCAGCTTGCGCGTCAGCTGACGGCCGAGGGGACGAACTTCACCGCCCCCGGGAGGACGCCTTCAGGCGGCGCTCCAGATGGTACGCCGCTGTCGTCTCCCAGGGGCGGCCCAGCACCTCCATCGCCAGCCGCGGCAGTGGGCCGAGCACCATCACCTCGCCTCCTGACGCATGTTGGAGCTGTTGGGCGACCTGTTTGGCCACCGCGCTGGTCTCCCGGAGCAGCTCCTCGCTGATGCGGCCGACGGCGGCGTGCCGTGGGTACACCTCGTTCCCGGTCATCCACACGACTATGTCGCCACGGTCAAGGCCGCTCGCCGCCGCCGCCCGCTCCCAGCTCCGGATGGTGTTGGGAAGCTGCTCTAGGAGCCGGCGCCAGGTGGCCCCGCCGACGCCACGGTTGAGGACCTGGTCCTCGTCGACCCGGGAGGCCAATGGGGCGTCCCGAGCGATGGAGTCGCCGATCAGGAGATGAAGTCTCCCGCTCGGCGCTCGCTGCGAGGCGGCCCACTCGGCGACCTCCGGGTCGTGGATCAACAGAGTGTCAGCCATGGCATCTGAATCACACAAAACTAAGATTAATGACACGACAATGTTATTGAATCAAGGTAAGCCTCTAACCTATCACTAAAGCAGAGACACGGTCTTTCAGGCCGATGCTCTGTGCCTAGGACCTGCCGGTGGTAATGCCGAACAGGGCGCTGAGCGAGTAACCTACAGGAATAGGGAATATCTTCAAACTTGAAATGGTCGGTGACTGTGCGTCCAGGTTGTGTTTGCTAAAATTAACGATGCTGCAATGTAATACATTAAGCTCCTACCTATCCTAAACTTAGTTTTCTAATGAGTGGCACTGAAATGTTATTATACAACTGTAAGTTCCTACCTATCCTAAACCTCGTTATCAGTTCCTCGTCAACGGAGGTCAGAGGCCGCAGAATGAGGTGAAATGCCAGCTTATACAGGATGACGGACAAATGTTCAAAGCTTAGGTGACACGAGTGGAGAGTAATCTTCAGACATTTCTTTGTCACGCCCACCATCCGTTCCCAAAATTCTCCCCACCATGGGAAAGCTTCAGGTATGAAGCGCCATGTATTTGACCTGGGAATATGTGCCAAAGATCTTTCGAGGTTGGGGATTTTTCAGCCAGTACAGAGCATCCGTCGAATCCGAACAAAAGGTCACGAAGGGTTCCTCTATGTCTAGGGACTCCTTGACGAAGGTCATTAAGCGGTCACCGATGATAGCCACGAGCTCCAGCCGAGGAATGGTCAGAGTAGTACTGACCGGGGCCAATCTGACCCTTGAACCGATCAGCCTAGCCTCCCCATCTTGCACGACGTAGACGGCCGTGCAATGTGCCTTCTCTGACGCGTCACAAGAGACGTGAAAGCGGGCGTCACTGGGAACCATTGCGAGAGTAAGAGGGCGGTGAAACCAAACATTTGTGCTCGCCCACCATGCTCGGTCCTCGGCCTGAACCTCAGGACTGAGAGCGTGACCCCAGTCAGCGTCTGGCATCTCTTTCCAGGTGCGCTGAAACAGGATTTCCCATGAGCCCGGGCGTCGTCCCTCCTGGATCGAATGGCTTAGCCACGACAGAGAGGAGTTGACTCTTAGTGGTGGGGCAGGGTACCTCAGGTACGGAGACAGCCAATTGGTCAGACTTTGTGTCCCAGACCATGCCCAGAACCTCAGGCGCTGAGTTGTCGCCAGTCACACGCACCCTGTGAACCTGCATGTTGTCGTCTGTGAACACCTCATTGACTTTCACCAAACCTGCCTCTGCGTCCTCCCTGTTTTCGAAGGGAGACACAGATCATCCATGTAGTTTCCTTTGCGAATATTTTGACAGAGGTTGGTGTCAGTGACCTCATACCCCTCAGGATGGGTGTCAATAGTCTTCGGCAGCATGTAGGGTGAACAAGTCGAGCCGAATGGGACCCGGGAGAATCTCCTGCACAGGCCTGCCCAGAAGAACTGCAGGTACCGGCGGTCAACCTCCTCTACCCACACTTGATGGAAAGCGGCTTTGATGTCAGCCTGACAGGCAATGATCCCCGACCGAAAGCGGAGAACCACCGCCGGGAGCTTCCGAAAGAGATTTTCCCCGGCGTCCAGATAGTCATTGAGACTCTTTCCCACCCCGTCTTTCGCGGACCCATCGAACACGATGCGCAACTTGTCACCGAAAATGCCACGGTGAGGAAGGAAGAACTCGTTCGGAGTTTCTGCGGTGGACGTCATACCAAACGCTGGCTCCAGCGAACTGGTTGCATCATTACACTCGGAGGACTCGGAGGCCTGGTCATCTAGCTCGGGCGGACGGGAGCCCCACTCCACTGGGTTTTTTAGGTGTACATCTGCACAGGGCTCAGACGTGGGTGATGTAGGGGACGGCTCAATTACAGAGGCAGTGAACATCTCGGTCATTTTCTCCTCGTACATACGAAACTGGCTCTCGTCCAGTTTCTTTCTCATCCGCCATGTGCGGAGCTTGGCGGAGGCAAGGTTTGAAACCGGACGGCTGTCCGATTTCCACATGAGACCAATCACATAACGGCCTTCATCCTTCCTCCACTGTGGTTGAGGAGACTCTCTCTGCACCTCCCTTACTGTGTCTTTCCCTGTGATGCCGGTGGTATCCAAATCCCACATGCTTTCGATCTGCCGACAGTGATAAGTTGATCGAAAACACTGGCCTGTCGCCGCGTTACTGCAGCGGCCGTGGATGACGTAACCAAACGTGGTGTCAATCGCCCGGAGGCCATCTCCGAGCGCTACCTGATTCCATCGCACTACATCATACAGGTAGTCGATCCCGATCAGAACGTCAATAGGCCCACCCTGGAAGTCATCAGCCATCTTTTCAGACAGCTCTGAAGGGACGCATGGGGCGTCACTGGAGGGCAGTGGGGAACAAAGTCGGTCCGTACTCCACAGTTCCATGCTGACTGGATCCCCACCGAACCTGCTCGTAAGTTCGACTTTGACTTTGTCATACGACTTTGCCTCCTCGATTTTCTCTTGGAAGCCCATGCACGCAAACGTGCCAACACCCGTGACCGTCAGATCCAGCTCCTCTGCCAGGGAGCTTCGAATATAGGAGGTGTCTGAGCCTCCATCGAAAAGCACCCGCACCGATCGGCGTCCTCTAGGACCCGCGGCTTCCACTCGAGCGGTCTGGTAGAAACACGCGTGGCTGCACTGCACAGCAACATTGTAACGATGGTGGCCAACCTGCTGAAGGTTGTGTTGCAGGCCGCTAGTGGGGGCAGCGGGCGCCACCGGAGTATCAGGAGATGTTGATCCTGATGGAGCAAAGGATGAAGCGTGGGGTGACAGCCCCAACTCAGACACTACACGGCCCTGCTGCTGTTCGACTGATCGGTGTAAAAGGAAATGGTGTCGTTTTCCACAGAGAGAACAGAGGATGCTACTGGAACAGTCTTTGACATGATGACGATGGCCCAGGCACTGGAAGCAGACACCGGCCTTTTTGGTCACGTCCCACCTCTCACTAAGTGGAAGTGCTTTGAATTTCTCACACCTGGTCAAGCTGTGAGATCCTTCATTGCACACATGACACGGGCGAAACTTAGACTGGGGTGCGGCATTGCGTCCCTGCTCTCGGCGCTGAACGCTGAACGTGCTGGTGACGGAAGCCTTCGGCACAGACGCCGGCCCAGAATTGAATGTGGAAGATGAGCCTGAACCCACCGACTCCCTAATATCCAACTCCTGGTGTAGGAACTCCAGGAATTTTTCGAAGGTGCTTTCGCGCCGTCTGGCCCATTGAAGCTCCAAGTCTTTGGGGAATTTTTTCCTCCACGACGGGGAGGATAAGACGAGAGAAACTTTCGGCGCCCACGCCGAGAGTGGTCAAGGCCCGACTGTGCGAAGTCAGATGATCGACCAGACCCCGCAAGGCGTTCACATCCTTGGGGTTGGAGACGGTTGGCAGTCCAACATCCGTTTCATGAGTGTTTTAGTGCGCAGAGAGTCCTTTTGGAACCGAGATTTCAGCACGTCAATGGCAGTGACATATCCTTCACCAGAAACAGGAATGCCCTCGATGGCTTGTTTGGCAGGACCTGTCAGATGGGATTTCAGAACAACAAACCTTTGTATGTTCGCATAGCCTGGATTGTCATGAACGGATATGGAGAACAAATCCCAGAACTCTGGCCATTTCATGTAGTCACCACTGAATGTTGGAATTTTTACTGTCAAAGCCGATTTGAGATCCTGAGATCCCGGTGTCAGTGGCTCAGATTTCGCTGGTACACTTTTGCATTCGGCAGATTTTTCCAACCTAGTGAGGAGACGAGTGGCCTTGAAAATTTCCCTCACTCATAACCTCCTGATGTGATGACTCATCGGAAATACCAAGTTTGTCTAACTCCTGTTGGAGGGTTTCCGTCGCCACTTGGTGCTCTCTTAGAACATGGATTTTGTAAGCAAGATCATCCTGATCAATATCTTCAGGATCCCCGGATCTGTACTCCCGCAAATCATTACACAGCTTTGTGGCTCGGGCACGCATTTGGGTTCTGGTATTTACTTTCGGTTGATCCTCCATGTTTAAATGAAATGGACTGTACAAACACAGGGAGGCTATCCGGCCCGGAGGACTATGTTGCGATTGTAAGCTGGACAGGGAACTGTTTTCGAGTAAACAGTTATAACAGTTATCTAAATAGTGGACTGTATCAATTATATGAAGGTTGACTATACATTGTTCGGTCTTCCCATCCCAGAACCTTTTCAATCACCGTCAACAGAGAAAGCAGGAGGATCAATTGGCCGAATCTATTTTTCAATATTTTGGCGCTTGATGTTACGAGGGAACCAAATAATACATAAACACAGAGTGTCTATCTAAAACATGGAATGTGACAGTCATGGAAAATCACAGAGATGACATAACAGGTTCCAAGGTTGGATACGGTCTACAACCACTCGGCTGGGCTGCACCGGTGAATACTCACGCGTACAGGCCTGCACTGGCCTGCACCAATCCTTAAAGGCCGGCTGCTACGCGCGACCGGCTAATATTCAAAACACTAGCACACACGTTAAAATCCTCACTTAAAGTTACACCGGTGGTGGGGCTCCGAAATGACTTTAGCGTTCGAAATAAATCTAAAAGGTTAGAACTATCCCCAGCGGGATGAACGAACTGGTCAGGCAGGCCAAATTCGCCCACTGAAGATAGTTTTACGTTAAATTCCAATAAGTTCTAATATATAATTAAATAAAGTGTCTCTGCGCTGGCAAACAGTGCCAAACGCAGAGCCCAGCCCACACCCACCGGCGGAGTCGTCCCAACTGACTTCTCAACGAGTCGCAACAATAGCGGCGCACGTGCCGCCCAGACTATAATTGCCATGACAACCAGCGAGTCGCGCGAACAGAAGTGAAGTAACTCCGAGCGCTCTATTATTGGATATACCACGCGAAATAAGGTCGATTTTAGATGCAATTTCAACAACTGCGCAAAATAGGGTGGGCTTAAACCAAGGCATTACATACTTGGAAACTGACGAGTGAAGTGCAATTGACGCGGCAGGGCATAACGTTTGGATTAAAGTGGCTAATATCTACAATTATGGATACAAATCACTGGTGGGCACTGAGCCATTCCCTGCTGGGCATAGCATGGAGGACTGGTGGGCAAAATGCCCACCAGTTAGTATCTTAACATGCACCCTGATTGCTTCTGCTCTTGGTCGCGGTAGAAGTGACAAACAATCCGATTTTTCATGGCTCAGTTAGGGTGATAAATGGCAAAAGTCTACATTGTTAAAATTTCATTCTCAGGGTCGTTCATTGGATAGATCTAAGCATGCTGTATAATGCATATATATCAACCATATCTGAAAAGGACAGAACCCCTGTTGACGTCCAAACTAAACGTTTCCTTAGTACTAATTTGGACCTCTGTGGGGACGCTTATGACCATTTGTAGAAATACCTCTTCTGCTAACTTTTTAGCAACTTCTTGACAGCCCCTGGTCACGAGCCGCCTCCACTGCGGGTGTTAAACGTAAATAAGGTATATTCTAACAATTCTTTTGTATTTTGAAAACTAAAATATTACACAGCTACGGGTATGCGTTGTCGTAAACGTGCCTTGTGTTAGAGGTATCTTGAGTTTTTGTGAGCAAATAAATTCTGCTGTTGCTTAGAATCAAATGATCGCCCCACAAGTATTTACGTGGTCGTGTCAACATGGATACAAGGGACCTTATTTAATGTCTGATTCAAAATGCATCGGATACATTGCGTACTTGGTACAGCTTTTCTTGACAATATAAACATTTGATCTAATATATATATATATATATATATATATATATATATATATATATATATCAAATTTTAATCAAACACCAACTGCCGATGCATTTAATCAGACATTAAAAAGGTCCCTACCATTACACACCACAAAAATATATATATATATATATATATATATATATATATATATATATATACCCTTAAATATTTACATACAAACTAGCTTACCAACAAAGCAAATCACTAAAAAAACTGAGCACTGGGCATCCATGAACCACATGCGATAGGTGGGCGATAGCAAAGTTGCATTTCGATGACGCTTAGCAAAAAGGTTTGTTCGACTTTCCAGAGATGGGCGCCGCCACCAAATTTGTTAAGCTGCTTCCGCTACCTCCGCTACCTTGGCTTGCTGAAACCATTACCGCTCCTAGCGCATTTATTTTTTTCAAAATGGCGACAACGTCACTCCGCTATTTCGTTGCCGTTCTTTTTTGTTATAAAGCGCCACTGGAGTGCTACTAAAAATTATTTTCATTGCTTTTTTAAATGAATTTTAAAGAAAACCGTTCATCACTTGTATACGGCGTAACAATTTACGGTTTGATTCTGACACATTTGAACGAATTCGCACACAAAAACAATCTTGCCATCCCCATTTATTTTTTCTGATGGAAATTCTCCATATCCCTCTCATATTTTACTGGACGGCTATCCCCTTGACATGTTGTCGGAAGCAGTAGCCGCTCTGAATTCGTTCGATTTCGCTACCCGCTACTCTGTCGGTTTTTAGTTCTAGAAACAGCTAATGGTACTCTGCTCTCACTAAGAGTCCGCAAATAGCGGAGTAGCGAAGTGCGAACTACAGCAGAAAGCATTACCAGCTCATACGCAGATTCGACGTCACGGTAATTTAAAGACTTTTTACTTCTAACAGAGGAAAACTAGATACAACGAAATATTAGACTTATCAGCTATTATTCAGCACAAATAAGGGCAAATAAATTATTTTCCGCACAGATTGCCCCTAGTACCACTACATTGCTTTTAAAAATCCCTCCTTCGACAAACGAAAAAACATATTTTCGGTATTGCGTTGAACCTCGACGGCACTATTGAACGGCAGCCAAAATGAGCCTGGTACGTAAATATGCCTTGCTAACTAAGCTTTCGAATCTGAAGTACGTTTTTCACCATCAGGCTAAGTTTTGAAATTTTCAGTTTTTTTAAAGTATATTTTTGCTGCTGCAGCTTCCAAGCTAATAGACTTAGCGAGCGCAGATGAGTGCTATTGCATTCCTAAGCCCTTTAGCTATTGAGTAATGCCTAATTTGTTGTTGTTGGGTCATTAAGTGGTGTCACGAGTCCGGTCAAACATGTTTAAATTATGAATTCTCCTAAAAAGAGCGATATATCTTGTAGAATTGCATGGTGTTGGCCATAAAACACTATTCATCAACAATTGAAACATTCAGACGTGAAGTTCAATTAATAACGCACAAGTTTTATATCCATTTTGATCTAATCCGACCATTTTCCTGGAACCTAGATGAGAAGTTTACACTCCCGTTAAGGATCACGTTGCACCCTGAATATACTGCAGATGTATAAACCACATGCTCTTGTCAATATGTCCGGAGCTTCATATAAATTCAAAATCATGTTGCCCAAGAAGCATCCAAGTTTGCGAAAAATATCGTATTTTGGCACAATTTATCACCTGTACATGTTTTACCTGATCTGTGACCAGATGCGTGGATTCTATATCTTTGGGGATGCCCGCGCACCCCCAGCGAAATATTAAATCAGTGTCAAAATTTGCTTCAAATTTGCTTTTATCAATTTAAGGACTTCTAAATAACTTTACGTATTGAATCAGGCCTGTGGGGTGGCTAAAAATGTTTTATGTCATGCTAACCCTTTAAATATGTTAGGCATTGGCCTTGCTTCAAATTTGGCACCCTTAATTATTTCGAATATCCACGCCCCTGCTGTGGCAGCACTTACAGACTCAGCACCACCAAATTAGCCATCATTCGATAGCTGAGAACCTTAAAGAGAGATACGCGAAAACAATTTTATTAGCTAGATGAAAAGGTCACAAAAAGTTGTTTCAGAAGTCCTATTCTCATTTTTGCGAATTCGGCCTGCAAATGCCTTAAAATTTATCTCAAAGTCAACATTTCTAGACGACTTTACCGGTACACCTCTTATCAATGTAAATGACGTACCCCCGGCTAAAGCTATCAAATTCTCTAAAAAGCCGGTCCCATTTTTTCCTAAGCATTAACTTGAAAGTTTACAACTATTAAATAAAAAGTTGTTTTAAAAAAGCTACAGCCAAAAATGATATTAAAACAAAAATATAAGACATTTAAGAAATCACAATTGACCAATCAGAACGTACAGCCACCTCATAGGGGGTCACATGACCTTTCTGATGCAAAAGACAAGTCATTCTGAGGCTGAAGCAGAAAACGACTCAAGACCCGAGAGGTACGAAATGACTAAAAACTTTAAGTAATTATGTTTTTTTCTGTTTCTAGGGCAAACTAATTCATTTTGTATTTTTAAAGGCTTTGTAAAATTATTTCAAATACAAATGCAGAAGAACAGACATTTTTATTACAAAAAACATTACTTTTCAACTTTAAATAGTTTTCGAAAAGTAAGTGATGGGTGAAGGTTTCAGCATTTTATCGGAACTGTTAACCTATTTCGATAATAAGTGAGTGGCCTCCCAAAATTTTGCTGAAGATACAAAAATAATTGACAGTTTCGTAATCAGGAGTTTTCAAATAGCAAGAAACCACAATACATTTTTAGTGTATCTCCCTTTAAAGGTGCAATTGAGCTTATCTGGGCACGCTAAGTTAATAAGCTAAAAAGCTGTAGCTCAAAAACTATTTTCTTCTAAAAACATTTTTGAACATCTAGCAACTTTACCGTGGTAGGCAATGACGGACTTCAAGCTTCATATTTAGTTGGTTAAGCGTATTCACACTACTCGACTCATTTTCCTTAACAGTAGCATTGAGGTACAGATAACGCAATCCAGTATTTTTTTCACCGGTCAAAGGAAGGAATTTTTGAAAATTGAAAAAAAATCATATTGAACCACTTGGAACTATCCAATGCGTATCCCGGAGATTGGAATTTTAATAATTTTACCTTTTCCATTTTCCAAATTCCTTTTCAGTTTAGGAGAGACCAGGGCAAAACGGAAACCCTAAGTGTTTTTCTAACATAGCAAGCTCAATAGCGGGCCGAAAAGTCTTAGCTATACACCCTGATGGAGCTTAATAAATTGTGTCTCTAATGTAAGAGTGTCAACTTAAATTCATTTGCAAAAAACGGCAGTAAAATATATAAGCTAATGTTCTTTGTCCGTTTTGCCCCAACCCTGGGGCATAATGGTTTTCAGGAAGGGGCAAAGCGGACAGAATGATCTGCTGTCATTGGACTTTTCCCGGGCACCCTCAAAGATGTATCAATCCACATCCCTGGCAGCCCTAGTAACATGGCAAAAAAACATCATATTTTCGTTAAAGCGTCAACATCTATTAACTCAGTGAAAAGTTTAACCTGCTTTCATTTTGACACAAGGCTATCTCCCAACCTGGACCCGCCCCTGCCTTGTTTTCTTGCTGTTTTTTTACCTTACAAAAATAACACACTACTGAGCACATCATCCTAAGTGATTGGGGTTACCGGACCATCAAAGACTATTTTAAGCCATTAGTCCATTTTGCCCCACAGCTGCTCCGATTCGAGTTGTTGCGTGTCGGAAAAAGAACAGGTTTTGATATTTGAAATTACCCTTACCCTAAGCCTACACTGCCACTTATTCAGACATATCACCATCAGAACTGAATTCAGTTGGTCACTTGAAAAAATGAAGATTTAAAAGTTGTAAATATCGTAATACTTACAGAAAACCCTCTCCAGCCAGCCCGCGTCGCAATAATGCCGCTAACTGACGATATACGCGCTATATTCTGACGTCCTTTGTCTCAAGCAGTGGTTCATCTTCTAAACTCTGGATGGAAACGGCAGTAACATACCGAAATAGCTAAAATCCGTTTTGCCCCAAAGTCCGTTTTGCCCCGGTCTCCCCTAGTACCTTCCTACCACATCTTTTCCACGCTTGGATCTGGAGATCTTTGGCATTAGGGGAGACCAGGGCAAAACGGACACCCTAAGTGTTTTTTAACATAGCAAGCTCAATAGCGGGCCGAAAATGTTTTTGCTATACACCCTGACGTAGCCTAATGAATTGTATCTCTAATGTAAGAGTATCAACTTGTAAAGGGTTAATTTGGAAAAATATAGCAGTAAAATATATCATGTAATGTTTTTGTCCGTTTTGCCCCAACCCTGGGGCATAATGGTTTTCAGGAAGGGGCAAAACGGAGACTGTATGACCTGCTGTCATTGGATTTTGCCCGGGCTCCCCCAAAGATATATAAATCCACATCCCTGGCAGCCTGGGTAATATGGCGAAAAAAACATCATATTTCCGTTAAAGCGTCAACATCTATTAATTCAGTGCAAGTTTTAACCTGCTTTCATTTTGGCACAAGACTGCCGCTCCAAACTGGACCCGCCCCTGCCTTGTTTTCTCGCTGTTTCTTTGACCTTACCACAATAACAAACTACATAGCACATTATCCTAAGTGATTGGGTTAAGCCAGACCATCAGAACATTTTACACCACTAGTCCATTTTGCCCCTTTCGTTTTGCCCCATAGCTACTCCAATTCAAGTTTTTAAGTATGGGAAAAATAGCACGCTTTGAGATTTGAAATTAACCCTTACCGTAAGCCTACACTGCCACTTATTCAGACATATCACCATCAGAACTGAACTCAGTTTGTCACTTGAAAAACGAGGATTTAAAACTTGTAAATTGCGCAATACCTACAGGAAAATCCTCTCCAGCCAGCCCGCGTCGAAATGATGCCATTAACAGACGATATACACACTATATTCTGACGTCCTTTGTCTAAAGCAGTAGTTCATCTTCTAAAATCTAGATAGAAACACCAGTAACATACTGAAATAGCGAAAATCCGTTTTGCCTCAAAGTCCATTTTGCCCTGGTCTCCCCTACACTGGATGACATAAAAAGTAAAAGAACGCGTTGTGTACCTGTGCTAATTAAATCCAATCTGCCGTTATTCACCTTGAATACATTCATAGGTGGATCCAGGATTGCCGATCGGGGGGCACCTTCGGGGGGGCGCCATCCGGACCAGGGGGAGCGCCACTTTTGACCGGCAAGACCTATCAGGTGGGCGCAAAATCCTATCGGTGGGCGCCGATGTTCGCATCCTGGGTGTAAACGACATTTCGGGGGGGGCACAGTGACCATTTCAGGGGACGCCGTGTGTCGATCGGGGGAGACACGTGACCCCCTTTGCCCCCTGGATCTGCCTATGAATACATTTATATTCTTCTTTTTCCTACTTTCATGGTCTCTATGCGCCCTCCTCCATTTTAAGTTTTTGGCTCTCAGTCAACAATTACAGAATATACTTTCCCGCAAAGGAAATACGGCTCCAGATCCACTGATCGGGCTTTGGGCCCGTCCCCAGATCCACTGACCCGGCTCTGCGCCCATCCCCAGATCCACTGACCCGGCTCTGGGCCCGTCCCCAGATCCGCGTCAACGCCGATATGCTGACTCCGGAGCAGAGCTTCGACAATAACCAGGTCACGTGCAATGCCAAGCTGCGGCTCAACAGTCCAAATGCCCGGTGCCGGCGCAACAACAGCTGCCGCGAGCCGTCCGTCAGCGTCACCAACTGCCGCGTCACCGGACTTTAGTGCCGCGTCACCAGGTTCCAGTGTCGCCTCACCGGGCTCTAGTACAGCGTCACTGGGATTCTGTGCCGCGTCACCGGGCTCCAGTGCCGCGTCACCGGGCTCTAATGCCGCGTCACCGGGCTCCAGTACTGCGTCACCGGGCTCCAGTGCCGCGTCACCGGGCTCTAATGCCGCGTCACCGGGCTCCAGTGCCGCGTCACCGGGCTCTAGTGCCGCGTCACCGGGCTCTAGTGCCGCGTCACCGGGCGCCAGTGCCGCGTCACTGGGCTCCAGTGCCGCGTCACCGGGCTCTAGGTACCGCACCACAATCTCTCGGTACCGCTTCAGCAACTTCTGGTGCCCCGACATCGGCTGAACAGTCACTGGTAACATTACCAGTGAGCAATTGATTTCGGTGGCATGCCATTAGTTACCAGTGCCGCATTACCCGCGTTAAGTGCCTCGTCACGGAAATACTTATTACTTGAAAAAAACTTAAGTTTCAGATTCCTTGATCATGCTGCCCTCCACCGATTACAATAATCAGCGGATAAGCTAAGAAATGAGCGTATTTGCCATTAGGTCTTCTATCTGGTATCCGGGTTACATTTTTCAGTAAAGTATAAAAACAGGCAGAAAAAGAAGCGGATTTTTTCTTTTCTCAGCGCAATGGTATTCATTTCCCGCACCGATAAAACTGAACACTGCGCAGAAAGTCATACTAAAGTAGCCGTAGCTATGCAGAATCCCGCAAATAATTTCGACATTAGATGAAGTGTGAATAGCATTTACTGCAGAGCAGTCAGAGTGTGAGCATAGGGTGGAGCTAACGCAACTTTATCAGCGCCGATGTGTTGCTAGTGTTGTGGCTGATGACTGATGTGTGTCTAATAAAACAATACTTTCAAATACGCAGCTTTCACACTACATATGGTTTCTGTCGATCCCTGCCAAATATATGAAGAGCAAACATCACTGAGTCCTCACTGTAATATGACGGATAGCACTGCCAGCTCAAGCACCGGTAAAAGAATGGAAAATACACAGTTGGAGCGGCTTTAGATTGTGACAATGTTCAGCACATTTCTCTCTGATGGCGCATTTTGTGAGCCCGGGTCTGAGGAATGCGTTAGAACTTCTCTTTGTTCCGCCACGCCGGTGTGTTAACTATCATATTTAGGCATTTACTCTGTGCTTCAAGAGATATATTACACGTGCGGAGCTCGGTTCGAAAAAAAACATTGCCATATGTGGCCCAAATGAGGCCAGTCTATCATGTCGATCGCAGCCTAACTATGTCATTTCACTTATCAGAGAAGGGTCATCCGGAACATCTTGCCCACAACCAAAATTTACTCAACTGTCAGTCAAATGGAGCTGGAGCTGCGCGCACGAGGGCTGCCTCAGAGGCTGGAGGGGGGAGGGGGCAGGAGCGGTCCTGCGACTCGTCCGTTCACACTTCGTCTCAGCAGCAGCAGCAGCAGCGGCGGCACGCCGCACGTCCAAATAAACATCGGCAGCGAGGCCGCCGCCGGCGTCGGCGCCTCTGTCCGCCGTCGGCTGCGAACGTGCTGGGACCAGCCGGGCTCTCCCCGCGCACACCACCTTCTGGAACCTGTTCAACCTGGCAGCTGAGGATGAAGCAGGCTAGAATCGGCTGTACTTGGCTTTGAGTACAGCCTAGTTTCGTTCGGAGTTGATTTCGGGCACAGTACACTCGTTACCGTAAAACTTCAAATTCGAGTGGATAGGGCATATCCATCGACCAGTTGTATATGTGGCTAGAAACATGGTGGCCAAAGGATGAGTCTCACGTTTTTCGTGCAGTTGTAAGTGGTGCCCGGAAATGAGCTCTGCCTGTATTATGTGCATAATTCCATCTAATCTACTGAGGAATTTGATGCCGACCTCACCAAAAGGCGGATCACAAAGCGAACAGTGACAAAAATGTCGTGCTTGTCTGAGGAAATTGTAAGATTCGCCACGTGTTTCTTCAGGCGTCCGAGGGTCTTTGTCTCGACGTTTAATCAGGCACCGCCTGGGCTCTTTTCGTACGCACCACCGCCTGCAGGTGGGGAGGGGGGGGTCCGATTGCACCACCATACTCTCCAAAATCAATGGTGAAACTGAAAAGTCGGAAGAGTCCCGGAGCCATGCTACCTTCTCCTACTCTCACACCAAGTTTGAACCTTACCCGATGACATGTGACGTTAAAGGGGTTTGAAATAGGCCAACCGCAGGCCGATTTAGGACATCCTTTATAATAACTCAGGAACCATATGTTTGGAAACTAGGTTCGCCATATAACTAGAAAACCTGTAACAACGCCATGTGTGTCTATCAGTTTGTTCAGCCCATGAAACCGACCTTTTAAAATGGCCTTGAAAGGCCAAGGCGGGACACAATAATTCGAAGCTCTAAATAATGGCATTTATAAGGATATCAACATCACTTTTGCATCTTGTTTTGCTTAGAAGTTATAGAAGATATTCAGGAAGTCGGAACTTTCGTGACCTCTGGGGATCTCATTTTTAACTGACCCTAGAATTTTTCAACGAACTCTAGTCTTTCTCCCTAATAGCTTTCAAAGGATGTTTATTAACTTAATTTAGTTCTTCTAGCAGGCGAGTGACAATCAAATTTGGATAACCACGTTTTATAAGATCAAAATAGACTTGGATGAGTTATGAAATGGCATGATAGCTCGTTGTCCTGTCCTAGCCTAATATGATTTTCCCCAAAAGCTCACAGCCCATGTATACACAGGCAAAGTGAGCTTTTTCCTTTAAACAAAATCGAAACCACTTGCAGAAAGCAAAGGGTAGGCTCAATCCCCGTGCGGTGCCAGGTTGAGACATAAAGCACCGGGAAGCAGCATCGAATCAACACATGATCCATCCACATGACGCGCTGCTGATACGACACCCGATGTATGTGCAAGACACAAACATGGCCGCTGGCGCACCCGAGCCCAGGGGACTGGCATATTTTGAAGCACTAGCATGCCACTCACATCAAACAACAAATAAACACGAATCGCTCCGCGTCACTGGTTATTCGAACAAGCATCAATAAAGCGGGCCGAATGGTGGTTGATATCGAGGGATGCTATGATTTATTTCACGGTATTATGCCCAGAATATTGCTTTTTGGTGGGTCAGGCTGGCTAACCACAGCTAAATTGTACTGCCAGAGAAAAATAAAATACAGTTTTAAATGAATTAGCCAGGCATGCCGAGAGTTGTGAAGATATCAACCTATGTTAGGCTCATCAATGCAGGGACATAGTAGACATGCATAACACAGACAACAGAAAATAAAAAATAGTACTTGTAATGTAGACCCCACATCTTACTTACTTAACGGCTTTTTATAAGGCGTTATGTGTATGGCACCTTTACCCGCCTCTAAAGTTAGAAAGTTTTTGAAGTATCACATCTCATACATATCTTTCATATAACAACTATCATGTGATGGCCTTCAACAGTTTCGTTTTTAGCCCCTGTTCTTCAAGGTACCCATATCCCTAAAGACCAGCTTTTATCAGGGCCCTGGAAATGTAATACTACAAGTGGGCATCAGCATAAGACAATGTAAGACATCAACGCAACCATCTCCCCTGAAGTTTCAGACCTAACGAGTCATGGCGAAGTCGTTATCGCCTGGGCGGCAGTCTGATTGGTTTGTGGAGTGGCCGGGCCGTCCCCCAGTAAGGCCGACTCTGTGCTTGTCACCAGGGGCTGGCCGACCGCGCACACTCGGAATCACCCGCTAACGGCACCCCCTCCCCCTCCCCACCACTGGACACCGCTCTTTCATGTCGCCGGCTGGGCCAGGTCAATTAGACCGGCAGAGTCGAATGACAGCGACAAACCGGCAGTCAGCCCACTTGGAGCATTACATTTCCGGGGCAATATCTCCACAACAGTCACACACGGCTCGCTAGCTTACCTACGGCGCCGGGTTTCCATCCCGGGCTGCATTGCTTAGATTGGACGTGGCTTACCAACGTGGCATGTGGGCACGAGCTATCATATTTTGTTTCATCCCCGTAATTAAGACACGGAGGATCTCAGAACCCGTAGATGAAGTATAACGTATTGTATCCTATTAGGGTTCTACAATTTATTTGGTTTCACGGTACCTACAAAAAAATAAAAACAAAATAATTTTACAACATTAAACAATTATACATTCAACACAATTCAAAAACCATTACCAGAAAGTATTAAATGTTTTTTTTAGATCATGTTTATGTTTAAGAAAATTTAATAGGAATTGTTTCAGTGCGATAAATATTATGCAACTACTAGTTATGACATCATTTGAGTTTATTTAAGGGTGTCAATTATGGTAATTTATGATTAAATGTGAATTATAAAAATTATTATAATATAAAACTACAAATCATTAATATCAAAAAGGACAAAATTAATGTCAAAAATTGGATCACAAAATGTGTGGTAAAGTGGACCAGTACATTTAAAATAAATTAAAATTCCAACAGATTATACCTGCCGTGTTCCTTCGAGTAAAAATAAAACCGCATAATGTAAAATTATGTCTATTGGCCTAATAGGTACAGAGTATTGAAATCATACAAAGAAGATCCAGTGTATAAGTCAAAATCCTGCTTTAACCAGGCAGTTCAGGTCCTGTGTTTGCTCTACCACTGGTAGTAAGCAACACCCCCAACCAGCGTTTTCAAAGTCTCTTTCTTTCTGAGATTTTCTGTGATTTTCTGAGATGAGAAGGGGTCTACTAGGCCCCCTCTAGTGCCGTTAGTCCAGGCCCCTCCCAGTGTGTTTTAACACTTTGTGAGGACTGCATTGGCACACATTTGCTATCTGTACAATATTGACATATAATTTGATCATGAAACCTCACCTGAATTACTGTTGTTGCCATCCTGCTGGCGCCAACTCTCCAACTTTAGCTCCAAATCACCAACAATCTTGATCTAGGGAATAAGGCAAGGCACAACAAACTAAGAATGAAAACCAAGTTTATGTGTGAAAGTGCATGAATCAAAGTACCTACATTCATCTTAGATTAGCATGGCAGCACTATTTATTCAGCTAGTTTTAGCCTGCACTTATTTCAGAATACCTAATAATATGCCCTCAACAAAGTATCTCCACTTGTTCAAATTTTTTGGCAGGCTCTCATCACACAAACATTGCGAACTTGTTTGTCCTTTGCGTAGTTTAGGTAAATTGCTGCCCACTATGTTTATTTGTTTCACTCATTTAGTACTTTTCCTAGTAGCTTTAGGCGTACTTGATACTAAATTCAAAGAAATAGGACCCTAAATCGAAGATACTCAAACTTTAAATATTATTTAACCTACAAAATGGACAGAAAAGTACTTATAACGTATTGCGTTATCTTAATGCCTTAAATATGCCCACAATCATTATTTCTGAAAATTACTTCACATTTCGGCATTAGGCGCAACTTCGCAACTACTAACAATCGCCCATTGGCTCATTAAAATCGCAACTGTACAGCGGTTTCCGGGTTTTCTCAGCGGGGTTCTCGTTTAGTAAACAACACAGTACCAATATTGTATCACTGATGGTACGCTCAATTGAAGGACAGAGTTGCTAAATTAAAATATTCCTACAGCTCATTCTGTATTTCGAATGTGTGTTTGATTTTGAACCATACTGTCACGATCGCTATTTTGTCACACTTATGCACCTCAACTATCATAAATGTGTCACAAACTCAGTACCGAGTTGCAAGTTCCACCTCGGGTACCTACTGCGCAAAAACTGTTGCCATTATATTTTACCATATTCGAATATGTTCTGTTGGTTTCTCACACATTAGGTACAAACATGGTACAGTTGGGGAGAAGGCCAAAAATGCCCGACAACTATCTTGGTGCAGGATTGAACGAACCTAGACATCTCGCAGGAGTACGAGCTAATAGACACGGACTGAACGATACAGCGCGGCAGGAGGTGTTCCAACATTACAGCACGACAACGCTAAGTTTATAATTTAGAATTTTGTGGCATGTTGCAGTGTCCGCTTTGCTTACGTTACTCAAGTTCCTCCATTTAAGCAATGATTTTCGTTTATTTAGAAATTGCTGCTGAGCACCTGGCCCAGGGCGTAGCGGGTTACACTGCCACCAGGAGGTGAGGTTACAGCGCCCCTCTCCGGCTGGGTAGCCGCCGAATGGAGGAAGAGAGAAGTGTAAGATAAGAGATAGAGTGTTAGTGAGAGGTGTGAGTTGGTTAGTTAAGATTCTTAGTATTAGTTAGTTAGGCAGTAAATCCTAGGTTAAGGTTATTTGGTTCGTGAATATCAACGGAATGTTAGTTAAGGTTAGTTGGTTAGTTGAACGTTTTTCCCTCTTGCCTATTTTAGCCTAAATTGGTCACAATTCTAAGCCTATCATACCCTAGCTCTAGTCTATCATAACCTAGTTTGAAGTACCTATTAGTAAAATTTGGCAGGGGAACGTCTATGACATAAATGTTATAATAGGCGGGGTTGCTGTTAGTTTGGCGGTATTGTGTATACTTGCCTTCATAGACGTTTATATTATACTTTTAGATAAACTTCTGTAGCCCAGCTATCTTCAGAAATGTAAGGAGCTTGTCATGTGTATACGCCTCTTATTTGATTGCGCCTCCGACTGCTAAATTCTGTACCTCTGAAGTTGACGTGGTCCATGACCGAGCGCGCCGTCCGGCTACTACGTCGCACAGACCACAATGAAAATAATAGCCGTCTCGGCGCAGAAGGCATTAAGCGGAACTTTGAAACGTTCTTCAAAATCTAGATCTTCACCATACAATCTGTACAGTCATACTTACTTAATCATGAATCAACTTACTTAATCATGAATGTATTTTAAAAATGAACTCATTTGCATAAAAAAATAAAAAAATGATGTAGTGCTTAGTAATAATGATGATTAATAACAATGAATATAGGTTATTATAATAGAATAGTAAGAACGGTATGGTGGAAAATGAAGATTGAGTTTGTCCGAGGGAGATTAAACCGTTTAATATTGATACGAGTTTCACCTTCTGCGCCGAGACACACGTTCCTTTCGTTGTGAACAGTATGTATGTCCTCGCGTCGGAATTGCCCCTTGATCACTGACCCGGATGCACTGAGTCAATTGGACTATCACAGCTCCTCCCCTCCCCGCCAGCGGCAGTCGAACCTGATCTGCATCAGCAGCCGTTTCCTTATGTAAATTGGGTGCTCGTGGTGCCTGGCTGCTTCGTTATCCTGGTCAGTGCATCTTTAGCGTTCCCCACACGGAAAACACGTAGAAAACCTACAGATAACCCACGCGACTGCGGTTACCTCTAAGTCACATCTGTGCTCCTTGCGAGCCGGAGCACCGTGCTGTCAGTCAGAACCTTGGAGGGGAGCCTGGGTTCTTATAAATCTGGAGGGACTGGGGTTTTCTCTATCACAGTCGCCGCTCCCTTAGGACCATTTGATCCCCCAAACAATTTCAACTCGATTGACAATTTTTTAGCTCACAAAAAGTAGCAAACGTCCCAAACTCAGCTTATGTATGTACATACATACCTATTTCATATTCATAGATTAATTAACTGCATCCGGAGATCAGTTAACTCCACCGTAGAATGGCGTGCCAGATACTATTTATTCCCGAAGCAGATTAGCCTGGAGGTGAGATGACCCAACAGAGATATATTAATTACTCTAAGAGCTCGATTATACATGCCGGACTTCCCCACAAAACCGATAGAAACTAAAATTTTCCGTGCTTTAGGGTCACAACAAAATGCCCATTTTCTCACAGCGTGCCCCTCGGAAGCGTTGGGCTCTCCATCCTTAAAGGGAATGTGGCACCTTGGTCTAATCCTGCAATTTGGTGAAATTAGGCGTACTTTTAGCCAAGAATAATGAAACCACTCATGATTTCTCTAAAAAATGTACAATAGGCTCAATATTTTGTTATTAAAAATACTCCTCTAGAAAAAGAAATAAATATCAACCTGTAGATGATGTCACGATCTGGCAAGCACTACCATACTTGAAACGCTTCAAGGGCTTCGATTGGCTGATTCTCATCGTGACGTCAGCATATGTCGTCACACCAGCAGCTCACAACAATGGCCGCCCGGCGACGAGCTAATGGGGGGCTGGTGTCAGGTAGGTTTTAGCTTTTTTCGACGGAAATATCGAGTTCCAAGACAAATGAAATATGGGGTACCGGGTTTTCCGACTTGTTTTACAACTTGGCATCTCAGTTGAAATCATGTTGTGAAGGTGCCACATTCCCTTTAAGCGCTGACTGCGCTCTTGACCTGGGTTATGTGGATGCCTTTTGGAAGTTGAAAGAGGTGCATCCTCTAGCGCATTTCAGATTCCAATCCTGATAGGGGCAAACATTTTAAGTTTCCACGGGGAGTAACATCCTCGTAGTTAATAAGTTACCACGATTTCGGATTTGTCAGAAAGTCGCTTGGGTAGGAGTGGCAAAATGATTGAACAGGGCCTCCGGCCGACAGGGAAGATATAACCAAATAGTCGAACGGGGGTTTGCAGCCGAGCGTGCTAAGGCGGCGGAAAATTTAGGAACAGGCCAGGCCATATCAGTAAAGCAACGTCCATTATCTGGACGATACGGGAAAAGCAGGGCGATTCCGTTTTTAACACCTTCTAAAAGCAGCTTTACGTAACTCTGCCGAACAGTTCCAACATTCTACATATATATTTTTGTCCAAGTTCAGCCCCTTCGAGAGGAGCGCCATCGTACATGGGCCGCTCGGTGGGGGACGAGGCAAGGGCAGCCCCCAATCGATCATCGACGGCCCCTGAACGGCTCGGCGCTCCCTTGAAAGGTCGATAGCGCCCCCTTGAAATGTCTTTTCCCACCACCTTTCCCCAGGGTGCAAGTACCGGCGCCCCCATAGTAGGTTTTGGCGCCTACCTGATAGGTTTTGCCGTCCAAAAGTGGTACGTACTCCCTGGCCCGGATGACGCCCCTCCGACCATTTGGCGCCCCCCCTCCGCCAATCGACAATTCTGGATCCGGCTATGTCGTTGTCGACATCCCGTCACTGTTGTCGTTAACGTTGACACCACGAGACTGCTATCATTGGTTAAGTGAAATTGTTCTTATTGTTAAGCATCTATGACAGAAAACAGTCCATTCCGAGATTCAAATTTCTTCGGACTTTGGCTCCTTGTTACCTTCCCACCCTGTTCTCTTAAATTGTTTTGTTCTAAGTAGACCAAAATTATATCAATTCTGTTTGAAAAAATGACTAAATCGCCCAAGGCTCCACAAATGGCAACGGCCCTTAACCCTTCCCCCGGCACCCCTAACTTGAAATAATTCCTGTGCCTCTGAAGACAACAGTACAGTTTTTGAAAATCAACACCGGACGCCTAGATTCGCTTTGTATGCATTTTCAAAACAATAAAGTACAGAGGACACAGGTGGCGTAGCTAATAGAATGATCATGAGATCACGACGCAGATGCTGGTGATTTATCACCAACATCTTCGCTCTAAACTCCCACAACAATCACCCATTGCACACATATACGCTCTACAATAAAAGCCATCAGTGTGATCATCCATGGTGCACGTAGGCGTTCAGTAGCCGGCTTTGTGCTGGCTGACAGCTGGCAATGTCCTCCCCGGTGCAGTATTCTGCAGACCTGCAACTGCAGACGGCCCTGAGCCGCCGCCACAAATTTGTTATCGGGCCAGATGGGCCGCGGGTAGTGGCGCGCCAGTTCACACCTCGTCATCGCCGCTGGCTGCGTCGTAAACGCCGCGCCAACACGCGGCGCCCATTCGGCGGCGATGGACGGCGCGGATGTGTCGGTTCCGCCGCCGGCGACGGCCTCTGACCGAGTCGGCGCTGACCACGGCCGCACCGGCGCAGCCTGGGTCACCGGATCAAACCCCGGCTTCAACGGTGGACTGCCAGGCAGCAGCTCCACACACGCCGTTCTGTATGAACAGCCTGCAGAACGCAGCGGGAGAGCCTTGGTTCGGCGAGAACATAACTTCAACAGTACCGCAGGCCCCTGTAACTTATACAGCTCAGATGTTTAGCACTATGGATTCTCTTTCTATGCCGTCTCCATCCCTCGCTGGAGAGAACATTGCCAAGATCACCTGGCGCCCATGGGGCGTCTGCCCAGCTGGAGGCGCCGCTGTCTGCCGCGCCTCGCGATAAAGCCATCTCACATACCCTCTAATTACTTAATCAGATGGGCGCGCGGCGGCCGCGGTCGCCGAGCCACCGGCCACCGTCCAGTGGCTGCGGCCGCGTTTTTACCGGGAACTAACAGGTTGTACCCCTTGTGTGCGGGTTGTCAGCGACTGGATTTGCTGTGCGGATCGGAGAGGGGGCGCTGGCTGGCCGGTCGTGACGGCGGCAGCGGCTCAGTCGGCCCTCAGGTGAGCGGCGGGCAGCAGCGGGGTGGTGGTGCTGGCCTGGGACAGCCGTCAACTGGTGGTGCCGGCCCGGTACAGCGGTGGTACGGGCTCGGTACAGCAGTAGTGCGAGCTCGGTGCGGCGGTGGTGCGAGCTCGTTACGACGGTGGTGCGAGTTCGGTACGGCGGTGGTGCTGGTCCGGTACAGCGGTGGTGCGGGTTCGGTACGGCGGTGGTGCGGACGCGGTACGGTGGTGGTGCAGACCAACTGGCACCAGACTGAGATGGGGCTCGCTCTCGGAACAGGGATCACCGTCGCACCTCGCAATATATAGGTGGGTTCTATTGTGACCTCAACAGACGAGCACAGCAAGGCTCCGGGCAAAGCTTATTCAGAGCAAGTAAGCTTGCAAGTATTGGTCAGTATTCAAGCAAATGCATTTATACAGGCCACAGACCCTGTGCCTCCCTGCGCTTTTGCCCATCAGTCGAATCAATTGTAACGAAAGGCACATGAGCAATGCCTCGTTTCTTGCTTTATTTCATAGGCACATGATTGTACCGATCTGGGTTAGGATGTGGACTGTATATATGACTGGGACCAGCAGGGAATTTTTACTTGGGGGACAGGCCCTGGACTGGCGATGACCGGATGGGGTAAAGTGGGGTAGTAGGCGAATTTTGTGCATTGATTGTTTAGAAGCTCTAACGATGATGTACTTCGCCAACACATTTACGCAAGTCCACGAGAGTAAGGAGGGAGAAAAGGCAAAAAACACTAGGTCAAGTCCTAGAACTCTAGGTGACATCCCCTGACTCACAAGCTGGCATGACTCGTCCCCTCGTCCTCCTGCCCTCCACGCTCATGGATACCACGGCTACACTTCGCCGTAGAAAGAGCATGCAATTGCAAGAGACTCCAGGGTGTAGAACGCACTTTGTGCGGAAAAAACCGATAACTTGGTACTCAAGTGTCGTTTCGATGGTTGAAAACCATATGCAGTTAAATAAAAGGTAAAACTACCTATATAATCGCCGTGGAAAATTTATGATAATGGGAAATCTGAGGAGCATGTGTTGTGAAAGACATGTCTGCCTTTTTGCAAAATATAAAAAATGGGGACTTTTCAGAAAACTGAAAAGCTGCAAAAAGGTTTTCACATATAACATATTACAAATTTCTCATATTATTAACTTCCTTGATCTAATCCGATTCCCACAGCCCCGAAAAGTTCAGAAACTAGAAGTTTCGCTCTTCTGCCGGGGTGAGAAGCCTGTACCTACTCACTCTACCCACAATAAAAAGTTGTCTTTATATTCTGCTCTATCGGCACGTAGTCTGATTTCTTGCCAAAATTTCGGTGTCAAAAATATTTTCTCAGCTGCATATAGGTAAGTATAAAATTTCATTCCATTTGTGTGGCTCCTGCTTGGGGTTGTCGCTTCGCACTGATCAAAGCGCAGGGTCAAAGCATTGGGGTCAAAGTACCTTCCCGGCCTGAAGTTTGGCTCCACTTTTTTCATTCGATACGCGTGCCGAGTAAGATATCGGCGTCCTCCAGTATTAAAGATCATATGAAATCAAAATAAACTTTCGGAAAAAAGCATGCAGCGCCGGATTCTCAAGTCGGTAATCAAAGGCACTAAAGGACAAATTATGCAGAACTATCTGATTACCTGCTCCCTTGTTCACTATGCCCTGACGCATGTTTTAAACATGTGTTACCTTTTGGGTCTTTTTTTATATCATTAAACGAAAATGAAGAACTCCTGGCAATGATACCAAACCCTGAAAATAATGCTTGCTAGATATCAATGAGCAGTATCATGGGGTAAAAAATTAGACTAGTTTAATTACCAACAATAAGATTTGTTGACCACGAAGCACAGAAAAAACATTACGTAAAAAGTATCAGTGGAGCACAAGTTGAACCCCAGTCCGACAAAATTAGAAAGTGCACAGTGCATTGGCCGTGTACAGAGGCTTGGCACACCTGAGGTATTAACGTTCATCCCACCAGCTAACTAATGCCTAACAAGTTACCAAGGCTGGCCACACTGAGTGGTCTATCCAGTGCTCAGCCGGGAGAATTTCCAAGAAAAATATAAGCAGCAGCTCGTGGAGACTTCAAGGCCACTGTCTCCTCAACGTGCACCCATTAGTAGGTTTGTCCATTGCGGAACTACACAAACAAAATTACACAATATGAATTCAGCAACGAAAGCGTAAGATACTGAACCCTAAAAACCAACGTTGAGTCTTTGCAACTGGTCCTAAAACTTTACATTTTAGAGCAATACGCGTTTTCAGAGCGGAGTTCTATCCCACTTGATCCTTTTCGCGTCCAACCCATTTTAGCACGTCCAACCCATTTTTAGCGCGTCCAACCCACGCGCCTGAACATTTTTTTTGCGGAGGAGGTCGTAGGAAGGGACTAATATACACTCAGGGATATTCATCGCGATCGGGAACTTTTTTTAATAACGAAAAGTGACACCAACATTCTATACGGCCTCTAACATGCGCATTGGCGGGAGGTCGTGTACTCGCCCCGCCCCTCAGGTTTTTCGCAGATAGCCCAAGAACGGTGGTACATATTGCCGCCGTACTTGGAATACCTTTTATGTTTTTTTGCGACTTATGTCAAACATTTTGGGTACAGGTAATTTCAGGACAGGTTACCAGTGCAGGTCAACTGACCTCACCTTCAAAAATTTTAAAGATAGCAGTGTAAAAATAGGGTTAATCTATAAATCTGAAATTTATATCACATAATGCGCCCACTGGTTGCAAAAAATTGTTCAATATCTTTATAGATAACCTAAGGTCAGATACAATCCATGACCTCCCAATCGGAAATGCACGGGTTAAGTTTTTTAAGCCCAATTACTTCCTAAGAAATGAAGATACATCGCCTATTTTGAAATGATTGGGTTTGTCTTATCCCTGCATATATAATAATAAGTGTTTTGACTCAATTTGATCTTGAGCCAACCATATACCAAGTCCCAGATTAGATTTGGCCCAGAACGGTTATATCGTATATCATTTGACGCAGCTTTCTCAGATAATTCCAAGGGTGTAAATAGTTTCGTTATATCTCCCCTACTTCAGACGCTATGACTAGAAAACTGTCATTTCAATTACATCCCATTATATCACAATGGTCACATATTTAACCTCTGGTGACCCAGAATTTGACCAGACATTTTTATACAGCATCTTCTGTAGAGTTTAGGTAAAGCTACCCATCGCTTAGGTAGCGCTGTTTGCTAACTAGCGTGTTTCTTTTATATATTAAATGAGGGGGCAACCGCCCTCCCAGTCACGACAAGGGTGGCCCAGACCCCGTCATTACGAGTGTTCGGATCAACAGTTAGGTATAAATCCCACAAAAGCGTATCAATCATCTCTGCTCACCACACCGTTACTCGTGTGATTTGCTTTGCATTAATTTCGGTACCAATTAATAAGCAAAAGTGGAAGCGAACAGAGGTAAGGTCAAATCGGGATTCTGGTACTATTTTTGGAATTCAACAGGGGCCTTCGCAGGATTAGCAGTTCACTGCAGATTAAGGGCTGATGCTGCGATTCTGGGATTCCGCAATTGCGGGAAAGACAGCACTTGAAAACAATACCTGCGGCTTTTGCAGAGGGCTGAAAAGAAATAAATTCAAGAAGATGCATCCAGCGTTGAGCATCGCGCCCAGCCAACTGGCAAAGCAAATGCGGCCTAAATCAGTTCGTGTGTTCGTATGACGTACACCAAAGAATCTGACCAGGCTAGCAGCATGCCTTGTGATAACTTCAGACTTTAAAGGGAATGTGGCACCTTCACAACGTGATTTTAACTGAGATAGCCAAGTTGTAAAGCAGGTCGGAAAACCCGGTACTCCATATTTAATTTGTTTTGGAACTCGATATTTCCGTAGAAAAAAGCTAAAACCTACCTGACACCAGCCCCCCTCAGCCCCCCGTGTCGCCGGCGGCCATTGTTGTGAGCTACTGGTGTGACGACATATGCTAAAGTCACGATGAGCATCAGCCAATCGAATCCCTTGAAGAGTTTCAAGTATGGTAGTGGTTGCCAGATCGTGACATCATCCACAGGCTGATATTCATTTCTTTTTCTAGAGGAGTATTTTTAAAAACCAAATATTGAGCCCATTGTACATTTTTTAGAGAAATCGTAAGTGGTTTCATTATTTTTGACTAAAAGTACGCCTAATAACACTAAATTCCAGGATTCGACCAAGGTGCCACATTCCCTTTAAACTCAAAAGGAACAAATGCAAAGTACAAATGAATCTGCGCTAATAATGATAAGCTTGACAAGGTTTATCGATACAAACCCTTCTTGGGTCATCACATACGTTTCAACTGCGCCGACCGAGTACGGCTCTCAAGCAGGCCTCAGTTTTTAGCAGGCTGCAATGCAGTATTTGCACTCGTGAATTAATTGACAGTGCCTAGTTCTGTCAGTTGCAATAACGTCCTGATATCATACAGTGCAACAATTACACAGCTGTGTTAAACCAATGCAGCTTTGTAAATGCGAGGAGCCGATTTAGAGTTGGCTTTCCGAACTGGGCGCAAACAGGACATACCGGATAACACACAATCTGACTCTTCGCAACGCTTGCAAGATATGACGTTGCCCCCTTCTGTTGATATTCTGTTATTGTTATTGTTATAAATCTGTATTATTTCGTCTTGCCTATGATTAATTTGCCTTGTTTAAGGCGAATAAAATGCAATGTTCATAAGATTATTATATATATTTTGTACTCTAATGACCTATATCCCGGAAGTATGAAAAGTATGAATACGTTTCCAATGAACGCATAGATACGGAATAGATTAGCTCCTGACCGAAAAATCCTGCTATAAGGAATCAAACAATGAAACCGTAAGTTCAGTAAATAGCCACACTCAGCTGAAGCAACCACAGAAAATTATCTTAACTGAATGTTTGGGGTGAGGGCAGCCTCAATAAAATCACGAATAAGAACTTTTTTGGAAGATGTACCAAAATTGGTTAAAAGTGGGTAATATTTGACCGCTGGATCGGGGGAGGCGGCCGTATTGGAACCCCTGAACCCACCTCTGCCCAGCTGCATGTTCTAATAGGGGAACCGTGGAGTTTTTTTTTCCGGGACAGCTGTAACATGGCGGAACTCAGAACGGTGCAATGTTCTTACTTCCCATTGGAATGGATATCGAACAGGTTCTACCTTAACGACAGGAGGCGCGGTGTAGGGATCGACGGCGCAGGTGCATCCCCGGTGTGAGGCAGTAGTTCCCACCCGTTTCTGCATATCCCCATTGATTTCTCGAGCTCCCATCCTTAAGTCTCGGCATACTCAGAAACGGTACCTTTCATCCCCCAATATGAAAGTAGTGGCACCCAAGGATACGATTCCAGGCACCCCCATTCAATTTCGTGACCCCAAAGCAAATTCGAAAGCTAAACCTCTGCCTTCACGTTAATAGCGCTTTTGACTAAGTAATCCTATCGATTTTCTCTTTAGGCTGTTACTGCGAGCTGTACTTTACAAGTGGCGTTAAACTGTGCCGCTGTGCATGTTCCACGCATAGTCGGTTATATTGTACCGCCGTACACCTATCAGTCTACTGTGGCTGGATCACGTAGGGCAGTCGGGGATGGATATGGCTTGTTGCAGTGTCACATCGGCGAAAGCCTATTATTGCAATGTTGCACCGCACGTGCACCGCACCCTGCCTGAGGCTTGTGGGTCAAATGGCGCTGAACAAAGTCGCTTATTTTAATGTTTATTGTTTATAAGCCATCAACGGGCGAATTGCCCATTTGCAGATGAAGTCAGTTAATTACAAGTACAACGTACATGTATATTCATGGAGTAAGATTAGGCATGCAGAAATATGAGGTGTGCACAGATTCGCTACAATCCGACTGCGCCCTTTAAAACTTAAAACCATGACCCGGAGCCGATTAATGTCTAGCTACTGCACTTCTTAACCGAACGATGCCGATCCTTCTATGCCATGCACGCACATTAAACATTTCCTCTACCATTTCATTTATATTTTGCAGATGGCCCAGGAGACTAGCCAGGTTACCTTCTAGCGCAAGGCCTCCTATCGGCGTAAGCGTTCACGGTGGCTCTTTACACGGTCTCTCGCCAACCTGGGAGCTTCTTTGTAGTTTTCACAGACTTAACATCCGCTTCCAGATCAGACGATAGTCTGACCGGCTTCTGCTGATTAGAGCCGTCTCCTCTTACCTCTCTCGCGGCACCCACCAGAGTTCCTTGGCAGCTTAGGCTTGTGGATATAGCAAACCTTATCGGAGGCTGGCTATCGGTGGCTTGCAGGCTTGCAGAAAAAGTTGAAGCATCCGGCTCGGCCTGGTGCAAGTCGGTCATTTGTGCACACATCCGTTCAACTCTCGAATATGACTGGACAGTCTGGGGAGATGCAACTGCAAAGTCGCCTCTCGTTCTTCTTTTTTCCAGCTCAGGCTCGATTGGTTGCCAGGAACACGTGCTTCCACGCACCACCGCGCTGTACCCGGCCCGCACCCTCGCGCTGTGCCCCATCCGAACCGTTGCGCTGTGCCCCGTCCACACCCTCGCCCTGTGCCCCGGCCGCACCCTCGCCCTGTGCCACATCCACAACCTCGCCCTGTGCCCCATCCGCACCGTTGTGCTGTGCCCCGTCCACAACCTCGCCCTGTGCCCCATCCGCACCGTTGTGCTGTGTCGGCTCGCACCCTCGCGTTGTGCCCTGTCCACACTGTCGCGCTGTGCTCGGTCCGCACTGTCGCGCTGTGCCCGGTCCACACTGTCGCGCTGTGCCCGGTCTGCACTGTCGCGCTGTGCCCGGTCTGCACTGTCGCGCTGTGCCGGCCCGCACAATCGCGCTGTGCCCCATCCGCACCATTGCGCTGTGCCCCGTCCACACCCTCGCACTGTGCCCCGTCCGCACCCTCGCGCTGTGCCCCGTCCGCACCCTCGCCCTGTGCCCGGTCCGCACTGTCGCGCTGTGCCGGCCCGCACAATCGCGCTGTACCGGCCCGCACCGTCGCGCTGTGCCCCATCCGCACCGTTGCGCTGTGCCCCGTCCACAACCTCGCCCTGTGCCCCATCCGCACCGTTGTGCTGTGCCGGCCCGCACCCTCGCGTTGTGCCCTGTCCACACTGTCGCTCTGTGCTCGGTCCGCACTGTTGCGCTGTGTCCTGTCCACACTGTCGCGCTGTGCCCGGTCTGCACTGTCGCGCTGTGCTCGGTCTGCACTGTCGCGCTATGCCGGCCCGCACAATCGCGCTGTGCCCCATCCGCACCGTTGCGCTGTGCCCCGTCCACACCCTCGCGCTGTGCCCGGTCCGCACCCTCGCGCTGTGCCCCGTCCGCACCGTTGCGCTGTGCCCGGTCCACACCCTCACGCTGTGCCCCGTCCGCACCCTCGCGCTGTGCTCCCGCGTCACGCTGAGTGACATAGTGACTGCGTGAGAGAGTGACTGAATGAGAGTGACTGAGTGAGAGAGTGACAGAGAGAGAGAGAGAGAGAGAGAGAGAGTGACTGAGAGAGAGAGAGGAGACTGGTGCAAGCATAGCAGCAGACCAGTCTGATGAATGACACCCAATTACCTCCGTCCATAATGAGGGATGGCGCCTAGCGCTTCCATCGCCACTTACAGGTTATTTGTTAACATAATGGTAGTCTTACGTGGCTGTGCATGTTGACGGGCTCAAGGCCTGCACTAAGACTTATTCGCACCTTACTCGTTAGGTTCATTTCATCCATTTTATCCCACTGCAGTGCAGCTTAAGGCAGTGACGGATCTAGTATTTATACGTTAAAAGAGTGCGTGCTAGTAACGATTTTGCGAATCATTAATTCCTCGGGAATTTTCTGGTACAGGATTAGGTTTTTAAGCATTTCATCTTTCATGGATACAAAAACCCATTGCCTCTCTGGCTGAGTAGGAATGTACAATTTTATGTTTGCCAGTTAATAGAGCAGCAAATGACAAGGAAAACATACTTAAGTAGGTATAGTAGTACTTAAGTATATAGTAGTACTTACTACTTACTTACTTACTACTTACTATAGTAGTACTTAAGTAGGTAAGTAGGTAACAACCTTAAGTAATTATAGACCCTAAACAGCTCCATTCCAAAGCCGGCTTTAAATTAGTCAACGAGACCTTCCACCTCTCCTCAGAGACTAAACTCAAGACAATGGCAGCTTTCAACATCCAATATGGTGGCTTCGAGTAAGCATCGTATAGATTTTTGTGAAGGCTATGGTTAACACTGAAGTTACAGGGAGTCTCGGACGCTTCCATCGATACGATTCCACTTCAACCCCTGTCACATTTCAACCTACGGGCCACATATTCTGGGTACACAGAACTGCGTTTGCAAGGCTAAGTTAAAGTTCAATTAAGAATTAAATAAATAATTAAAATAGAATTAAAGAGGCAAAACTTCAACAAAAAGCCCCATTGAAGGTCTTTGGAAGTAAATGAAGTATTTAGTATTTGTAGCATACGATCTGGCATTGGAACTTGAGCCACTGGGTGCAACGAGTCACTTCCAGACCAGGTAAATATCACTTGGTGGCAGTGATATTCAGCACACATGCATACACAAAAGAAAAACTCCTGAGAACATGAACTTTTCACATTAGCCATCATTTTCCTATACCTTTCCTGCCGCAGGTTCGAACGCTAGTTTAATGGGAAACCACTATTGTGGTGTCCCCTGGCCCGTCCAAGGTGACAGGGCACAGTGCTCGGACGCCCTCCCCCTTCGGCTGACTAGCTATAAGCTAGGACTTGAAGGCAGTTACTCACATAAGCTTTTCGACGAGTTAAAATATGCCCATATACACGTAAATATAATAAGATCAATTTATGCAGAATGATAGATGAGTAAGAATCAACAATTTCCAACAGATGTGAACTACCATAGGGCCCTGAGATGGCCCTGAGAACTACAGGAAGATGGAGCAACAACAGCGGAATGAACTTGGCTCGAACTAGTTTTAGGTCACCATGCTGTACATTGGAAATCACCAACTACCCTCAGCATTGGAGTCCGACCAGCAGTCACTCAATGTTGGAACCCTGTCTCCCGACGTTCTCAGTGAACATGGCAGCAGGACTCGGGGCAGGGGAGGCTACAGCGACAGGTTATCGGCACCGCTCTGTCACCGACGCCGCCGTCAGTGATCGATGGCGGGCAGGGGGTGCAGCGCGGTCGCGTGCACGACACCAAAACACACACCGGGCTCCGCCGCTGTGTTTCCCACGGCTCAGCGCCCGCCAAATTTGCATAATGTGGCGGTGCGGCTCATTGGTATTCGGCGGGAGGTGCGAACGTCGGCGCCGGCACTCTGTGAGCTGTTCGCTCGTGTCTGTCGTCGCAGCAGAGGCGGCGGCGAGTCAGAGAGCGCCGCCAGTAAACACCACCCCTCCCCGCCGCCGCCACCCCTCGCGGCCCGGCCGGCGCAGCAGGCAGGCTGCTGCTGCGCCGACGTCTTCCTCATGCCGCACGGTACTGGTACCGGCTGCGATCACGGACCTGCGGCCGTAATTCCCCCACCAGCCGTCTGTTTTAGAAGTGCATTCAATTAGGCACGGACGCCGGCCGTAAATAGTGTTTTATGAGAGGCTGGCTGGCGGCGTCCAGGTGTTGATCGGCCGCAGGCGCCGACCATAGCGGGGTGCGGTACCGGACCTGGTCGGCCACGCAGCCTGTGCTCTCTTCGCTCACTCCCCACCAACTACCTGTTCACACTACCTGGGAAATTTCAGTTGTGTTAAACTACTGGAAGATGTTAACTTAGATTAACGCTTCGAAAATATATCATGAAATATGAATTTGAAGAATACAGTACAGTTTGTGCTTACATGTAATCAGAAGCTTTCGGGTAGACCTTACCTGCATTTATACCATCAAAAGTTCATAATAATGACATACATTTCAAGGAAGTTCGACTTTTATGGCCATTTGGCGCCCATATTTCCGGACAGGCTAGTTTGCATGCACGTTGATATGGTTCAAGGCGTAAGACGGGTTATCTTTACATCGCCGTGGCTAACAGACAAAAGCATTTCGAACACAGAGCTGCGTTTGTGGGTCAACAGCTCGGAGCATTGAAGTTAATTAAAACTAATTGGACTGTTACGTTTCGTGCAGTTCACTAACCGGTCCACTATTTGACATCGACGTGTACAGTGTATTAACGAAAAAAATCACATGCTGGAAATTGCCAGCCGCTTAATAATTCTGCCTTCATTCAACCTTTCGTGAGGAACTTAAAACTAATTCATAAAAAAGCCAATAAGAATAATTCAAAACCTCTACTGCGTTCGAGATCTTGTTAATAAGACGGCCATCCAATAAAATTAGAAGGTGGAAATTGAAGACATGTTTTTCCTCATCAGAAAAACAAAAGGAAATTGAACGAGTAGTCTTGTTCTGTGCTTTTATCTGTGCATAATATAATGCAGCTGCTAATGTTTCATGTAATTTACAGATAAATTGTATTTCCCTTGAAATGCAATTAAAACAATTTAAAATTACAAGTGCATTAAAAACGGAGAGAATTTTTGGGTAGGTAGCGCTTTAGTAGCAATAGCAGGGTAAAGGATTAGCTGGCAGCGGTTTCACGATTTAAAAAAATAGTGCTAGTAGTGGCAGTGGTTTAAAAACTTGGTTAGTGCAGCCCGCATATAATATTTTCCTAATCAGAGGTTTCCATAAAACCGGGGATGAATAAGAGCCACTAGCTCTTATTTGGCCCGGTTACCTGGGAAAAATTCATGTATTTGAATTTGATATTTATCAAAGTTGTGCATATATGGGGCCAAAAATCACATTAAATAACGCCCCAATCACTGACAAACCCCACTCGCTTAAATTTGGGATCAGTCCCCACCCAAACACTGGGTCCACCTGTGCCTCCCCTACCGAGAACAAATTATACCACCACTACCCCGTACCGATGTTGGCTTAGTTTTCACGGCCAAAATGCAATCTGGATCGGACTGTCGTCGATACATCGTGGAGGTGTAAGAGGCGTCCGTCAATTAGGTACAATTTCCTCAGCACTAGTGCTGGCAAAGTAGTGCCTACTTGATGGACTAGATTACTCCATGGTGTATCCTGATCGATAGCCCGATCTGAATCGCAATTTGGCCATGGAATCTAAGTCAATAAATACATTAATAATGGCGAACCTGGTTAGTTTTCTTTTCTTTTCATCTTGCCTCTAGTCAAGTATGTGTGAGCTTATTTTGGCCTCCTTATACAAACGCCGAGGTCAATCAGGAAATAAAGACATGGGTGCATGGAAGTCTCCAGCACCAGTGACCTAGTTTCTATGGCCAAAATGCGATCCGAATTGGAGCGCCGATCCGGTACACCGTGGAGTCATCGAGTCCATCATAAGCCATTTTCTCAGCAATTTATCACGGACCGTGCTTTAGTGCTCTCTGCAGTTTCTCGCCTTTACCCGCGGCACTGCAAGGAAGGTGTTTCCCGGCACGCTGTCAAATGCTGTCTGATCTTGTTGGACACGGATCGACGAGAATCGGATTGAAACCCAGTTGCCATGGCCAAAGGCTCAACCAGGATCGTAAATGTATCCGGATACACCGTCAATCGAGATCGAACTTGTGCATGGGAGCTAAGTCTCTGATGAATTTATGACTTCGCTAAGGGAAGGTCCGAAATCGCCGGGGGCGCCAGGAGAACACCTGGGTGCGCGGGATGGTCATTAGGTACGAGGGTTGACTTCCCAGCAGAAATTTTAGGCGTTTTTGGTGAGAAGAGTTTCGTAGGTCTGAGCAGAAAGTATCGAATCTAATTTCCCAGGAAGGCGGCTACTTGGTTAAACAGGAATCTGCAGCTGGAAACGGAACGGCGGCCTAAATAAAGGACGCGGAAAAACACCTTGTCCCTCCGTAGGCCGCCTTCTCAAGTCAATTTTAAGGCGCATGTCCGAAAATGTTTCAGCATTTCAAGGCGCATGGCCGTCTATGTAGGGTGCCTTCTGCGCTCGATAAGGGCGCCCTACGCGAACAGGGGTCGTCCTCAGCGAACACTTAAGGTACAATCGCCCCCATCCGTCGCCTCCTCAAGGAATTGTCCATACCCAGCATGCAAGTAGCGGAGGGTGAAGTCCTCAGGAGATGTCAGGCCAGAGATTTATTCGAAGCAGGAACGAGGAGGCAGCACAAATGTTTCAGCTTTTTATCTCTAACCCGCAGACATATTTAGGTTAGCTTGGTCTTTTGCAGAAGATCATCAGAGGCATCTACTTCTTTGGTAGATCTGTACGTCTTGTTCTGTGATAGATATAGTGTCCGTGGTAGGTAGCTTTATTGGATATTATTATTTCTCATTTCAACATTAGCGGTGCAGAAAGACTGAGAGAGACGATCGACAATTTTGGTCGATGAAAGCCAATTCAATGGATGCCAGTCGCTTCCCTAGTTGCCATCTGTTTGGGTTTTTGCTTATTAGACCATTGGAGGATTCAGGAGCAGCTTTTGGAGGGGCTAAACCAACGTTTTAGGGGCTAAATTGAGAAAAAATTGCGAAAACAGTTTTTAAAAAACGGTTAAAATCTGGTCCTTTTGGGGGCCAAAAGATACTATTTTGAGCCTTGGAAGGAGTCAAGGGCCGTTTGACCCCCTTGGATCCGCCAGTGGATTAGACAATAATTATATATAATTTATGTGACACTTCCGCCTGAGTCCATGATGTGGATAATATAACATACCATATCATACATAGACCCGTGCATCGGGCTGGGTACGCACGTGTATACATTGTATACATTGATAAACCAGAAAAATATCAACTGCACTGAAAACCGTCGCATTTTGATAAAAATATTTGCATGGACACAGAGCAAGAGAATAAACTAATTATATTGAGGCACACCGAGATGGAACAATATGCAAGCGTAATTTATAAACAGAGGGGAACTTACCTTTAGAGGATTAAATATCTCATTTGAAATTCCACTATCCGGCTCAATTTCCTGGTCACAGTCCCCAGCCATAGCAGTTGGAGCACGCGGCAGTTTTCCACCGCGCACCTCGCGCTGACGGACACGACTGGCGCTGGTGACCCGGCTCCGCCCACTCTGGGTCACGTGACCGGTCCCTGCCCGCGGCTGTTGAGCCGTGCGGCTGCCCACGGCCCGACAGCACGGGCTCCAGTTCACGGGGAGGAATACTGCCGCAACAAGCAGCAAGTACGCACAATGCTCATTATTTCGGTCTGTAAGCTGCGTTGACCCTTGCACAACGGAAGATCCTGAACGGAGGCTTCCGGTGTAGCGGATATAGCTCCTCTGCTTTTCACGTGGCTCAACTGTGTTTAATGCCCTGAAAATTCCCTGAACAAGGAGTTATATGATCCGCTACAATCACTGCTGGGAGGGAAGAAATTCGCGAAGTTATGTGCCCCTGGCAGATGATGTTTCCATAAGAAACCGAGGATTATCATTACAAGTGCATGAACGAATTTCATCAGTTCCTACGACTGTTTTTCCACGACCGTATTCACATGACTCTTGCTCTTTTTCATTGTTTTTATCTGCTACATTTATAATATGCCTATATGTATTTTATTCGGGTAAGTTACAACACCAAGAGAACTCCTTAAAAGAAATTAAACATTAGCAATCACAGTTATGTAGGGACTGCTATCTTATCGCTAAAAGGCACACTAATCTTAATAGCACTTCATGTGTATACACACAAGAAGTTATTTATCGATAGATAAACAAAGTTAATTGCTTTAGACGATGATGGGTTCTATCAGTGCGTTCCAACAGAAGCTCAGTGTGGCTGCCGTTTATTTAGTTTTCAACATACCAGATCATAACTTCACCCTCACCAGAACAAACTAGTCCTTTAGCTGGATCCATCACTGTCTCTGTTTAATTAAGCCCTGGATGACTTCCTGGAGGCTTTAAGCTGATGCTAGTTTGTCGTACTGGAGTGCACCAGGCTTCGATACTGCACAGAAACTGACCATTCTTTCTTAAAGAGCATTTTTAAGAACAGTGGCTAACATTTCAGAGTCATTCAGAGCGATATTTGTTGAGCTGTTAAGTAAGGGGAAGACTTCAGGCACCCCATGTCAGTCCGGCCGAAGATAGTGAACACTACTATGACAAGTTGCAATGAAACATGGTCATGTATATATATATATATATATATATATATATATATATATATAGTATATGAAAATACTAAAGGGCAGGCGACAAAAGCATCATACGCTCGGGCATTTAACCATCAGAGTTTAATAGAAAACTTGTGGCCAAAACATACAAGTATATATAACATACCATGAAACGATGACACAGACGGATTTCATAAACGTCAAAATAATGATATTTTTAGGTACAGTTGAGCTGTAAAATGTACGAACCGAATTTGATAAAACCAGCGGATACTACAATTTACAGTCGTGAATTTATAGCCCACATTGTACAGTTAACAGTCGTCCACGATTGGACGGCTGATCTGTAAAATTATCTTGCGATGCGCTGATTGGTCGATGAATTTCATAAATCAGAGACGACTGTAAGATTGATTCTTAAATCTTACAGCTGCAAAATCTAAACTTGAAGAATGGGCAACAATTTAACAAATCAACAATTTAACATATTTTTTGCAGCGGGTTGAGGATTAACTGTCCCCACACTTTTCTGCTAATGACGACGCCTATGCACCAACATGTGGTTCGGATGACGGCCCTACCAGGGAGAGGAGCATTGCCATATTGTACGATGAGTAGACTGGTATTCGTGGGCCACTCTCGACAACAGCTGCTGGCATATATTCACAGATAACCCTTTTGCTTACTCGGACGGTGATAGGCTCAGTATTTTCTGAGCAGCATGTGCCAGAAAGACGTCGTTATCATATCGGTCTGCAGTGTCTGCTGTCTGTCGGCTTCATCTCATCAAAGTGTTGGGCGCGAGCAGGTAATGCGCCATAAACATAGCACGAGAAAGACAGTAATATAAAAAACAGTCAGGTAGTAAAAGGTCACGTTCAAGGTGCACTGAAGACAGTAAAAAGGGAAATCGTTCAGTAAATGTCGGCAAAATACGTAAGTCAACACTCAAAACGATATATGCGAGGCCACGGTTCGATTTGTCCCAAAGAGATGCGGGGTGATCCAAGATGCCCAGTTCCACCCAAAATCTGGCAGTCGCAAAACAGAACACAAGCGGCTCCATGAACACCGCGGATGCCACAAGCGGAAGGAGGTGTGGCGTAGGTGGCCGATCGCAGGCGGGAGAGGATAACCTCCTCGCAGCCCCAGCGGTTCCACACCCAGCTTGGTAAGGCCAAGCACGGATCACCACCCACCCGCAACACAAACATAGTTTGTAAGACCAAAGGTCAAAGAACAACAGGAGGCCGGGGAGAGAAGCACGTTACCCGCGGACTCAACCGGCCGTTCGTTCCGCCTATACCGCAAGCACCAAACAACCACAGTTTCTCCCAGGTTGTCAATTCTCTTAAACAGCCTTCGAGGTATATTCATGTTGGAAATAAATTACAGGTGTCCATATCTGCGCTAAATAAGAGCGTTTTTGTCTGCAAATAGGGTTCAAAACCATGATTAAAGACTTGTATATGTTCTGTGCTGAGATGTACGGCTAAGACGAAGCCTAAAGTCGAAGTCGACATAGTAGGTACTGATGTCGACATGGAATCTGGGCAGACCATCTCCCAGAAAGCTCTTCAAGGTCAAAATCTGAGTTCAAGTTTTACTATGTTAGATGCTTCTCTTCAGTCATAGATTTAGCTTTGAAGCGATGACTGTCGACTGGATTCACCCCGAGCCAGTTCGGTGCTCCAGGTCTACTCCGGAGTCCTGTATATAATACTAAAACGACCTACTAATGACATTTACCTTAGAGTTGAGAGGCGCGGGAAGCTTGGTCAACCAGAACCAGGCCCGATGCTTCGGCAGACTATTTTCGTCTGACCGACCATTTAGCCTCAAATGTCGGACTTTGGCCACGGCACGGGCGACCGTGCTGCGCTTTGTTAACTACCTGGAGGCAGCGAGCACATGCAGCTTGGGCAGTAGCGACCCCTCCAGGTAGTATGCCACCTTCCTTTGCCCTCATCCATCCTTATCCTTACCGTCTTCTTCCAAAGTTTTCATTGATTCATGTCAATTCGACGATGTTTGAAAAACCACCTCATGTGTGCAAGTGTACACAGTTAATAAGTGATAAATAATAAAATGCTCTCCTCTAAAGCCCAGCAATGGCCGGGCTGATTTAGCTCAATTAGCCCAATTAGTCACAAGCTAACTACCTTGGTATCTCTCTCCTTTTGGCTCCGCCTACCACCTCTCCCCCGGCATTGCCAGGTCAGAATCCGGTCTCAGCAGTAGCAGAAGTGGGTTTCTCACAAGAAATCAGTGTTACAAATTGAACGCGAGAAATTATTACTCACAGAAATAGAGCCCTTGAATGGACATGGAATCCAGATGAGGGGTAAAAGGATCCTTATCCGGAGCTGTCAGGACCGTTCATGGATGTCCCACCTGACTGTCTCGTGTTGGCATGTAAGTGTCCCCTGTGGCTGGTGCAGCGCCACTGCGCAGAGCCGTACACTGCCGTCCCCAGTCAGGTGGTCGGGTCGGATCACCACACCGGAGGAGCTGCCCGACGCGTCATGGGGATTCCAGCGGGCCGGTGTGAGGCAGACTCAGGCGCCAGGGCCGGCGCCGTCCGGCTGGGCATCTTGCCACACCGCGAACCGTTCAGCACATGTCGGATCCGGACCGACGCCTGCTCAGCACTGGGAGTGACAGGAGCTGCTCCTGTTCTCGCTGATCCTCTCCCGTGCCACGCCGGCCCTCCCGGAGACTGCAGTCGGACAGAGAGCACTAGCACCAGCCGGGCACGCGGCGGGAACTCGGCGCAGACGCGCTGCCAGAAGTCACCGTGTGACACCCCAGACCTCTCTAATAATAACATTGTTTGGGGTTCAACGGTGCACCAACTGCCAGGGTTACAAAGCGTCGCCAACTCTCATCCTGTTGGAAAGGATTTGGGGGTCATATCAACTTATTCAAAGGCTCCACCGGAACATGAAACCGGGACCTGTGGCTCAGAAGGCAGATGCTGTACCGCTGAGCCACGCCTCCCCTGACCTCCGCACATCAGAAGTTTACTGTACCCAACATCTTTGTGTAGAGGTGCATGCATACATTTTTTGGACATACACACATTGGTGAAACGCTGCCAACCCAGCCTACCAGCATTGCAGTGAGAGTTCAAAGCCATCGGCCAGAGTGCTATTACTGGGCAGCTGTCCTCAGGCCGGTGTGAACGGCGTTGATTATAGATAGTTATGATGAGCTGTCTCTACTAGTGGCCGGGTGCGAGCCCCCGCGCCTTCTGCTGGCTGGCCGGATTAACCGGCTCGTACCATGCTGACACGTGGTGAATCATCGCACAAATTCAGAAAGTCAGTTATGTGGAAGTTACCTCTCGCTAGACAGACACCAAACAAAGTAAAATATGGGAAAACTACCCGTATGCAATCGAGTGTATTATAAAAGGAGCCGCTTTGATCAATAGAGAGAAGCATCTCTCACAAGCAGCCTCACAAAGAAGCATCTGCTCCGCCTGAATCTGAGACTGAGGATGGTGAGAGGATTGTCTGCCTGTGCAGACGGTGAGCGGGGTCAGTGATTGATGTCGACATGCAGTGGGAGACAGAGAGGGGTGCCGATGTAGCAGTCGGTTCTGCCAGTCGGGGTACTGCAGACACCAGCCGGTGCAGCCGCCGTATACTGACCACAACCGGACGCCACCAGGTCCCAGGGGCTCCCACAGGCTCTCCTAAACGAGCGGTTCAGTAGACCTACGTATCAAATGCACGTGGAGAACAGTCCTACGTGGGAGCGAAGATTTTTTTGGTCTACAGACCTAGTGTAAACACTTTTTTTCAGTGCTCGTCAGACCTAGTATAAGCTACCTCTCCAAGTGCATGACCGCTTTCCCGGGGGGAAGGATGGGAGCGAATATTTTTTGCTCTACAGACCTAGTGTAAACACCTTTTTCGAAAATGTTCCGGCGTTTGGGGGGGCAAAAGATAGTTTGCCCCTCCTCCAGCGCTTTGGGGGGGCATGGCCGGAATGCCCCCCATGCGTCCGCCAATGTTTCCACGTCAAATGATAAAACAAAGCTACGTAAAACTCTGTATCGTTCCAATTTATTATATGTACTGCCGAAGCAAACTAACGATAAAAACCAAAGATAAAAGTATACCATAAAAGTAATATAAAATCACACACACACACAAATAACGAAGTACGAAACGAAGTAGGTAAACTGGTACGAGGTTTCTGAGAACCTCTCCTAAATCCCGTACCTTGTCTTTTCTGTGTTCACTTTGTTTCAATTCCTCATTTTAAAAGAAATATGGGCCAGAAGTTGTTAAGTACATAAACGTTCACTTCAGACAGTAAAAATGGCTTGTGGTGACTCGAACCTTCCTCCCACTAACCATCACAGGCTCCCAGTCTACCATTTATGGCGCACAGCCACCTCAGCCTTCTCGTCAAGGCACACAGGCCCAGCCTTCCCAGACAGTGCACTCGATCCATTCTTTGCACGAGAGAACAAAACTCACTCCGCAGATGAGACATCTGGAATCTTTATGCCCACTGTCTTTCTTCCCTTATACAGCTTTTGCCTGCCTCGTCCACGTCTTTTTAGATACATTTGCTTTCGCAACCCCTTCAACTAGTTTGTCTTTCAGAGCCTTTTTTAGATGCATGTTGTTGCAAGTTCGGCTTTTGGAGTCGGAGTCTCACTAAGGTCATCAATGGGCTTGTCGCAGAGACCCTAGCCCTACCATCGGAGCGAGCAACTCCTGTAATGAAGATTTAATTTAAAAGTCAAAGTTAAGCGTCCCACAAATCAAAGGGACGGCCGCCCCGCTCAGGTCACCCTCTCATCAGTCAGTTGCCAGCCAACCCACGTCGGGTAAACTATTGAGCGCCGGAGCGTCTCAGGAGAACCGATCCCAAGCCTGGACATGCACTGCCACTGCACGTTCCTGAGCAGCGAGCCGGAGCCTAACGCTCTACCAACTGGGCTACCGGGATGGCAAATGTAGGGACGACAGAAGAGATCAGGTACGGAGCTGCAGCAGGATTAACCATGTGGAATATTTCATGTCTAGCTCATTCATAGGCGAAGCCAGGGTAAACAGTTCAGCCATAGCCCCTTCTTAATTACCCAAAATTGACCGGTTTTGGCCAGTTTTGTTTTAAAATGTTTTACGGTTTTGTCCATTTTAATTTAATTGCTTTGCGCCTCCACCACACCAGTTTGATCTGAACCCGCCATGAGGTCATCTCCGGTTGGGGCATCAGGCCAGGTCCGGTGAACTCCCAAATAATTGTATCAAGGTTTTAATGATTGAGCTGAGATTCGCTTTATTGAACGAAAGCACCAACCACAAAATTTGCCTGTTATGGAATTCATTGCGTTAGTGGCCTGGGTTCAGGTGCGAGGCCTTCAATTCGAAAGGTTAGCCACAAAGCGACAGATTGAAGTGTGCTCTTATTTAACACGTACTGTCATGCGCGTCGAAAGCATAGGGCAGGAACGGGAGGACGGATCCTCTAACTCGTCAATCTGTGAGGACGTCTCCCGACAAGTTTTGGGAATCGGCCTAGGTTTTTATGGTCTCCCTATTACCTACTTACGTTAACCTACATAAATTTGTTCGTGAGCTTTATGGTCATAAGCTTTTTCAAAGACGGTCCATTTTAAGTTCACGTCCCCCCCCCGCCATCACCAGCCCAGGGCCCGTAGCCCCCAGTAGCAATTCCGTGGCACTGCCTGTGGGTAAGGTTTGGACTAACCCCAAGTTTAGCACAGTTGTTTACTCTAACAAATGGCGTTATATTGCTCTGGGTAAAGACGCCCTCTTTCCACCGGGAAAGTTGCCCATGGGGCATCTTTCCCCATTTGTTGAGGGGGCATCTTTCCCATCAGTACCCAAACTAGATAAAACCTGAAGGGCAAAAATCATACAATTAATACACTCAAGGAAATGCTCACTTAATGAGTTAAATATGCCATCATTCGTAATGGGAAGTCAAACAAAACACGCATCCCATATCCTTCGAGATATCTGCAACCTATGTGGCCAATTTTTTTCTTAGAAAAGCATCGAAACAAAGACTTACCCACCAGCTTCACGCAAATTACAGGAGGGAACTGAATTTTTGCACCAGAAACAATCAAAGCCTCTGCTTTCGACCAAGAACAATATTATTTACTGGTGGTGGCCCGGATTGCCAAAAGAGGGGATTGGGCGTCTTACTCGATGGAGCATCTTACCCCACTCTCCCCTACTCTGGTCACAGTAAGAAAATCTTCTACACACAAACTGCTTCCGATATTTTCTAATAAAAGCTTTACTTCGGATTAAAATGAACTACGCATGACAAGTGGGTAAAAAGCATTAGAAAACTACGCCAAAAGCAATTGTAAGCTATGTAATTCGATATTTGACACCAAACGAAGCCGAGTGATATATTTGTTGACGAGAAGAGTACGAGTGCTTTAGAAACCTATCCAATTTTTCTGCATTTTTCATTATTCAAAAAGTCCTGGCATCAGACTGATCGGTAAAATAGGTGCTTCGTGGCCGTTTCCTATCCTCAGAAGTGTTCTATTCCAGTCCCGAGCTCCAATTTTAAGTCCAGTACCAACAGCAAGCCTTTGCTTTGCCCTAAACATGAAACCCAATTGTGAACAAATATTAGCGTCAGCTTAAAAATGGATAAAAACAACAATGCCGAAGGGGTAAGCAGCAAAGCGCATCCCGCAGGCTTCCATGAAAACAAAAACGTTTTCCTGAGGTTACATCTCATTAATTAATCATCCTAAAATTCTTTAATTCACGAACTTTTTCCTCAAGGTGACATCACCCATATTTCGGACACTTTGATAGGATCACATCCAAATCATTTCCCTGAACTGAGTGTGTCCCATGTGAGCGCAAGTACAATTGACCTGACCCGACCGTGTCCTGCAGGTGCGGGCTTGTGCATGTGACCTGAACCTGGTGTGTGCCGCAGGTGCGGGCGGGCCTGATGGAGCTCTGGTGCCGGCTGTTGCCGCTGACGCTGCTGACTCTGCTCTGCTGGCCCTCCGCTGTCCGCCCAGACGACACGCGCGCCCTCCGCCGCCGGCCGCAGCCCGCCTCCGCCGACCTCAGACCGGCCTCAGGCGCGCGCGCCCCGCCCGCCTCTGACCTAGCATCTGCCCAGGCGTCGGATCAGTCCGCCAGTCAGAGACCAGCCAGCGGCTCAGGCTCGAAGCCCGCGCAGACGCGACGGCGCGGCGGCAGGAGGGGCGGCAGGAGGAAGGGCTCCCGAGGCACTGACAGGGGCCGCCGACACCGCGGGGACCACAGCAACGACCTGGCCCTCTGGATCGATCCCAAACAGACCGAACAGTTCTCCGGTGAGTGAGGCAAACCAGCGGCCGTGTCTTGGTTATAGCTGGACCTCTCATATTGGTGTAGTGGTGCATATATGTATCTGTGCCTAGTTATTATGGTATGTAATGGGCAGTGGCACAGCTACTTCCCTTACTTACTTCCTTTTCTAGTAAGAGCCTGTTCTGGATGGAGAATAGTAAATATGTACCGTGTGCTTGATTATCGCCGCTCAAAATGATCTTCAATAATAGTAGGATGCGTCACTGTTGGGGGCGATGAGAGATGGCCCCCATTCCTCCTACACACTCATCTGGAACGGCTCTTCTTTGTAACTGGATCGGAGAAAATGCGAATATTTTGTTGGCAGCGTGAGCCTAAGGCAACAAGTGATGAGTAAGGCTCCTAATGTCACCACCGCCAGCTGTTGGTAATGGTGTTGATTCATTTTGCAGAAAGTGACAAATCCTTCCTGGTAGTACCTACCCACGGGAAATCAGCTTTCAAGCATTTGACTTTCACCACCAGCAAACAAAGACAGGCGATCTCCTCTGATTAGGTATGCACGAAGGTCCCACCTGTTTGGCAGCAAGTTCCTGCGACTCCTGGAAATAGGTATCCCTTGGCCATATAGCGGCCAAAATTTTCCCATGCCTCCGGAACCTGGCTTATAGAAAATGCGCATGATTTTGAAATGTCTGAGCTGTGAGTGTATTATTGCTCTGAACGAGAGCATCATTTTGTCTCATTTTTATTCACGAACAAAATTGCGCCTGGACCCACAGTAATTATTTTGGGGAGCCAAACTATCCTTTGTTAGACCGAGAAAAATCCATCGAATCCATTAACAATGCTGATTCAGTTAGGTTTTTGGAAAAACCACTCACAGAAGTTTCTTTGCTAATCTTGCAATGCACATCCTATGCAAAGAGAGTGGGTGAGCTCAGATAATATTGCTACCACACAGGGGCGCAGCCTTATGTTTTCGATTGGGGGGCACCCGGCTCGAAAGGGGGCCCGTACATGATGGGGGCCCGTATTTTTTAATAAAAATGTGACGGAAAAAACGTATTTTCGACCGTTTGTTGTCGAAAACTGACTGCAAAGGTTAAATAACAATTTTTAGCGCGCTATTGGTCACTGTTCCTGATTTGCACTATTTAGCCCAAAAAGTAGTCAGAAGACCCAACCTTTTGAACGAGCTGCCAAACTATGTAAGGATATTGGACAATTAGGTGTCTACTTACCGTCTTTGTCGTCCACGTGGATGCTCTCCTCCGGAGGTACAACGGGATCAGCCCCGGACGACGCAGGAGGGATGGATGCTGGAGGGTCTTTTTAGCAAACGGGATCCGGCTGATGGCCTGGCCGAGGAAGGCAATGATCAGGAAAAGAAAGATTGGAATTACAACCTTACTTTACCGTTTTGCTGGAAACTATACACATTGCACTTTTCCGAGCTAGTTTTAAATTGGGGTTTTAATTTTTTGCGGTCAATAAATGAACGTAGCTTGCAAAGTACCAAAAATAGTAGTGATATGAACTACTTTAAGTGGACGCGTACGTTGCTAGAGATTAAATGCAAATATGATCGGGGTCATTTTATAACAGTTTGCAAAATTAGCAAGACGATTCTAGATTCATAGTTTACCTGAAAAATGTACAAAATTTGGGTAGTTTTGCCAGAGCAGCCCCTCGGTATTGAATGTTCTTTGTTTTACGCTTTTGTGCACCCGACTTATGTTTATACTGTCCAACCACTTTAACATTCACACCTGGAACGAAATCGCATTATCGCGAATAATTTGACACAAATGGAAGGTAGAGATCGAAGTGCGAAATTCCTTTATCAGCGGGGAAATCGAACCTACTGATATTTATGTTACATGATCAAGACACCTTTTTCTGATCCATTCACCTTGCCAGTTCATGGCATTGTACAACACTGGGTACCGGTCAAGGGGTACTATGAATAGGTGGTACTGCCTATTTCCCTTTACAATCCTCATATAGGGTCAGTACAAAAGGAATGGGGGGCCTAACATTTCTCACGCCTCATCCATTTTCCCCCGAATGTTGCATGGGACCGGCCGCACGTTGCCCCGGGAAAACCACAGGGGCCCGCAAGCATGGCAGGGGGCCGGTTTCGGCAACAGGGAGCACGGATACACCACCTGGGGCACGAAACTGCTCACAAATAAGGAACTCCTGCAAATACGCGACTAACACAACAGCTTCAGTTTCTGCACGATATTCTTAGACCACAAGGGGTCCAGACAGACCATATAGGGCCTGAGCACACCAAAGGGGCCGGGCAGACCACAGGAACCCAGAAAACCATAGGACGCCGGTAAACCCAAAAGGGGCCCGAGCAGACCACACAAAGCCAGCAATTTGGCTGGACTCTGCCCGATATATGCTGGGCTTTGACTGGGCAGAGCCCGCGTACATGGGCTCAGCCCAGGTCCGGCTCCGCTCCGTCTGGGCAGAGCCCATGGTCAAGCAAGACCAGGCTCTACCGCTCGGGCAAGTTGTCATCCCCCGACCTAATGTCGGGCTCAGCCCGAGTCTATGTGGCTCAGCTATGAGTCTTAGGGCTCGGGCAGAGCCCGACCCAGCCCGCTCTAGGCCCGGTCGGAATTGCTGGCTGGGCAGCGGGCCCGGGCAGACCACACGGGGCCTGGACAGATGAAAGGACCCGGGCAGACCACAGGGACCCGAGCTGAACACAGGGGCCGGGCTAACCACAGAGGGGCCCCAGTCTGGAAAGTATGGCAGCAGACCTGACGAGTCCGCACCAGCCTTGTAGATTTTTCGCACCACCAGCAGCCTAAAATTCACACCGAGCATTGGTGAGAAATTTCACTGACCCGGAAATTTCGATGTTTTTACCAGTTTCTCCCTTCTCAGATCTCTGTGGGTGTTTGATTTAAGCTCCCTCGCACCATACAGCAAAAGTTGGCACTTGTTTGCTCCAAAGTTCGAACCACCTGAAGGGTGTCCGCACCACGAGATCTCGCCAAAAGTGCCATAATTTGCAGACTGGGAGGGGCCCGGGCAAACCACAGAGGGCCCGCGCAGACAAAAGGGGCCCAGAACAGACAAAAGGGGGTCCGCAGAGGCCACACAGAGGCCCGGACAAGCCAAAAGGGTTCCGGGAAAACCACAGGAGGCCCGGGCAGACCACAAGGGGCTCGATCAGTACAAAATGGGCACTAGCAGACAAGGGGTCCGTGCAGACCAAATTGGACCCGGTCAGTCTGCAAAGTATGGCAGCAGGCCAGAAGAGTCGCACCAGCCATCCAAAATTATCGCACCACCAGCCTAAAAAATCTCACCAATCTGCCAGATACTAGGGAGAAAAACGCACACATTCCTACCCACACGATGCAATACTACCTCTCTTATTAGTTAGTTAAGGACTTTTTATAAGGCCCCTCCTGTGTCTTCCTAACTATTCAGTCATTATTTTTTTTTAGTTTTCAGTGTCAACTTTCTCGCACCAGTCTTGCAAATTCGCACCAGGCTGATAAAATTCGCACCACTCGCTCCTGTCTCCAAGGGCACTCGCACTGACAAGATCTCGTCGAAAATGCCATGCTTTGCACACTGGGGCCCGGGCAGACCACAGGGGCCCGGACAGGCCGCAGGGGGCCCGATCAGACCAATAGGGGCCCGGGATACCACAGGGGCCCGCATGGCAGAGGCTGGTTGCAGTTACACAAACCGCATCCATGGCAGGCCCGTCTGCATCCACAGGGTATTAACTACTGGGAGTAGGGACCCGGCTGCAGCCACCAGGGGGCGGGGCGAATGCGGTGGCCACCAGGGGGGCGAATGGGGCAGCCACCCCTTAAACCCAAGAGCCTCTGAGGACGAAATGCCGCCCCCAAACCCTCCCCTCCCCCAGGATGCGACGATTGGTCGCCCTTTGGGTGAAAAGTGCGCCCTTCGGGTGGCTAAGTGCCGCCCTGTCCCCTGAGGCTTTGCCCCTTCCCTCCCCTTACCCAAATTCTAGATACATCACTGGCGGCCATAGGGGAAAAGATTCTCCAAGTCTTGGTATTTAGCCATCAGGGGAGCCGGACAGGGGATCATCACTCATTAGGGATTCAGCCCGACAGGAGCTAATAGCAAACAATCACTTCACTTGCCATTCAACACTGCGCATCGGAGCACGATTTGGATTGACACGAAAATCCCAAACGTAAAATCCAAATCAGAGCCTAACGAAACTTTTCCAGAGTAGACACAAGCCGATTGAATCATAAGCATGCCAATTTTACTGTTCAAGGCAAACTTTGTGCAAATCATTCGCCTCGGCGAATGCGACAAGAGACCAGGAGCATGCCTTAGCTTCCTTCGCGCTGCGCTGACAAGCCCGGGAAATTAAGAGGCTACCATTCGCCGGCGGACGCACATTATTTAACCCAGATTTGACGACAAGATTTGATACACTTTTTGACAGACAAATTTAAGAGACTTAAATTTGTCTGTATTTAAAATTCCACTAGAACAAACAAAAATGGAAAACTTCATGCACATTTTTGACAAAAATGCCTAGAAATATATCAATGAAGAAAAGTAGTGCCGGCGGAGAGATGCAAAAATAACAAACATCTCAATTTATTAAACCAGTACTTATCGGAACGGGCCCGGCTGCGCACGGTGGGGGATGGTGAACTACAGGGGGTCGTAAGCAAGGCAAGGAGACCGGCTAGAGTCAGAGGAGGCCTGGGTAGCCCAGAGGGAGCCTGAAATTATAGCACGGGTTCCCGGATACAGCGAAGTGGGAGGAGTGGAATCAGGGGCGGATTCAGGCCGATGGTGGGGGAGGGGGCAACGGGGCCCCAAATCGTGAAAAAACATATGGTTTTTGTTTGAAGAAAATCCGTAAAAATTGGTAAAATCGGGGGATTTGGGGAGGGCATCAAATCCCCCAATTTTACCTTTACCCCCTGGATCCGCTAGTGCTGTGGTTCCTTGCAGACCACAGGGACACGGACAAACCATAGGAGCCCGGGCAAATTGCAAGGGGCCGGGCAGACCGCAGGGGGCTGGGTAGACCACAGGGGGCCCGAGCAGACCACAGAGGGCCCGGGCAGACTAAAAGGAGCCCAGACCGCCCACAAGGGGCGCGGGCAGACCACAGGGGCCCGGACGGACCACACAGGACCCAGGCACACTACAAAAAGCCCATACCACGTACAAAGGCCCCGGGCAGACTAAAAGGGACCAAGGCAGAATACAAGGAGCCCGGTTGCAATCACAGAGGAATCAAAAAGGTCCCGAGACTGCCAGAAATAGGACCCCGGATGCAGTCAAAATGGGCCTGAGAATATCGTTAGGGGCCCGTTTGCGGACACAGCGATTATGGGTGGCCCTAAAGGGGACCGCACCCAAGCAAGCATGCCAGGGAGCCCGACCGCAGCCACAGCAAGCCCAGATAGACCACGGGGCCCCGCACTCATGGCAAGGGCCCGTCCGTGGCATTAGAGGACCCGCACCTCCTGGACCACAGGGAGCCCGGTTGCAGTCACAGGTCCCGGTTGCAGTCACAGGTCCCGGTTGCAGTCACAGGGGGCCCGGGTGGATCACAGGCGCCCGGTTGCGGTGACAGGGGCCCAGGTTGGATCACAGATGGCCCGGTTGCAGTCACAGGGGGCCCGGTTGGAGTCACAGGGGCCCCAGGTGGATTACAGGGGGCCGGTTGCAGTCACAGGGGCCCCGGTTGCAGTCACAGAGTGCCTGGTTGCAGTCACATGGGCCCCAGGTGAATCACAGATGGCCCAGTTGCAGTCAAAGGGGGCCCGGGTGTATAACAGGGCGCCCGGCTGGATCATAGGGGGCCCGGTTGTAATTACAGGGGGCCCGGGTGGATCACATGGGGCCCGTTTGTTGTCACAGGGGCCCGAGTGGATTACAGGGGACCCGGTTTCAGTCACAGGGGGCCCGGGTGGATCATAGATGGCACGCTTGCAGTCACAGGGGGCCCGGTTGGAGTCACATGGGCCCGGGTGGATCATATGGGGCCCGGTTATAATTACAGGGGCCCGGATGGATCACAGAGGGTCCGGTTGCAGTCGCAGGGGACCGGGTGGATCGCAGAGGGCCCGGTTGCAGTAACAGGGGCCCCGATGGATTACAGTTGGCTCTGTCCTAGTCACAGGGGCCCGGGTGTATCACAGGGGCCTGGGTGGATGATAGGGGCCCGGTTGTAATCACAGGGGGCCCGGGTGTATCACAGGGGTCCGGGTGGATGATAGGGGCCCGATTGTAATCACAGGGGGCCCGGGTGTATCACAGGGGTCCGGGTGGATGATAGGGGCCCGGTTGTAATTACAGGGAGCCCGGGTGGATTACAGGGGGCCCGGTTGCAGTCACAGGTGGGCCGGGTGGATCACAGATGGCCCGGTTGTAGTCACAGGGAGCTCAGGTGGATGATAGGGGCCCGGTTGCAGTCACAGGGGCCCGGGTGGGTCACAGGGGGCCCGGCTGGATCACAGGGGCCCGGTTGCAGTCACAGGGGTGCGGATGGATCAAAGAGGGCCCGGTTGCAGTCACAGGGGGCCGGATAGATTACAGGGGCCCGGCTGCAGTCACAGGGGCCCGGGTGGATTACAGGGGGCCCGGTTGCAGTCCACAGGGGGCCCGGGTGGAACACAGAGGACCCGGTTGGATGACAGGAGGCCCGAGACTGCCGGAATTAGGGACCCGGCTGCAGTCAAAGTGGGCCTAAAAAATATCGTTAGGGACCCGGTTGCGGACACCGAGGTTAAAGATGGCCCACAGGGCACCCGCAAGCATGCCAGGGAGCCTGGCCTCAGTCAAAGCTAGCCCAAGTAGACCACTCAGGCCCGGAATCGTGGCAGGGGCCCGGCTCTGTCCGCAGGGGCCCGCAACTTGGGATTGGGGGCTCGTCGGGTCATTGGGGGCTTCTCCGAGCATTGGGGGCTCGAGCCCCCAAATATATGGAAACTTGCGCCCCTGCTACCACAAACATACTGCAGTAGATCATTTGTAATCGTGTCAACAATTAACATGTAATAATGCATGCCATTCTGCGCTGCATATGGAAATCTAAAATCACACAGCCTTATAAGCAGACGATGTTGATAGAGTCCGGGAGGCATGGACGACTCCTGCAGCGGGCACCCTCAGCAGGTTCACTATATGCAGGGGCGGCTGAAGCTCTGTAACTGCGAATAATCAACAGCTGCTAAGATAAATCGTCTGTCCACAAGACGTCCCCGTGTGTTGTCGTTAGCTGAGAGGGTCGGCGCCTCGCCTTCTGGCCCCTGTACCCGGCCACATGGCGCGCTGACCAGGCCCAGGTGTCGCCAATTTGTCCCAGGACCAGCGCGGTCGGGAAGCCACTGATGCTAATCGCCCGCTCAGCGGGAAACCGCGTCCCTGAAAGGGGAAGGCAGCACCTGAGCCCCGTCCACAACGACCGTACCCAATTACATAGCGCCGCCGCGCGGCCTTGTGTGCAAACCTGTCACCTGTTTTCCCCCAACCCAGCTGGTGCCGAGCTGTTGCGGCCGGTCAGTCATTAAATGATGGGCCTATTGACGTGGTCGAGGCGCGGCGGTGCCGGGGCCGGTGCCGGGGCCGGTCTCGGCGGTGCACCTGCGACCAGACATCGGCCAGCGCAGCCCGAATACTAAACAGGCAGGCGCGGCGGCCGACTCGGCGAGGGACGGTCACTAGGTCCACCAAAGACCGGCCTCCGCCGACCCCGGCTACTGCCTCGGCACAGACAACTCCTAAGCCCCGACACGGGAATACCGCTGCCAGAGTTCGCCTCCAGACCCAGACACGGGAACACAGCTACTGCTGCAAAACAGACAACGGGCCCCAGATACGGAAACACGCCTGCCCGAGATACAACATATCACCAACTCCAGTCACAGGAACACCGGAGAGACAACACCAGCCCCAGACACGGAAACACCGCTACTGCTGCAGAAGAGACGACACCAACCCCAGACACGGAAACACGGCTACTGCTGCCGGAGAGACAACACCAACCCCAGACACGGGAACGCGGCTACTGCTGCAGAAGAGACAACACCAACCCCAGACACGGGAACGCGGCTACTGCTGCAGAAGAGACAACATCAGCTTCAGACACGGAAACACGGCTACTGCTGTAGAAGAGACAACACCAACCCCAGACACGGGAACACGGCTACTGCTGCAGAAGAGGCAACTAGCCTCAGACACGGGAATACTGCTGCAAGGGAGGCAACACCAGCACCAGACACAGGAGCACTGCTACTGCTGCAGAAGAGATAGCACCAGTCCCAGACACGGGAACACAACTGCGGCTGAGGAGAGACAATACTAGCCCAAGACACGGGAACACGGCTACTGTTGTTAGAGGGAGAACCCTAGCCGCTGCAGAAGGGACGGCATAGTTTGCCGCGTCGAGGGCCTATGCCCGATGTAAAATATCGACAGCTCATGAAACAAAGCATTGATCAATAAACACGTTTAGCATCTCCAGATCACTTGCACGTCCGCGCCGGGGATGGTGATACCGGGATAAGTCTCCTGCCCCTCCCAGCCCTTCGCACCCCTACAAGCACGAAAACTGAACGAGAGTGATTAATAATACTGGTCAGATAAAATGGCCGTGAGTGATCTACACCGATACTAACAATGCAACAAAGCAGGCCAATATCGACGTCAAATGAATTCAATGTCAAATTAAAATTCAATTCAATACCAAATTCAAAAACATTGTATCCTACGTGAAAGGAAACAGCGCCGTAGGTGTTGGCTTCTAGATTTGACCTGGCCCTGTTGCGTGCTGCAGGGGAGGCCGAGACCAGGATTAGGTAACACAATTTTTTCTCTCATACATGATTCCACTTTTACTGAACGCCTGAGAATGATACCGTTTGGTTCCTTACATACTTTTGTGGTTGTCAGATGTTCTATAGATATGTTGTATTTTTGTATGTTCTATTGATGGGTAGACCACTGAAGAAGAGGGGGTGACCCTTCCTCAGCCCTCATGGGCAAGACCCCTTAGCCCTCGCCCTCCGCCAGAGGCAGGATGCGGTATGGTGTTCTTGGTCCAAGCTATGCCTCTCGCGCGGGATATCGTATACTAGTCTCGTCCTACCCGTCCTTCTTCTGCGCTAGATATCGAATACAAGTACTTGTCCTGTTAGTTCCTCTCATGGCGTACGCTATATAGTAATGTCTGTCTTACAGGTGTCTCTCCTTGGCACATATCATTGTAGGTCTGTCCTAACCATGTCTCTCTCGCGCGCAGGATATCGCATGATAGTCTCTGTCATCGCTGCGGGCAAGCTGCAGGCGCACATCATGGACCCCAACTTTGAGCGTTACCTGCCCATGATTCCGGCCGAGGTGAGCACTCCCGCCTGTGTCAACCCAGGTGATGAGCTTCCAGCGCTGGAGCCAACGGTATTGATTGCTGGCGAAAAAAAGTTTACCGTATGCATAGAATCATATATGACGAACTCATTAAGAGTACATTGGAGAACACGCGAGCTGTGTGATTGGGCCACGAGAGGTGTTTTGATATAAACATACTAATTGCTGGCTAATTACCATCGAGATAAGCTGTCAAAGATAGTTTTGGACAGGGGCTGAAAAGTGCAAGGAAATCAACTACGTTCCATAGCACTCAATGAGGTATGAAACACACGAAGCCCTAAAAGCAGTTTTTACTTTTAGCAAACCTGAAGTGGGAAGGCTTTTCTTGTCAGTTTTAATTCTGGGAGTGCGCCCCGATTTGACAGCTATATTCATGCAGAGGACGTGAGCTTGCGAGCGACAGAAAACAAGGCAACACCATCATATTGATCGCAGCAGTCGTATCAATCGCCGCAGTCAACCATCGAATCGATGAGAGGAAGAGGATATTTTGATAAAGAAAAGGATAGGATCACATGCTTAATGCTCATGTGAGTTTTTAACAATGGTCGGAATGCGGTAACGGCGGACGGCCAGAATTCTTTATGGGAGCCATTGGTTTGTAAAAACAGTTTCTTTCCAGGCAACACCATACGGTTAGTGTTTCTCATCTAAGGGGGAAAGGGGGAGGGGGTGGTACTGTGCTCCGGTGCCCATGTCCCACCGGCTTCATCTGCAGATGGTGCTTGCTGTAGGCTGTATCAGGTCCGACCTGGTCATTTTTGTAAAGTTTAAAAATATGCACTAGCCTAGAGAAACGGCCAAAGATAACAAAACTACGCACGGTCATACCTCTCATCTGCTATCAAAATATTAGGGCACATTCTTTTACCATATCCGTGATGAAGACGATAAATTGCCTCGAAATTGCGATTCCCGCCGAAATGGGAGACATTTTCGGCAAAAAATAGCAGCTGCCTCTTTCCAATCTTTTTTCACTGTCGGGTAGCTTGTTTTTTACCGATACATTAGTGCCAAAATCTTTAATGAATTACAAATATATGAGGAGCCAATACCTCTCTTGCAAATCCTTCTCATTTCTATTCCTTAGCACTGGCTTGTCTGGGTCGAAGGGTTCTACCTGAGGCCAGCTATGCTGGTCAATATTCATCGATTCTCGAGCTGCATTGAATATGAATACTTGGACTTAACGAATTCAAAACGCTATTTCATATCGATTCTATTATTTTCTCCTTTCTTTGTCCTGTCATGCCCAGCATGCTCTACTAACAGTTGTTCTAGTTATGAACATCGGACGGGTAATATAAGCTGATCGCAAAACCCATTTTATGTTTATCTTGCAGAACGAGTTGGTATGAAAAGATTTCAAACAATAGCACATTTGGCCCATTCAACAATAGGCGCTGCCATTGTTCACTGCAGGCATTTCGATGAGAACAACTGAGCACATTCTTGCAGCTCCTCCCCCGTCAGCATACCAGCCGCTCCTTTTGTTGCCCACTCCGGGGCCAGCTATTTACAGCTCTTGGGCCGACGAGCGGCTGACGCTTCCTTGTCCCAGCCACACTGGTGATATCATATCAACAGCTGGTGACGTCAGTGGTTTCTGATTCATCGCCCGAACAGGAGCCGCCTCGGCCGCCGATTAGCTCACACTCGCTCTGTCTGCTGAACACAAACAGGGCGGCTGAGCCCGCCAACGACTGGCTTCTGTGCGATCAAAGTTGGTGCGTCTGATGTACCATCCAGCCGTCGGCCGCAAACACAGAAACTCAATTAGCTGGATATTTACGGAATGCCGACGGCGTCAGCCGGCGAGCCTGATTTATAGTGATAGATAACCCGCACCAGCCAATGGACGGACTGAAAATACCTGGCAGGATCATCCACCTTATCTAGCAAGGCACCTCGGCATTGCCATGAAATTCTATTTACTGGCTTACACAAGGAACTTTAAGCCGTCTGTGGCCAGTATGTGGCCAGTCTCTGAATAGAAAAATGAAACGCCGCTATTCTTAGGAAAAATTCCTGTTTCCAAGCCATAGCAACTAAGCCATCGGGTTAGGCTGACTTTTAAGCTTTATCCGGACGTGTATGCATTCTGCATGCTCTGGGCTTAATCTATTTTTGGGGCTTTACGGTTCACCAACTGTTAAGGTCATGTGGTGCCGTCAACACTCAGCTTGTTAGGAGGGTATAATGAAAGTCCTTATTCTTTATTACCGCGGATTCGAACACGGGTCAGCGGTGTGGGCGCCTAACGCGCTACCACTGCACCACTGCATCCCCGCATACTAGTGAAGCGTGCATGCCATGACAAGACGCAGTGAGCAGAAATGCAAGCGCAAGGGTTATGACCCCGTGCCTTCATTTATTCATTGTACATTTTATTGTACCAGGACCAATCCCAAAACGCTCACTGATCCAATTATAGGGAGTCTTGGTGTGGGTGTTTTAGTATCCTCTCCATCGGACCAGAAGGGACACAGAAGGCGGTTTCCGACCGTGAGGATTGAACCCACGTTAAGCACGGAACCCACGCTAGCTCCTCAATATCGGAACGTATCCTCTGCAACCTAGCTTGACCTCAAAATAGACCTCACCTAAACATGAGAAGCTCTGTATGGGCTTTCTTTCCAAGAGCCTTGGAATGGCCCCAAAGTTCTGTTCTGTCTCGTCTCCTAGACGGGAAAGACAGTGTCGAACTTGATCCTGCATGATGCTGCAGCCTGAAGGTATTGTTATGCAATTCGCTAATACTTAGTGAATTGGTTTGCCCTGGCCTTTGACCTGATCCGAAATTTGACACAACACTGCTGAAATAAAATTGCAAGCACCTTTAAATGACGTTACAAACTTTTCAGAATTTTTTTCGACACTACGTGTAATTGTCTTGTTGTGCAATGCCAAACACGCAGATGGAACTCATATGTGATAAAAAGACTCCTCATCGTAGGAACATTCAAGGATACTTATATATCAAGTGGATTTTCCGGAGTGTTTAGCACATGGCAAGCCTTTATATCACTTTTCAGCAGAGGTATAATTTTTATTCCTTAATTTCATTGCAAGGTAGATATACACGCCCTTAGGATGACAGCACAAGGATTATCTAAATGTCCTGCAGAAAATATAAGGATAAGGCAGTACTGAGAAGTTCGTTCATTCTACTGCATCTACCTACACCGGCGAGAATAAGTGAGTGTGTGGTCAATGCCCAGTGATAGTGATTTTTTGCTATAAGCGGAAGTGCTGGCACGTGCGTGTATTGTGGTTCTGGCGCCAATAGCTACAATACGTTTACTGTGACATCGCAAATACATGTGCCAAAATCAGCATAATCGAGCCAGCAGTTTCTGGGATACCGAAAGATGTTACGCACTTGTGTACATGGGGCAAATTAAATTTACCTCATGTAGATTTTATAGAGATAATCAACGCTGATCCTCTCTCAGATTAGCCCAAATCTACCCCGTAAATTTTTCTACCGAATTTAAAGTTGCTGGGATGCTATATGGGACAGTGGCGGATCCAGGGGGCAAAAAGGCAATTGCCCCCCAAACGGAAAAGCTTGGGGCAAAACTATGTTTTTGCCCCCAAAGCGATCGACCTCCTTTTTCCCCGACTCGTTTTAAGTTTATAGGCAACATTTTGGTGCTTTAACTCTCAACTTCACACATAACCAGTTAAGTTCAGTTAAAATATCGGGCCTTGGATAGGAAAAAAGATCTTGAGCTCATATTTCTCAGCCCGTGACGTTTTTTGTGCTTCTTGCCTCAAACACCCGTACCGGGAAGTCATATTTTAGCGCAATTTGGCGTTGCGCGACGTTTTTTGCTTTTCGACTTTGGTTTGCCCCTCCCAAACCGACCGGCTAGATCCGCGGGACGAAAACTGCACAATTTTCACTCCTTCCCTCTGCACGTGCAAGTCCACATATCCGAGACCTGTAGGCACGGCAGGAATCCGCCACGCAAGCTACGTCGGATGTATGATAGCCGACAGGGAGTGTTTGACAGGGGCATGGGCATGGGCCGACTGGGTGACAGATTAACTAGTTTCCGAGGCTTATTTCGGAGTGAAGGGGCCCTTCAAACAGGGGCAGAGGTACAATTGTACCGGTGAAATCGGCGATAAATTGACAATTAGTCGTTCTAATGCATATTTTTCAGATAGCACATTTTTCAGACAACGGTATTTCGTACCAATACTCGTCCTACCCACCATGTTGTGAGAGTGCAAGAGGATGGGTTATTTAACTTATTTGAAAGGCAACTTCAGTAATGTGTCTTCACCATGCTCTGATTTGTACAATACGTTTCCGTTTCCGAGTTATCTGAGCATGATTCCATCGCCAGGTGGGGTACGTCAACTTCACGTGGAGCTCTGGTCGCCGCCGCTACAACTACAGCTTCTTCGAGCTGACATCCGAGGACACTAGTGTGCTGCGGCCACCTCGCGTGTCCGTCAATCTAACGGGACGGGTACCCAGAAAACCCAGAAGTGAGCTTCATGTTTTACCATTGGTAGCTTGACAGTGATTTAAACGCGGTACAGACGTGACAGGGCCAGAACAGGGACATATCAGCCATGGAACAACCCTGTTTACGGTCACGCACTCCGTCCTGGCATGTGGTCCGGAGCTCCTTACGTGCAAACAAAGGCTCCAGCATTGGATGAAACTTCTGTGCGTCACTTAAGCTTGCTTGAGTCAGTGTACAGCTCGTTGATACCATCTACCGCAGTTGCGGATTTCTCTTATTTCTATTTAAGCGGATACCTACATGTTTGATGTGCATCCGCAATCAACTACTACGAAAATGTTCATACAGTGTTACACATTTTATCATAAACTTCTGTTCATGCGCCATCTCTCCATTTTAACTCAACTTTCTACACTTGATCTGCGCGGTGGTTGCTGCGCCGGAGAGGAACACGGTAACCTTCCTTAGGTATGTACATACATCCTGATTGCATAATTGACCTTTGTCCATCGCCGGGAAGCCCACATCGAAATTATATTTTGTTCTTCCTAAATGCCTGTTGGGGCGGTTGATGAAACTAAAACAATCGTGACTGAAAGAGACTCGATGTTCAGCCGCCGGTAGCGCAAGTCGTGCGTACCCGGACTTCGGGGTGCGAGGGCAGTCTCTGTGGCGGTGACGGTCTACCTCTCAAACATTTCAGCCGGTCTAAAATTGAAATTTATCTTGGCTCGGCATATTTCCCAAGCCCTTGCTGTACTTGCCACCATCCATCAAGCCCTACCAACAATTATCAGGATGCAGTGTGTTTATTGCAGCAAAACCAAGTTTGTTTTAAGTTTGGTGTAGTAAGTTACCTTCTCAAATGGACGTTCTAGATTGTTCAACACACACTTTTAGATGAGAGCAAAGATATTATACACAGAATGGCCTATAATTTTCGTAAGCCAGTCAGATAGACACAAATATTTAAGATTTGTTGCCGCCTCAGGAACTTCGTCGGCTTCTACATCGTTCAGGATGATATCAGAGGCATTAAAACCGTTTTTGTATAATTTGTATTATTCTAACGAGGGCTGCTGTCCCGCATCTTTGTATTATAAATGTTTTGCAAGTTGTTTCCAGTTAGGTTTTTGGAGCCCGAGCCCCACTAAAGTCATCGACAGACTTGTCACGAAGGTTTTTGGAGTCCGAGCCTCACTAAAGTCATCGAGAGACTTGTCACGAAGACGCCGACCCCACCACCCAAACGAGCAACTCCCCCAATGAAGGGTTAATTTAGAAGCCAAGGATCAAAGTCCGACAAAGCAAGGGGATGGCCGCCCCGCTCAGGTCAGGATTTCACCAGTCAGCTGCCACCCGACCTACGTCGGGTAAATATTGAGTGCCGGAGCGTCTCAGGGAAACAGATTCCTAGCTGCACACGCATTGCCACTGCACGTTTCTGAGAATCGGGCCGGAGTCCAACGCCCTACCAACTGAGCTACCGGGGCGGCGGCGATTTCTCACGACTTAAACATAGCAATCGTTGCAAAAAAACCTGCGCTGAATGTGCCCTTTGCTGTCGACAGCGTTCTCCATCGTGCTACCCTGCGTCGGGAACGTCTCAGGCGCCGTCCGGTTCACCGTCGGCCTCGACATCATGACACGCCGCGGCCGACGCGTGCGGGGAATGCCGCTCCGACTGCGACTGAAGAAGGAGTGTCGCATCAGCCACGGTACGGCAGCGAGTCTCCCCGGCTCGGACAGGTGTAACTCACCACTGGCCGAACTGGGCATGCCGGCGGAGGGAACTATAGAGTGTGTTAATTGAGCGCTTAAAAATGGCTGGGAATGCCTAGAAACTCTCTGGAAGTTATGTTTGGGGTAAGAAATTCTGAAAGAATTCTTAGTTGACAAGATGTTTAATGAACTGCCTCCTGGAATCCAGGATGGAAAATGGAGCTAATACACTGGTATTATTTGTTCTCGGACAGCTCTTCATCAGAAGCAGCATAATACAATAGGTAAAATCACAAATTATTGGTCATAGTGTAGTCAAAGTCATTAGCTATGATTTTCCTATTAGCTCCATTTTGCATCCAGGACTCTGGGAGGCAGGCCATTCAAGATCTTCATATGCAGGGGCGCAAGTTTCCATATATTTGGGGGGCTCGAGCCCCCCCAATGCTCGGAGAAGCCCCCCCAATGACCCGACGAGCCCCCCAATCCCAAGTTGCGGGCCCCTGCGGACAGAGCCGGGCCCCTGCCACGATTCCGGGCCCCAGTGGTCTACTTGGACTAGCTTTGGCTGAGACCAGGCTCCCTGGCATGCTTGCGGTTGCCCTGTGGGCCATCCTTAACCTCGGTGTCCGCAACCGGGCCCCTAACGATATTTTTCAGGCGCACTTTGACAGCAGCCGGGTCCCTAATTCCGGCAGTCTCGGGCCTCCTGTCATCCAACCGGGCCCTCTGTGGTCCACCCGGGCCCCCTGTGGACTGCAACCGGGCCCCCTGTAATCCACCCGGGCCCCCTGTGACTGCAGCCTGGCCCCCTGTGATCTATCCGGCCCCCTGTGACTGCAACTGGGCCCCTCTTTGATCCACCCGCACCCCTGTGACTGCAAACGGGCCCCCTGTGATCCACCCGGGCCCCTGTGACTGCAACCGGGCCCCCTGTCATCCACCCGGGCTCCCTGTGACTACAACCGGGCCATCTGTGATCCACCCGGCCCACCTGTGACTGCAACCGGGCTCCCTGTAATCCACCCGGGCTCCCTGTGATTACAACCGGGCTCCCTATCATCCACCCGGGCCCCTGTGATACACCCGGGCCCCCTGTGACTGGGACAGAGCCAACTGTGATCCACCAGGGCCCCTGTGACTGCAACCGGGCCCTCTGCGCTCCACCCGGTCCCCTTTGACTGCAACTGGGCCCCCTGAGATCCACCCGAGCCCCCTGTGACTGCAAACGGATTCCCTATCATCCACCCGGACCCCTGTGATACACCCGGGCCCCCTGTGATTACAACCGGGCCCCTATCATCCACCCGGGCCCCTGTGATACACCCGGGCCCCCTGTGACTGGGACAGAGCCAACTGTGATCCACCAGGGCCCCTGTGACTGCAACCGGGCCCTCTGCGCTCCACCCGGTCCCCTTTGACTGCAACCGGGCCCTCTGTGATTCACCCGGGCCCCCTGTAATTACAACCGGGCCCCCTATCATCCACCCGGACCCCTGTGATACACCCGGGCCCCCTGTGATTACAACCGGGCCCCCTATCATCCACCCGGGCCCCTGTGATACACCCGGGCCCCCTGTGACTGGGACAGAGCCAACTGTGATCCACCAGGGCCCCTGTGACTGCAACCGGGCCCTCCTCTGCGCTCCACCCGGTCCCCTTTGACTGCAACCGGGCCCTCTGTGATCCACCCGGGCCCCCTGTAATTATAACCGGGCCCCATATGATCCACCCGGGCCCCATGTGACTCCAACCGGGTCCCCTGTGACTGCAAGCGTGCCATCTATGATCCACCCGGGCCACCTGTGACTGAAACCGGGGTCCCTGTAATCCACTCGGGCCCCCTGTGACTCCAACCGGGCCCCCTGTGACTGCAACCGAGCCATCTGTGATCCAACCTGGGCCCCTGTGACTGCAACCGGGCCCTCTCTGATCCACCCGGCCCACCTGTGACTGCAACCGAGCCCCCTGTAATCCACCCGGGCTCCCTGTGATTACAACCGGGCCCCTATCATCCACCCGGGCCCCCTGTGACTGGGATCGGGCCATCTGTGATCAACCCGGGCCCCCTGTAATTACAAATGGGGCCCCCTATGATTCACCCGGGCCCCCTGTGACTCCATCCGGGCCCCCTGTGACTGCAACCGGGCCATCTATGATCCACCCGGGCCCCCTGTGACTGAAACCGGGCCCCCTGTCATCCACCCGGGCCCCCTGTGACTGCAACTGGGCTATCTGTGATCCACCCGGGGCCCCTGTGGCTGCAACCGGGCCACCTATGATCCACCCAGGCCCCCGGTGACTGCAACCGGGCCCCATGTGGTCCACTCGGGCCCCCTGTAATTACAACCGGGCCCCCTATGATCCAACCGGGCCCCCTGTGACTGCAACCGGGCCCCCCTGTGATACACCCGGGCCCCCTTTGACTGCAACCGGGCCATCTGTGATCCACCTGGGGCCCCTGTGACTGCAACCAGGCACTCTGTGACTGCAACCGGGCCCCCTTTGATCCACCCGGGCCCCCTGTGACTGCAATCGGGCCCCCTGTAATCCACCTGGGGCCCCCTGTGATCTACCCGGGGCCCCATGTGATCCATCCTGGCCCCCTGTAATCCACTCGGGCCCTCTTTGACTGCAACCGGGCCCCCTGAGATCCACCCGGGCCCCCTGTGACTGCAAACGGATTCCCTGTGGTCCAACCGGGCCACCTGTGACTGAAACCGGGCCCCCTGTCATCCACCCGGGCCCCCTGTGACTGCAACTGGGCCATCTGTGATCCACCGAGGCCCCTGTGACTGCAACCGGGCCCCTATGATTCACTCAGGCCCCCTGTGACTGCGACCGGGCCCCCTGTGATCCCCCAGGCCCCCTGTGACTGCAACTGGACCCCCTGTGATTACAACCAGGCCAGTTAAGATCCACCCGGGCCATCTGTGATCCACCCGGGTCCCCTGTGACTGCAACCGGGCCCTCTGTGAGCCATCCGGCCCCCTGTGACTGCAACCGGGCCCCCTGTAATCCACCCGGCCCCCTGTGACTGCAACCGGGCCCTCTGTGATACACCCGGGCCCCTGGGACTGCAACCGGGCCATCTGTGATCCACTCGAGGCCCCTGTGACTGCAACCATGCACTATGTGACTGCAACCGGGCCCCCTGTGACTGCAACCGGGCCCTTTTTCATCCACCCGGGCCCACTATGATCTACCCAGGCCCCCTGTGACTGTAACCGGTCCCCCTTTGGTCCACCCGGGCCCCCTTTGATCCACCCGGGCCCCCTGTGACTGCAATCGGGCCCCCTGTAATCCACCTGGGGCCCCCTGTGATCCACCCGGGCCCCATGTGATCCATCCTTGGCCCCCCTGCGATCCACACGGGCCCTCTTTGACTGCAACTGGGCCCCCTGAGATCCACCCGAGCCCCCTGTGACTGCAAACGGATTCCCTGTGGTCCAACCGGGCCACCTGTGACTGCAACCGGGCCCCTGGAATTCACCCGGCCCCCTGTTATCCACCCAGGCCCCTGTGACTGCAACCGGGCCCTCTGTGATCCGCCCGAGCCCCTGTCACCGCAACCGGGCGCCTGTGATCCACCCGGGCCCCCTGTGACTGCAACCGGGACCTGTGACTGCAACCGGGCTCCCTGTGGTCCAGGAGGCGCGGGTCCTCTAATGCCACGGACGGGCCCTTGCCATGAGTGCGGGGCCCCGTGGTCTATCTGGGCTTGCTGTGGCTGCGGTCGGGCTCCCTGGCATGCATGCCTGGCATGCTCGCTTGGGTGCAGTCCCCTTTAGGGCCACCCATAATCGCTGTGTCCGCAAACGGGCCCCTAACGATATTCTCAGGCCCATTTTGACTGCATCCGGGGCCCTATTTCTGACAGTCTCGGGACCTTTTTGGTTCCTCTGTGACTGCAACCGGGCTCCTTGTATTCTGCCTTGGCCCCTTTTAGTCTGCCCGGGGCCTTTGTAGGTGGTCTGGGCTTTTTGTAGTGTGCCTGGGTCCTGTGTGGTCCGCCCGGGTCCCTGTGGTCTGCCCGCGCCCCTTGTGGGCGGTCTGGGCTCCTTTTAGTCTGCCTGGGCCCTCTGTGGTCTGCTCGGGCCCCCTGTGGTCTACCCAGCCCCCTGCAGTCTGCCCAACCCCTTGCAATTTGCCCGGGTCCCTATGGTTTGTCCGTGTCCCTGTGGTCTGCAAGGAACCACAGCACTAGCAGATCCAGGGGGGGTAAAGGTAAAATCGGGGGATTTGATGCCCTCTCCAAATCCCCCGATTTTACCGATTTGTACGGATTTTCTTCAAACAAAAACCATATGTTTTTCACGATTTGGGGCCCCGTTGCCCCCCTCCCCCCACCGTCGGCCTGAATCCGCCCCTGATTCCACTCCTCCCACTTCGCTGTATCCGGGAACCCGTGCTATAATTTCAGGCTCCCTCTGGGCTACCCAGGCCTCCTCTGGCTCTAGCCGGGCTCCTTGCCTTGCTTACGACCCCCCGTAGTTCACCCCCCCCCACCGTGCGCAGCCGGGCCCCTTCCGATAAGTACTGGTTTAATACATTGACATGTTTGTTATTTTTGGCATCTTTCCGCCGGCACTACTTTTCTTCATTGATATATTTCTAGGCATTTTTGTCAGAAATGTGCATGAAGTTTTCCATTTTTGTTTGTTCAAGTGGAATTTTAAATACAGACAAATTTAAGCCTCTTAAATTTGTCTGTCAAAAAGTGTATCATATCTTGTCGTCAAATCCGGGTCAAATAATGTGCGTCCACCGGCGAATGGTAGCCTCTTAATTTCCCGGGATTGTCAGCGCAGCGCGAAGGAATCTAAGGCATGCTCATGGCTCTCTTGTCGCATTCGCCGAGGCGAATGATTTGCACAAAGTTTGCCTTGAACAGTAAAATTGGCATGCGTATGATTCAATCGGCTTGTGTCTACTCTGGAAAAGTTTCGTTAGGCTCTGATTTGGATTTTACGTTTGGGCTTTTCGTGTCAATCCAAATCGTGCTCCGATGCGCAGTGTTGAATGGCAAGTGAAGTGATTGTTTGCTATTAGCTCCTGTCGGGCTAAATCCTCAGTGAGTGATGATCCCCTGTCCGGCTCCCCTGATGGCTAAATACCAAGACTTGGATAATCTTTTGCCCCTATGGCCGCCAGTGACGTATCTAGAATTTGAGTAAGGGTAGGGGCAAAGCCTCAGGGGACAGGGTGGCACTTAGCCACCCGAAGGGCGCACTTTTCACCCAAAGGGCGACCAATCGTCGCATCCTGGGGGAGGGGAGGGTTTGGGGGAAGCATTTCGTCCTCAGAGGCTCTTGGGTTTAAGGGGTGGCTGCCCCATTTGCCCCCCCTGGTGACCACCCCATTCGCCCCGCCCCCTGGTGGCTGCAGCCGGGTCCCTACTCCCAGTAGTTAATACCCTGTGGATGCAGACGGGCCTGCCATGGATGCGGTTCGTGTAACTGCAACCAGCCTCTGCCATGCTTGCCATGCGGGCCCCTGTGGTATCCCGGGCCCCTATTGGTCTGACCGGGCCCCCTGTGGCCTGTCCGGGCCCCTGTGGTCTGCCCGGGCCCAGTGTGCAAAGTATGGCATTTTCAACGAGATCTCGTCGGTGTGAGTGCCCTTGGAGACAGGAGCGAGTGGTGCGAATTTTATCAGCCTGGTGCGAATTTGCAAGACTGGTGCGAGGAAGTTGACACTGAAAACTAAAAAAAAATAATGACTGAATAGTTAGGAAGACACAGGAGGGGCCTTATAAAAAGTCCTTAACTAACTAATAAGAGAGGTAGTATTGCATCGTGTGGGTAGGAATGTGTGCGTTTTTCTCCCTGGTATATGGCAGATTGGTGCGATTTTTTTAGGCTGGTGGTGCGATAATTTTGGATGGCTGGTGCGACTCGTCTGGCCTGCTGCCATACTTTGCAGATTGGCTGGGTCCAATTTGGTCTGCACGGACCCCTTGTCTGCTAGTGCCCATTTTGTTCTGATCGAGCCCCTTGTGGTCTGCCCGGGCCTCCTGTAGTTTTCCCGGAACCCTTTTGGTCTGTCCGGGCCTCTGTGTGGCCTCTGCGGACCCCCTTTTGTCCGTTCAGGGCCCCTTTTGTCTGCGCGGGCCCTCTGTGGTTTGCCCGGGCCCCTCCCAGTCTGCAAAGTATGGCACTTTTGGCGAGATCTCGTGGTGCGGACACCCTTCAGGTGGTTCGAACTTTGGAGCAAACAAATGCCCACTTTTGCTGTATGGTGCGAGGGAGCTCAAATCGAACAGCCACAGAGGTCTGAGAAGGGAGAAACTGGTAAAAACATCGAAATTTCCAGGTCAGTGAAATTTCTCACCAATGCTTGGTGTGAATTTTAGGCTGCTGGTGGTGCGAAAAATCTACAAGGCTGGTGCGGACTCGTCGGGTCTGCTGCCATACTTTCCAGACTGGGGCCCCTCTGTGGCTAGCCCAGCCCCTGTGTTCTGCTCGGGTCCCTGTGGTCTGCCCGGGTCCTTTCATCTGTCCAGGCCCCGTGTGGTCTGCCCGGGCCCGCTGCCCAGCCAGCAATTCCGACCGGGCCCAGAGCGGGCTGGGCCGGGCTCTTGCCGAGCCCTAAGACTCATAGCTGAGCCACATAGACTCGGGCTGAGCCCGACATTAGGTCGGTGGATGACAACTTGCCCGAGCGGTAGAGCCCGGTCTTGCTTGACCATGGGTTCTGCCCAGGCGCAGCGGAGCCGAACCTGGTCTGAGCCCATGTACGCGGGCTCTGCCCAGTCAAAGCCCAGCATATATCGGGCAGAGTCCAGCCAAATTGCTGGCTGTGTGTGGTCTGCTCGGGCCCCTTTTGGGCTTACCGGCGTCCTATGGTTTCTGGGTTCTTGTGGTCTGCCCGGCCCCTTTGGTGTGCTCAGGCCCTCTGTGGTCTGTCTGAGCCACTTGTGGTCTAAGAATATCGTGCAGAAACTGAAGCTGTTGTGTTAGTCGCGTATTTGCAGGAGTTCCTTATTTGTGAGCAGTTTCGCGCCCCAGGTAGTGTATCCGTGCTCCCTGTTGCCGAAACCGGCCCCCTGCCATGCTTGCGGGCCCCCTGTGGTTTTCCCGGGCAACGTGCGGCCGGTCCCATGCCTCCTAGAACATTCGGGGAAAAATGGATGGGGCGTGAGAAATTTTAGGCCCCCATTCCTTTTGTACTGATCCTATATGAGGATTGTAAAGGGAAATAGGCAGTACCACCTATTCATAGTACCCCTTGACCGGTACCCAGTGTTGTAAAATGTCATGAACTGGCAAGGTGAATGGATCAGAAAAAGGTGTCTTGATCATGTAACATAAATATCAGTATCCCCGCTGATAAAGGAATTTCGCACTTCGATCTCTACCTTCCATTTGTATCAAATTATTCGCGATAATGCGATTTCGTTCCAGGTGTGAATGTTAAAATGGTTGGACAGTATAAACATAAGTCGGGTGCACAAAAGCGTAAAACAAAGAACATTCAATACCGAGGGGCTGCTCTGGCAAAACTACCCAAACTTTGTTCATTTTTCAGGTAACCTATGAATCTAGAATCGTCTTGCTAATTTTGCAAACTGTTATAAAATCACCCCTGATCATATTTGCATTTAATATCTAGCAACGTACGCGTCCACTTAAAGTAGTTCATATCACTACTATTTTTGGTACTTTGCAAGCTACGTTCATTTATCGACCGCAAAAAATTAAAACCCCAATTTAAAACTAACTCGGAAAAGTGCAATGTGTATAGTTTCCAGCAAAACGGTAAAGTAAGGTTGTAATTCCAATCCTTCTTTTCCTGATCATTATCTTCCTCGGCCAGCCCACCAGCCGGATCCCGTTTGCTAAAAGACCCTCCAGCATCCATCCCTCCTGCGTCGTCCGGGGCTGATCCCGTTGTACCTCCGGAGGAGAGCATCCGCGTGGACGACGAAGACGGTAAGTAGGCACCTACTTGTCCAATATCCTTACATAGTTTGGCAGCTCGTTCAAAAGATTGGGTCTTCTGACTACTTTTTGGGCTAAATAGTGCAAATCAGGAACAGTGACGAATAGCGCGCTAAAAATTGTTATTTAACCTTTGCAGTCAGTTTTCGACAACAAACGGTCGAAAATACGTTTTTTTCGGTCACATTTTCATTAAAAAATACGGGCCCCCCATCATGTACGGGCCCGCCATCATGTACGGGCCCCCCATCATGTACGGGCCCCCTTTCGAGCCGGGTGCCCCCCAATCGAAAACATAAAGTTGCACCCCTGTTCATATGTATGTACATATAAATGTACACGTAATCTTCAACATATTAAATATAATCATGTTCCTCAGCTCACGACTACAAAACCCATCAACGTCAGAAATAATTATGTATTATCGTGATCGCGCAGTTACTGAGGTCGCTGAAAACAACTGCCAGGGAAGTGGGTTTAAGAGTTTCGCTGCTCACGTGTGTGGGTGTGATACTCATTTTGAAGCGTGTGCTATATTTTGCGGTCACATCCTTTGGATTGTTTACCGAGCGGACGCGCAGTGGCCGCGAGGTCTCTCCCTACATATCGATACAATGTCATATATAAGCGACACTGCTCGGCCCGACCGTCCCGCTAACGAAAAGTTGTTATCTCCAAAAGTGTGCAACATATCGTGATGGGGTCTCCACTATGTTATAGCCTTATCAATTCAATTACTGACTGAACACATCAGGGGTAGGTGGGGTACTGGCAAAGCTCGTGGCACGTGCAAAAGATGGGGTATGTCAAATCATCAAATTTCCGGCACTTATTACGTCATAACTCGGGTTTTGCCAATCTGAACCACCCAAACTTGGTGTGCAGGGAGCATTAATACTGTGGGTTAAGGGGTGAAGGTCAATTTTATCCTAAGTCAAAACGCTTGCGCACAGGAGCACGAGAAAGGGGTGAGCAAATTTCACGCCCACGCTATAATTAAGAAATATGAATCCCACGGTATTGAAATTAACGACATGTATCCAGGCTGGTTTCAGAACAAGATAGCATTGGTTACACTTGAGGTCCTACGCAACGTGCTCGCCCCTCCTCGGTATCTCAGAAACTAATTGCTCGATTCGACTGAAGTTTGAAAAGCAGATTTACGCCAGAAAAATAACTGGACTGCGCCGGTCAGCACTAGAGCCTTACGTGCGCACTCCTTTGAGTATTGAAATATGAAATTTTGGGATAAATTCAAGGATGTGCCACGATATCCAGAACAAATGATATGGTGTAAATTTGGCACTGAATTGTTTGTGTGAATGTTTGCTTTATATGGTGGATACCAAATCACATGGACACGCGCATTCAGCATTAGCAGAAACAGCTTCCCCGGGGTAGGGGATATGATCCTAAATTTTAGTTTTTGCGAATTGCTCGAAAATTATCCATGGTAGCGTCACACAAGTTCACCACAGGATGCAAGGCCAAATGACACACACTGTACGTACTGTACGGTTTCGAATAATTTTTGGGCACAATAGTTTTGTATAATAAAAAAACTTTTGAATTCAAACCCGGCTGTGTAATTCCAAAACTATTGATGCACGATCATGAGTATCAGCGAGAAAATCTGCACCCATGTACCGTCTACACGAAACAAATATAAGCAACACTCTGTGAGGCACGTGCCAGCCCTAAGGACAGTTGAAGCAAGGTACTGCCCATTTGCGGCTTGTGCACCTTTTCGGATGCGAGTTGTAAATGGCGGGTGATAAGAGGTCAAAATAAAACAATGGGAATGTCGCCGCCGTTGGGAACATTTCTTCAACTTCATTCCAAGCCACTACGACTGAAAACTTGTTCTCAGTGTTTATTCTTTTGTCCATTTCAATCCATAGTATAAGCTTTGTTTTTTTAGAAAAATGATACTCAGAAAGCCCAAAGCGTAAGCTTAAAAAATATAGCCTTACTTCCCCTGTGCACAAAATACTTTTCCGGATTATGAGCCGTATGCATATTTCATTGCAAAAGTAGCGTTTTAGACACACGAAACAGCTTCAGCGTAGTCAATGCCACGCAGAAAATGAAAATACCTCGACCTTAGGGGTCCACCAAATGAAAGATTCGTCCGTTATTATTCTACCCTTAAATTTTCGATAGCAGGTGACAGCTTGGTTTCCGCCCACACGGGCGCTTTACCAGTTTAATTTACACGTACATACACACGATCACTAACAGTGACGACTAAAAAGTCGGCTTTTGGTTGGGAAATGAATCGTATTCGAGTGGGAAGTGGAAAAGGTGAACACCAGTGGTAATAGTTTCTGCGGCTTTAGGGGAATCCCTGAAGTGGTCTTTACGTCCGACCGCGCACTGCATCACCAGAACAGGATGCGTTTGTTTGCTCCAGGATGACAGAGTAGCCACTGAGCTGCGCTAGTGATGTCGTCAGCCCAACAGTCCCCACTGGCCGAGCACGGGGATCACCAGGGGGACAACCACGATTCTAGCTCAATATAAATGATCAGTACACTTCCATTCTACCTCCGTGTTGGCAGATTGGAACAGTCCCTCCATCGAATCCTTTCACGTTGTGACAGGATATGACGTCACGTAAAAAGGCAATAGCACCGGGCTTACCAAATGCCATGACGTCACATAACAAGGCAGTGTCACCGGCCCGATCTATTGTCAGCCAGAAATGTATGCAAATCAGTATGCCAAGCGCAACGGTAATACTTCGAGGCTCACTCATCCCCCTGGGTGTCAGTGCCCCGATCTCAGATGTGAGTGTCCTCAGGGCCTCCCCTGAGTGTTAGTGACTTGATTTAGATGTGCGTCTCCTCAGAATGACAATGCCTCCGTCTCAGGTGCGCGTGTCCTCAGCGCCTCCCCTGGGTTCCAGTGCCCCGCCTCAGATGTGCGTATCCTCAGGGCCTCCCCTGGGTTCCAGTGCCCCGCCTCAGGTGCGCGTGTCCTCAGCGCCTCCCCTGGGTTCCAGTGCCCCGCCTCAGGTGCGCGTGTCCTCAGCGCCTCCCCTGGGTTCCAGTGTCCCGCCTCAGGTGTACGTGTTCTCAGGCTGCCAGTGCCCCGGTCTCAGGCGTACGTGTCATTAGGGCCTCCCACTGAGTGCCAGTGCCCCGGTCTCAGCTGCGCGTGTCCTCAGGGCCTGACCCGGAGTGCGACAAGCGGTGCAGTAACGGCGGCTTCTGCGACGCCAGCCGGCAGTGCCAGTGTCCGCTGGGCTACATGGGCAAGTACTGCCACACGGCACTCTGCTTCCCCCCAGTGTATGAACGGCGGCACCTGCGTGAAGCCCGGACAGTGCGAGTGTCTGCCCGGCTACCAGGGACCGCACTGCGAGGGAGGTTAGTCCACCTGCCAGCATGCACATATACACCGATCACGCGCGGTCGATGGTGAACCAGGCGTGGTAGTGCATTTCGACTTTTCTGTCAGGCAACAGTCTAGAATTGTCTTCAGCTTGCTCAGATATTCAAAATACGTATTCCTATCTGCACTGGACATTTCTATCGATGTCAGCAGATTTCAGGATAAGAACTTGGAGATAGATGTTGGATTGTGTAACACGAACTGGCTATAGTGTCAATAATGGCTTGACGTAACAAACCTGGATACCTGCCGAATACAATGCTATGTTATAGAGACTTGCCTAACACCGCTGTTGCCGTCATTGCAGGGATCTGCCACGAGCGATGCTTAAATGGTGGCAAGTGCATACAAAAGGACACGTGCAACTGTAAAAAGGGCTACTACGGCCCACGATGTCAATATAGTGAGTAATACAATACGGTGAATGAGGATCACGTACTACTACGAAGTAGGTGAACGAGAATCACGTTCATCCCACTATTTTACGCTTGAACTCCGCCTCTATGCCACTATGTAAATGTCATAAAAAAGATTTGCAAATATGCATCAGACTTCTAAAGATGACCGTTTTCTCTTCCTAAAAAAAGAATTGCCACGGTTGTGATTTGCTTACATGATAAGCTATGACTTTAAAACGTAAGCAGCTGTGCTTTTCAGATGCAGCGTTCCATATCTGAGCCCATAAAACACAATCCACATCTCCCATCAGCGGAGATATTCCCAGAGCCGATTACTTTCTTGATGTGGCCGAAGAAGACGGCCTTCGCGACACCCTGCTACATACCAATGACCCCGTGTGCGCCGACAGGCAAGTGTCTGATCCCCTGTCAGAACGGCGGCCGGTGTCGGGGCGTCAACCACTGCCGCTGTCGGGCCGGCTACCGCGGCGACCACTGCGAGGTGGTGGCGCGCCAGCGCTGCCGTCGCTGTCGACACGGCCTCTGCGTGGCCGCGCGCTGCGAGTGCCGGCCCGGCTGGTACGGACGCCGCTGCAACAAACGTAAGCGCGGGCGGGGTGCGCCGCGCCGCCGCAACCGCGGCAAAACACGATCTCAGCGCCGAGGACGCAAACAGCTGGCATGTGAGTAGAGGCCGTGAACGGAGGTGGCGCCATCCACAGCGACGGTGGCGCCAACCGCCCCGGGGCAGGATGCCTGGGATAGTGCGGGAGCAGCAGCTTCGGCGGAAGGGAGGTGGCTGGCAGGCGCGCTCAAGCCGCAGCCTTGCTTTTCGCTGTTGTTTTTATGTTGCTTTCGCGTAAACACCTGTAAATAGATTACGGGCATAGTTCTTTCACGGGATGAGCCGGCATGAAAGCAGCAGGGGCTGACGCACAGCGCGACAGCAGAGGTAAGTACCGAAGTTTGGGGGTGTGACTGGGCTGAAGCAAGGGCTAATGCTTTACTGGTGAGAAGGCGAGTCAGACAGTCCTCCTTAATTGCACTATCTTGCACTAGCTCAGTTTCAGAGCCGAGACAAAGAGAAATAACTCGATTCCAGCCAGGAGCACCGTGGGTCGATGAGGATGAACATTCCCCACGGTGAGAGGGAGGGGTGCCGCTTTCGTGGCGGAGGAGAGCCAAGGCTGAAGAAGAGGCGCGTCAGTAGCAGGTGCAAGGTTTTCGGACACAGGAGAGGGTGCTTCAGGGATGGAGATCGTATGCAAAATGTCTGGACGACAGTACCAAGCACAAGTGTGAGGGAGGCAGTCCGATTAAAATGAACACCACACAAAGCACCGAACGTCAGTAAGAGAGATGACAGCAAACTGGGCGCATTAACACGCATTGACGGGGGTCTGAGCCACCTTCGCATTGACGGGGCGGGTACCCGCCCCTAAGATCTCGAGAAATACGATAGGTAGCGAAACATGGTAAACGGTGTTGGGCGCCCATCCACTTCTCCATCGAAAACATTTGAACCATTTTTGTCAGGTCACGTTTAAGGTCACGAGAGGTAAAAACATGCCGTCATAGGGATAACATGAAAATTAAGTTTTTCGGCCATTACATCCGTACAAGTAAAGATAGACAAAACGACTTAAACTATATAAATTCTCTCAGCAAGCCGAATCGAATGATATATAATTTGACCTTGCTAGGTCAAATCAAGGATTTGACGTACCTGAGGTCAGGTCAGGGTCAAATTATATAAAATGCATATCATTGGAACCGCAAAGCCCAGGCGAGTCTAATGCAGCTAGAATAAATACTCTATCACCATCCGTTACTGAGTTATTCCGTAAAAACATTTTTCCCATGTATTTCCAATGGAGAGGTCATGCCCCGTACCTGACCTTAGGTCATGGATATCAAAAATACCGGAACATATTTTAGAGACCTCGGTGGGGCCATTATGTGATGAGTTTCAATCGGATAAGTTCACCCTGCTCCGACTTATGCCATCTTAAACTTTTTAGGTCGGGTCACTTGACCTGTACTGGTGACCTGACCTGAGATGACCTAACCTTAAAATTTTCACAGAAGTTGAAAAATAATAAGGAAAAGGTATGCCAAGTAGGCGGCGCTACGCGCAGCCGTTTTTCCTATCTCCGAAAAACCCGAGGGGGCGGGTAACCGCCCCCGTCAATGCGCGTGTTAAGGGAGATTCGCAGCTACAAGGCAGCCAGGTAAAGGAACAGTGTTATGTGATTGTTGATTGAGACCCTCAGTCTCCAGGTTCGAGAAGGGACTTGCCCCGCAGGTAAGGCTGGATGGAAGGTTCGGTGAGAGGATGGAAGGCTGGGTGAGAGGATGGAAGACTGAGTGAGGGAATATAATCCCAAATGTGGAGTGGTTAATGGTGACATTAACCACTCAGATACATTACAAAACTCACTTTTATAGCATTGAAACTGATGTATGTATCTCTCTTGTAGAGCACATTGAAAACTCAGTTTCGTATTTCATCTGTTTTTTTACTCACCGTTTCCCGAAAAAAACTTATCCGAATTGGAAATGAGTACCTCCACGAGGATGCACTGCCGGCTGCCACCGTAGCGTACCGACGCGTCGGTCGCGCGAGGAATACGGCCGCAGTAAGATATAATTCCGCTCTGGAAAAGCTGGTACCCTCGCAAGCGGTGAGCAGTATGATGAAGTCAAATTTGCTTTGCACTCCAACGCAGTGCAGAGCTCGGAGGGTGGTGTCCCATCAGTGGCGGTGACGGCATTTCAGCCACAGGAACGAGGGCGACGAGGGTGGAAGTTCGGGGCCAAGGCATGCTAATGAGCAACGATTCGGGTGGGACGTGTGTCTTAAGCAAAGACAGCCTCCTGTTCTGAGGCGCAGGGAGGTGGTTAAGGAGGTGACCGATTTCTACCGTGCAGAGGAAAAAGGGTACATATCTCGCAAAGACAACGCATTAGATACTCCTTTTCCTTTGCACTACAGCTTTGGGAGCAACACTGCTTAGCAATGAGCTTCTTCCGAGTGTTTCCTATACAGGCATATTCAGGGAACACCACCGCCCTCAAAATACGAACCTTTATAAACTTGACCCATCTACCACAAACGCCACGGTATGGCCTAGGTGTACAACGTATGTACACAATGACCAATGCAAATGCAGGTGTCTGCCAACGGCATTTCTATGGCCACTAGCAGAGACTACCCGCAATTCAACAAACGAGCTGCCCGAGTGACCCCCGGGTTCGGCGGCGGACAAGTGTGCTCGGGTGCGAGCCGGCGTTTGTCAGACTAGTTTTTTTGTAGGACAGTGGCCACACAGTCAAGAAATGCGAACTAACCACCATTATCCTCGGGACTGACAATAACCGTGTGAAGCTTCCGCTTCTGTCCACGCGCTTTGCTGCACATCGAGCTTTTCTTAACATATGATAATACAGTTACTGTAGACGTAGATTATTTCGATCTGGCTTGGTTTGATTTCGCATTGAAGTTGCAGCATGCTGGTTTTAATACGTATTTTGTCGTTGCAAAAAGTCACAGATTCAAACGCACGAGCCGCCCAAACCTAAACATTGAGAAAAGAACTGAACCATTACCAGTATCTTTGGAGTGTGGCCCGGTCAGTACTTGTATCGTTTGAGTGCACGCGCAAAAATGTCTTGCTCTCAGTGCTGATCTCGCCTCTGCCGCCAGGAGCCCAGTCGGGGCGGCGTAGGGGGCGCCACCGGACGCGAAAACAGCGCCGCAGGCAGCCGTCGCGCCGGCCCGTGTAGGTGCTACCACTGCTACCGGCACGGCAGCGGCGCTGGAGACGTCAGCACCAGCAGACAGCGCCACCTACTGAGCACAGCCCAACAGCGCCGCTCAGCGGCGAACTCTAGGCACAGCAGAGCGTGAGCCCACGCGGGGAACAGTCGGCGCTCAGTGGTGGGCGGCAGGAATCAAACCCAACTGACGATCTGCCGGTGGGAATCCTCGGAAGAAAACCGGAATGATGCGGTGCACGCAAAGGTCTTCAAGCTTGACGTGAGCTCGTACCAGAAGAGACTTCACCCAGTGCCATGGAGACGGAATCCAGTGTTGAACTGATGTCAGATGAGCCGCACTGGCGCCGTGTTGTGCACGCTGACCCACTCCTGGGAGACTAGCTACTGAAGACTCGATTCCATACGCCGGCGCAGGTCGGAGCAAAGCGACTGAGTGCTGCGCCAAGATTGGTAATTTCATAACGCTGTTGCATTTGCTTATACAGTCATTCTGGCGTGAGTTTAACTAACAATCGGGTGGGACTCGTTGTAAAAGAGTTCTGCAGTTTAGCAGGCCAACAATATTTTTCTGGTTGCACCAGGCCGGGATTTGGATGGCAACCATGAATGAAGCTTGGTTCATGGGATCGTCAGGTGTTCTGAATTCACCTGTGACGATTTTTGGTCGACCCGGCCCATAGTATATGACTTGTAGCTTCGGGCGCTTTTGCGAACTTGCAGCACAAGGGTATTTTCGATACGCTCGAGCACCGTCTGAACATAGTAAGCGTTATGAATAGATAAAACAGAAAATGGAATAGTAAATAATATTCGCATGTTTTTTTATAAATTGTAGGGCTTAAACTAAAATTTGCATATTTTGCGGAAATTTTTCAGATCTATCGATGGACAACTCAAGAGAAGCGTGATGGTTTCGAAACTTAACTTGTTCGGTGACAATAGCCAACCAGGGGCGTCGCCACGGATTTCTGTCCATGGGGGCCAGGATAGAAAGAGGCCTCCTATCCCTGGTACTGAGTGAGCCTCCTAGTTTTCGGAGAGTCTCCATTTTGTAGGTAATTTAGAATCTTTATTTACAAGTAAGGGACCTCCTATGTAGCCCGTTTGGGGCCTCCTTATAAGTCAAGGCGCTTCCATGTAGGCCATTTAGTGGGCCTCCTTTATAAGGAAGCCTCCTGGATATGCCGTTGAGGGGACTTGCATTATAAGGGGCCGCCTATGTGGGCCGTTTAGGGGTCCTCCTCCTTATGTAAAGTGGTCTCCTAGGTAGGCCGTTATGGGGTCTCCTGCATAGGCCAATTAGGACGTCTCCGTTATAAGCAGGGAGGCTAGGCTCTTTGATACTCAAGGGGCTATCCCGGACTCATACGGTATCCTGTATCAGAGGGGCCTCCTGAGTCAGGTGGAGGACCTCAAAAAATCCATGAGGGCCATGGCCGCCATGGTGGCGACGCCCCTGCAGCCAACCGATGGCGAAGCGCAAATGTATAGGGTAGTTTCCCGTCCGTTCCGACCAGAAAGCAACCAGTGACATGCGCTGAATGTCTGAGTGGGAATAGCAGACAAATTTCTCAGCTGGGCTCGGTGGGAAGATCATAAAGCCGGCAATCTGAGCTCAACATTGTAATAAATTTGTCTAACCGCGTCGCGTAAGCCTGAGTTCGAGAGGGAATGTGTTGATGTGAGGCTAGAGCAGGTAACAAAGTGGATCTTCAGGTTAGATGGAAGCCCGCGGGCCTGAGGTGGAATTGTTGCCGAATGCCCGGCCTGGTATTTCTCATCTGTCGAGTAAGGAACATGGGGATATTCAGTGTGTGCCATGAATTTTTCGAGTATAGGAAATCAAAATATTTATGACTGGCGTGTAGGCATTTCAGTGTTATGCGGTAGTCATTTATTTCACGTGCTTATGCCGGTGTGCTGTCTGTGATAATAAATGTTTTGCATATCCAGCTGTCGCATACATCTCGCGTTGCGCGCTTGACGGACCACTGGGCCTGAAAAACCTGTATATGCTTTGGATAGGCGCAACCGGCGCCCTTGGGGGCATAGTAAGACCGGACGTTGCTTTTCAATGTGAAAATAATTTATAGCCATTGTTTTTCCCAGTGTATTCGGTGCCCTGCCAGGGAGCATTGTGTAGCTTCGGTGGGGTGCCCACTCCCTTCGCACCTATCGGACCCATCCCTGGTTCGCTTGATTTGACATCCGTCCCTGAATAAGAATCCATGACGACATTTCATTTCCTGAAGAATGGCCGACTGCCCTCTGAGACACCGAAAACTACAGCTTGTCATCAGGAGTGTGCAGGTGAGGGTGGCTGGGTGGTGATGGGGCGTCGCCTTCGCTGCGCTGGTTGAAGCAAACGAGGATTTTCGGCACAATGGCGCTAGCGGTTTCTGATACACTGAAAGATGGTGTCTGCTTGCAGGAGACCTAAAACGCAACCAATGCCATTTGGTCCTTGTACTAGTCTGAATGTGTGCCGTGAATTTTAACTGAATCAGATCTATAGCAGCACGGGGCGCAGCCAGAGCTTTGGTATGGGGGGCACACCAACTTTGAGGGCCACCCCGGGAGAAAAGGGCACTTTAAACGTAACCTAAAAAAACTTTGTGTATCTTTGTTAAGATAATTTTTGGGAATCTTTGGTTCGATACAAATTCAAATCAAGCATTGACGGAAAAGGAAAACTCGATAAAAAAATCCCCAAAATGTCATGGAAGTAGCCAAAACACGGCTGTTTTGAATATACTTAAGGGCATATCAGCCAAATCATGCAAATACTTAACATTAGAGAGATCAGCGGAGTCTGTGATATCTGTTCCCATATGCAACTAAAGAAATATTGGAGTCGAAAATTCCTTTGTTATGCCCACTGGTTTTGTCGTGACGAGTGAGCCCTGGTTGAACGCGGATTAAGTTTCTCGCCTCCCTCAATCACCGTGGGACGAGAAGTGGCATAGATATTTTGGAAGAATAAAATTTTTGCTGCCGGAATAATTTGGGAGATACTTTTTGAACGCGTTTATTAAGTTCCATATTCTTAAGGATCGGTCCCAGTTTATTGAAAAGGTGAATAGGCCGGTGGTTTGAATGGGGATGGTGTGACAGCGTTAAAAATTGTTAAACTAATGCCCCTGAGTCGATCTGTTGCCTACTGAGCCATATGTGTGCCTCCTGAGCCCGTCCCATGCCCTCTGAGCTAGTCTGGTGCCCCTTGAGCTAGTTTGGTGCACCCTGAGCCTATTTGGTACCCTTTAAGCTGATTGTGGCCTCCAGAGTTGATTAAGCAATTTCCTTAGCAGCTCTGGGCCCTGAGCTGAGCTGGGCCAACTGAGGCTGATGAGGGCCCCTGAGCTGGTATAGGGCTCCTAGACTGATTAAGTGCCTCCTGACTTGATCTGGTATTTCCGAGCTGATCTGGGCGCTGAGCTGGTCGGGGACCACTGATCTGATTGTTTGTACCCGAAGCTGATCTGGTGTCCTATGGGCTGATTGGTACCCCGAGCTGGTTGGGGATCACTGAGCTGATTTAGTGCCCCTGGCTTGATCTTGCCCCCTGACCTGACTTGAGGCCCCTGACTGATCTGGGGCCCCAAGAGCTGATCTGGGGCCCAAGAGCGGATCTGGGTTCTGAGGGTACCTTGAGCTGGTCTGGGCTCTGAGCTTGTGAGAGCCCCTAATGTTGGCTTGAGGCCCCCTGAGGTGATCTGGCGCCTTAAACTGTTCTGTGACTTTTTGAACTAGTTTTAAAGACCCTATGAGCCTATCTGGGGCCCATTGAGCTAGTCTGATGACCCCATCTCTGGGACCACTGAGCTAGTCTAGTCCCTGGGTGAGGCACGAGCTGCTCTGGGGGCCCTGATCTACATCAGGGGCCCCCGAGGTGGTCTTGAATAAACCGAGAATAAGAACACAAGGCCAACTCCCATCATCTCGGGGCAGGGTCACTGAGCTAGTCGAGTCCCTGGAGGCACAACTGGGGGGGATGGGGGAAGCTGCTCTGGAGGGCTCTGATCCACACTTGGGGCCCCCAGAGCTGGTCTTGAATATCTGCGGGAATAAAAAGACAATGGAATCTCCACTTGTAAAATGGAGCTAACGAGGAATGAGGCATCGGTAAAACGGCTTGATGCCTAGGCAACTCTGGTTATATAAATCATTATACTGGTTGTTTCTGGGAAGGGATGATAAAAAGGCATGTGCCCCTGAGCTCAGAGCACAGTCCCCTAATCCAGGATTTCTACTAATTAATTTAAATTAAGAACTAGTTTTAACTCAGGGTGCACCAGATTGATCAGCCCGGGGGCCAGATCAGTTCCCAGCCCCCAGACCAGAGCAGGGGCACAGATCAGCTCAGGGAACATAAGATCAGCTCAGGGTGCACCAGGCCAGCTCAGGGGGCACAAGGTCATCTAAGGAGACATCAATAACCAGCTCAGGGGGCACCTGGTCAGTTCAATAGGCACAATATTGGCTCAGGGGACAGCAAATCAACTCCGGGAAGCATGATATAAGGCCAGGGGGCCAGATCAGCTCAAGGGGCACCAAAACAGCTAATTGGGCACCAGGCAAGCTCAGAGGCATCATACTAACTCATAGAGCATTATATAGATTCAAGAGGCACAATAATTGGCTGAGGGGGCACCAGATTGAGTCAGAGGCACCAGATAGCTTAGAGGGCACGTGATCAGCTCAAGGGGCCAAGACCAGCTCAGTGGGCACCAGATGAGCTGAAAGGGTACCAGATTAGCTCCGCCCGTACGATTATTGGCGACGATGAGGTATTAGCTGGAAACGGATTATGTGCCCATACTCTTACCGGGTGCTTGAAAAGGCGACAGAAAGCCCTAGCTGACTAAAAAAGGCACTACATTATCAAACAAAAGTTTTAATCGCTAACTGCGGTCTACTTGCACCTAGGTTCAACGGCGTAGGGCACTAAATTTCGAGTAGCACGGCACAAACGGGGTACACCGTCCAGCGGTCAAAAGGGCACTCCGGCACCGATGGGGGGCAGGTGCCCCCAGTGCCCCCCTGGCTGCGCCTCTGTATAGCAGCTGATTTACCTCGTAGAGGGGGACCACTGCCCGGGACTCATCCCTTTCCCATGGAACCGTGCGAGCCCCATGTGGTGTAGGATCGAAATTAATCCGTACAGGTTAACAACCACTGAAATCTATCATCGGCAAACAGGAATGTTTTTGGTAAGAAGCTCAGGCCACGAGTGAAAACTACCCTTTTAGCCTCGCGTACTTCCCGAGTTATACACCTTTTCCCGAGTGGAAGGTGTTTTTGACCCCATGTTTGCGAGGTGACCGGAGACGGCGCGCGCAACGCCCCTGTGCGTGTTGCAACTGCTGCTGGATTATCCTCGCATCTTGCATCCGAATTTCAAGTCAACATGCTCCGGATGCCAGGTCAGATTACGGGACTAAGTTGAGTGATCTCACCCTCAAAATTGAGCGTACGCTCCGTTTACAAATTGCTAACAAATTACCTCGAGTTTTTTTGCCATGAGGGAATCCGATTTTGCTATCCGGGATTTTCGTCTCTCTGACATAACGTAAGGTCAAAGCCGTGACTTCCCTATAAAAAGTCTATGGGAAAGTTTTGAAATGCCTTTCTCAGTAAACACGTCTCAGGTAAAGTTGAAAATTGCTATTTTTTGAGTTTACGAGAAATTCCAGGTATGCTTTCTTACCTTTGAAACATTGAAAGAGCAGCTCTAACGGTTTTGGATAGAATAAACAAATGTGTCGAGCTGTCTTAGTTCTTGGGATAGAATATATTTTATAAGTACATCTTGTTTCAACAATTTTAAACTCTTGACCTCATCTGATCTTAGTATTGTCCTGACAATAATTACCGAAGCTTCAGCTGCATTTTGACAAGCTTTCGGTTATTTTTAAGCATCTCCCTAAACTTCCTAGTTTTCGAATTAAAAGACGTCCTCTTTTTACCCCCATCATCGGAAATGTGACTCATGGTGGTTCGGCCAAGGTGGCTAATGGTAGTTCATACCGACCAGCCGGGTGGAGGTTAATGACACAGTCGGGCTTATTTAGTTTTCGAGGGGAAGAAGTTCAACAAAAAAATAGCCAGAGCCATAATTATACTTAAATTAATACGTGCATATTTCTCGCACGTCTCGATGATTCCCACCATTTGTCTCCATAGCCATCTCCGTTCTTCCAAGTAAGGTCATGCCACCTCAGAGGACCAGAAGAGACCGGCTCCGCTTTTGACAGTCGGCAGGGGCCAGGGACGCATCGAGGCTCAGGGCTAAGAAGTGTCGACCCATCTCAGCGACGTCGCCAGCTAGCACAGCCTCTGACCCCGCCGAAAGTATCGATTTACATGGCCATTGTCAGTTCCAGTTAACATGTATACTGAAAAAGCTAAGATTTAATGGAGCAGTTTCAAAACGTAGGATGCCGCAGCACAATCGATCCTTTATTTAGTCTGGCCGGAGCACTCTTGGTGGTTGCAGTTGGAACTAAACTAGCGGCAGCGTCCGCAACTAGCGCATCCCCACGGCGGCGACCGGAACCAACACACTCCGGTGCTCCTAACAAACGGGCGCCAATAACTTGTGCCAATAACACCTGGAACTATATTACGGTGATTGACAGATATTTGCTTTACACCAACACACCAGATAAATGCATTTCGACTTAATTCTTTTTCGGCATCTAATAATAGGATGAGGGATGTCGGTGTCGTGTTCTTCGTCCCTGATCCCAGATTATTATATACTGAAAGACTTGGGTCGGAACGCGTCCTTCTGGTGTATTGGCAGTGGCGCAGGAAAGAGGGGTCCTAGGGGTCCGCAGACCCCCACTTGGCCCGATCTTGAGCACTAAAAAGGATTCCCTCATCGGGGGGAGGGCAGAGTGAGCCTCAGGGGTCCCGAGATTCGTTCATAGGGGGCCCGCAGGGCCCTCCGCCCCCGAGAGTTGGTCTTAGGGGCCCCCGAGAGTCGGTCTCAGGGCTCCCGAACGTCGGTTTCAGGGCCCTTGAGAGTTGGTCTCAGGGGGCCCAGAGAGTCAGTCTCAGGGAGGTCCCGAGTTAGTCTCAGGGCCCTCCGAGATTTGATCTCAGGGGCTACACCAAGACTCGGTCTCAGGACCCCCCAAAAGTCGACATCATTCTCAAGATGTCGAAATCACCCCTGAGGGTCAGTACCTGGGGACCCCAAGAGCCGGTATTAGGGGCCCCCGAGAGTCGGTGATGATAATTGGAGTTTTAGGGCACTGCAGCTGCTGAGGCTATATGTGCCTGTCTGTACCGTATTACGTCAATCCATCAAAATTCCAAAATTGTCTTTAGTAGCTAGATTGGAGTATACAGAGGATGTGATATCTAAGAATCTCTAATGGGGCTGTATATTACGTCAAAACGAACTTCTCTCAGGTACGATAAAACCTTCCCAATATCTACGAATGTGTCATTACCTAGGATCTGTCCCAGCGGAACCGGTGGGAAGAATCGCCGCTGGTTTCGCCTCAGCTGGTCGCAGCTCTCAGTAACAGATAAAACATGCTGCACAGTGAGGCGGCTGCCACAGTGAGGGCATGTACTAGGTGCGGTGCTGTTCAGATAATGGGCGTGCGTCGCATAACAGTGACCAATGCGAAGCCTTGTTAGGCTCACCTCCTCCCTTCTGCTTCTCCTGTTGCTCGACTCCCAGGGTTTAATCGATGGACGCAAGCGTTTCAGAAAACAATCTGGCTCTGCAGTCCACCTGGTCTGCCACTCGGCATCGACCAACATTTTAAACGATGATTTCAGATCCGTGGCTGGAATTTTAAACCTGCGCGAGGGGGGCAACTGACACGCATCTTTAGCAACCTTATCAACTTTTTGATAAGTTTTGAAGTGCTGCGGCGAGGAGCATGATGATGAGCCAGACCTCGAGCCAGACCAGATAGTATAGCCAGACCTCGAATTCGAGGTCTGGCTATACTAGGACTGAGAATTATTGATATTTACTCCACGATTCTGATGAAGGGCTGTGCCCGAATATATAATCTTCAGTGTTTTTACATTTCCGGATTCGAGGGAGAGGCCAGGGAACATCTTAAAAACTTATCAACTTTTTCATTACCTGAAATGCCAACGTGGCCCGGCACCCAAAGGAAACACACGTCAGTACCTCGGAATGCAATAACTGTCAGAAGCTTTCGTATCGTCAGTACGAGCCAGTTCTGCTGCGTGTGGTGAGACTGTAGGGCTGTCAAAGAGCTTGCTGAGTCTGTTATAATAACACATCGTTCCTCAGGGGTGCGTTTGATGTGTCGTAAAACCCGCAAAATAGCGTATAGTTCAGTGGTAAAAACTGAGACAACTGCTGGCAGGCTAAAGCCTCGGCTTTGTCCCTCTCCGACAAATGCACTACCAGCACCAGCGGCTCCCTTTGAACCGTCGGTGTAAAATTTTTAAAGCCTGTGTAGGTTCCGATTCTACGCAATGCCAGGTTCAACAATTCCGAAGGAAGAATAGATGCTTTTTTGTGTTGCAGTAATTCCATGTCACACTTTGCACGAGTGAGGCGCCATGGTTCAATGCGCTGCGCACGTGCTTCGGCTATTATCTCTAGGTCGATACCAGAATTCTCCAGCCACTGCTTAACACGTGCACATAGAGCCAGTGATGAAGTCGGTCGAGTTGTTCTGAGGGGAGCTGTCAGCGAGTCGTCAAATATCCACTTATATGTTGGGCGCGATGGGAACTGACGTATTTTGCTCGCGTATGTGAGTGCTAGTTGCTTCCGTCTCAAATCTAATGGAGGTTCGTTGGCGTCTACCAAAAGGCTAGCTCTGCGGGAGGTGCGAAAAGCTCCTGTGGCGACACGTATACAAGCATGGTGGACAGCGTTCAGAGGCTGTTTGACGGCCCCGAGAGTCGGTCTCAGGTGCCCCTCCCCCTCGAGAGTCAGTCTAATGGATCCCTCGAGAGTCGTTTTCACGGGGCCTCCGTGAGTCAGTCTCGGGGGCCCCTGAGAACTAATCTCGGGAGACGCAAGTTATTATCACGGGCAGTTTTGGTCTATTATCAGTTTTGGTCTCAGGGGACCCACTTTTAGGGACCCCGAAAGCTGATATGGAAACCTGAAAATTAGTATCATGGGTGCCGCCAAGTGCTGGTCTCAGGGGGTCCCCATATTCTCAAGGTTGCCGCTCTCAGGGGCTAAGATTTACTTTCATGGGCCCCCGAGACTTAATCTGGGAGCCCGAGAGTTAATCTCATTTGTGCAACAGAGTGTTGATTTCAGGGGGCCCCCGAAAGGTAATCTTGGGAGCCCACGAGAATTAGTCTCTTGTTGTGCCACCCCCCCTCGAGTTTTGGTCTAAGGGGCCCGAGAATCAGCCTCGGAAAGCGCCCAGAAGTTAGTCTGTGGGGTCCCCCGGGAATCGGTCTCAGGGGCTTCCGAGACCTGATCTTGGGGGCTCTGAGAGTACTTCCAAGATGTGCTCCCGAGTTTTGGTCTCACGGGCCCGAGAGTTCGGCTCAGGGGGCCAAGAGTTAACCTTAGGCCCCGAGGGCTAATCTGGGGCCTCCGAGAGCTAGTCTCAGAAGCGCCAAAGACTCAGTCTCAGCCCCCCCCGACTGTTAGTTGCAGGGGCGCCCCAGAGTTAGCCTAAGATGGCCGCCGGGAGTCAGTCCCAGGGGCCCCGCAAGAGTCAGTCTCAGGAGACCCCCAGGAGCTAACCTGGATGCCCCCGAGACTCAGTGTTAGGGGCCCCTGAGAGCAAATCTGGTGAGCCAGATAGTTAGTCTCAAAGGTGCTGCCGAACACTAATCATAGGAGCCCCGAGATATTCGCACAGGCCCCTCAGTTGTGGTCTAAGATGCCCGAGGAATCGGTCTCAGGGGCTCCCTGGCAGTTAATTTATTAATTTTTATTGTATTTCTTTTGTTAAGGCCACTCCCAACAGCCCCACGTGCCCAATTACAGGGAGTATTGGCGTGGGCGTTTTAATACGCGCATTCACGGGGGGGCGGGTACCAGACCCCCTCGGGTTTTTCGGAGTAAACGTAAAAACGGCGGCGCTACGCGCCGCCGTACTTTGCATACCTTTTCCCTCATCATTTTTAAAACTTTTGTCACAATTTTAAGGTTAGATCATCTCAGGTCAGGCCACCAGTACAGGTCAAGTGACCTGACCTCAAAAAAGTTTAAGATAGCATAAGTCGGAACAGGGTTAACTTATCCGATTGAAACTCATATCACATAATGGCCCGACCGAGTTCTCTAAAATATGTTCCGGTATTTTTTATATCGATAACCTAAGGTCAGGTACAAGCTACGACCTCTCCATTGGAAATAGATGGGAAAATGATTTAAACTGAATAACGCAGTAATAAATAGAGATAGAGCGTTTATTTTAACTGCATTATATTTGCCTTGTCTTTGCGGTTCTAATGATATGCATTTTGGCCAATTTTACCATGACCTGACCTCAGGTCAGGTCAAAACCTTGATTTTCCCTAGCAAGGTCATATTATATATCATTCGATTCGGCTTGCTGCGAGGATTCATATGGTTTAAATCGTTTTTCTCTATCTTTACTTGTTGAGATGTAATGGCCGAAAAACTTCATTTACATGTTATCCCTATTACGGCATGTTTTGACCTCTAGTGACCTTAAATGTGACCTAAAAAAATGGTTCAAATGTTTTCGATGGAGAAGTTGATGGGCTACCGAACACCGTTTACCGTTTTTCGCTACCTAGCGTGGTTTTCGAGATCTTAGGGGCGGGTATCCCCCCCGTCAATGCGAAGGTGGCTCAGACCCCGTCAATGCGCGTGTTAAGGATCCTCTCCACCGAGTCAGATCGGTTACAGAAGGCGGTTTCCCGCCGTGGTGATTGAACCCACGTTAATCCATACTATCCGATCTGAAAACGGGCAACGAAGCCACTAGGCCACCCCGGCCCCCGGGAAGGGGAGGGGTCAAAATTAGATTTGTGAGTGTTGCCAAGTGTTAGCCTCAGGAGGGCTCCAGAGCTAGTCTCAGCCCCTCCCCCCAGAACTATTCTCGGGAGCCCGTGTTACTTTTAGGGGGATTTCAGTTTTGGTGTAAGAAGGACCCCCGAGTCAGTCTCAGAGACCCGGCAATAAGTCTCAGGGGTGTTAGTCTAGGTGGCCTCCAGGAGTTAGTCTCAGGGGCCCCCTGGAGTTGCCCTTGGATGTCCCCGAGAGCTAGTCTCAGCAAGCTTCGCTCCCCCAACCCCCGTTCAGAGTTAAATTCAAGGCCTCACGAGAGAGATTTCCAAGGGACCCAGTAGGTCTCTGGGTACCCCCAAATTCTCGTTTTGAAGGACCGAAGTACTGATTTGCGGGACAAGTGTTGCTTTCGGGGGTCCCCAAGAACTGGTTTCCGCGCCATGTCAAGTGCTAGGGACAAAGCTGGATATCTTTTCTCGACCCAGGGGGGGGTTGGTGGTGGTCCTGGATGGTTTAACGCTGGCACAGCAATACAAACGCTATACAAAACTATCGGAGACTCAAAGTCTAGCCCTCTACCTCCATGGCCAGGGAGGGGTAAGTGAGCTGTTTAATCAGTAGGACCATCCACGGAATAGGTATTATATAGCCTCTGGACTCATTGCGTAAGACAAAATCGAAACATGCCGATCTGGCACCATTACCGAAGGAAAGACGAAAATCAACGTAGTTCTATTATCCACAAGATACATTGAACAGGAAATTTGGCTATTCAGCTGAATTCCAAATTCATAAGCTCAACCTCATAACTACATTCCTAACGCTGGGGGATCTAGTTGTGCGTAGATTCCGCCCGCGCTCTCCTTACGCCCGCGCTGATTTGAGCGGAAGTTTGGGCGTAAGCGATTTGGAGGGATGTTCAGGAGAGAAAAATCGCGCGGAGTTAGCGCGGTGCATCGAGGGCAATCCGAGGCGGCGGTGAATACCTCTGGCGACCTTAGTAGATGGACGTTAAGGCTCAAATTCCCATAGAATACGGTGCTTTTCTGGCCGTAGTAAACTCGCGTCATAGGTTACAGCCTGCTGACTGCTGAACGGTGTCGGATTTCCTGGCCGACTGTGGGGGGAGGGGATGAGAGGAAGACACGGTCCCGCGCTGGGAGGTGAAGTGATGATAAAAGTGCTCGGATCGGATAAAGGGAAAAACTTTAGCCAGAAACGACAAGTATACTTATATAGTGACCATTATAAAGTGGGATTTCCACATAAAGGAGACATACATGTGAAAACGATGTAATTTGCCTTAATCCAAGTGTGTTTTTATGTTAAACCTACCTCAAGTCAATTTATATGGGCAGGACACTGGCCTCACGAAATTGGATTAGTCAGAGCAATGTAGGAGAGATGAGCCGGGCAGGCCTCAGGAAGCCTGGCTCGGCGAGTGCAGCGCAATTCAGTTTGAAATTTATTCACGAATCGAACCGTTATTCGGTGCATTTTCTCAAACCTATTCAAGTCATGACCACTAGCGGATCTAGGGGAGGGGGTTGGGCACTACAGGCAATTGCCCCCTGTTATCATCTATCGGCTCCGACGGGGGTTCACCGCCTGTCTTAAGCCTATCACGCGTATGTTAAGACTGATCTTTTTGACTGGCCTCCAAGTCACGCCAAAGATGTTGCAAGTGGTTGGGTGACTTTCTATGGACACGGGAACATTTCTATGGATATCCTTACGCTCATAGTTCTCAGGGTGAGCTGGGTTATCGCTGGCGTTCCATTTAATCCTCGATGAGACCGCTCGGGGACGGTGAGTGGTACGAAACGTGACATAAGTCCTGGTCCGAAAAACAAGGTGTATTGGAGGGCAGTTAGCATTACGACTGGTGGTCCACTGGCACATCTGCAGTGATCTATGTTTCTCTTCGCCTGTGTCTCTACTGAGGATTTCCCAGTGAGATGCTGGGAGTTGGTGGGCCTCGATTATTATTATAAATACATGTTTTGTCGACCGCAATTCATATAACTTGGATTCATTGACATTTCCAGTACCTTTTCGTTGCTTTAAAAGGACCATACAGGCTTCTGCGCTGTCTTCCGCGCTGTTGAGAAGACGCGGAAAGTTAGCGCGTAAGACGGCGAGTTACGACACTACTTCCGCCACAACTTAGCTGCGCGCTGATGGATCCCTCCAAAAGCCGCTCCGCGTTAACTTACGCCCCCGCGCAGCTGCGCGCTGTCTACCGCGCGTCCGGATCCCCCCAGCCTAAATATTCTAAAATAAACAATTTTCAAATATTTTTGTAGGAAATCAGAAAAATCAAGTATAACGACAGAAATTGAACACAATCCCAAGAGGAAAAAATGCATGGAAGTTAAAAATAACAATAATAGGGTGAACCAATGCGATATATATATATATATATATATATATATATATATATATATATATATATATATATATATATATATATATATCTCGGGCGCCTATTGCCGTGGCAGTTTGCTCATTAACAACATAGCAAGGAGAAGACAATAAGTGTGGTGAATTAAACAGGATCTGTCCGCGGAATAGACGTTATATAAATCCGAAACACACTCCCATATCCCTGTATTTTGCTTCATTTATATTTTCGTTGCTTTGGACATTTCTAGATCAAAAGTTCATTAATTCGGCACTCGTAAATACTGGTAATAATTTCCCGTAGAGGAGGCTGTAATTTCTTTGTGACCAAAACAGCTGACCTTCAATAACTTCAACGTCAAAGCTTGTAAGGCTGCTCAGTCTGACTACCAAAGTGAATCTAAGAGATGGACCCAGTTACTTAGGGGCCCCCGGCCGGGGGAGGGGGTCCCCGAAAATCGACGGATGTCCCATGGTCGAATTCTAGCTACGCCACTGTGTCTTGGTGTAAAGTGAACACTTCGAATAATATTCGGAAAACTAAATTGTATGAAAAAATCTCACTCACAGAGTACAGAACAAGTTTAAAACTTAGGTCGAAGCCAGAACCGACGATTCAGAATTGCCAGTAGTCTATTTTGATTTGTACACACCAGACAAGTAATATTTACGCCCTGAACTAGTAAGAAATCTTACAACTCACCCGAAAATAGTTACCTCAGGAAACCGGCCCAAAAAACCAATTGTGGCATCACCAGAAAGCTTAAGAAAAATCATAGTTTTTTCTGATAAAAGAACTCGAACATGTTCACGCCACGTTAAGAACTTCGATAAAAATTAAGCCACGGCTCCAAATTTCCCAGATACGCTGCCAGCACTAGCTAATAATTCAGGTTTGCTTTACTATATCTCCAAAGCTTAAGCAAATTCGCGACGATGGTTATCCGAAAAAACTGTACCGAATTGTCCACCCCGCATTAAAAACTACTAAAATAGTTGGCCTCATATCACGCATGCCTCGGAACTTCCCAGAAGTTCTCTAGTCATAATGTCATGTTTTTTTCCCGGGGTTGTCTGCTAAAAAATCAAGACGGCGTTTATGTAGCCAGTGAATGTCTATTACATTTTACATTCTAGTGCAGTGTCCAGTCAAACATTCGGCGGGGCATGATGCGTGTCGGACAAAATTGACAAAATGAGTTGTAGCACAGCCGTCATTTTTGCTTTCAAAATCGAGTAACAAATCCCTCTACTTGCTGACACCAGCTACGACTATTACCCAGTGTAAATACCTCGTGTACGGTTGATAGGATAATGGCAGCTCTGACGTGGAAGGTACAAGATCTCACAAAACGTAGCTGAAGGACCTTGCAATTACAAGCATGTCAATTTGCCAGAGCATCACCAAGTCTCTGTCAGGCACTTTTTGCTTGGGTATAATATTCTCCGATGTTTCAGCATTATCCGGAATCTTCATGGGATTCGGTTACGTTAAATCCGCTAAAGTAGTTGACCCGATCGTTGACGCCCTCCTAGGGCCTCTTTTACTAAGCGTCACCCTTTTAGACGTCATAACGCAAGTTGTTGGGTTGGTATTTGCCATATGTCTGGAATGGAAGTGGACGTTACGGATATACATGGCTCTCACGGTAATCTTCTTCGTCATCAAATGCGCTACAGTGCTCAAAGACCCGGTAAGTAGGTACTTAAGAACTTGAAATGACTGAGATACACGGTACCGGAGGACAATCCTTTTATCACCGAAAATAAATTGCGTACGAATAGACACTTAAGCTGTAAATTAGGTACATTAGGGTCTCAGAAAGTTTGCTTTAAGCAAGGCACGATCTAAAAAATACAAAAGGGTCAGGCTTTCTTCCTAAAGAAGTGGTACTTTTCTCCTCTTTTTAGAATGCTGTTAATTTCTTTTATATTCCAATTACATCGCATGCAATCTCGTCATTCCTGTGCACGGAAACCAAAGTTCGAACAACGATGTAAAACATCATTTGCAAAAAGAACAAACTTTAGGATCTACGGGACTCATTAGAAGCGTCAATAATTCAACCTCAAAAAAGGATCATCTACCTGCGATATCTCCTTCACTAAAATAAAACGCACCAATAGAAATGCCCGCAAAAACGCAAACTGGTGTCTCCGTTTCAGGTTTACAACGTGAAAACGGCCCCGTTTCTCGGCCGCACGTGGAGTCGTAGTAAAACGCTGTACGATCAAATGGAACAGGATATCGAACGCTTTCCTATCCGCCTTCCTTCGCAGAAGCGAGGCAGTGCCCTATACCACTTCGAGAAAACACTGAAATGCTGCGGCGTAAAAGGACCCAGCGACTACCACCTCATCAAGTCAGATGCCTGCTACCCCGGCCTCCCGCCGCCACCTCCGCCAGAGGGCGGCGACAACTCAACTTCAGCGGCCGGAAATGCCAGCGCGCCTCAGAGCCGCGCCCAGCACAGCATCATGGTACAGCGCGAGGAACTGAAGTTCAATGAATACCGCGAGACTCTGAGTCCACACCCGCACCATCGTCCATACCATGGCGATATGCCGCAGGAACAGACAAGTCTGAGTCCGCACCCAGGCGGACGGCCGTACCACGGTGAGCCGGTTCCCGACTACCAGGAAAGCCTGACCGCCGGCACTGACCTCGGACTGGCAGCAAACTCAAAACCGTACAAGACAGGGTGCATTCATAAGGTTACAGGCGTGTTTGAAGGCGAGCGTATCGCGTTCGACGCCACCTGCACAGGAATCTTCTGGACATTCTGGACGATTTTTCTCACAATTGCTTGGTGTGAATTTTGGGGAGATGGTCTCCTCACAGGGCTATCATGTTGCAAAAAGGACAAAAAATGAGAGGTGCACGACGAGCGGACCTTTGAAATCTGTCTATACACTTATACCCATGAGGGAAAAAGAAATTAATGGCTTAAAAGAATGCATCAAACAAATAAACCCAAGAACTGGTGTTTCGTTTGCTTTATAACTCTAACAAAGAATTCAAAATGACATATATTTAGCAACTTACTTAATAATCTCCAAAGTATGCCCACACACATTCTGGTGGGAAAAATGATATCAAAAAGGGTCAACATGCCTTAAGCCTCCTTCGACAATCTTCCCAGTTTATGTGATAACCGATCACGTAGCAGGAGGAGAGTAGCTAAAGGCAGCGCTGAAGTAGCAACTTTTGCAGCAAACGTGAAGACGAATGTAAATTTGTAATGGTCATAATTTGGGGTTTTAGAGTGCATCGACTGCGATGACCATTTTGCGCTTGTTGTATTCATTATTGTCCCACCAGAACTAGAGCCAAAGGCAACACCATTATACTAAAACCTTTAAATTTACCGACAAGGACGACCGGTAGACTGAGCAAAGAAAATGCGATTTCGCATTCCCAGATGAGCAAAAACTTAACAAAATGTACTTAAAATCAATTGAAAAATACGAACGGGTTAGTCGTTAACAATGCTATGACGACAATTTAAAGGCAATGAGTCCCTTTACATGTTGACTAGGGCATAACGGTCGAGTTTTATCCTGGGAATCAAAATCTCGACGCAAACAATCTCACGTGAAGTTTTTATGATCCCAGCCATGTGTCTCGTTTACTTAAGTGATACCAAGGCCTTATAACTGAACTGTTGATTGATACAAAGGCCATTTGACTTTCCACTGGTTACAAAGGAATATGGACAACCGTTAGACTGTGATTAGGAGCAAAAGGAATCCAAATTAACATTTTTAGATATTATAAACTCTGGAATGAAAAGATCATATGAAAGATCACGAAAAAGTTATATTCATTTTATTCTCACATCTTCAGGGTTTCCATGTGCCCTTTAAAGGCGAAAATATAATTTAGATACCGAAGGTGACGAACAAATTTGCCATATGTTTTAGGCCCAACAGAGCGTCTTTCTTGACGATTGTCTTTTATCAAGACGGAGTGACCAACAAGTTAAGCATGTCTAGATCAAGCAAAAAATCCGTCAGGAGCTCGGTTGAAGAAGACCTCAGGGCAATGCTGCACTGTGATGAATACCCAGAAGATGACGCGCCAGTAATACCAAAGAAGGAAGAATCAATGAAAAAAGGGCGGGACTGGAAAACTTTTGCCTGACGAGGTCATCAAAACATTTTCAAAACAGGAACGCTGTAAAGGTCAGAAAACGATTCCAAACGTGTGGAGTTTTCCAAAAGCAGAGTCACTTCAACAGCAAACGGACAGCGCCCCTTGCAAATGTGGCATTGGGCCAGGATTCTCCTTTTTCTAGAGAACATTGACAATAAGGAGTTTGCCACACATATTGAGGCAGGCGATTTCCACGCAGATATAAAAAAGCCTCGAAACCCCGCCAAGAATATCGTGACACTTGTTCCAGAGGAGCTGCATGTAAAAAAGTACGAGAGTACCAAGGGTCTAGAACTGTTGATTGACGAGCAAACCATCACTGCAGAAAGTCACAGCCGGCACGATATGGTGGTCCCGCGGCGGACGCCAGTCACCAGAGAAGACGTTACGCGACTGAAGGACATCTTCAAGCGTTTAATGCTGGAGGCAGGTATAGGAGAAAACTTACGAGATGTCGTCATTGAGAAAAGAACCAACTCCGAGATTGAAAACCTCATCGAACTGGTTAGATCCGAGCAAGAGGTGTACAACATCGTCTTCCATGAAATCATTCGGCAGGTAACACTTGGACTGTGCAGAGCGGGGTGAAATTCTTGCAGATCTACGAGAATTCTATGCGCGACTGCTAAGCCGGATGCCACACATATTTATGTCAATACACCAAGAGAACATTATCCAGAGATCCTTGGACCGTAGACTCATGGAAGAACTTCTCCATTTCAAAATCCGTCTGGTGCAGGTAGTGCTTGGCCTCGACAACGTGCATCGTGTGTACAGTAAAACTAACGCGCGGATGTGCACCGCTCAGGAGGAGCTGAAGCATGCGCTGATTGAAGCTCAGAAGAGCAGCCAGATATCTGATCAGCTCCATCGCCTGTACAAGATGCAGAAGGAGCGACAGGACGCGGAGATGGCCTCTTACGCGAGACAGCGGGAGTTCTGGAAGAACGCAGCCTGCTCTCTTATGTCAAAGGTGGTCAACATGTACAAACTCGGTCTTTTCCGGTTCCTAGCTACCTCCTTAGATACCTGGGTGCAGCTGGCGCTGAAAATCATGGCAGAGCGAGAAACCAAAGACAACGAACAGATGCAGCTAAATTTCTCTTTTTTGAGGGACTGGTCCGGAAAAGTTGAGGATACCATAGCATTCATGAATAATCGGGAGCAGCGCATTTACAGCTTTGCGAACAGTATGTGGCACAGTATCGACCGTGTGGCGAACCAGCTGAAGGCGGGGGTCAATGTGGACCCCGCCGAATTCGAAGTCCAGCCTTTCGACGGAGGAAAGAAGGTCATCTTACACAAAGCTCTCGTTCAGTGGGCGTCAAAGTTTACCGTCGACTTGGGCCAAATCGATGATGGTTTGGGAGATTCTTCGAAGGCCAGTAAGTACCTTGGTAGGCTAGAGGGGATCAATGAGTCATTTCGGTTCCAGACAGAGAATCACATCCTTCTAACTATCCGCGACGAGACGTTCTCCAAAAACGTAGGCAAGGTATTTGAAGAGCTGTCAAAGATGATGAAGGACCTATACCCACTATTAGAGGAGAGCTTCTATAAAGGCATCGACCCAACTATTCACCAGACAGAAATCGCTGTGCGGATGTGGTCCAAACGTAACATGCACATCGGAGACATATCACGACTGCAGCAAGACCTAGCACAGTGGTCCATGAACCTGCAGAGGGCGTGTGACAACAACGGTCTCATGATGTGGAACGGCAAGAAGACTGCGTTTGACGTCGTTCGAGAGACAGTGAGACTGAAGATTGGCGAATACCGAGGTCAGCTTATCGAAAGCCTAACAGATTCAATGCACAAACAGAAACTGGACATAAACCAAGTCCGGGATAAGGTAACTCAGTGGGTAGTCCAGTGCCTGGTGCTAGCCTCACCATCTCATCGCACTCTGCCCGACGAAGCGCAACAACTGATCGCCAAGAGTGTGATGAGCGTCAAACAGTTGGCCATGGAACAAAGGCAGCTGAAGGCCTTGCTGGAACAAATGACAGCGCTGCAGGACCGCTCATGGCAGCTGGTTCAGGAGCAGGGCGGCAGAACCTACGGCACGTTGGATATCGAGCCGGCCGAGCTGTCAAACATGTTCCGCGCCGAGTGTAGCCAGTGGTGCGAGCTGTCCGACACCTGCGTGCAGAAGCTGAGTAATGGCGAGATGTTCGAACCGGATGTTATCACCAAGAACGAGAACGTGGCCACGGACCCGCCGCCGCCGGTGCAGGACCAGGAGGTAGAGACTGATCCGGCGGTGGAGTACGTGGACCGAGGCTGGTCGGCGGGTTCCGTGGCCGGCGATCTCAGCTCGCTGCAGGAGCTGACGGGGGACGGGGCTGATGAAGAAGTGGAGGGCGGGTCATCCATGCAGCTGCAGGTACCGTCGGTGACACTGAATGCCGCTCCGTCTGATTCGTTCGAAAATCGTGGGCAAATGTCTGAAGACAGCTTCAATGGTTCCAAGACCGTGCAGTTGCCCACCATTTCCGCTTCTATTGAACATGAAGATAATACTGACGGTGCTCCCTCCCAAAATCGCCCTAAAATAACATCACGCCCCAAAAAATCTACGGATACTTTGAATCCTACCAGTAAACCTTCAAAGAAATCTCGAGCAAAGATTTCAGAGAAGTCAAAAAGCAGCCTTCGCACCGTTCCGAAACGATCGACTGGCTCACCATATAATACACAGCGCTCGAGCAGCAAGGTCAAACCAAAAAGCTCGCAAGTGCCTGGTTCGACAATCAGTCAGATCAGCCCATTACCGCCTTCCTCTCGTCTGAGCTCGTCATCCCCGGGATCCGCCCGACAACGCAGACGGTCTACCTTAGCCGGCGACCTGTCCGCAGGCCTTCTCTCATCTCGTTCTCTCCGGAGGTCCTCCCTCCGACCCAGTATGTCATCGCGGTCCCGGTCTAGATCACGACGTCGCAGTAGCAGTCGTCGACGCCCGACAGCTGTGCTGATGCCGATGGAGCTGCCGCCGCCACGTCCGCCAATGATTGACGAGTCGACCACGGCCAACCTGTCCGCGGCCCAACAGCAGGAGCGGTCCGTCCAGACCGCCTACAGCGGACACCTGCACGTCATCACCTTCCCCGACTTCATGATCGAGATGTTCGCGCGCCAAATCAAGAACACCAACACAGGCGAGATGTCGGTAGAGACAGACGAAGAGAAGGAGCGGGTGACGGCTCTGCAGCTCAACACCGACCAGATGGTCTTCCTGCAGCAAAGACTTGGTGAACGCGAGCGGCACGTGCTTGACCTCGAGCACAGGTTAGCTACCGCCAAGGATGACATCAAGGAGCTGCGGCATCAGCTACATGTGGCCCATCTGAAGCTCCGAAATGCCACCGCCAGAGTTTCAGAGTCGGGTGCAGTAGACTCGTCTGCGTCGAGAGCGAAGACTGGTAGCTTAGTCACAAACCTGGACTCGGCAGATAGCTTTAACAATCAGCTTCCGCCCAACATCAACAAAGACGCCGCCAAGAGGGCTGTTCGCAGCATGATAGCGGCCGCTGGGGGCGCAATATCGCCGGAGGAGGTCGTCCCCTCTCAACAAACAGATGCCCCAACCACGACTGACCAGAACGTCACAATAGTCAGCCCCAGCGGCCAGCAGGTTCCGTACCTGCGGCGCCGACGCTGACGCACCACAGCCCCACAGAGGGTCATGGTGTGGTCACACTGTCTCCTGCAGTCGACATGAGACCGCGCCAGCCGTGAAGATAACGTGCCGTGTATATACGTACCTGCAATTTAAGGGTCAGTCTGAAGCGTACCTATGTCATTGGTGTTCGACCAGGATATGTCTGCACGGTTGGTGGTTTGAGCAGAAGCCGTGAGGTGCGTGCTTTTGCTTATCACACGCGAATATAAAGTTTCGTCCATAATTCATAATAAAATATGTGCTCACTGTCTGTTCATCAATTATTCGCACAGTCTCTTCACAACAATTCTGAACTATTCCAACAGATGTATTGTCCTTCATATCACATCAACGTTGGGTTACATAAACCCACAAGAGAGGAGCCTCTGTGACATCGCTGAATACTTCACACGCACCTGGCTCCCCTTACCAATCTGACCTCCAACTCGTAAATATAACAAAATATCCCGTAACCACCGGTCCATATATCCTATCCTGAAAGCCGGCCTTTGCCTAGGCCCTGTGAAACATCGGGACCAACACACACACTACCGCGATAACATTACGATCTGAACACGAAAATTGTTCCCAGGTTACAACGATGCTCTGCGGGAAGTTAGCGCTGATAACCCTAGAGTCCCTCTTTACTCTAAACGGCCTCATGACCAATGAACAGGTTCTGGATCATAGCCTTTCTCACTCGCATTAGACATTGAACAGACTCGCACAGGCTCGACTCCCGCCAGCTCTACACTCGGTTGGTACGCAAGACCAGAATGCTACCTCCAACGGACATGCATCACCGAAGCGCATTAACAATTAGTTTCCTTTGGAAATATATTATATTCACTTCTTCCAAAGGGCACATTTCCAGGTGGGTTTCGAACCTGGGACTAAGAGCTTGCCTGAAGTGTAGGACTGTTGTTCAAAGGCAAAAAGCGATGGCGTCGGGTTTCAGCAAGAAATACAAGAAACACTTCAAAATGTCACCCACAATTAGCAGTGCAATAAGATACTATACTTACCGTTTTTTCTGAAAAAATATGGCAAGACCAAAAACTATCATTGTTTTGAATGCGAAAAAGAACGAAAAATCAGAACATTTTAACATGTTATTCAGTGTATTAACTATAATAGATGAGGCTCAGCTTACAGTATTTCTCATCAGGTTTCATGGGATCACAGTAGGTGAATAGTCTACTCTTTGGTTTTGAAGTAGCCATTCAAGAAAATCTAGTTATCAATTGATGAGTCACTAAGACGGGCCCTCCTCTTGTTCACACAAAAACCTGAAGTGCTGAAGGTCCTCTCACGGGGCACCGAGGTAAGCGGCAAGTTCATCGGGCCATGATACAACAGTTCCAGATTGTGATTTCTCTTCAGTGACGGCCTGAAAGCCTCAATCTCGTTTGCAATACCCTCGGTGCTGTCAGCTGACCAGCTGACTACCACCTCTCTTGAATTTTATTCCTTACACAGCATTGTCTCAAACCTTTACTCGTGTTCAATGACGTCATCATATGGTTGAGCCTCGTGTTCCCCTTCATCCATCTCTTCTCTTTTGGTACTCGACTCTGAGGCCAGCCTCCAGCCGTTTGGACAGCGGTGTGCTTTGCTTGCTGAGAGGCTTGGATCGAGATTGAAATCCAATGTCAGAGGAGAGAAGAGTTATACTCTGCTAGCAGAGCTTTCACTAAGAGCTTTCAAAGACTGAAGGGCTGGTCTGATTTCTTTCAAGGTGGCAGCTTCCTCTTCGAGAATGAAGCGTTCACGAGATAGCCGACAGCTTTCCCTGGAAGCCAGGGGCTAACGACAGGAGCCCCCTGGCTGCATATGCTGCTGTCTACCTTCAATTGCAAAAAAACAACGTGGGAGTTCAAAAATGAATATTACATAAAACAACGAATTTATTGAATTCGAAGAAACCGGCGACCTTGTGATTGTTCACCGTTTTAGAAGGCGGGATATAAGCTCCGTACTTTAGAGCTTAAAAATGCCTACCAGAAAGAGCTTTAACACATAAACAAAAAGTCATTATATCACGACTCACGACGAAGAAAATGCCTGATCCCATCATCTGTTGAGCAGCACCGCGCAAATCACGACTCCATACGTCCGCACCACGCTCTTATCGCCAAATCAATGTGTAACTTCACCTTTACGATATACACCAGACCGCGGCGGCGTGCCGGTTTGCTCGGACAATCGCCAGTCAGTGACCACTGACTTCCGATTGCAAACCACACTAGTGCTTTATACATTAAAGCACACCATTGTGCTTTATTAGCACATCAACGGATCATGTGCATTGCTTTGTAATGCCCCGCCAACACAAGGATGGCGATTCTGCCATTTAATGAACAGTTATATCATGGGCAGTAATATCTCAGTAAATGCATATAATACTACAGACAATTACCTCTTTGGGACTACCTCAACAGTATTTCAACACATCTTCAAATCCATAGAATAAAAAGCAGACATCGCAAACCATGATACGTTCGCCAGAACACAACGCCAAATCAACAAAATAAACAATAAAATCACAGCGAAATGACAAACAATGTTTTTGGACTATGCCGATTCCGTCCGATATGATTATTCCTGCCGGATGATGATCTATGACGGAAACACCCTGTAAACGCGGGAACCGCACCGGCCAAGGCCGATAAGCCAAGCGCGAAAGGGCTCACCCAGGCCATTCGGGCCAACTAAACGGACCAAGTCAATAAGTTAAAAAGCCTTTCAGTACAGACCAGTCCACTGAAACAAATCATTCATGCACCAGCAGCTTTAAAACATTTACAATAATTTAGACTTAACATACACAGAATGAAACGAAGCAGCTCACGTTACCATGCCAGGGTCAAAACAAGTACTAAACCGAATTAATATTTAAAATCAAATATAATAATGCCACAGTTGCACACACCAGCCGACTGTCATCTTAGAAATCCTAATTACTTAAAAATTTTCAAGTCATATATGGGGAACAAAATATAAATCGAACATATTTGCCCCATATTGTCAGTAACCATTCAAGGAAGTCATTTAACCAATTGCCAACATATTGATAAACACCAGCCACAGAAAATTTTGAACTCGCTCCAGGAAAAAAAATTATCTATGGAGCCATTCCCAGTCCCACAAAAAGGAAGTAAAATTCAGACAAACTATCTAGTGGGAGCCCAAATGTCAAATGGCCGAACCACTCAAGAACAAATGAAAGTGACCCCCACAGCTCATCGCCTCATTGCCCAAAAGATCAAAACCACCAGAAAGGGCAGTATAACAAAAATAGCCACAAAAAAACATGTTTTGATCGAAGTACTTCAAAACATATAAATTAGTCAGTTGTGGGAGATACTGGGAGAGCAGTCAGCCTTAGAAGGAACCTTGAAATACACCAAAACATGAATATACTTGACAGTATGTGTTGCATTTTCCTTGTGGAGATACTTCCCTGGCCTCTATGAAATACAACTCTATTATAAGCTTTGAATTTGAACATAACAGCAGCACTTCCCTCCCACCACACTAAAGGTATTATCGCAGTAGGTGGATCACATCTCGCGGTTCAAAAGGATTACATCAGAAGGTCCACTGATCAAAGGGTCCAATGTTCATAGGTTCTACCCCGTGAAAGTTAGACCTTTGAATAAGAAGTCCACAAACAAGTGACAAAAAGGGCCTATTCTCAGGAACAAAAAAATGCACCACACACTTTGTGCTTATTTTTAAATCTGTGAAATTTTAAAATATATTTTCAAAGTTTGAAATATTTTCGCTGAAATAAACTTACTATTCTGGTAAATTTTGGTGAAAAATGTTTTCATAAATGATTGCTCCAATGTAGACAAGCACGGCGCTTCAGATACCTACTAAGCGCAAGCCCGTCAAATACAACAAACAAACAGACATAGTGTTCAAGCCCAAATGGTATGTGGATGGGATTGAGTTGTTTTTTTGTGTCAGATTTACTTTTGGTGGAGATTGGTGCAATATTTTATTCAATGTTTGGTGCGAACCTGTGGAAAACTAGTGGTTCCTTATCAAGATAGTTCTTTATGGCTGATGGTTTGATAATTGTATATGGCTGATGGGCCTTGTTCATGTTGGCCTGTTGGCTTACCTACTTTCCAGACCGGGCTGACCCAAGCAGAACATTCTTTAACTATCTTCCAAGCTGTTTAGTGACTAAACTAAAAAAAATGTTCACATGTATCAATAGAGACAACGTGAAGGTGTTTTGGTTCCTTCACAGCCATTCTGCCATGATATTCTGAAAAGTTTTAGCTGGAAACTTGTCACTGCTCTCTCCTCTATTTATAAACATTATTGGAACTTAATTGTAGGCTCGTCCAGCATATAATGATTTATAAAAGTCAAAGATGGAGGAAATGTCTGACATGAGTGGACTTATTTCATCCCGATTCTTATAGCTGCCATGTGCATACCTCTATCTAAAATACCCTTTGTTTTTATAAGGTGATGCTGGTCATTACCTGAAGTAAGCTTGCATCATAAGCAAGCCATGTTTCATACTGTGTTTTTCAGTATCATTTTCTGCTGAATTATTAAGATAGCTGAGGCTACTGATGCTACATGCACCTTTTGATATGGTTTTGGGTGAAACCAAAACTTTTACAGGATAAATTGGCTTAAAACATATATTTGAAACAGCTTTAAAGTAAATAAATTTTTATATAGTCGTTAATGGTTTTCCATGATACCGGGCCTTCCCGGCTTGATAATCCATTTCTTCCACAAACCGGGCTTGTGACGGGCTTAAAATCAGCAGCCGCGGCCCGGCCCCCGGCCTGCAAAATTGCCTGAAACTCCCACCTCTACTGTAAACCAAATTAATCGTACCACAGTCTCGTGGTAACAGGACACGAAAACCTATCGTAACTAAAGCCCCTATCTCCACAGAAGAAATATGGTATTATGAGCAATATCAGTTGCGAATCAAGCTCTGCTTTTGGGTCTCCCAAAACTAAACCAAAAACACTGGTTTACATAATCCCCATGCACTACCCAGTCTCCCACTCTCGACATCCCCGTGGTATACGCCTGCGCCCGCACTACCCTCTCAACTGGGCCGCAGGGTCAGGCTCGGCTCCAGCACCGTCCAGAGCGCCAGGCCGCTGGAAACCACTCCGCACGCCCCCTGGGTCGCCGGAGACGCAGCCAGGTGACCCAGCGCCGCCAGCGGCAGCACCAGGTCACACAGGTTCTTCAGCGTGTCCACAGCCAGGTGGCGGTGGTGACGCAACAGTGGGAGTAGGTGGCACTGTCGTCGGTCTGCATGTGGCGCCCCCTGCGCCGCCTCGGCGGCCCGCCAGATGTCGTAGGCGTCTCGGCACAAGTTCATGGTTACGCTGCCGGCCACGCAGGGGTGGCTTTTATTGACAAAATGGGTATGAAAATCTGGAAATCATCAAATACCCGACTTAAATCGCTCTGCCAACAAATTCCAACAAAAACCCTTTCTTTCAATTTATAGCGCCATCAAAACGACAGTTCTCACCGTACGCAAAACAATACCCTTGATCACAGGCGCAACATAGGGGTTGGTCCATACCCTCTCTTGAAAGAGAGCTTTTGGTGCCAGGTGTTTTGTCGAAAAATACCCTGGATACGAGTAAATGACGCAAAATAATGTAACAAGTGCAAGTGAGCCATAATTGTCATTACCAGTTACTAGACAATATCAGCGCATTTGTTACATTTCTCTCCGTCATTTCTCTTGGGTACTTTCCAAAGCCTGCTGGTATTTTCCGACAAAAGATTTGCCACCAAAAACCTCTCGGTTTTTCAACAGGGTCTGGACCAACCGCATAGGCTCGCTCTGAGCGGTGGCCAAGGACAGCACACCATCGACTTTACAATTCGATCTTTATTTTTTCCCCCGAAATTCAGAGCCGAGTGTAAGTGTGGTATGGAAAATAATATCGGTCATTTTTCATACAGAAAGATCTCCATGATCTCTCCGAAGCTAACCAACATGCGAATCTGGGAAATTAAAAAAGCAAGGGACATAAACTACGATTGGGAAGGGCTTAGGACTAAGACCCATCCAAAGGTCGTTACCAGATGGAAAGCAATTCCATCACGGTTTGAATAAGGGCCTTAGCGCCTTTTACTTTAGTCAATAATTGCGCAGAAATTCAACATAGGAAGCTCTCAGTGAAATGGAACATGCCAGTAGTGGTTTCTCGACACGCTCTACCAAGCTGTTATCTGAGGTCAAAACCCATTATACCAGTGGAACACTTCCCTCAAAGGCTCGGGCATACTGTCGCACACGACGTCTCCGGACTAGTCCAGGTTCCGATTTCCAGACCACTACCTTGGTCTATCGGGAAAACGGCGAACATTCTTGGCAAGGCCCAGTGAACCTCTGGCAGTCAACCTCCCCTTGAACATGCTATCGGGGGACATCGGGCCGAGTGACGTTGATACGCCTTCACTTTGTAGACAGCGTGCCGGGACAATTGGTGCGTGCACGTGTGCCTTTCCGCAGTCTTCCCATAGTGGCCATGGTTCGAAAGTAAGAGCCCACCACCATTGGGGCCATCACGACATCAGGGCACGCCCATCGCGTTATGGAAAATGCCTATTTCAACCCCATTAGACAAAATACGTACATTATTTTCCACGTTAATTACTTTGCAGTATAATAGAAAAAATGCCAAGAATCGTGATAAGGCTTGTGACGTGAGATTTGTAATGACATAAAATGTAGCCGACTCCTGCCAGCCTCATCTAGTATTCCCTCTAACCAGCTTCATCCGATATTGTGCGCACTCGGCACAACACCTATCAGCTCCTGGCCTAAGTACGAGCTCACCTGTAGAGCCAGCAGCGGTAGTAGACACTCTCCCACTTGCGGGTGTCGATGGTGACGAGGCGGGCCCGGGAGAGCCAGATGAGGTGGTCGGCCAGCAGAAACAGAGACTGGGCGATCCGGCCCAGCGTCAGCGTCAGCCGCAGCACGGGGTCGGACAGCCGCACGGTGCGGGAGGCGCCGCGCAGCACCTCGGCAGCCTTGCCCATTCGCAGCACTGCCACCGTGCAGAGGGCGTCACCGCACCGCGCGCACAACGGCGCAACAACGATCTGCCAATCACTTCTCCACTGCGGCGCCATGCAAGCACGCCCCCGCAAAAATACACTGAAATATCCAAATAATTTTGCTTAAAAGATACGAGTTCTTACATGAAAAAATAGTTTTCCGACTTACTGGAGCGGAAGCTATTCAATTGGTCTAGACAATTCTACTGGTGGGATTCTACAGAACACATTTCCGGAAGCCAATTATTACGACTGCCGAGGTCGGCCGCTGCAGTGCACAACTAGAGGGTTGTTTCGGTCGAAATCAAGCGTTTCCGCGGCGGGTAGAAGCAATCGTGGGTCGCAAATAACGAGTTTGGGGGATATTGGGATCGGGTACTCACGTTTCCGGAAGGAGCTGAGGCTAGTCTCCAGGTTCTTCCACTGTAGCAGCGCCTGGCCCTGTCCATATCGGCTATGCAGGTAGTGGTTCACTATCTTCAGCGCGTATTGAAACGTTCTGTCAAATAGAAATGTACCATGTAAGCGCATCAGAGAATGGTCGTAAATTTTGCAACAAAGACAGCATGCTATGCAGCTACACTATAGCCAAGGAAAGAGGAGGCCATAAACACGCCGTCTGCAAATGGTCACCTCCCACACTCAATTTTGGGCTCCAAACGCCTTATATCAAATTATAATAGCATGTTGGGAGGGTAATATAAGTTCTTGTCGACCGGTGTGGTGCAATGCTACAGTTCTAAATGGTGCACCCCAGCCCTCAGAAACACTGCCGAGCGGGTGAGCCCTTCCATCGCTCGCGACTTGGTCTGACGGTTGCCTGGTCGACGCAGGCAGGGGCCGCGAGTCGATGTCGAGGCACGCCACACCCAGCGTCCGAGTGTGGCACAGCGCCGTTCCCTCGGTAGGCAGAAATTGACAGAAACACTGCCAACAGTTAGTTCTGATGCATGAAATCGGACATCCCACAATAAGCTATTGCACCTATACCAACCGTTGAATGGCGTTGGTCCATGGCGAACAGTACAACACTTTCGCAAATATATTTGCTGTTCTTCCGAATGAAACCGGCTCGACTATTTTTTCTACGAAAGCCTTTGGATGTTTCACGGATTCCACCAGCAAGGTAGGAAGTTAGCCACTTCTAGAGTCAGCTGGATACCTAGCCTATTGCTCCCAAAATTTACAAGAGACAAAATAGGAAAAAATCTCCCACCATGGGATATTTTTTCAGTTTATGCCTATTATCACATCCCTATTTTGGAGATTTTAGGCAGTACCACAGACGATTAGAGTGAGTAGGGCACGGTTGGAATAGACGGCGGCGGAGACGGCGGGCGGACAATACAGCGAGCATTACATGGCAAGGTCGACGGAAGCAGGGGTGACGGTGACCCCGGTGGTAGCGATATCCTCGCACACTGCGCATGCCAAGATCAGCTTTGAGCCCTGATAGAATGGAGGGTCCCACAGAACTGAAACACTGAAATGAGGGCGTGGGAGAGGTGCTCAGCACGCTGGTCTGGAAAGGCAGTCAGCGTTGTTTATCACGACAATTCACCTGCGGTAATAAAAGTAATGGAAATATGGCGACATAACACAGTTTATGTCCTATTGACAGACAATTAATCCAGACACGAGTTTTATCAAATGCAGTTTTTGACTTGCATATCACCTGAGGCACTTAAATTGTATATCTCATTCATAGTGTTAAACCTAGGAGATAACTTACCTTATAAGCTTGTCCTTCCCAGCACTGCTGGCATTCAGTTTAATCCAAGCGTCCATGAATGAGTCCTCAATTGAGATGAAGCTGCATGAAGCACTGCTGAAATAAAAAAGAATACCCCATAAATACGAATTAACAGATAAGAAGCCATACCATGTTGCGGCGAAAACGGATCGAATTGTTTAAATCTTTAGTTTTCCAGGTGAATGATAAACACACAAAATCACAGTTCCCAGCTCATGCAATTTGTGTTACTGGGTCATTGACCACACATTTTTTTAATGATAGTGCTAGGCAGCAATCAAAACTAAGCTTGGCAAATGCCTATACATCAGATGATGTAATAATAGACTTGGATGGCCTTAAGCACGAAAATACATAAATACTGACAGAACACTGTTGGAGTCATAGCGGTTATTCCATCACCCTTCACAAACTTGAGCAGAGGAGAGGCTGCCAGTCAGAACCATATGACGAGATGCATGAAACACAGCGTAATAGTATTTCTCAGAGTGGTTCTACACTAGCCGCTTTGCTGTTTTCGTCGTGGTCTCTCGTTGTTGTCTGTCCCGCCTGAGAATTGATGCCAGAGCTCCGGCATTTTGTGGCCTAACAGCCTGTCATCTGTATTCAGCTGTACTGAAGCCCTCGAATGAAGTTTTTTATAGAAATTGTGGGATAGACGTTGTCTTTTCTTTAAACTGACCGACCTCCCCGCCCATCTGAGCCACACCCACCAAACAAAGGAACTGACACACAATACACAGTCCGCACCACGTATCCTCAGTCGCACTATGGCCGGCGACTCCGCCCTCTCTCCAGCAGAAGCACGCTCTAGGTGACCACCGTCGAAATAGGTGAGGACTCAGCGATCCGACGGATTGAAGCTGTCATGGATCGGTAGTTGCGTCCGTATCAGTTCAGAGTCTAGAGGAGAAGCGGAGCGCGCCGCTCGTCCCGTGGTTCATAGGGCAACGAGGAGGCAGGGGCTCGGGAAGCGCGAGGTCCAGATCTTCATGGCTGGCGAGGTGTCGCGGCCGACCGTCGGCAGCTGGGTACTGATTGGTAAGGTTTGCATAGAACGCGGTCCACCCCCGGCGCCGGCCAGCAGTACCGGAGGATTCGAACATGAACATGCTCAGAGTGGGCCGACGGTTTTCAAACCCAGCAATCACAGTGTTCATAGGTGTAAGTCTAGAGGTGTAAGCACTAGTCGAGAGCACAGGTTAAAACCTTATTGGTTGTGACATTGAGCCTATTTTGAGCTACTGTGTGTGCTGCAGTGCCATCCATGCGGCGTTGCAGTTTGTCCATTGCATCTGGAGCATCAGAGCCAGCTACTGAGGGTGGGGGAGGCACTCGATGGCGACTTCACAGATTGGCCAGTCTGAAAGCGTGAGGTCCGGATCTTCAGAGCTGGTGAAGTGTCACGGCCGATCGCCGACAGCTAGGTACTGATTAGTCAGGTCCGCATAGAATGCAGTCCGCACTCGGCGCCGGTCAGCAGTACCAGAGGTATCGACTGTCAAAGCGAGTGAGAAGCTCCAAGTGGCGCAAGCTGTCACTGCAGCAAAAGTTCTGACAAAATGACAAAAGTTCTCTCCTGCTTTCGTTCACAACATTGGTCAGACCACACTTGGAATATGGCAACCTGCTTCGGGACTCCTTCAGTCAAGCAGAACAAAAGAAATTAGTGCAGGTCCAGAGGCATGCTAGCAAGATGGACCCATATCTCAACAGAAGCCAGATACCATACATATATGGAGCACATACAGGCCCTTAACATGCCATCACTCTACTACACATGCATGCCAATGTGCTGTGACATGATACATGTACATCAAATGCTCAACTCTGGAATGAATATTGGCCCCAACAACTTCTTCACACATGATGTGGGCGCCCACATTCAAGACTATTCATGAGACCTCATTCAAACTACTGAAACCCAGATAAGTGTCCAGGGTCGGGAGAAATGCTTTCCGTATCTAAGTGGTAAACAAGTAGAATAGCCTGCCAACAAATGCAGTGTGTTTCTTACCTGATTTCTTACCTGATTGGTTCCCTTCTGGCACAGCGAAAGGAATGACAAAGGAGCAACAGAAGGACAAAGGAAACCACCCTTTAGGCGCGCCAGTCCAAGAGATCATCGCAACGTATTTAGTCATATTAGAGGACTGGAAATGTGCGCCTTCCAATAGATCAGACACAAGAGCTAGAATTGGATACAACATATTGACAAGAAGCACATATAGCCCAAGATACCTTTACTTAAAGGTAAGTTCAAGAGGGATTCCTCCACGCCCAAGTGATGTCACTCGGGCGTGGAGGAATTCCTTCACCATTGAACCGTGTGTCAAACTGCTGCTAATGGCACCTCCCGCTTACGAAGTTGTGAGAATACACGGTAATCAAGTGTATGCCAAAAGCAATGAATAAACATTTTATTTTCGATTCTGGGCCTCTTTTGCAAAAAATTGGGATATTTTGTCGTTTAATTTCGCATGTTATATGCTACGAGGTGTGACGTCACATCCGGTGGTCTGTACTTGCTGTTGGAGGGGGCTGCATATAGCCTACCCAGTGAATCAAATACGTGAGAATACAAGACCAGCACAGATCAGGTACGACTAGTTCAGGTGAACTCATAAAGCTTATCTCCAATGGACCTGGCCAAAAGGCCCTTACAAGTATGTAGATCATGTGCAGAAACCACTTCTTCAGGCAGGGAGTTCCACATCTGTACACATCTCATGGAGAACGAACGTTTCCTAACATCAGTATTGGGTCTCTGCACGAATATTCGACGACGGTGACCCCTGGTCCTAGAATTGACAGACAGAGGCCCGAAGATCTCATTGGGCGACAAGCAAGCCTTTCCCGTTAAACATTTTTCAGCACTGTATCATATTCGCATGCAGGTATGCAGGCGTTCACTACAGCTGAACAACAGTCCAAGTCCATCTATCTGTTTCGTCCAACGACTTTAAATGTTTTCTAGCAAGCGCATGTCGGTGGTGTAGCCCGAGTACCATACACATGAGCAATACTCAATTATGGGGCGGAAATGAGAGGTCAACAGAAAAAGCATGAAATCCTTAGTACGGCAAACTGTTGACTTTAGGAAACTCAGAGCCGGGCCACCGGCCATGTGAGTCACAGTGCGGATATGGGTGTGGAATTTGAGATCAGTGTCCACAGTGACACCAGGGTCCATGTGGGAAGATACCATCGGTATCGGAGACCCATTTAGGATGTATGCAGGATTAAGCAAGTCATTCCGTGGTCGAGAAAATCGCATTACTGCACATTTCTTGGAATTCATATGTAGGCCCCATGAGAGAGCAGTACGATGCAGGATGTCAATATCATTTTGAACATCTATGGTGGAGGCGGCATGACTGCCCTGAGACCTTAGGGAATCCTCACTTACACAAGCATATATTTTCAAGTCATCTGCAAATATCTTATAGCTTGAGGTCAACTGGCATGCAATGCTATTGATGTATATTAAAAACAGCAGGGGGCCCAGGACGGAGCCCTGGGGAAGAACCATCCATCAGCATATTTAAGGCACAACTGCTTGCTCACTGGTTCAGACTCATTACACCATTCCAGATACTTCGGCGTGCAAAGTATGACACTTTCAACGATATCTCGTTGGTGCGAGTGCGCTTGAAGACAGGAGCGAGTGGTGCAAATTTTATTAGCCTGGTGCGAATTAGCGAGACTGGTGCGAGGGAGGCAACACTAAAAACCAAAAAAAATGGATCAATGGCTTTAAAGCCCCGGTAGCTCAGTTGGTAGAGCGTTGGGCACCGGTCCACTGCTGAGAAGCATGCGGTGGCAGTGCAAGTCCAGGCTTGGGATCGGTTCCCCTGAGACGCTCCGACGCTTAATAGTTTACCTGACGTACAGGTCGGCTGGCAACTGACCGGTGAGAGGGTGACCTGAGCGGGGCGGCCGTCCCTGTGCTTTGTGGGACGTTAGACTTTGGCTTCTAAATCAACCCTTCATTGTGGGAGTTGCTCGTTCGGGGGGTGGGGTCAGGGTCTCCAAGACAAGTCGCTTGATGACTTTAGTGAGTTTCCGACTCCAGCAGTGGAATGAGAACAACTTGAGACAAATTCATAAAAAGACACAGGAAGGGCCCTTATAAAACTAACAAATTAATAAGGGAGGTAGCATTGCATCCAGTGGGTAGGGATGCGTGCATTCTTCTCCCTGTTGTGTTACAGATTGGTGCGAATTTTAGGTGGCTGGCAGTGTGAATTTGTGAGAATTTTAGATGGCTGGTGCATATTGTCTGGCCTGCTACCATACTTTGCAGACAGGCAGATACTGACTTACTGTCATACAGTACCAGAGCTCGCTGTGATCGGTCCTCAAGGCCACAGTTACCTACCTTGTACCTTTGTACCTTGTACCTTGAGGTAGTCGGACAAGGAGGCTACTGAAAGCCTGCTGGAGTCCGTTCCTATCGAGGTCTGTGTCTGGTTTAAAGTACTCAGTCAGTATCGGGGATAGTGTACTTCAGGTAGTGCCAGTGCGAGTCCAGTCGGGACTTGAATGTGTTCGTTGATGGTGCAGAAATGACATTAGATGGCAGACCGTTCCAGTCGTTGACGATGCGGACAGAAAAGGCGTTTCCTCGGAACCTGGACGCAGCTCTGGGCTTGATCAGCTTGTAGGGGTGGCCTCTGGTGCAGGATGTCCTGTCTTGTTGGAAGAATAACTCGTGGTCAAGATCCAACTCTGAGTGCAGAATCTGAAAAAAACTCGAATCATGTCCCCTCGCTTACGCCGGTAGTACAACGAGGGGAGGTTCGAGGCCTGAAGTCTCTCACAGTACGGCCGGGTGTGAATTTCTCTCACCATTCGAGTGGAGCGTCTCTGTACGCGTTCCTCCATCTTTTGATCTGCCCTGTTGAAGGGACCCCAGGCAAGATTACCATATTCCAGGTGGGGTCTAACAAGCGTCTTGGAAAGGAGTGGAAGCGACGTCTTATCTATGTTCCTGAAGGATCTCCTTATCACAGCTAAGATCTGGTTCCCCTTTGAGACAGCCGCGGCCGCATGCTGTCGGAATTTCAGGTCACCATCGATGTTAACACCGAGGTCCTTTCCGCGTCTGAGCTGCCAAGCGTCTTGTCCTTCATCACGTAGTCGCAATGGTTGTTTGAACGGCCCACATGGAGAACGGTACACTTGGACTCGTTAAACGGAAGCTGCCACTTGTCAGACCACTGGGATGCCTTGTCATTGTCTTCCTGCAGCAGTTCCGCTGAGTGCTCATCGACAATGGGCGCATAAATCTTCGTGTCATCGGCGAATATTTTGGTGACGGACCTGATCTCTTCTGGTAGGTCATTGATTCATTGATGTATGCGAGGAAGAGCAACGGGCCGAGGACCGATCCCTGCGGCACACCGCTGACCACCGGGGGCCCAACCCAAAGCGATACCATCAATGACCACTCTCTGCTCTCGACCAGTTAGAAAGCTTCCAATCCAAAGCAGTACTTTGCCCCTGATACCGTAGCCATATAACTTGTTGAGGAGCCTCGCATGGGGTACAGCGTCGAAAGCCTTCCGGTAGTCAAGATAGACACAGTTAAGAGGGTGGCCGGCCTCAATACATCGACTCCAGTCCTCGATCACCTCTAACAGCTGCGAGTCACACGATCTCTTGGGACGAAAACCGTGCTGAGCAGAACTGCAGAGGTTGTTACTGGTTAGGTGCTGATGTTTCTGGTCGCGGATGGTTGTCACTATAACTCTACAGGCAATCGACGTAAGGCTAATTGGCCTGTAATTTCCGGGCTGCTGCTTGTTTTTTTTTAACAGGAACAACTGAAGCTTTCTTCCAGGGTTCTGGCAGCACACCTGTGTCCATAGTTTGGCGAAACAGGGTGGCAAGGGGGCCTGAAAGTGCTTGTGCATTTTCCTTGAGCACTCGAGGGTGGAGCTGGTCCTGTCCTGGGGCGCCAGTGGGCTTCAGTCGTCGCAGATGGGCCTCCACTACAGCTGGTGAGATGGTAACACCCTCTAGTGGCTCGCCAGCAAATCTCTCGGGGAACGGTGGGATGTTGTCAGTGTCTTCTCGGGTGAATATTGAGCTGAAAAAACAGGTCAGGGTGTTTGCTTTTTCGGTGTCACAGCTGTGAAGGGCCCCGCTACTATCCACCAGATCCTCAACTCCTGATTTTGTTTTGAGTCTCGAGTTCACCTGTTTCCAGAAGGGCTTGACTGACTCTTTCAGACCATTTACTATCTTTTTCTCGTGATCATAAAGGAGTTTCCTCGTTAGAGTACGCAGCTGGTTGCTTAGGGATGAGTACCTTGCATACAGAAGTCGGCGTTCAATCTGTCCTGGAGCATGACGATACTCTTTCCAGACATTTGCTTTCTTCTTCTTTAGCCTGTTGGCTTCCGGTGTCATATATATCTGGTATGATTTCCAATTGTTCTTCAGTATAGGGATGCATTCTGCTCCCATGTCGTCCAGAACTTGTAAGAAAGTATTGAAGGCTCTATCAGGGTCGATATCACTAAGAAAGCTCCAATCACAGTCTTCTATAAGAGATCTCAGCCTCTCTAAGTCCCCCCGCCCGAAATTTCGCCTAATCTGTCTCGATACAGGAGGTGGAGTGTAGTGTGTGTACCCAAATTCCAGAATAAGGTGATCACTGACACCAAGTCCAGGCAAGTACTCCAAGTGGGCAACCATATCTTCCTCATTGCTGAGAATAAGATCAAGAGTGCTAGGTGGGGTGCCAGGGCGGTGTCTAGTTGGGCTGCTGACATGCTGAAATATGTACAGGTCACGAATAAGGTCAAGAAAGTCGTGGAAAATATGCGAGGGAGCAGCACAGGAAAGTGAGGTTGACCAGTCAATCTGCAGTAGGTTGAAATCCCCAGTTATGAGCAAGTGCGAGGGATTTGAATTCACCACTGAGTGGAGAAGACTGTTCTTTCCCATCATGGACTGTTTCTCATTCGAAGAAGGGCTTCTGTAAATGCATCCCATAGTGAGCTTATCACTGCCCCTCATCCTCAGCTGGATCCATAGGTATTCCAAATTTTCAGGGCCGGGAAATCTTACTTCAGAGGCATGAAGCGAGTCATTTACCTGAACACAAACACCACACAATCCTGAGGGGCCCAACCGGGGCAATGTTGGGTCAAAGTTGGCAATGAGTGTGTAGCCTGGTATGTACAGCAATGCTGGTGAGATGGGTTGGATCTGTGCTTTTGGTATAATCTCTGTCAAAAGGATGAGGTCAGGCTCTTTTCCGGCAATATGCATGCTCAGGAAGTCCCTCTTATTTACAAACTGGTCTGTATTCGTGTAAAGGATCTTCAATTTCTATCCCTCCCTAATCTTCCAAAGGCGTCATTCGGTGTGACCTGGTCCTCTGCTTGTACTTGGCCTGTTATTCTGGGTGTGTGGGTTTCCACCATCTCTATTCTGAATATTAGTGATTGGTCCAGATTGTGTAGTTGGGGCTCCATCTTCTGCAGCTGCTGGAATGGAAGGTTGAGTTGGGTTAGCTACAGCTGCTGCAGATGTGGTACCCTGGGCCCTGATCGGCAACTAAGATTCTTAGCTAAGACTGTCTTAGCTAAGACAGAGCATGCGCAGTACGTCTCACGCCACCCAGCTAGCCACCTAGCGGTAAGACTGGCTTTAGCTCGCACATGACGTCACGAAAGTATGACGTCAGCACTAAGACTGTCTTACTTGTCAGCTAAGACAGAAAATAGTGACTGCGCGCAGACTAAAATATCGGCATATCTGGCGCACATGGGATGATTAGAGCAAGTTGCGTTTTGCGGTGCGGCAATCTGTTGCGAGTGGTTCTCAGTCGTGGATAACGATGTATGTACCTTTTACTCACCGTCTAAAGGTAGAAGAACGTGCAAACACTACAAGGGTGTGCCAACTGCCCTCTAGTGCTAAGAATATGAACCAACAAATCGACTTGCCTGCCACCTGGTGCTAAGACTGGTGTTACACCGATGACGTCACTGTTCATGACGTCGATTATGACGCCGCCTAAGCCTAAGAATATTCTTAGATGCCGATCAGGGCCCTGGGGTCCCTGGGTAGTGCTTGTGTCACTGTCTTTAGCAGTAGTAGATGATGAAGGTGGGTTATGATCAACTACTTGCTTAGGTTTGTGACCTCCCTTTTTTACTATTCTTCCCCTGGAGATAACTAGGTCCATTTCCCCAGATTCATGGTGTCTCTTCAGCTCTTCTTGCAGAAGACGGTTTTCCTGCCTCTCTTTCCATGTTAGGTCTGGGCTAATGTAGATGTTATTCCATTTCCTGGAGCCTTTGAGTTGGGGGGCTAACTGCAGCAGGTCATGTTTTCTCCTTTCGTTGTCCAAGGTAACTATAAGGAGTCTCTGTCATCCTTCCTCTGCCTTTCCTGCATGGAAAGACACTTGGAGGTTCAAGCGGAATTCATCCATCACCAAGCTGACAAACAGGGCGGAGTCAGCACAGTTGCTTCTGAACTAAAGATATATATATATATATGCATACATATATATATATATATATATATATATATATATATATATATATATATATATATATATATATATATATATATATATATATATATATATATATATATATATATATATATATATATATGTATATTTATATATACATATATATACATATATATCTATACATTTACATATATTTCACACCCAAAATAAACACAGGCATCATACACTTATAATAAAACATATATTAACATGCATGCAGTTTTAAAAATGTCCAGGGATGGGCAATGACAAGTCAAAGCATTCCACCCACGCCCACAGAGGCATGCACAGACATATGGACATACAGTGGCATACAATGACGTGCAGCCCACGTGAGACTCGCGCACAAGGTGAGCAAGCGGGTGAAGTTGAGACGTCAGCGCAACATTGCAATGGTACGACAGTCAGCAGCTGTATAATGTTGCAGCAAGATGGTATAAGGTATAGGTACATTGAAGTGTTGTCCTGTATTGAGTGCAGGTTTATAGTGTCATATTAATAAAGAAGCAGTGATATGGTTATAAAAACATGCTTCAAGAATTCTCCAGGAATTGGAGTGGGCAGACAAACCTTTAAATCTTCCACAACGTCCAAAAGTTTTTCAAACCTTTTTATACATGGAGATCCCTCCTCCTCTCCTTCCCTTCTACCAAGGCAAATGGAGTAAAAGTAAAGTACCTAATAGAGTGCCGTTCCCTAGAGTAATAGAGTAGAATAGAGTAATCAAGTGCACTTCATCGCCCTTCTACCTCACACACACGCGCACACACCCCAACAACACAACACGTATGTTGATGTGTGTTTATCAAAGCAATAGAGGAGACAAGATAGAGACAACGGAGACAACAAGAGCTGTGTTGTTCTGCCGGCAGAACGCATACTAGTATGCTACACGCATGCGCAGTATGGTATCATGACCAGAAGATTCCGTACTGCGCAAGCGTGTGGCCTACTAGTATGTCTTCTGCACGGCAGCATAACACGGCCAGTGTCAGATTTTGAGGTTTTGTTGTCTTTCTTGACTGGCTTGGCGGCGGCTCCTCCTCACTCTCGTTGCATTCTGTCTTCTCATTTCTCAATCTGATCGTGCGTGCTGGCTACCGTGGAGAGTGGTCTATTCATGGATCAAACGTCGTATGTGATCCATGGTCTATTTTCGTTGGTTTCTGCTGCGAATGTGTGGATGTGAGTATGCTTTTGGTTAGTGTACATAAGTTTATTTGCTGGACAGACAGCGTTTGGCGCATAGCCTATTTGAACCGATTTTGATGATCTCTGAATAAAAATGCTTGATTACGTAGGTACTTCTTTTGGAAAGGTATCATATATTTCTTCCTTTCCAAAAGCTAGAGGCCAATCATCATCAAAGCACGCTCTGAAAATCACAAAGCTAATTTTCTAGGGCCCTAGAACCCTACAGTATACTATAGGGTTCAAGAATAATGATTGAGTACTAGAGTATACTCTAGTACTCAAGCATTGTTCTTGAATTCCAAATTTCCATATTTTACTGTTTACATGTATATTGTCTATTGCTATGTATCATCTTCTTTGACATTTCAAGGGAGTAAACCAGTTAAGCTAAACGCCAAGCCATGTGTCAGTCATCTGCCTCCTGTGCTCTGTCTGTGGCTTGCTTGTCTGTTGTCTGGAAATTGTCCTCCACAGTTTTTCTTTTTTCTTCTTTTCTAGAATCCTATCATGTATTTCTTTTCTCTCATGTTTGTATTTCTGTGTTCCAGTCTTTCGTAATCCGTCTAAGCATCAAACATGTTTTAAAGTGGCTCTTAGTGACATTCACCTCATTTTTCTTTCAATCCTGTCATTTGCTTCCTTCTGACAGGGCTTATGTATGTGATGTTAAATGTGTTGAGGCTGTAGGTTTTAAAAGGAGTGTCTCACTTTATAATAATCTTGAACTGAGATAGCAGCCTTGGCACCCAAAGCTCTCTGTATAAAATCTCTGCAAGCTTTAAATTTCAAATTACTTCCTTACTTGAACCATAAAAGAATACCTTTCCATCTGGCAGTGCATGCCACTTGATAAATGTTAACAAATGGCATAGCCATGCAACCTTACATGCCGCAAGCTGTAAGATTTATGGTTACATGTGATGCTTGGGTCAACCTAGCATAGTAAGACAATAGGTGATATCTTTCTTTTGAGTGATTGGAGGCAGACAAAAATGTGATTTCCTGATTTATTATGCTTATTTTTTCCATTGATTTTTGTTTTAGAATTCAACACATTTGAAGTTGTCTATTCCCTTTTATAAATGTATTTGTGTGTTGCAGCGTCAGCTTTGAAGAAGTATGGTTTAGTTGTATGTATTATTTTAAGTTCATCTCAAGCTTAACCACCAATGCAAACTGCTGTGGCAACAAATGTGGCAAGTGCTCAGACATTTACAGATTACTCCCCATCTTGCCCATATCTTTCAACACATTACAGATACGATGCAAAATTATTCTATAAATTATCATTTCTATAGATTTAGGCTCTGTGCCATTTCATCCACTACATGATCAGATCTGACTGTTATTTTTATGCTGTAATACATTTTTAAGTTAACAGTCAAAGTCCTGAAATTTGATTAGAAAGTTATGAAATGTTGCAGAAATCATTATAAAGGAGTAGTAGAAAGGAATTTATGTCTGCAATGTATCTGTAATTTATGTCATAGCTTTTGTCTTAAATCTATGTACACCATCCAACTTGGATCCCTAGAATTTGAAGTCATTCATTCACTTTTATTAAAAAAATACACAAGAAGCACACACAAGAGGCATATGTAGGTCAGTCAGCAGGGTCAGCCGGGAAGGCTCAATGGGGAAAAGAAATTAAAGTCTCATCCAGTGGCTTAATTGGTCTAGTTTAATTGCGGCAAGGAACGCCCCCGACAGCAGCACGAAAAAGGAAGGTGGGGCCTGAACACCGGCTGGGGTAAGACCTTCGAGCGCAGCGGAGGCCACACCGACGAGGAAAAAACGCACAGTGGCCATTAGTCGATGGGGAGTATTCACAAGTTCTACGGCCGCTCAATCGGTGTCAATTGTTCATGGTTGCGCTCACAGAGAGATAATAAGTATACATTTGTATCCTTGATCTTATTTCTCATCTTTAAATGCAGCTTATTTTTGTCACTTATATCACATAAGCTTAGAGATATTCTGTCCAAATAAACAGGGACAGATTTTAAGACAGGCCTAGGAAACGCCCTCCAAAAATGGAAAAAACATGTAGCAGCACTTCCATGGTGAGATGTTATGGTATTGCTGTATTATCTAGGGATCTAAAGGGTGAAAAATAATAACTACTGTAAAAACTGGTCAATAATGATAATTTATTCTTTATTTATTCAGAATATTGATTTATTCATGAATAGTGATTAATTTAATTGTTATTAATTTGATAATGATTTAATTTAATAGTGATTTATTCATGAATAATGATGTATGCCCATATAGCTGACACTATTGTCGTAAAATATTTATGGTGCAGGATTTGGTGCACTGCTCTTTTTAAAACTCACCAACAGAAAACTGACTGTTTGAATTTGTAGAATAGATTAATAATTGAGGTTTACTTAATGCATAGCAATTCAAAACAATGTTAACACTGCCTAATTACCTATTTTAGCATTGTTTCAGCTGTAACCCACGTAACCATCACATTTTCGTATGCAATACCCCCACTGGCCAGTGGCGAATCCATGGGAAAGGTATTTGCCCCCCCATCCCGCCTTCAAACGGAAAAGCTTGTGGCAAAATTATGTTTTCGTCTCAGGGCAAACTATGTTTTTACCCTCCCCCCTCAAAGCTGTCGAGCTCCTTTTTTTAGTTTATAAGCAATGTTTTGGTGCCTCAACTCTCAAATTCAAACAGAACCAGTCAACTTAGGTTTTAAGATTGTCAGCCAACGCAGTGTGGGTTGGCTGACTCCCCTGTCCCAGATTACGGACGCCTTTGAAGACATGTCATGCAGAAGTTGAGTCTTTCACGGGATCGTGTATGTCTAACGTCGTTTTGCTCTGTTTCAGGCCAGGAAAACCGAGAAGTTATCTGCTCTGTGACAATTAATCCAGTGCGAGAGTATTTGTTTCAAAACAAGTGATTTCTAGTATGTTAGATTAACGAGTTTCCTCGTTGAAAATGCAATATATTGTGCTGGCGCTTTGGGTAGTGTTTTTGTTTAATGTGTAGGACCAAACAAGCCCAGAAGCCTTCAAGCAGGTATCATTTCATGCCTAAAAAACTAACTGTTACGCGCTGAGCGTAGTGATCGGGGAAGACATGAGTGAGGAAGATGGCGAACAAACGACAATACAGTCCATAGAGTGGTGTACGAACTTGCAGTGTCTGATCGAGATATCGGCGCAGCACCTTGAGGGTCTGAGGACTCAGTGTCTGACCAGCGCCGTTCTGACGCAACAGGAGATCAGACGGATCGAGGTCAGTGCTGCATCCGGATATCACTGCATTTCTCGCTTTGGTTGGGTGTAGAAGTGGTATTGCGTGACTGCATGTATATTGTATGTATCTTTAGTTTCCAATGTCTATTACTCAGTTTTCTGTCGCTTACTCAATTCCGCCAATTTTTTAATCGCAGCTCCTGACTATCAATATCAAACTCTAGTGGAAGAGTTTGTACAATGTTATGAGTCATTCACAACATTCCTAGCACTAGTGGGGAGAATTGATGCTTGCATAGGCGGGTCCACGATTTCCGAGGGAATAGGGGCACGTGGTCGGGGGAGGCATCCAGTCCAGGGGCGCCACTTTTAGGGGCAAAACCTATCAGGTGTTCGTCAAATCATATCGCAGAAACGCCGTTACTCTCAGCCAGGGAAGCAAGATTTCAAGGGGGCGTCATCGAGCTTTCAGCGGGCTCCGTGGGTCAGTCGGTGGGAGGGGGAAGTACCCTGTTTGCCTCCCTTTCTGGATCCGCCTGTGGGTGCCTTTTCTATGGATTTGCTGCCCTTGAAAATTTTGCACGGTGCGAGTTGATGTCTAGATGGCAATTCTTCTCTCCAATTACAACGGCACTGCTAATTTTTATGGTAGCCTTTACTCTCAATATGCAGTAATTCAGCTATTTTGCTCCAAAGCAAACGGACGACCTTTTTATATGTCTTGAGTGTTTGACATTGTGCAGTAACATTTTTTTCATGCAGCAACTGTACAGTATCTATCACCTTTTTTAGGTATAGGCTGTTAGGCCGAAGAGATAGGTATAGGCCGAAGAGAGGCGCGAAGCTGGCGATGTTTGCTGGACTGCATTATCAAAACCTATTCGTAGAAATGACTGATTCCAAGACCACTCTTGCTGCCAAACACTGTCGCGTGTTTCTTTATCATGCTTTCACACCTATATATAAACGGGGTTCCATTGTGTTCCTTCTCTTTTCACCGGATCCCTTAAGTGCCTGCCATTTGCCGACCGTGCGTCACATTCGTTGACGAGCCCCTGGCGGCTGGCAGGGGAAGCTGGTGAAGCTCTTCAGCAGCCAGCTGCTGGCGCGCGCCCGCATCCCCGCCCAGGAGGTGGAGTCGGCGGGATGTGACAAGTACCCGTCGCTGCGGCTCTGGCTGAAGGTGGTCGGCCTCAGCCCAGCCGCCGTGCAGGTAACGCCGCCTGTCGCCTCTGCCGCGCTCGCAGGGCAGGACACCTCCACTGTATATCTCGCCGCAGTGCTGAAACTGCCCAGCAGAGGGCTGAAGACGCTGGATAGTTGAGGCCGCCTGGTGGTATAAAAAGTCGTCTGTGCGACTTATTAATGCTTTGTTAACGTTACTTTCTGCTTAGCTGTCCTCATGATCCTTTGTACGATTGCTTTTATAGCTGTTGACGTGTTTTCGGCATCACGTTTAATTGCACTGGTCTCCAGTACTCGTTTTGATACACGCATTCATCGCAGCCGGGCTGTAAGGGCGTGTGGCTGTTCGAGTTCGGTCCCTGGCTGATGGCGTGTGTGAAGCACGACTGTCGGGAACGGTACCCGGTCACGGGGTGTGTGGTGGCCGGCAGTACGAGTGTCGGTAACGGTACCCGATCACGGGGTGTGTGGTGGCCGGTAGTACGAGTGTCGGGAACGGTACCCGGTCACGGGGATTGTGGGGGCCAGCATTACGAGTGTCGGTAACGGTACCCGATCACGGGGAGTGTGGTGGCCGGCAGTACGAGTGTCGGGAACGGTACCCGATCACGGGGAGTGGTGGCCGGCAGATGGTGTGTCTGAAGTACGGCTCGCTGGAGGCGCTGGTGGGCGGCAGTGAGGCGGACTGGCAGGCGCTTCTGGCGGCGTCCGGCTCCAGTGCCGACGACGACGCCCGCCGGCTCTGTCGCGCTATGCACAACCTCAAACAGTACACCGGTCAGTATCAGGCTTTCTCTCCCCTATGTGTCTCCCTCTTGCGTTTGGTCGCGCCCCTGGGCCATTCTCTTTAGCCTTCTGATGTGTCACTCATGAGAGGATCGTGCTCGAAGATTCCTGTTGGCCGTCTGGGTAGAGGACCGTGGGCGAGGGGTTTCTAGGAAACCGTGTGAATCCTGGTACCTCTCTACTCTGGTGCGTAATGTGTTCCCCCGGGGCTCCAGCCGCTGCAGCTGGTCCTCTACTGGGATACTCCCAACACCTGTGTGCAGTGAGTACTGTCACTTCTATTCACTGGGGTGTAATGTATACTCCTGGAGTCCCATCTGGTGCTGTACTGGGACTCTAGCAATACCATCTTAGCGGGAAGGCCTCTCTTTCTCTCTCTCTCTCTCTCTCTCTCTCTCTCTCTCTCTCTCTCTCTCTCTCTCTCTCTCTCTCTCTCTCTCTCGCGCCCTCGCCCTCGCCCTCGCCCTCGCCCTCGCCCTCGCCCTCGCCCTCGCCCTCGCCCTCGCCCTCGCCCTCGCCCTCGCCCTCGCCCTCGCCCTCGCCCTCGCCCTCGCCCTCGCCCTCGCCCTCGCCCTCGCCCTCGCCCTCGCCCTCTCTCTCTCTCTCTCTCTCTCTCTCTCTCTCTCTCTCTCTCTCTCTCTCTCTCTCTCTCTCTCTCTCTCTCTCTCTCTCTCTCTTCAGTAGTGTGATACTGTGATACGTGTGCCCGCAGAGTTCCAGCTGACCGGTGACCGGTGCAGCAGCCCAGACCTGGCGCTCTACTGGGACTCCTGGGACGCCTCGTCACCCAGCCTGCGGCGAAGGCCTAGGTAAAAAGCAGCTGTATAGCTTTGGTTGGGTAGAGTGCCCTTTCATTTTCGTGGTATTAGTAACCTTGGTCTATGTTCTTACCACTTCCGACTCCATACTTTTTCTATTTATCATGGCTGTAATCAGTAATACAAGTTAGCTAATACCCACTAGTTTCTCCGAAAAGATGGCAAATTGGTATCGGAATAGCTACGAGGATCAATGTTCTTTTTGGGGGTATTATTTCTCATTACTGTCTGTAAGAAAGGCAGTGATGTACAATAGGGGTGAGGTGATGTTAACTGTCTCATAATGTGATACGGTCGTCACTTGTTGCGTTTTTTTTACTATGCAAAATAAGCAGTGTTTTTTCACCTGACCCTTTAGGACTATTTTGAGGCAGTAAAGATAACAATTATATACCAAAGTATGCATAATCATAAATGTCCCAAAAATATGATTCATACCAGAGAAAACTTTTTTGGGACCTCGTTACGATCAATTAAAAATATAGAGGTTTTTTTAACACCCTAAGAAACACGCTTCGTGCATCCAGTCCGCCAGCGAGCAGTCCACACCTTTTCAAAAACATCGGCCACTCCTGTTGGACTGGTGATGGTGCCGGTAGTTTCCGGCAACACAGGCAGTGACAATGCAGACCTGCGGCCCGGTAGACGATGTATTCGCCGCCGGATCGTTGTCAGAGATTTAACACGCGCCCCGCTGGGGTCCCTGGCATGACGCGCCCCGCTGGGGAGGGGGCGAATTTCGGCCCCCCTCCGTATCTCATTTCCCAGGAAAGCTAGATAAAAATTACGGACGGCGTTAGAAAGCTCTTGACGAGACGAAGAGAAATTGTAAGTAGTATTTTTAGTTCAGGGCAATATTGAGGTCAGCATAGGTCAAATAAGGTCCCATAGGCTTACAACAGGGCAGTGTACGTTTCCCCTCTAGATTTCTACTCAGTGGAGCTAGAGAAAATATTTATGCATCATTGGATTCCTCTCATTGTGGCGAATCGAATGATGTATAATATGACCTTGCTAGGTCAAATAGTGAAAATGACCTGATATCGAGCTAGGTCAAGGTCACAGGGTGACTTGGTATGGCCATGTTGCATATCAATCGACTCCCCGATGACAATAAAAACACAATGCAAGCAAAATGGGAGCTTTATCTCGATTCAGTGAAATGTTATTGGCGAAACAATCTGTATGCTCCTGTGACCTGACATGACCTTTGAGAGGTCAGATGGTCAAAAACTCAACTTTGTGGTCAAGATCGTGGAAATAATACACTTTTGAAAAGCATATTCAGTTTTTTCATCCCGTATTTACCGAAAACGAGCCCTTTCTATTTTTATCCATAGACTTATAATAGGGTGACCAAAAAATTGACCCCACCTTAGGTCCACAATATCAAAATTCCGAGATGGCAGATTTGTAGACCCTAATGACCTCATCATATTGTGAAGGTTTCAAACTGATCGGTTGGCTGATGCTCCTGAGGCGCTTTTTAAACCCGTAATTTTAGGCTTTGAGGTCGGGTCGCTTGACCTGACATGACCTGACCTAAAAATTTTGGTGAGATGCGTAAAATTGATCAGGGATAAGGTACTGTGAGTTTCGTTGTTCTGCGTGTCTTCGTGTTTGCCTTATCTGGGGAAAACCAGAAGAGGGGGCGAATTTCGCCCCCAGGGGGCGCGTGTTAAGCCAATTTACTGTGCAGATGGATGTGGTCCCAGATTTGTACTTAGCGGCTCTAACCGTGCATCTCGCCAATGCACGTCGGAACCGTATCAGGTTATCCGTGGTTGACTGCCTTTTAAAATCTTTAAGCTGTGCCTTCGTTCCTCGATGGAGTCTTGGTATTCCTCCGTCCACCAGGGCACGGGGATGCAGTGATCCAAAGCCCATGGTGCTGGGTGGAGAGGGACACATAAGCAAGCTGAATTTTCCACTCACTTCTGGGTTGTTTTTACGCAATTTTCCACTTGCGTCTCAGGTAGGGTATATCATAATTCAATTATCGTGGTGTGTAGGAGCTCATTAAAAGTGTGATAGTACTTAAGGGAATTTGGATGGAAAAGTCCTTCCTAAACTTTGGGTGGGACTGGAATGAGGGTTTTGATACAGTTTCAAAGTATTGTAACTTTTGCATTTTCTTCTCCCAGACTATATTTTTCGACGTGAATTTTATGCTCAGCACCCTAGATCAAAATAAGTTTTGGTGCACTGCGGGGATGCAACGTGGGAGCGGGATGGTCTTAAAAAATAGATAAATAAATAAATGAATAAATAAATAAATAAATATATATATATATATATATATATATATATATATGTGTGTGTGTGTGTATATATATATATATAATATATATTGCGGAGCTAATAATCGGAGCCTTCCTCGGCTTTGTCCTCCTCTGGTGCAAAATCGAGGATACAGTTAGAGGCCAAACCTTTTCTGTCGGCCTGACGCGGTTCCATTGGACATTCTCCTGCTTGGATGTGAGGTTTCTAACCAAAGCTTGATCGGCTATAAGGTGTGCTCCACTTTATTGAAGTTCCAAAGAAATCGTGTTTTTGGTTAGCATACATCTAAAAGTCAGGAAACCGCAATTTTAGGAGTGGCTTTAGGCGTTGAAAACAAAATATTGCCTTATTCTTACAATTTCTGATGTCATAAAAATCGTTTTCCTAGTTTGTAAAATGCAAACCTACCTTGATATGGACAAAAACACAGACTGACCCGTGGACCACCCGAATTGAACGTATCATTGACATTTTAGCGGCGATGATTTTATTGCCGGTGTTTTACATTTTTAGTCGATACTTACGTGTATAAACCACAGTTTTCCAAAACTTTAAACTGTGAAACCTGGAAAGATTATTTGGAATATATTACTCACAATTAACGAATTTGGTGGAAACTTACGAATCTCGAAGCACGAAATGGTGGATCGCTCGTTAGCATAACATTTTTCATGAGTGGGAGGGGCTTAGGATTTAAACCAATCAAATTGCTGCAACCACTTCAACCAGATGGAAAAGATTCCTTAAGGATTTTAAAAGAAATTGAGCAAGTGTCTTTATTTTGAACTTCACATTACGCCGGAACTTAAATCCAGGGGCTTTGAGTGAATATTGAATAGGACTGGGAGGCCAGGGGTCTGGTAGTGCGTTCGCCCTGGTGTCTTTGTGGCTGTACTTCGGTGTCTCTGAAGCCCTGCCCGCTGTCTTTGTGACCATGCCCGCTGTCTCTGTGGCCGTGCCCCGTGTCTGTAACCATGCCTGGTGTCTGTGACTGTACCTCAGTATCTCGGCGACCGTGCCGTGGCGTCTCCGTGATCGTGTCCCGGCGCCGCAGGTCCTCTGTCTCGTCCTCTGACGAGACGCAGCAGTCGGAGTCGTCGGCGCCCACGCCGTCCGAGTCCTCCTGCCACTCGCAGACGCAGGCCACCTTAGCTGCTGAGCTCAGCCGGAGCTTGCCGGCAGCGGGCCCCAGCCCGCCGCGCACCCCGCCCCCGGGCCGACCCCGAGGTAAGCCCCGCCCCCGGGCCGACCCCGAGGTAAGCCCCAGCCCGCCGCGCACCCCGCCCCCGGGTCGACCCCGAGGTAAGCCCCCGCCCCCGGGCCGACCCCGAGGTAGCTCCCCGGGCCGACCCCGAGGTAAGCCCCGCCCCGGCCCGACCCCGAGGTAAGCCCCAGTCCGCGGGCCGACCCCGAGGTAAGGCCCCGCCCCGGGCCGACCCCGAGGTAAGGCTCCCTGGGCCGACCCCGAGGTAAGCCCCGCCCCCGGCCCGACCCCGAGGTAAGCCCCAGCCCGCGGGCCGACCCCGAGGTAAGCCCCCGCCCCCGGGCCGACCCCGAAGTAAGGCCCCACCCCCCCGGGTCGACCCCGAGGTAAGCCCCAGCCCGCCGTGCACTCTGCCCCCGGGCCGACCCCGAGGTACGTCTCATCCCTTTTCTGAGCCAACCCAAAGTAAACTGACTGTCCGTCTGCTGTTCGGACCTCACATCTGTGCAAATATATGTGTCAGAACACCCACGTGCCTGACTGCAGATTTTGACTTCTGGTGCGCATTCAGGTATTCTGGTCGTACCCTGTGTTAAAATGGTTTGCCCAACCTTAGTTACCTCTTCCACTACTCCTCCATCTCACCCACCGGGATATCAATAATAGGTTTGCTGTAAGTACTAAATTGGAAATATCTTTGAAAATATCGGAAATTAGAGTTTTCTGTGCTTTGTTGCCTGAGTTGTTGGATTGTCAGCCGCCTTTTCTGGGGTTTGATCTTTTGAATTATTCGTTTTTAATGACTTGAATTGGGAGACTGTTATGACACTGTGTGCCTTAGGTGTGCGGCAGTGGTGGAGCACTGACGGATGTGTTGGGCACTGACTGCCGTGGTGAACCACCGACTGCCACGGTGAACCACCGACTGCCACGGTGAACCACTGACGGCCGCGGTGGACCACTGACTGCCGCGGTGAACCACTGCCTGCCACGGTGAACCACTGACTGCCGTGGTGAACCACTGACGGCCGCGGTGGACGACTGACTGCCGCGGTGGAGCACTGACGGCCGCGGTGAACCACTGATTGCCGTGGTGAACCACTGACGGCCGCTATGGGGCACTGACTGCCGTGGTGAACCACTGATGGCCGCGGAGAACCACTGACGGCCGCGGTGGAGCACTGACGGGTGTGCGTGTCGGCAGACGGCCCTACCCCGTCGGCTGGGCGGCGGCACTACACGGGACTGCGTGAGGTGGCCACCGACCCGGCCTCCCTCACCAAGTCACGCTCCCACGAGAGCCAGCTGACCGGCCACGGACCCTCCGACGCCAGCGCCCACTCCCGGTACGCCAGAGCACGGCTGCCCCCTGGAATCGGGCACAGCAGACCAGACCACATTCCTCTGCCACTGTTTATTGCGTGAGAGATGAGCCTCATCTAAAGTGACTGCGACTGTGTGTGGCCTTACATGGCCCGGGCCGATAGTGCTACAGAGGTAAGGACCAGGAGAAAGGTAGGCTGTGGTGTCAGCTGTTCAAACTTGCACAGGACGTGAGCCAGCGGACGCACATTGGATAATTCAAACAGGGATGCACTATAAAGCTATGTCCTGGCGGTTATCAGTGAACACTGAATTACACTGTAGGCTCTTTTTAAAACTCTTGCACTCTTCTTGCTTACTGTGTTATAAGCTATTTCCTTTCTCCAGGAAGCCTTCGCATGATTGTGTTTCAGCGTTAATAGTGGGTTTGCCTCTCAGTACTGACGATAGGTCTGTGTTGCAGCGTTGGTGGTGGGTCTGTTTTTCAGTGTTGACGATTGATCTCTGTTTCAGCGTTGACGGCGGGTCCGGGGAGATCGCTGAAATGGCTCCGGCTCTGCGAGTGCTTCAGCCAGCCCCGCGCCCACCGCCCTCACGCAAACGCCCACCAAATGTAAGGCCTACAGTGTTTTAAATGGCGGAAAAATATTTTTACGGAAGTAGCTGTGTGTGTATAGGTATGTCCTGGTTAAGCATGGAAACCTGTCCAAAGTGCCAGTAAAGTAAGTGATTCAGTATGTTTTCGTCACCCCCTTCCCCACCCCTGTTTCGCTGTGTCCTCTTTGGTGTTCTCATGGTGTATTCACTTATTTTCCAAAGCACCAGGACCTGTTTTCATTGGATTGTCGTTTAACACGCGCATTGACGGGGTCTGAGCCACCTTCGCTTTGACGAGGAGGTGCGAGTACCCGCCCCCTAAGATCTCGAAAACCACGGTAGGTAGCGAAACAACGGTAAACGGTGTTGGGTTGCCCATCCACTTCTCCATCGAAAATATTTGAACCATTTTTTGTCAGATCACATTTAAGGTCACCAGAGGTCAAAACATGCAGTAATAGGGATATCATGTAAATTAAGTTTTTCGGCCATTACATCTGAACAAATAAAGATAGAGCAAAATGACTTAAACTATATGAATCCTCGCAGCAAGCCGAATCGAATGATATATAATTTGACCTTGCTAGGTCAAATCAAGGATTTGACCTGACCTGAGGTCAGGTCAGGGTCAAATTATATAAAATGCATATCATTAGAACCGCAAAGCCAAGGTGAGTCTAATAAAGCTAAAATAAAAGCTCTATCACTATCCGTTACTGAGTTATACAGCAAAAACCATTTTCCCTTGTATTTCCAATGGAGAGGTCATGCCTCGTACCTGACCTTAGGTCACCGCTATCAAAAATACTGGAACAAATTTTAGAGAACTCGGTGGGCCCATTATGTGATATGAATTTCAATCGGATAAGTTCACCCTTCTCCGACTTATGTTATCTTAAACTTTTTTTGAGGTCAGGTCACTTGACCTGTACTGGTGACCTGACCTGAGATGACCTAACCTTAAAATTTTCACAGAAGTTGTAGAAATGATGAGGGAAAAGGTATGCCAAGTACGGCGGCGCTACGCCCCGCCGTTTTTCTGGTGTCTCCGAAAAACCCGAGGGGGGGCCGGTACCCGCCCCCGTCAATGCGCGTGTTAAGAGCGCCTACCTGGCTTTGATATTGCTACCATCATACGAAAACTATGGTAGAAAGACAGCCATAGAACATCGTCAACGTTCGCCCCAGCTTTACGCAGGGTGTATTCACTGTTAATTAATAACAGTGCCACCTGGTTCGTCCTTGCGCCTGCGTATTCTTCCTTTTGGTACGTGTTTAACCATCTGTGGTGCGTGCGAGCCCTCGGCTCACGGTCGGGGCGTGGTAGAGAGGCTCTGAAGATGTCGGTAGGTGGCCACCAAAGGCTGCCACCCGGATTTTTCAGCGTGTGCTCTGACGTGTGTTAGACAGCGTGTGTGACCCGTCCTGTTACGTGTGAGCAGCAGCGTGTGTGACAATTCTGGCTAAGTATTTTTGACAGTGTGTGTGACCGTTCCTTTATATTGTTCGGCAGTGGGTGTAATTTTCCCGTTAAGTGTTTCCATAGCGTTTGTAAGCGTCCCGTAAGTATGTTCGGCAGCGTGTGTGACCCTCCCGTTGCGTGTGTTCGGCAGCGTGTGTGACCGTCCCGTCGCGTGTGCTTGGCAGTGTGTGTGACCCTCCCGTTGCGTGTGTCCGGCAGCGTGTGTGACCGTCCCGTTGCGTGTGTCCGGCAGCCGGCAGCACGCTGCAGGTTCCACGCTCGCCGCACGCCAACCCTGCCCGGCAGCATGAGCCACGTGATCGCTCACAAATTCGCCAAAACCTTCAAGGTCTCTACATGCGACCTATGCAAAAAGCAGATGATCTACGGTAAGTCAGTCTGGATTTGATTTCATATGTATCTCGCGATTTTGTTTTATGATTTTTCAGTTTTACGAATGCTGAGTATTATCTTTATTTGTCTGTTTTCGTCGGAATAATTGTGCGGTCAAACAATGCATATTCCCTGTAATAATTTTGTGGTCAATCACGGATTAGGTGGTGACTGCGCAGAATTTTGATACTATTAATCGTAGTCGTAGTCTTTGATGCAAATTCTCTGAACCTACCGTTACTTTAGTGCTGAATTAATGATGGTGTTTGAGATCCAGCCGAGCAAAGCGGTAAATAGATAGAGTTTCAGCTCCGGGATGCTCATTCCTTATGTTTAGGCTGCCGTCCTGGTTTTTTAGTGGTATGTTTTTATTGTTTCTCGGAATGCAGTGGAATGTGGCTCTCACACTCTGCTTTCCACTGGCTCCGCCCGTCCCGGGGTGGGTAGCTGCTGGGGCCCGGTGACCCTGGTAGGAGCCGTCCCAGGGTGGGTAGCTGCTGGGGGCCCGGTGACCCTGGTAGGGGTCGTCCCGGGGTGGGTAGCTGCTGGGGCCCGGTGATCCTGGTAGGGGCCGTCCCGGGGTGGACAGCTGCTTGGGGCCCAGTGACCCTGGTAGGGGCCGTCCCGGGGTGGACAGCTGCTGGGGGCCCGGCGACCCTGGTAGGGGCCATCCCGGGATGGGTAGCTGCTGGGGGCCTGGTGACCCTGGTAGGGGCCGTCCTGGGGGTGGGTAGCTGCTGGGGGCCCGCTGACCCTGGCAGCGGCCGTCCCAGGGTGGGTAGCTGCTGGGGCCCGGTGACCCTGGTAGGGGTCGTCCCGGGGTGGGTAGCTGCTGGGGGCCCGGTGACCCTGGTAGGGGTCGTCCCGGGGTGGGTAGCTGCTGGGGGCCCGGTGACCCTGGTAGGGGTCGTCCCGGGGTGGGTAGCTGCTGGGGGCCCGGTGACCCTGGTAGGGGGTCGTCCCGGGGTGGGTAGCTGCTGGGGGCCCGGTGACCCTGGTAGGGGTCGTCCCGGGGTGGGTAGCTGCTGGGGGCCCGGTGACCCTGGTAGGGGTCGTCCTGGGGTGGGTAGCTGCTGGGGGCCCGGTGACCCTGGTAGGGGGTCGTCCCGGGGTGGATAGCTGCTGGGGGCCCGGTGACCCTGGTAGGGGCCGTCCCGGGTGGGTAGCTGCTGGGGCCCGGTGACCCTGGCAGGGGCCGTCCCGGGGTGGGTAGCTGCTGGGGGCCCGCTGACTGATCGGTGACTCCGGCAGGACTGCGGTGTCGCGAGTGCAAGTACAAGTGTCACCGGCACTGCGAAGAGCAGGTGCCGCCCTCCTGTGGGCTGCCGCGCAAGTTTGTCGACTTCTTCATCGACCAAGTCAATAACCAGGTATGGCCTGTCGGCACTGTGAAGGGTGGTATTACTCGGAGCGCTTTAAGGAGCGCAGGTTTTATAATGGATGAAGCAACATGGTAGTACCAAATAACGTGTGTTTTGCATTGCTTTTAGACTGTCCGTGTCGAAATCGTCTTCCTTTTGTCATAAATGTCTTATGATTGTTGTGGTTGCCTGTGAAACGAGAGCCTGGTCCTTATCAAATGTATCAGCCTGTACGCTGGAGCTTACACGGGTTTGTGTTCGTCCAACCGTGCACTATGGGTGTTACGGGGCGCTTTGAGCATTATATGGAGTTGTGTAGCTCACAGGGCGTTATGGGCATTACATGGAGTTGTGCAGCTCACAGGGCGCTATGGGCGTTATACGGAGTTATACGTGTCACAGGGCGCTCAACATATCGACCTTTTATAGTGCTGTATGCGTCTGACGGTCGGGGCTGTCGGCCCCGTATAGTGTTCTATGCGTCTGCTGGTCGGGGCTGCGGACGTTTGTGTGTGACGGGGCTGCGCGCGGCAGGGTAACGCCTCACCACTGTTGTCGGCTAAGAGCCAGAGCTCTGGCTACCTGCAGTACAAGCCGCACCACCGCTACACCAACTCCAGCATCAGCATTCCCGCATTCCAGGTAGGCGGCTGCCGTGCCGACTTAACCAACTGCACACTTAGCCCCTAAAACGGCTGTGCAGAGCTCACATCCATCTGGACGCAAATTAGTCTTACTTCTCATATAGCTCTTGCCTTGTTCTTCTTCGAACACTCGTTTGCTGATTATTATTAATCGTTTTGCACTATTCTCCGTAACCTGTATGCCATTGTTCCTTTGCAGTAAGATATCTCGCTCTGCCACCAGGATATGCCATGAACATCAGCTGCATTCCGACGCTGGAGCGGCTCTGTCGGGTGGCCACTCTCTGCGCCGCGCTCCTCCCTGGTGACCTGACTGACCGGTGGGTATCGGCAGGGCCAGGACTCGAGCAGCAACACCTCCAGCTGCAACAGCTCGGCGCCCTCCAGCCCCGCCTTCCCCATGACCACGCCGCCCGTGTCGGCCTCGCGGCTGCAGCAGTTCCACTTCCCGGAGGTACCGCGCCCGGCCGACGGTCGCGCGCTGCAGCCCGGCGCGGAGCCTGCTGCTGCTCCGGCGCTGGCGCCGCCCCCGCCGCCGCCACCGCCACCTCCGCCCCCGCCCACGCCGGCGTCGGCCCGGCCGGCGGTGGCCTCGCAGGACTCGGACAAGACGGTCAGTCAGACGTCGGCCAGCACGTCGACGGACTCGGAGCGGACGGTGGCCAGTCGGCTGGACTCTCAGGACTCCACCGTCTCTGACACCGATGGCGGGATGCCGCGCCAGAACAGCGTGAGTGGGCCGCAGCTCAGTCCCAGGTCACTCACTGCCACGGGGCTGATCGACCAGGCTGCTGGCAACGCCTCCAAACCGCACGCACAATAATGTATTTCTACTCCGAACTGTGTAGACAGGGGAGTCTGTGTTCCTTTTATAAATCACAGTGCAGATGGTTGAAATTCTGCGAGATAACATTAACCATGGTACGAAAGACTTAAGAGGGAGTCTGAAGCTATAGGAACCCACCCCCATCTCCTCAGCAAAATAATGGGGAGATGGTCAAGTATTTAATAAGGGAGCAAAATTGATTTAGATGCCCATATTCTAAAAGTATGTTTGGTCTTAAATACGTGGTGGGTATGAATTTGAAATAGCAAAAAATATGGGATTTTCTTTTATATCTGCCTGTTTCGTGGGAAATCGTGGCTGAATATCTGCATGGCAGGATATCAGCTTCCAAAAACCCCCGACTCATGGCACATTCTATCTCCTGGGTACTTACCTTATGCTGGTGATTGCTAGACCACGCAATATTATAATGTTTCCTCTATTTTTCAAACAATTGCGAACAGCCACTCACTCTGTCCTCCATTTCTCAACATGTTCACTTTTCTTAGGGTGATATGCCAACTGCTCCGTCCACTGCTTTTTGTTCCATATAAGCTCTTCGTACATTGTTTGGGGTGGTAGATTTGGGCTCTGTGGGCTGCTTTTACAAGTGTGACACATTGCCGTCTGTGGATGGGGTGTTTTGTGGCGGTGGCGGCCGATTGTATCGATGGTTCGCTCCGCTGCCGCCAGCTGTCGCTGCGGGAGTGGGACATCCCGTTCGAAGAGGTTCGGCTTGGCGAGGTGATCGGCCGCGGCCGCTTCGGTGAGGTAAAGAAAGGTCACTGGCACGGCGAGGTGGCCGTCAAGCTGCTCAACATGGACGACGACCAGGCGCTGGAACAGTTCAAGCGGGACGTGAGTGCCGAAGAGGCGGGTGCAGGGGCCGGCTCGGTGCCTGTGGCCTCGTGCTGGTCTCATGGGCGGGTGGTGTGGTGTGATAGTTGTGCGGCCAATGTCCCGAATCTGGTCTTGCGTTAGGCTGCTGGGTGTAAAGTTCAAACGGAAAATATAGTCAGCTGGCGGAAAATTCAAAAGCTACCATTTTTTTTCTCAAAATCTACTATGGCTAAAACTTTTGCTTCAGTCATAATTGAAAGTTTAGAAAGAAGCTTTTCATAAAATTGATTTGCTGTCATAGATGAGTTTGTATACACCAGGATTATTGAGTGGCATAAATACTACAGAAAAGAGTGGATCATTTTGATCGCGTAGGTGTTAGTCTCCACCCAGCACCCTGGTATTTGGAAAACTGCATGCGGCAGGCACAAGTAGCCCTGTGTAGCTTGGAAATATATCCAGTGGTGGTCCCAGGGGGCCAATGGGGCCACTCCCTCAAATCATTCGATGTTCTTCCAATTTTCTCAGGTGCACAGTATTTCGCCATTTTAGTCCTCCACCCCCCCCCCTCTGAGGCCAAAATGTCTATGTCTTGGACCCATGATTGACTGCTGATGTCCTTCAAAACTGGCCAGTGTCTGTCATGCGCTGTTCGTCAGAACTGACCAGTGTCAGGCGCCCTCCATCAGAACTGACTGCTGTCGGACGGACCTGACGTGTCGCGAGCTCTCAGGACTGACCATGACGTCCGTCAGAACTGACTGCTGCTGTCAGACGCAGCTGACAGGTGTGTCGCGAGCTCTCAGGACTGACCATGACGTCCGTCAGAACTGACTGCTGCTGTCGGACGCAGCTGACAGGTGTGTCGCGAGCTCTCAGGACTGACCGGTGACGTCCGTCAGGTGGCGACGTTCCGGAAGACTCGTCACGAGAACCTGGTGCTGTTCATGGGCGCCTGCATGTGTCCGCCCCAGCTGGCCATCATCACCAGCTTCTGCAAGGGCAAGCCGCTCTACGTGCTGCTGCACCAGTACAAGGAGAAGTTCAACCTCACCAAAATCAGCAACATCGCCAAACACATATCACTGGTGGGTGTGGTGCTGTCCCGGGGTGGAATCGGTCGGATTTTCAATGGGTTTATCTGCGAAAGCTGTGATTTTCAGTAGAGGTGGGAGTTTGGGGCAATTTTGCAGGCCCGGGCCCGGGCCCGGCCTGCTGCTGAATTTAGAAGCCCGTCACAAGCCCGGTTTGTGGAAGAAATGGATTATCAAGCCCGGGAAGGCCCGGTATCATGGAAAACCATTAACGACTATATACAACATTTATTTACTTTAAAACTGTTTCAAATATATGTTTTAAGCCAATTTATCCTGTAAAAAGTTTTGGTTTCACCCAAAACCATATTAAAAAAGGTGCGTGTAGCATCAGTAGCTTCAGCTATCTTAATAATTCAGCAGAAAATGATACTGAAAAACACAGTATGAAACATGGCTTGCTTATGATGTAAGCTTACTTCAGGTAATGACCAGCATCACCTTATAAAAACAAAGGGCATTCTAGATAGAGGTATGCACATGGCAGCTATAAGAATCGGGATGAAATAAGTCCACTCATGTCAGACATTTCCTCCATCTTTGCACTTTTATAAATCATTATATGCTGGCACGAGCCTCACAATTGAGTTCCAATAATGTTTATGAATAGAGGAGAGAGCAGTGACAAGTTTTCAGCTAAAACTTTTCAGAATATCATGGCGGAATGGCTGTGAATGAGCCAAAAATCCTTCACATTGTCCCTCAAATAAAACATGTGAACATTTTCTTTTAGTTTAGTCACTAAACAGCTTGGAAGATAGTTAAAAGATTGTTCTGCTTGGGTCAGCCCGGTCTGCAAAGTAGGTAAGCCAACAGGCCAACATGAACAAGGCCCATCAGCTATATACAATTATCAAACCACCAGCCATAAAGAAGTATCTTGATAAGGAACCACTAGTTTTCCACAGGTTCGCACCAAACATTGAATACAAATATTGCACCAATCTCCACCAAAAAGTAAATCTGACACAAAAAAAACAACTCAATCCCATCCACATCACCATTTGGGCTTGAACACTATTTCTGTTTGTTTTGTTGTATTTTACGGGCTTGCGCTTAGTAGGTATCTGAAGCGCCGTGCTTGTCTACATTAGAGCAATCATTTATGAAAACATTTTTCACCAAAATTTACCAGAATAGTAAGTTTATTTCAGCGAAAATATTTCAAAAATTTTGAAAATATATTTTAAAATTTCACATATTAAAAAAATAAGCACAAAGTGTGTTGTGCATTTCTTTTGCTCCTGAGAATAGGCCACTTTTTGTGCACTTATTTCATATATGACGTTTTCTGGCTCTGCAAGGCTTTACAAGCTGCTCAAGGTCGCGGAATTTGCCATAATTTGGATATTCTGTTTTTTGTGTTCTGTATTCCTACGTTTCTGTTCATTTTTAGTGTGGTGGGAGGGAAGTGTAAAGTAAAGGTATCTTGGGAGGGAAGTGCTTTTATGTTCAAAGCTTATAATAGAAGTTGTATTTCCTAGAGGCCAGGGAAGTATCTCCACAAGGAAAATGTAACACATAATGTCAAGTATATTCATGTTTTGGTATAATTTCAAAGGTTCCTTCTAAGGCTGACTGCTCTCCCCAGTATCTCCCCACAACTGACTAATTTATGTTTTGAAGTACTTCGATCAAAAACATGTTTTCTTTGTGCCTATTTCCTTGCTTATACTAGCCCTTTCTGAATGGATTTTGCATCTTTTGGGCAATGAAAGAGCAAGATGAAGCTGTGGAAGGGTCAAACTTATCAACATTTGTTCTTGCAGCTAGAGTTACCAGGCCAATTTGACAGTTATGGGCTCCCACTAGATAGTTTGTACCTGACATATTTACTTCACCATTTTTTGTAGAGGACATGGGAATGGCTCCATAGATAACATTTTCTTTTTACCTGGAGCAGAAAGCTTCTGGAAAGAATTTTCTAGCTAGAGCTAGGTGTTAATATCAATATGTTAGCAGCAAATTGGTTAAATGACTTCCTTTGAAATGGTATACTGACAATATGGAAGTAACAAATATGCTATCACAATTTATATTTTGTTCACCCATATATGACTTGAAGATTTTGAAGTAATCCCGATATTCATAAGATGACAGTTTGGCATGGATGTGTGCAACTGTAGGCATTATTCAACATTTGATTTTAAATATTGATTCAGGTTTAAGTAACTTGCTTTTGACCCTGGCATGAGTAACAGATAGAAAGCTAGAGCTTCATGCTTTTACATTCCTGATGTATGTCTAAAAGTCTCAAAATTAATTGTAAATGCATTTTCAAAAGCTGCTGGTGCATGAATAAGATTATGTTTCAGTGGAAAAAACTAGGTCTGTACTGAAAAAGGCTTTTAACTTACAGAAAATTGACTTTGAAGTCCCAGTTCAGTTGAAGCCCGGAATGAGCCTGGGTGAAGCCCGTTATCAGCCCGGCATTGGCTTAAATCAAGCCTTCAGGCCCGGTCAAAGCCCGCGGGCCTGGGCCGGGCTTTTGCCCCGGGCCCCGGGCCTAGAAAGTCCCACCTCTAATTTTCAGACACTGACTATTTACACCGTCAGAGCCTGAGTGGTCTCTCAGACGCTGGTGGAACGCCAGCTGGCATTCTTCTTTATGACGAACTGTAACACCGAGCTACCCGCAGGGCATGGGCTACCTCCACGCTCGCGGCATCGTACATAAAGACCTCAAGTCGAAGAACATTTTCGTCGACAGTGCTGGCACCGTGGTTATCACGGACTTCGGGCTCTTCTCACTAACCAAGCTTTGTCCCAACTCAGGGTGAGTCCTGACGCTCCAAACTGCGCTCTATTAAGGTAATTTTTTATGTCAGTTTCTCACCCAGCTTTTCCTGGCTGAAACTAAAATATGACGTAACTAACTGCGCCCTAATTCAGTACCGCCTCTGGTGCTGAGACGGTGTGGGGTCTGAAACCCGGTCTGTACCACGTCTGTTGCTGGGACGGTGTGGGGTCTGAGGCCCGGTCTGTACCGCCTCTGGTGCTGGGACGGTGTGGGTCTGAGGCCCGGTCTGTACCACGTCTGTTGCTGGGACGGTGTGGGGTCTGAGGCCCGGTCTGTACTACGTCTGTTGCTGGGACGGTGTGGGGTCTGAGGCCCGGTCTGTACCGCCTCTGGTGCTGGGACGGTGTGGGGTCTGAGGCCCGGTCTGTACTACGTCTGTTGCTGGGACGGTGTGGGGTCTGAGGCCCGGTCTGTACCGCCTCTGGTGCTGGGACGGTGTGGGTCTGAGGTCCGGTCTGTACCCGTCTGGTGCCGGGACGGTGTGGGTCTGTACCTGTCTGGTGCCGGGACGGTGTGGGTCTGAGGCCCGGTCTGTACCGCCTCTGGTGCCGGGACCGTGTGAGCTCTGAGGCCCGGTCTGTACCCGTCTGGTGCCTGGACGGTGTGGAGTCTGAGGCCCGGTCTGTACTCGTCTGGTGCCTGGACGGTGTGGGGTCTGAGGCCCGGTCTGTACCCGTCTGGTGCCGGGACGGTGTGGGTCTGTACCTGTCTGGTGCCGGGACGGTGTGGGTCTGAGGCCCGGTCTGTACCACGTCTGGTGCCGGGACGGTGTGGGTCTGAGGCCTGGTCTGTACCCGTCTGGTGCCGGGACGGTGTGGGTCTGTACCTGTCTGGTGCCGGGACGGTGTGGGTCTGAGGCCCGGTCTGTACCACGTCTGGTGCCGGGACGGTGTGGGTCTGAGGCCCGGTCTGTACCACGTCTGGTGCCGGGACGGTGTGGGTCTGAGGCCCGGTCTGTACCACGTCTGGTGCCGGGACGGTGTTGGGTCTGAGGCCCGGTCTGTACCCGTCTGGTGCCGGGACCGTGTGAGGTCTAAGGCCCGGTCTGTACCCGTCTGGGCCGTGTTGCAGATATCGGGACCGACTGCATATCCCCAAAGGCTGGCTCTGCTACCTCAGTCCAGAGATCGTGCGGGGCCTCCGACCCGGCGACAACCGCGACCTGCCCTTCACCATGAGCTCGGACGTCTTTGCCTTCGGGTCAGTTCCGCTCAGAGGCGCGCTGTCGGAGCCGTTGGCTTCCAGCCGAGAGAATAGACCGTCAGGGCACCCCAGCTGTGTTTTGTGTTGTTGATGAGTCTCTATTATTAATTGCACTATTTTCGAATAAGGTTATTGATGGTTCTGTAATGCGGTAAAGATTGCTCAATGGTTCCCAGGCAAATGGTCAGAAACTTCTCTCTAGATATATGGTAGAATAGATATAGAGTAGAGTAGATATATGGTAGAGTAGATATATGGTGTGAATTGCTCTCTCACAATGAGTTTTACGGCGAAGTTCACGTTTACGAGTTGACTCGGAGTTGATGTATTTGGCAGGAAGGCAGTTTTTCAGGATTGGTTTGGCGCCGGCATCCAGTGTTTCGTTTATGTTTGTTCGACATGCCACTCAGAGAACCACGCACAAGAGGCCTCTTCCCTCCGAGCAAGTGTCCGCCGATGGTGAATTTTCATGTAGCACTTGGCACTGTGCGTGGTCTGCCGGCAGCACGGTGTGGTACGAGCTGCTGTCTGGGGAGTGGCCGTGGAAGGAGCAGCCGGCGGAGGCCACCATTTGGCTGGTGGGCCGCGGCATGAAACAGTCGCTAGCCAACATCCAGGCGTCGCGAGACGTCAAGGTGAGGCACCGTGTGGGGACGCCGCTCGACGTCAGGATGAGGCACCGTGTGGGGACGCCGCTTGACGTCGGGTGAGGACCGTGTAGGGACCCCGATGGACGTCAGGGTAAGGGTTTGGGACCCCGTCCGACGTCAGGGTGAGGGACGGTCAACTTCAGAGTGAGGGGTCGTATTGGAACCCCGGCTGACGCCAGGATGGCCGTGCGGGGACCTCGGCCGCCCCTCGGATCTTAATTTGTCGGTTCATCCGACAAGTCAAGTTTGGAGCAACGGGGAGTGGTGTCACCGGGGCCCCAGTCAAACTTGAGGGGTTACAGATGCCGCTCGCTGCGGTGGCGCCACCTCTGGCTCTCCGGGATCCCGCTGCCTCTTCCAACCATGGTTGGTCAGAGCCGGTGTGCCTCTGGTTTGCCAACGTGTTGGTGAGGACTGGCGGCTGCTGGCTGCTGCCCCACTGGCCCCCTGTTACCAAGCAGATAACCGTATCAACACTTCCTTGCTCCTCCTAGTATGTAGCTCTTGTTTGCTGTTCTCTGTTGTAGATTATTTCTAGTTCATGTCCTCTTTTTGTACCTTGGTTGTTGTTACCAGTTATATGCCTTCTTCGGCATTTATATGGGTGTAAATCGCTCACTCGGTGCCTATCTCGAGCCCCGGCGACGAGATTTACGGGATCCTGGTGAATTGAGGTTGCCCTCGGGCGGGTTAGTCCCGAGGTTGCCCTCGGGCGGGTTAGTCCCGAGGGTTCTAATACAACCCCTTTAGCCCAGATACCTCGATCTAACCGGGGGTAAGCCGCCTGTTGACTGCCTCGGGCAGCCTAGCAATGCGGCAATGTTTACGGGCACTGCCGCTGGGTCCAGCTGGGCTTAGGGATCATGTTTCGAGATTGTGATGCGGCGCGCTTCACCGTAGGGGCTGTGGGCTTCTTTGGCTGCGTGGTGGGCTAGACGAATTCAGTGTGGGCTACACGGAATCCATGTATGCTATCCTGACTCGTATTCACTTTTCACCCAGATTTCGCTATAGGCTATTCAATACTATTGCAACATCTTTATAACTTTGCTTTTCGATTATAACGATTCACACTAGTCTGTAGCGACAGGCGATCGGTGTGTGATTGGGATGCGTGCTTACGCAGGACCTGCTGATGAAGTGCTGGAACTACCGGGTTTCGGACCGGCCCGATTTCACAGCGCTGCTCACCATCCTGGAGCGGCTGCCCAAGAAGCGGCTGGCGCGCAGCCCCTCCCAGCCGATCCAGCTGTCGCGCTCTGTCGAGTCGGTGTTCTGAGCCGGCTCCGATCTCCCGCCGCCGCCGCAGCTGTACGTCTTGTGATATTTATCGGTGTTAGCCGCGTCTTAGTGAGCAGCAGCCCCTAGTTAGAGCCGTTCCTCCCTGCCGCTTGGCTGTGCCCCCAGGGAGCGTGCGCTGTTGGCGGGATAGTGAGAGCGGCCCTGCACCCCCACTCCCCCAAATCCAGTCTAGTCGCGGCGGGCCCCGCGCGCGGGTTGACAGTACAACGACGCGGAGGGCGGAGCCGCGCCGCCGGCCGGTGCCGGCCCCGGTTCCGGAGTCGGCAGTCGCAGGGCTATTACGGACGGCTGGTCGGCGCCTGCGCGGCCCTCAGCTCTACTTCTCAGCGAATACCAGCCCGGTACTTTGGAGCTCGTGTAGGCCCCTGACGTGCGGCACGCTCGGGTCCTGCGCGGTTACCGCCAATTACAGCGTTATTGTGCGTGCATGCGTGCGTGTGTGTTGTGAGTACTTCCGTGTAATCGCGCTCGCGTGCGCCCAGTCAATGTGAGGAATGACCGACGGTGTAATGAGCGAACTGGGCGGACGTAATCGAAGTATTATCGCACTCAATACACCACGTAAAGACCGTCGCGCTTATATAGGTGAAGGCTGGCCGTGTGGCGGGAGCGTCACGAGGCTGGTGAGAGAGAAGGGCTATGACCGTCCTGTGGCTGGTAGTAAGCCGCTCTCGGTATGTTCCCGCGTTTGCTACCGCTAAACATAACACCTCCCTCATCTACAAGGGGAGACAGGCTCTCCTGTGGGGCACCCCTTTTGGTAGTAACATTTGAAAACAAAGGTGGAGGTTTCCAGCCCAATTAAATTTTTGGGTATTCGATTCTGTTCATTGCTGTCAATATCTTCGCTTCAAATTTACCTTGAGCTACGAAACAACTACGTGTTAGGCCCACACAAATAGAAATAACAACGTTTAAAAAATGAACATGTATTAATCGGACTGATGTTTCCATGGTCACGACTAAAGTCTTTGCACAGCCATAAGCTCGAAATCAAATTAGAAGTCCAGCTGCGGAGAGCCTCTTCGCATCTCCAGAAAGTATAACAACACCGTGTATTCATACACTACCTAAAAATGTAAAAGTTCCTTTTTCGATAACCATGAAGCCTGCAGACAACAGTTTATTCCATAGAATCGGCCGGTGGCGCCTGCTCTGTGGGCTTTGCTGCCAAGTCCACGGACCCTGGCGGCTCCCCAGTCCCTGAGGCCGTCGCATCCCCCGCCGCCGGCGATCTGCCTATAGTCGGATCCAGTGAGATCTTGCTACGCATCCTTTCTCGAACGTGACTCAGCACTCGGCCCATGCCCCGCACCAGGTTGGGGTTGGGGTTGCCGCTGCCCAGTGCCGGGTCAGGTGGCGCGCTGGCGGCAGCTGCTGGCGCACCCAGCGGCCGGCCACCAGACCGCCAGCTGCTCTGCTGCACCCGGCCCTCAATCTGGTTCCTCAGGTTCAGGAGCACGCCGTTCAGTCCCTCCAAGCCCAACTCTCCGGCCAACAACGACAGCTGCAGCAATATATCCCTGCCCTTCCTCTGTACAAACAGCGTGAACACCAGCGCCGGCCGCCGCTTGGCAGTGTCATCTCCGGCGGAACTCTGTCCGCTCCCCTGCAGAGACACAGCGTCCAGTCGGGCCTCCAGACACGCTCGCTTCGCGGCCGGGTCCGTATCCCCGGCCTCAGCGTCACAGCGGGCTCGCTTGGCTGCCGGATCAGCTTCCGCCGCCTCCCCAGCGTCACAGCGGGCTCTCTTCGGTGCCGGTTCATCGACGGGGCTCAGCGCCTCCGCCGGAGCGGCCGCCGCGTCCGACGTGGCTGAAGAGTCGACCGACGTGTCGGGGGATCCCAGCTCGGCCGACGCCGGCGACGGCTCCAGGTCGGAGGTGATCTCAGCCGACGCGGGCGCCGTCCGCGCCTGAGCACGCCGCCGCCGCCGCGAGTGAGTCCACGTGTCCTCCATGGCCAGGATTTTGTAGGAGGCGAAGAACTTGTTGCAGTTGCCCGGCTCGACTTTCATCTGTAAAACAGCATGGCGTGCGATTATGAAATATTCGTAACAAAAATAATAGAAAATAATGACCTGGTGTTGAGAGAACTTGTGAACTAAAATTAATCCTCATTTCGCTGAAAAAAATTGGCGCTGGGCAGACTGGGCACGCGCCTGACAAGTTCAAGGAAAGAAAATGAAGCTGGACTTCAATTCCGCTTTGTTTTTCCTAAGTCACGAGTGCAATTTATGATGATTGAATCTGGCTTTAATGGTTCCCACTGGTAGCAGCAAACACCATACCTGAAGGTCCTCCAGCCAAGAGACCACGTGCTGCTTCACGTCTGGCACGTTGTACTCGATGCCTTCCATCTCTCGCGGCACCACGAACTTCAGTGGGGCGCGCTTCTTCACCTGACCACAAGAGAGGGACGTGTCATCTAACAAAGTCGCGTACAGGCAACATTGCAAAGGCCGTCACCTCAATCAATTTCGCAACTTGCTTAAAGGGAGATACGCGAAAAAATGTTATTGTGGTTTCTTGCTATTTCAAAAATCTTGATTACGGCTTTGTCAATTACTTTTGTATCTTCGGCAAATTTTTTGGAAGCCACTCACCTTTTATTGAAACATGTTAACGATACCGGTAAAAGGCTGGAACCTGCTCTTCATCTCTTCATTTTCAAAAGCTATTTTAAGTTTTAAAGCAATTGTTTTGTAATAAAAATGTCTGTTCTCGTCTATTTGTATTTGAATTAATTTTATATAGCCTTTAAAAACTACAAAATGAATCAGTTTGCCCTAAAAATGAACACAGTACCAAAATAGGTTTTGCGCTAGGGTGTCGAGTGGAAAATTCAGCTCGGAATGTATGGCGAGTGGTGGAAAATTCCCCTCAAAATGTATGGCGGAGTAAAAATTTCCAATTTTGGTACTCAGGTGGTAAACTCTCAGAGCCCTTGTTGAACTGAGGGATGGATATTTCCTTTAATTTTCTCAAAGTAAATATTTTTAAATCGTCCCCAAGCAGCATTGTTTGACCATTACCATGTGAAAAATTTGGGTTAAGCAGGTAAATCTTTACCAACTGAAGCCCCTGATGCAGTCTCCAATTTTCTTTAAGGAATTGGTGAATTTCCACAAATAAAAACTTTTGGGGGCCTCTGAGACCAACCTTTGGGAAAGAACTCTGGGAGCCAAGAACTAAAATTTGTGGGATGAAGATCAACTCTTGGGGGCTTCCCTAGACCAACTCTTGTGCCCCTCCTCTCCTCTCCCACGACCAGCTCTAAAGGGCCCCTGAGACAAATTATCAGGGCCCCCTAGACCAACTCTGCAGGGGGCCTCCGAGACCGGCAGGTGGTGAAAAATGAAAAGGGATATTTTCATGCAATACCTAGTACCAAAATTAATTATCTAACCATACACTGTATAGTTTTTCTGTCCGGGACAACGCCCCTCCTACACCTATACCTATAGTTATCGGAATTTTGGAGGCCACTCCTGACCTCAACCACTCACCTCGCATATACCTATGCTAGGGCCCAGTAAAACCTTGGTTTACACTAACTAACCCAGACGAAACTACAAACTTTCTATCATGGCAGTGAACTCTTCCAGACTCTGCTAAAAGTTTCTTTTCTTTACCTGTCAATCCCCCTGCTCCTCTTCACATATCTACTCACCTTCATATGAATATTCTGCTTTCTATCAATCTAATCGAAGCTACAGCCTTCTTTCTGTTGTTTATTCCTTTCGTCTACAATCAGCCAGGTGCGGCGGGTTGCGACAGCGTCAGAGCGACTACTACTTAAATTTCTGATCGCTTGCCGCTTGCCGGTCGCATGAGCTACATAATTTGCATTTCAAAAATTGCTGTAAATTAATTTTCTAAATGCTTATAGACTAGAAAATTATACAACTAAAAAGCACAACAAGAGGAAGACTAGCAATGTTTTGTCAAAACGAATAAGAAACCGGCCTTTCAAAAGCCTAAAGATGCCGCTTTTATTTACTAGATGTAAAGACGGCGATTTGGTAAGTCCACGCCGTAGACCAGCCATACAAAAAGCGCCGATGTTTGAAGGGTAACTGGATGCATTCTTGCTGCCCAAAAAATCATTTAATGAAAATGTAGACTTTCAATGTATTCAAGTACCGGGCACTTTCAGTTCAACTTAAATATCAGCGTATTTATGCCTAGGGTGTCGTAGGGTGTCGTGAGTGGATTTGGGTGTCACAGGGCGTGGACGCAGCAATGAAGGGCTGATATGGATAAAAATTATTTTCTTCGCAATAAATGGTCAATTTTCTACGATACAATGTAAAAAAATGCTGCATAGCATACAAATTTCAAGATAATTACTTTTAACAACAAAATGACCAAAAATGGTTTTTCACTATTCTCGGTACCAGAAATACAAAAACAACTTTTCAAGGACGTAAGCCTAGAAATCATGTGCACAGATAAACTGTTTTCCAGAAATGTATCTTTCAAAGCTGTCAGCTCATTTTTTGGCAACACAAGGCTAGGGTGTCTAATTTTCCACTCACCAATTTTGTGAGTGGTGGAATTAGTGGTGGTGTTCACCCATTGGAACTTTCTCCGGTGGGGCAGAGGGCACTGAGCGTCTTGCCCGCGCCAGAATTTCGATTCAGTTGTTCCACTGAAATCGGTGGAGATAAGGATGCCAGGTAGAATTGGCCAGAAAAATAGAAATCGCCAGATTTTCTTTCAGAAAAGCGAAAGAAGCCCATAAGAGCCGAGTTAATTTGGCGATCTTCTAGTCGATTCTGCTGCTCTTTTCCAGTGGACGCTGGTAGTGGAGGCAATGGAACTGGCCTTTGTAGTAAGTATTGTTGAGTAAAATTCAATAGTAGTAAGTATTGTTGGAAAGGAGTGGAAAATTCAGCAAAAAAACATAAAAGTGACTGGAAAATTCTGCTTGACTGGGTGTCGTTCTGCACCCAGCACCCCAGGTTTTGGGACACTGATGAAGCATAAAACAATTACTCGACTTTTCAGTCATTTCGTACCTCGGGTCTTCAGTCGTTTTCTACAAAATTCCCAGGATGACGAAACTTTTGCGTCAGATAGGTCACGTGACCCTGGTATGAGAATTTCTGGGCTTCTGATTGGTCGGTTGTGATTTCTTTAAAGTCCTACATTTATGTTACAATTGGAATATTGTTTTTATGGTATTTTTTTCTGTGATAGCTCGAGGCTTTACACCAGTGTTTTGGACAGATATGACCTAGTTCTTAGAGAAATTGATTGTCATAGCCGTGGATGCGTCATTTGATCGATAGTGAGAATTATCGATAAGTCGTCTAGAAATGTTGACTTCTAAGAGCGATTTTAATTCATTTGGAGGCTGAATTCGCAAAAATGAGGATAGGACTTCTGAAACAACTTTTTGAGACTTTTTGATCTAGCCAATAATTTTTTCTCGCGTATCTCCCTTTACATAAGGCGAGGTCAGAATAACAGGTTTGTGAAAGATGCATAACCAATGCCGAGGCAGAACACCTGGACTTTCCTGAAAAAGGGCTCTCTGAGGCCACGGCAGGTCCCAGTGAGGGGCAGTGGTGTCTGATGGGTATAATTTCCTACCTCCTTCATGGCCGTCACTTCCTTGAGTTTGAGGTCGGTACAGAAGGTCCACGCGATGGCCCAGCGTTTGGTGTAGCCTTGGCACAGTTCTGTGCTGATGACGGCAGTCGCGCCCGCCTCGTACATGGCCTTCTTCAGCGGACGCACGCTCGACTTGTGGCCCAGCATCGTGCTGAACACCCTGCGAACGGAGGAGGGTGTCTCATCTTTGTGGCGCACTTAGAGCGGCGGCGAGCACGTGCATTTCGGATATCTCTATCGTTGGGTGCCCATTCGCGCCTAGCAGATAATGCGCAAAACTCAGCAAATCCGCCGCACTACGGCACCAAAGCGCGTGTAAAGATTGTCTGCCGACAATAATATTTTCCGATTCGGACGCGTATTTTACTAGATGTGAATGGGCCTTGAGGCTAACCTTGCCCAAATGTATCAAACACGAGCTGTAAACTGCTGGGAATAATGATTAAAGGGGAGGAAATATCTGCTTGAGAGCTTTCAGGGATATGTGAGTAAATACCGGCAAGGGGCTGACACATGAGACAATACAGCTACCTCTTAGAATTGAGGACAAACGCGGGTAAAGCCCGATAATGCGAGAAAAAATCCCATGAACATTGACGACGGCCCACTCAGCATACCCCGACCCAGTCCGGAGCTGACACCCCAAGTCCGGTCCGTACCGACAGCGGTCGCGAAGTGTGACGCTCTCGGCGATCATGCGGCCGACGAATGCACGCTCGCCACCGGGGCAGGAGACCTCCTCGCGCAGGCCAGAGGGCGCGCCGGGCGGTGGCGGCCGGCGCGCGCGGGCCTGCTCGCCCTCGGTCGGGTCCTCCGAGTCGAAGAAGGGCGGGTTGCAGAGTGTGAAGTGGACATCTCCGGCCGTCTCCAGCGGCCCCGTCAGCAGGGTGTCGTCCGCCGGCAGCACTGCCACGGCGGAGAGCTTCACAATAACGCACTGGTGCAACCACTGTCATCACAAATACACATATTGTGGGAATAAAATAAAATATATCTTGGAACAGCAGGAAAAGCACACCATGGCTAAAGAATTCGAGGGATCATCCGTTAGATAGATACGTTGAAGTCAGTGAAGGATAGACGGACGGCCTGGGCCACCATCACAATTTGGCGCAGACTGACCTTGCACTTGCTGCTGCAGCTGGTTAGCCTCTACGTTGGCGCGGGCCGCCACCAGCGACTCTGGATCCTGCTCCGTGCCAACCATGTTCCAGCCACGCCGGGCCCCCCAGCAGTGCGTACACCGCGCAGGCACCCGTGCCTGTCAGAGGTGCTGGTCAGTACACGCCCTCTGTCTACACACAGTTCTCACTTTCTAACCCCCTTCCCACCGCACCGGGCAGGACACAAGCTTACACCTGTGGCGCGCTGAACAACCACTGCGACACTATGGAACGAGCTACCTCCAATGCGACTTCCCTAGCCCGAACATGATCACACAATCACCATCGGCGGAGCGTCCCTGCGTCTCCGCGCAGCCCCGCACTGACCGACGTCGAGGCCGCGCGGCGTCTCGTGCTGGGGCAGCTGTATGGCCTGCTGCAGGATGTCCTCCAGCCACAGCAGGTAGTTGAGCCGGTTGGGCAGGGTGGGCACCAGCCGGTCCGGAGGGATCTCCACCTCCAGCTGGAAGTCACGCTGAAGCAGCGTCTTGGTCAGCGTCCGCAGCGCCGCCGGGTCGGAGAAGTTGAACCGCGTCTTCCCCACAAGGTTCTGTCCACAGAAGGCCGCGAGCATTTGGACTGTTAGTGATGGCCACATGGACTGACTAGGTACGTACACAAATACCAAATGGAGTGTAAGCTGACTCACACCAACACAGTTCTGACATTTTTATGCATCGACTAACAACATTTTCCCACAAAACGCAAGTGTTATACCGACCACTTTGTGTATCATGAGAATCGTCTTACGGTGATCTAGCCCTGTCCAATTACTGACGACTGGCGACACTGAGACAGGGAACTGCACACATTGCCTTAGCAGCTGACGTGCCCTAAAACTCCGAGCAAGGAAACTGTAGCCACCGTCATACATGGCCGCCACAGTCTCATTGACGGCCACACCTGGCGATGGCCGCGCGCTCAGTCGCTTCACTATCCGCCACAGAATGGCACCGTGACCGCCACATTGGCTCGGACAGGTGCAGCGGACGTGGCCGAACACTCAACACACCGGCTCACCGCTACCGAGACTGACCGTCGTCATGTGCTGCCTGATCTCCGGGTAGTCTTCCACCAGCGCTTTGAAATCTGGCGGGGTCTTGTAGATGTTGCGCGGGTGCATAAATGAATTCAGACTCATATTTGCTGGATTGAAAAGCAACAGTTTTCACAATTTCGTCCAGTGCTCTCGGGTATCTTATACAAATATTTCACGAACTTCCGAGAGAATCACCGAGAATAATCTGGAATAAGACATAACAAAATCATATTAGCTGAGGGACTACTGCTGCAGAATCTATATTCATTGAAATACAGACTTGATTATTCCAAATTGACCCTACCACACGCAGGGAAGGGGTCCTAGTGCTCCCTCCACCTAATTTTCCGAGGTGGCCGGAGAACCATTCACAGCCGGAAAATGGTATTTGGCCCTTTTGAGAAAGTTTATGAGCGTGTCGATCGGTGAAATAATTTGAAAAATCGATCAATAATTTATTTGCTTATAGGCTTTCAAAATCAGACCAATATTTTGAGACCGTCGCAAGCCCGCGGTCGCGCCAGTTCACCTGCATTGTAGACTGAGTGGTAACATAATGATGTCATCTAATCGGGTAATATGTCAAGGTCACTGACCCCAGCATTCCGGTTAGATGACATTATTTAGTATGACATATGTTATGGTTTGACTTCATAGCTAAGGTCACTCGATGTAACAGTCACAGATCAAGGTCAGAGGTCTTTTTCAAAGTAAAACCCTCATTTTCTGCCCAAAAAGCTGCTCTAGTGCCAGTTATATTGTACATTGTTGGGAATGTGTTATATTCTTACAAAGTTTCCAATAAAATTTTGTGGTACCCTCCCTCTAAGACCTAATTCTGCTTTGAAACCACAGTACCACAGGTTCCAATCCAGAAGCTCTCAACCCACCTTGTGCCAGCAGTCAAGATACAAGTGCCTGGCAGATCCTGAGGCACCACTGCCAATCTTAAGTCCTGGGCCCCAGAAACAAGGGGAGATTCTTCACTGATTTGTACCTGAGAACCTTACCATCGTACCAAATTCAGTATTCATTCACAACGATTCTGGCAGTGTTCAATCATTTTCATCAGCTGGCTACAATATACCAATCAGCTGGCTAATTCAGAGCTAGAAGGCACTGATCAGTTATTTATGGCACCCAAAGGCACAGAGCAAAGATGTTCAGTAAATATAAGTGTTAAAAATGAGGGTTTGAGTGGGAGTTATTCGACATGACCATGCTGAATAGAAAGAGGGCATCTTGCTGATTCTGACCATGAATCATTTCTATAGAAAATCTCTAGGGGAAAGTGGACATCTTAATGAAGGTTAGCCCAATCCAAAGTGCACAATTCAACCGGCAGCAATGGCCAGATCACCAATAATTGTTCTGCCTCCACTCACAGCAACCAGCGTGCACTCACTGCTGGCCTCCACCAGCCACAGTGCACCAACCAGAACCTCAGCATTCCGTCTCAGTGACTGAGAAAGACCAAATAAGGACTCCTGTTAATTTTAGCTCATCATAGAATGGCGTCAGCAGGCCACTCACTCTGGCGTCCAAAATTTCCAACAACCGTAGGTAAGGTAGGTAGGCACTTATTAGGTAAAGTTGATTTTGACCTGAGATTTAGGCCTCACACTCCATTTTGAACGAACAAATTTCAGGACTATGCTTTCTGGCACATTATTCTACAAACACACTGAAACATCCCATACTACCATCCATCCACCTCCCTTCCCTCCCTCCCAAATTACAATAAGAAAATGCCATTTATCACCCTGAGGAATTCTCTCCTCCATTACCACCCACGGTTAGTAGAGACACTTTACCACCCTGCTGTGAGGAATATCGCCAATACGTTTTACAAATCAAAATGTGGAGCCAATTTTTTTGTGGTTTCGACGACTCGCCATGCACTGTTTCATGATTCTGCAAAACCAGTAACTGAAAAATTTACCTCTAATTCGTGTAATATTGACCTCTGTTCATCTTGCACAAATCAACGGTCAAGACATTTAATGCTAGCAGCTATATCTGCTATTTATAGGCAAAAAATAAATAAAGCGACTTTAAATAGCGCATTGAGGACGGAAACAACCGCTCACGGTAGCCGTGTGCAGAACGCATACTAGTGTGTCGCACGCATGCGCTATACTGTATCTTGAGTCATGATACCCTAATGCGCATGCGTGCAACATACTAGCATGCGTTCTACCCGCAGAATAACACGGCTGGTGTATGTACAATTTGTCTTTTTCGTACTTCATTTATCCCAAGGCAATAGAGTTTATCCCTTGGAAGAACAGCGAAGCGTGTTGTTTTTTGGTGGGTAATGGTGGTGGAACGGATGCTGGGTTGTGCGTGTGGCAAGGCCATAAAATATATGGTGTAGCTAGTAGTTGCAGTTGTGAATGAAGAAGTTTAAGTAATAATATTATTACCATACCATATTACCATGTGCCTTTGGGAGAAATTAAAATCCATGGGATAGTACGGTTGCTCATTTCGTTCTGCTATGCTCATTTTGTCTCTTGTATTGCTTGTTTTGCTTTTTGTCGCTGCTGTCGTGCTGTTCCACGTAACTCACACTATTATTTGTCCTTTTTATTTTGCTAAATGCGCTTTTAGTGTCATCTCTGCGCTCATTTCGCCTGGTTATGCTCTTTGTGTTATTTTTGCGCTTTTGGTTTCCTGCTTGATGCTTTGTTTTTGTTTCATTAACTGCCACTATTGTTTGCTCTTATCCGGCACATTTATGTGATCTTGGTTATTTTCCTTGTTTGTGACTAACTTAAACAGCATATGTGGGCCCACAACTTAAAACTAACTTAGAATTATAATTTGTTAGTTTTTGTCATTTTGTTCAGTTTTTTTGTCATTTTGTTCTTTTTGTTAGGCGTGTTTTGGATTATCTGGTCGCTCACTTTGTTTTGTATTGTTTCTTCTTCTTTTTTGCTTTTCTGCAGTGTTTTTTGTTTTTTGTGTTATTTCTGCTGACCAGCATTGTGTTTATTTGTCGGGATCTCATAACATACTCACCGACCTCACTTTTACATTACTTTATGACTATTGCTGCCTTTCTCATGTTTTTTATCTGCTATTCTTCTCCTTTGCTTCTCTTCACCTGTCTATATGGAAAATGAAATAAAAAATTGATTGATTGAATTGATTGATGATACAATACTTTTCAAAATTTTTATATAAGAGGCTTAATCAGCCTGTTGGATTAACTCATTGTTGATGAGCCAGTCTGCAGAACGTGGCAGATTTCGATGAGATCGCATTGGGGCAGCCTTTGGGCAGATATATCGATTTGGGGCAGCTTTTGGTCGATCTTGGGGCAGAGGGGGCTATTGGGGCAGGAACTAGTACTTGGGACAGCAGTCTGTATGGGTAATCACTGAGGGAAGAAGAAAAAATAATGAAAAGAAACAACAATCATTAGTTAAAGTTGCGCTGTACATGCTGAATTGTCCCAAAAGCGTCATATTTGTCATCGAGTGAAATATGGTTAAAAAGATACCAAACAAAGGAAATTTTTTAATAGACGTGAAGTCAAAGTTCCTGGAAGTGAATAAAAAATCAAGCAACAGGCACCTTTCTAAAGTTAAATTTAAATTGCTTTTCTAAATTTGTAATCTAAACCTAGTTTTAGTTACAAAAAACAATCTTAGAACAAAATAAAATTTCCCTGTATGTAGTTTTTTGCATTTCCTCTGCTATGTTTTGATCGCCAAAGGCCGGAGAATCGGGTCTATGTCAAAAGGTCCACTGTTCAAAGGCTCCACCATTCAAAAGCAAATCATGCCAGCCCCCTCCCCGAGAACAAATGTCGGGCAGTGATGTGACATCACAATAGCATACTGGAATCTTTCTTCGCTTGGGTCTTGTGATAATTGGGGGTGAAAATATTCCAAATTTTGTTATGCTTTCATGCAAATGTGAGAAAATGGCAGGGGAAAATGCTTTAGCTGTGGAAAAATTATTATTTATCAAATTTAGTTATCAATTGAAATAGATTTTAAAGTATTAATTATATGGCATGAAAGCAGTGGTAAATGACATCTTTAAGGGAAAAGACTTCGTTTGTAAATATACCTTTGGATACAAGTATTCTTGAAGCCATGCATCATGAATTCAAGATAGCTGCTGCTGTAGGTGGAGGGTCGGGAGTGCGTTGTCATCGTCGAGTTGGATGCACGGTTTTATTTCATTTCTGGGTGTTTCGTTTAAAATGGAGTAGATAAACATGTATTGGTAAAAATACCCCCCTGTTGGAGGAGTCTACCCTAGCATCCAAATTTCTACCCCAATTGGGGCAGGCTTTGGGCTGCCCCAACTGCCTCGTCGAGTCGCCTGCCACGTTCTGCAGACTGCTTAATGAGTGGATTCGAGAAACTTTACATGTATTTTTCAGTCAGTTTCACCACTTTAAATGCTTAAACCAATGTCAGGGATGCATAGGAATCTCAAATTTTTCTTGTACACATTATTTTCACCTAGAAGGGATTTCCTCAGACCGGATAAGCCTTTCAAATAAACTATTGAAACAGTGGATTTTACAATTGAATTTAACTCAACAATTCAATTTGAAACTTTGATTGAAATAAATGAAACATGGGAGGAAGTGGGGATTGCAGTTTTCAGTCTGAGTCACCAGTTCCTTAACTTTCCTTTCTGTGAAGTTATTTGTTTTGACACTTTTTGGTACCTACCTACCTGCCAGTCTGTAAAGTATGGCAGCAGGCCAGATGAGTCGCACCAGCCACCTAGAACTCTCACACCAATTTGCACCGCCAGTCACCAAAAATTTGCACCAGTCCACAATATACAGGAGAGAAAAACACACCCATGGTTGGCAAAGTCAGTTTTTCCCTTCTCCTGCATGATTTTGTTGATTTTCAGTGTCACCTTCTTCACACCAGACTCACAAATTCGCACCAGGGTGGTAAAATTTGCGCCACTCGCTCCTATCTCGAAGAACACTTGCACAGACGAAATCTCGTCGAAAGTGCCATCTTGCCACTGGCCTACATGTAGAATAAGGATTTTTGTCAGATTTGTAGTGATTTTGACTTTGTTACCCACCATTTGTTTTGGTTACATCACTGAATCAGTTAATAGTCCAATGAAGTAATCAAAATTACACATATAATTTATGGCATGTTTAACGCAGGGCCCGGTGGACCTCCGACCCACCTTCGCCCTGGTAGGGGGTGTTTTAACACACGCCCCGTTCGGGGGCGAAATTCGCCCCCTTCCTGGTTTTCTCCAGATAGCTCAAAAACAAAGAGACACAGAACAACGAAACTTACAGTACCTTATTCCTGATCAATTTTACACATCTGACCAAATTTTTTAGTTAAGGTCATATCAGGTCAAGGAGCTATTCAAGGTCAGGTGACCCGACCTCAAAACCTAAAATCACGAGTTTGAAGCAGCGCCCAGGGAACATTAGCAAACCGATCAGTTTGAAACCTCCACAATATAATGAGGTCGTTAGGGTCTACAAATCTGCTATATCGGAATTTGTATATTGTTGACCTAAGGTGGGGTCAATTTTTTGGTCACCCCATTATAAGTCTATTATGAAAAGAAGAATGGGCTCGTTTTCAGTAAATACTGGATAGATAAAGCTGAAAAACCTCATGCCGTCCACTCTTACTACGATCTTGACCTTAAAGTTGAGTTTTGAGCATCTGACCTCTCAAAGGTCATATCAGGTCACGGGAGCAGAGAGTGATTTTTGCCAATAAATTCTCACTGAATTGAGATAAAGCCCCCATTTTGGTTGCATTGTGCTTATATTGTCACGGGAAGTCGATTGATATGCAACATGACCATACCAGGTCACTCTGTGACCCTGACCTAGCTCGAGGTCGGGTCATTTTGACTATTTGGTAAATGCTGTGAGTATGCAGGAAAATGGCGGGAATAAGCTAAAGACGTACAATGTTCATAGAGAAGAGGTCTCAAAGAGGCTCCCCCACAACTTATGGGTCAAGGTCATTCAAGGTCATTGACCTTTAAGGTCACCATATGGTATACTACTTATTATTTACACTTTGACTAACACTGTAGCCACTGTTTGGCGGGAAATGAAGATTGACCTTTCCCAATGACCTTTGACCTTGACCTTGACCTTTGTATTGGGGTACCCTACCGATGACGTCATAGCATAATATATGTCAGACGGGGTACCGTCATTTGGCCGGACGCACAGAGGTCAGTGACCTTGAAAGTGCAGATATGACCTTGACCTGTGACCTTTGACCTTGACCTTGACTTTCATTTGAAGTGACCTTGACATATAGTCCCGCTTATATGACGTTATGACGTCACCACTCGGTCTTCAATGCAAGCTAACTGGTCCAACCGCGCGTTTACGGCGATCTCAAAATGCAGGTCTGACTTTGGAAGCCTATAAGTCAAAAAATTTTCGGCCGATTTTCAAAAAGTCTTCACCAATCGACGCGCTATTAAATTCTGTTAAATGTGGCCACGTTTCGTTTTTCGGCTACAAGGGGTTCTCCGGCCACCTCGGAAAAACAGGTGGGGGCCTCCGAGGCCCCCTCCAGTGCGCGTGTTAATTTAAACGGATCGCACAGGCTTCTGTGCTGTTGAGAAGATGCAGAAAGTTAGTGCGTCAGTCGACGAGTCGCGACAATACTTCTGCCACAACTTGGCTGCACGTCGATGGATCCTTCCAAAAGCTGCTCGGTGCCAACTTACGCCTCCTCACTCAATGCACCCCGCGCCCAGTCGGGCCTTCACAGCCTTTCGAAGGGGTGGGCTCACCACGGCCTGTCCGTGGTGAACTTGGTCGTTGTCTGGTATCGGTGGTCACTCATCTACGCCGCTTAGACATCACGAGTCCCCCGGAAATGGATCCGACGGGGCCAAAGCCTTTGACACTCCAGCAGGCAGAACACCCCCCCGGGCCCGACTTACCCAGGACACCAGCGCGGCAGCGCTCGGAGCGCCACTCAGCTCTGCTACTCCATTAGTCGCCTGGATGCGCGCGCCCGCCCCCCGCAGTGCCGGCCCAGTCAGGGAACAGCCCGGGATCGGCCAGTCTGATGGCCGCGAGCCCGCAGTGGTCGTTCGGTTCATTCCTTGACTCACCGACCAGTACGGCCTCGCTGCCAGCGCAAGCGTCTCCAGGCAGGAGTGTGAAACGTAGCGACGGCCCCTCGGTGGCTGCGACCGTAATATCTGTTTCAGCGCCCTCTTGGCGTCTGCGGAAGATGCGGGCCTGCAGTCAGTCAGACTGTAGTGTAGTGCCTGTTCCCCGGTGAGTGGCGGTGATTGCGCTATAAGTCGCACGGTTAGTGCAGGGTCCAGTGAGGGGCGGTCCGGCGTACTGGACTGGCTTGTCCAGCGCTGGGGGCAGTAGGAGTAGCAGATTATCGCAGACAAGAAATTTGGGACAAAGCAAAGAATTAAACTGGGTATTTCTACATGGATTTTGTCTTCTTTCTTAGATATTTGGGGATAGAAAAACTCTTTTATTTCTTGCAAACTGTTGGCGGTACAGTCCTATGGCATTGCTTTTTTCCAAGAACTTCAAGCTTAAAGTACGAATTACGTTGAAAAGTATTTCTGGTGACATATGGCGAGGCCAATGGCGTCAGATTTACCGCTACCCAGCTCCCAGCTGGGCTAGCGAAGCCGATACCTGATTCTGGCAAAGGCTGGTGCTGATCCTCGTCTCTTTAATCTGTTTCAGTAGTTTTCTCTGTCTTTTTATGCATAGTGTTCACCTGCCGCATCCCGTGTGTGTCTTTTTTATTGACAGTGTATATTCCATATTTTGTATCAGATTACAATTGTTCGTTTCAGAGGAGAAATAAAATGCCGGGAAAGATCGATGCAGTGGGATTCCTCATCAAATCCATGGGTGAGTATTGCGATTTAAATGTCCAGTGGAATTCTGTCGTAGAGCATTAAGACATTTACTGTTAATACGTATATTCTGGCTGTGAAATAGCTCGTTTACCTATGGTCCTCCCATATGACCACAATACTTTGATATGCAGTGAACTATTTTCATATGTGAACTTGAGGAAACGTGTCTACAGCAGTGGATATCTGGGGGCGATGCGATGGGGCGCCCCTTTTTCTGGGAAATAAAGCAAGGCGCCCCTACGCCAGTGCCGCAATAGCAGTGATGCATGCTCTGGCCCAGAGCACAATATCAGTGTTGGGGCAACCGTGCTCACTTAATGATCAAATTGGCAAATATACCTCACAATCATCATAAGGCATTTAAGAGGCATTGCATTATATGTTTTTGGGAAAATGGCATGCCAAACACAAACGAAAATAAACTATGAAATACGATTGGCGCCCCTTTTGACCAATGGCACTCTCTTCGACTCCTGAAACTCCCTATGTGGCCCTCGGCCATCCCCGGAAAAGTCTGGATCCATCTCTGTGTGCCTGGTGTATCGGGGTAGTCGTTGGTCACTGGTCCTTTCCCGTATATGCAGCCTGTAATTGGATAATGCGTTGGTCGAGTTGGAGTTAGCTCTATTTAGTTTTCAACTTAAACGACATTAGATTACGTTTCAAACCCCTCTCACGAGATGCTGGTGCACCCGCGTTTCGGCACTGTTTTTGTGAAAGACCCTGGCACATTTGAACAACGTCTCACATCGGATTTGACTTCTGTCATTGCAGAGAAAGTCTCATCTATACATGCATTGATATTAGGATATTTGACCTTGGTAACTTTCTTTACACAAACAAATTAATGATCTATTTCCCGGTAAACGGAGACCGCCGGAACACCACAGCACGCACGGCGGGTTGGTATTGCGATCTCTACGGCCATCCGCAGTCAAAACGTTGGACTGTGTTCATATTTGGAGCGAAGTTGAACATTCACGCTTCCGATCGAAACCAAATTGATTTCGTGTCACATCTTTTTTATCAGGCTCTTGTTGGTTGCAAGTAGTGGAATGCGAAAATCGTGACCGGTCTTGAATGACCTCGGCACTTACCGGCGTGATTATCAGTCCTGGGTGGCTTATGCAGCTGGGCTGTATAAATTTTCCATGTCAAATTCTGGCAATTTTCCCTTTGTTAGTGGCAATGCTGAGTGTTTTGTCGTCTTGCTCGCTCAGCTGTGCATCCTCCAGTTACGTGCCCGTTACTAAGCGTGGCAGGCGGTTTGACCGGGTCCGGGTGCCACAGTGGAGCGCGACCCGAGCAAGCGACGCGTGAAGCCCAGCCAGCAGGCGCTGCAGGAGTTCGAGGGTCTGCAGCTGGAGGACAGCTCCGACGACAGCGACTACAAGGTCGACGAAAAGGTGCGGGGCTGCAGTGTCGAGGTCGGCCGGGGTACCGCCAGATTCCCTCTTGCGATGGAATATCACGTCGTAATCCTACAAGGGAGCCCTGATTCAGCGCATGCAGAATGAATTTGTACAGAATTCCGCGCGAGCCCCGCCTTAACCCGCGCCCCACCGGGGTCCGGCGCCACCTTCGCCCCACCAGGGGCCATCGATGGCCCCCTCTAACTCCGAAAATATGGGCGTTAGCGCAAATCTGCAAAGTGCAATAGAAAGCTCACGTGAATTCAGTAAGAAATTACTTCGAATGTTTTAGTGCTCAGGTCAATGGTTTCTCCAGAGGTCAAATAAGGTCAAGATCTGCTATTTTCACTCAAATATGCAATGATTAAGCAAACTGGGCATAACTCTTATGTCATCAGAGCTATTGAGGCCTGGTAAAGTACATTTTATAGAAAATTGCCAGTACTTTTTCCGCTATGTGGAACGTAAAGACTTCCCGCCAGTGGTTTGACCTCCAGAGGTCACCTCGTGACCTAATTTGACCTGAGGTCACGAAAGGTCAAAAGTGACCTTGCCGTATATCAAATGAAAGCCAGTGACAAGACAAACACGATGGTGTTTATTTCACCGCTCTAGCTTAATTAGGTCAAAAGTTATTGTCAAAATACTGTTTTTGACCTCTGGTGACCTTGGATGACCATGGAAAAGTCAAAGGGCAAATATGACCCCTGGGATCCGTGAAAGGGTGTCCAAAAACGCTGTTTTGAGCAGTCTGAGTATTTGTAATCATTTTTGTGGCTTTTATATCATGAAACAGCTTTTCCCCATGCTTTTCCAATGGGAGAGGTCGCCTCGTGACCTGACCCCAGGGCACGAAATCGAAAAATCCCGGATATACACCTTCTAGACCCTGGAGGGGTCATGAAGTGTAGGAAGTTTCAAATCGATCTACTTTGAAATGTAGCTCTTACAGAGCTCTAAAGTTGAAGTAAGGTGACCTTGGTTGACCTCGTCTGGTGACCTGACCTTGGGTGACCCGGGTAAAAATTTCAGGGATGATGGGAAAATGATGCAGTGAGAGGTAGAGCCCTCAACCGCGGTGCTGCGCCTCGTCGTTTTTCTGCTATCCCGAAAAACCTTAGGGGCATCGATGGCCCCCGGTGGGGCGAGGGTTAACCTCTGTTGTCGTGACTTCCTGTGCCATGGCAGGAGGATGATGATGATGATGACGACGTCGACTCCAACTTCAGCGGCGACGATAACGACGACGACAAGGAGAAGAACGACAGCAGGTCGGAGGAGAGCAGTGATGAAGGTAACGGCTTTCGCTTGTGGGGGTGAAACGAGGAGGAATGAGTGAAGGAGCGTCTGGATTGCGAGACGTGGACCATCGTCAAAGTTTATTCTTTATTTGGTAGTTTTATGGCGAGATTGCGGTTAAAGTTTAATTTGCATATCAAATGGAAGTGTGATTGCTTCTGTGATGCTGGATTATTTTGTACTTCATTTGAAGAAACAGTCTAAATAACATTAAATGAGTTGCCAGCCTACTGTCTTCGTAAAAATATTGAACGTATACAGACCATAAACTACATTGTTTTTGCCGATAAGGAGTGAGACGATGGTCATGTATAAGAACGGAAATCGTTACCTTTTCTGTGCCGAGTCTATTTCTGAGCGCTTAGAGGCCCAGGCGCATCGGGTAATAGTTGTGGCGTCATCAGCAGCTGAGGCGGAGCAGGAGGGCGAGGTGACGGTGGCGGAGCTGCTGAAGAAGGCGGAACAGAACGGACAGACCGGAGCGGTGAGTGCTCCTGGGCTGGAAAATCGTCAACGGGAAACTGGTGCGGCGTGTGGGTGGGTGTGTCTTTATTTTACTCTCCACCCGATACAGCATTAAAAATTGTATTTCTTTCCTGCTTTCGCTTGCTCTTTCAATTGGTGGATCAACTCGTGCTTAATTTAATGTATTGGACATTGGGTCTTTTTCACCAGCCCTGATATTTCCTTGGATCATATGAAAGGTAGCTGCCTGTTCAAGGTAATACTCGCCCTTTGGCATATCTTTTTCTATATAGTAGTGCCTTCTGACCCTTTCCTCCTGTTATCCTCCGGGCCATTTCTGTGTCAACGTTTTCTCCTGTGGAACTGTCGGAGGCATGTATGTCACCGGTAATCATCAAATCTATCCCTACTTGTAAATCACTTCCTAATGGATGGCTTGGTTGTTCACGTAATTCCAATCACATTTAGCAAACAAACCTTTCCTGCTAATGTTCAATGTCGGGGATTAGGGAGAGGGGCGGTTTCTCCCTGCCCCTGTTTTCTGGAGAGGGCCCATGAGTCCTGCATCTGAAGTTGAGTAGGGACCCTCCAGCCAAGGCTATGTAGCTCTTGTGTGGAGCTCTTATCACTGCCTGACTGGGAGCGCAGTCAGCTTGTACGGTCAGTTGAATGGGCCTGTGCTCTCTACTGGAGCCACATCATCCCCACTAGCTCTCTGACAGAGGGCCACCAGTTTCAAAGTTGGGGGCTCACCAGTTTCGTAGCTGGGGCCCACCATTTTCACGTCTGGGGCCCACTACTGTTTCCCGCTTGGATTCAAATTCGATTGGATCAGATTCGTAGTTGGAGGCCCATCAGCTTCCTGGATAGGGCCCCTATCTGCTCCAAGACTGGGGGCCAACAGATTCTTGGACTGGCCTTCAATAGCTTCCCGGCAAGGTGCCCATTTGCTTCCATGCTGGGGGACATCAGCTCTCCTGCTGGTGACCCCTCCAGCTTGATCACTGGGGGGGTCTCCACCAGTTTTCCAGCTATGGGCCGGCCAGTTTCCCGCTGGAGCCGGCGAGCTTCGGTTTTAGGCCCCTTCAGCTCCCTGACGGGCCCCACCAGTTTCTCGGCTGGGGGTACCAACTCCATCAGCTTCCAAGCTGAAGGGCCGGCCAGGGCACGGGGTCCGTCAGCTTTCCGATTGGTGCTCACTAGTTTCGTGTTTGGAGGAGCCATCAGCTCTCTGACCTTTTCTGAAGGATGGAACACGGTTACTGACTTAATGCGAATCAAATCTAGAAAACTTGCATTACTAATGTCCACCGTTTTATTGTGCAATTCACAAATCCACTGTCTCGCTGACCTACAGCTCAGTCCGGGTATGTTTCGCTCACTTTGCTGCCGCACCGCTATTGCCTTTGACCTATTATTGGCGTCTGTGGGGCGACCCTGCTTCCCTGCTGCATCCCGGCTAACTGCTGGCTAGGCCCCGAGGGCGGACTATGTCATGACCACCGGCCTGTCGCCGGGTCAGGCATCGAAAATGGTTTTGTAATTGTTCAGCTGTTCTTGGCAGCGGCCATGTCTTGCTCAGCTGACGGTCGTGTCTCGCTCATCTGACGGTTATGTCGGGCTCAGCTGACGGTTTAATGGGTTCGGCTGACGTGTGTATCGGGCCCATCTGGCGTGTGTACCGGCTCGGCTGACGGGCATGCCAGGCTCAACTGGCGTATTCGTCGGACTCAGCTGGTCCGTGTATCGGACTCAGCTGGTCCGTATGTCGTATTCTACTGAGTTGTGTGACGGGTTCAGCTGGTCTGTGTGTCGGATTCAGCTGACGTGTGTGTGTGACGGGCTCAGTTGGTCCGTGTGTCGGATCCAGCTAGTGTGTGTATGGAGCTCAGCTGGTCTGTGTGTGTCGGGCTCAGTTGACGTGTGTCGGACTCAACTGACCCGGTGTTGGGTGTGGTCGGCAGGCGGTGCCGGTGAAGCTCATCAAGGTGTGCAGCATCTGCTTGGGCGACCGCAGCTCCGACCAGAACGAACTGATGGAGTGTGACAGCTGTCACGTGGTTGTGCACGAAGGTGGGGGGGATTGGTGCTGCCACACTGGGTCTGGTAGAGAACATCTCAGGGACAGACTAACCTTTAACTTTCAGTCCCTGGGCCATCTTTACTTGATAATAGTCTGTGAGAGCCTGCTTCTTTGTCTGGCTAATCAAATGTCTTAGGACTACGAAGGATTCATGTAGCGGTATACTTGAGAAACAGGCATATTTTCTCGGACTAGAACGCTTCCCGTAAATGGTATGGGCTTAATTCTTTACTTGGGGGAGTGACCTTTTGATGTTGTTTTTAAAGATACTGAGGAAGGCCTGTCAGGTATTTGAAAAGTTGTCGTATTCCGATGAAATGGTTCATATGGAGGGTCACTGTTCGTTGGCCGGATGCCACTGTGCCCATCATTCGACGCAGAGGATCTTAACTCGGAGAATTGGATCAGCCCGAGAAAGGAACTTGAAGGTGTCTTACCATCATTGCCTCTTGGCGGGATATTAATGTCGTGGCGTGTATTATCTATCTATAAGGCAGTGACACCTGCTCGCATATGTATATATTCCCGCATCTGTTCTGCATGTGGACGGCCAGTACTGAGGTTCTCAGCGTTTGGTAAGATCCCCATGAGTCCCTGTCACCGACTCCGTCCACAGGGTGCAACGGGATCAGCGAGAGCCACAGCGCGGCCAGCTCCGGCTCCTCCGACCCCTGCGAGCCCTGGTTCTGTGATGCCTGTCGCGCTGGTGCCACCCGCTTCGAGTGCGACCTCTGCCCCAACACAGGTCAGACCAGGTGGCGCAATTCCGACTCATATATTATTATGCCCGTTTGAATCACTGCCGGCGGTTTTTGTGTATTTAACTTGTTCTTGGTATATTTGTGTATTCAATTATCATCAGATTTGGATTCCCAAACAAAAGTTTCCCCACCAGTATACCCCCTGCCACCGTCACAGATTTTTCCCGCCTTTTACGCCGCTGTCTAGTTCGGCAGTCCGGCTCCGTCAGTGATACCCCTGTGTCCGGTTCGGCTCCGTCAGTGATACCCCCGTGTCCGGTTCGGCTCCGTCAGTGATACCCCGTGCTTCGTCAGTGATACCCCGGGGTTCGGTTCGGCTCCGTCAGTGATACCCCGTGTCCGGTTCGACTCCGGCAGTGATACCCATTGTGTCCGGTTCGGTTCCGGCAGTGATACCCCGGGGTCCGGTTCGGCTCCGTCAGTGATACCCCCGTGCCCGGTTCGGCTCTGTCAGTGATACCCCCGTGTTAATGCAGGCGGCCTGCTGAAGGAGACGGACACCGGCCGCTGGGTGCACCTGGTCTGCGCGCTGTACGTGCCGGGGGTGGCGTTCGGAGACGTGGACCGGCTCACTGCCGTCACCTTGTTCGAGATCCCGTACACGCGCTGGGGCGGCAAGGCGTGCTCCGAGTGCGAGGACCCCAGCCTGGCCCGCACCGGCGTCACCGTGCAGTGCGACGCCGGCATGTGCAAGGCCACCTTCCACGTCACCTGGTGAGCCAGCTGCCACCGGCGCTCTACTGTCTGATGGCGGCTGTCAGGCCGGTTTGGGTCAGGTTTTTGCTTTACTTCGCACGGCGTCGCCATGTTGAGTCACACACGAAGCACGTGTTTCCCTGATCAGATGAAAGTGTGATACTCGGGTAGGGGGAGCCGGAACCCACTTCTCACCCATATTGTTTTGTGGTTAGTGCTCTGCTCCTCAATCTAATATCCCAATAGCACTAAGCTTTGGGGGACTTGACGGTGCAGTAAATAGTCGGGTCATACCCTGCCGTTTACGTGACTGGAACTGACTGTGAACTGTGTGTGACTGTGATTTACTTCTGCGCCCAGCACCGTGGCCTGCTGCAGGAGGCCCGGGCTGATGACTGTGACTGATTTGTGACCTGTGTGTAACTGAGATTGACTGGAGCGCCCAGCAGCGCGGCCTGCTGCAGGAGGCCCGGGGTGATTATTGTAACTGGTTTGTGACCTGTGTGTAACTGAGAATGACTGCAGTGCCCAGCAGCGCGGCCTGCTGCAGGAGGCCCGGGGTGATTATTGTAACTGGTTTGTGACCTGTGTGTAACTGAGATTGACTGCAGTGCCCAGCAGCGCGGCCTGCTGCAGGAGGCCCGGGGTGATTATTGTAACTGGTCTGTGACCTGTGTGTAACTGAGACTGACTGCAGTGCCCAGCAGCGCGGCCTGCTGCAGGAGGCCCGGGGTGATTATTGTAACTGGTCTGTGACCTGTGAGTAACTGAGACTGACTGCAGTGCCTAGCAGCGCGGCCTGCTGAAGGAGGCCCGGGGTGATTATTGTAACTGGTCTGTGACCTGTGAGTAACTGAGACTGACTGCAGTGCCCAGCAGCGCGGCCTGCTGCAGGAGGCCCGGGCAGATGATCAAGCGGCCGACCCGTACTTCGCCAATTGTAAACTGCACACCGACAGAACGCTCATCAGGTCAGCTGGAGAAATGGATGTGGCCTTATTTCCGCAGAAAAAGACTAATATGCTAATATTTCGTTTGATTTAAGTCTGATTTTTTTATAAAAAATCTCCAAATTGCGCGATGTCAAATTGCTGTACGATTTGGCAATACTTTTATTTGTCCAGATTTAACTTTTTTTAGTTTGTGCCGTAAACGAATTCGGATACAAATTAAGCGTATCTAGCTAAAAAAGGCTATTATTAGAAAATAAAGCGGTACCGATTTCAAACACTTTCTTTATGTATTAAAGCATATTTGCATTTCAGACTAGTCCTTGAAGAAAGTTATGCGCATTTATGTATTTTCACCAGTACCAAAAGCGCGGATAGCAAGTAGGTTTTAAAAATGATCAAGAAGAAATATTCGTCCGCGCATGGGACTTGAGCATTGCGTCACGTTCCCAAGTTTAACTCGTACCAAGCGACCGCTGAGGAGGAAGGGGTCGATAGGCGGCGATTTTTAATTTTTCTCTTCGAACGGAAGTTCTTGGGAAAATAAAATTTCGATCAAGTTGTGTTTCGGCACACTCCATCACATGGCTACTCAATTCAAATTCCAACGTGCCACATTTGCTCTAACCCTATTCCTTTCAGGCTCCTGGTTACCCCCTATTCCTGCCGGGGTGGGGGGGGGGCTCGCCCTATCCACTAAGATTTCAAAGTGTCCCCGTCGGGTTTTAAATTTCTAGATGGGATCAATTTGTCTCACTTTTAACTCTGTAAAAATTCCGAATTCGGATTTTTGTTGCAAGGGAGTTCCGAAATATACATTTTAACCGTTTTTTGGATACCCCACAATTCCCGGCCTGGCGTTTTTATTTCACAAAACTAGTACGTATTGACAGATCAGAGATGCAAAATTCTCATCGTTGATTTATGCGAAAATTAAATAGCGGATCCAGGGCCACAATTATATTTATTTATATTTTGTCTATGCGTAACACGCTTACTCAGGCTCAATGGATGGCAGACTGCCTTGGCAAGGAATTTGATCCCCGGAATATTGTCAGCAGGGGAATAGCTGGTGATGCCATATTATCTCAGTAGTTGGTGCATTGCTAAACGCCCCCAAAACAAACATGCTTACGTGGACCATCTCGGCCGGGGCGGCAGCTGAGGTGTGGGACCAGCAGAGCCCCTGCAGCGGTGCCTGACGCCGCTGCCTGTGTCCCAGGGAGCGGAGGCGCAACTTTCTGGCGATGCGGCTGTACCAGCGCCAACAGCACCCGCAGAAGATGCAGCCCAGTCGCCTCAAACGCAAGCTGGCCCGCCTGCAGGCCAAGTACCGCGCCCAGCGCGACGCCCGCAAACCCAAGTGGAGTGAGTAGCGCTCAGTGCCGCAGCCGCTGCCGCGAAGTAACTTAAGCCTGTCTTATGGAGACAGCGGGATAGTCTGTGATGTATGTCAGAGCAAGCGTAAGTTTAAAGGCCTATTCATCAGACAGAATCCGCCCAGATATCTGCTGGCCGACGCTACAAAGGCATGTGAGAAGATTGTCTATAGGAGTTTGACCAGTTCCGCCATATTCTGCCGGGTGTGATTGGGCCTTAAGTTTCAATGATGGTTTGTCTGGCCTTCTATGGTAAATCACGGTGCTTGTCTTCGCCCATTCTCCGCGTGGCTGTGTTCTCCGCCGAGTTCCTCCGTGTGACGGCTTCGCCGCCGGCAGCGCCGTCCATGAAGCTGCCGCGACCGCTGACCAGCAGCGCCTTCCTGCTGAGGGCCCTGCAGCGCCGCGCCGCCAGGCTCGGTACCGACCTCACGCTGGGCCAGCACGCCGCCGCCGCGCCGGCCGACGTCTCGCGACGCTGGCACCTGCCGCCCGCCTTCAGGTCAGGCTCCGCTCACCTGCCGCCAACACCACCCTGGCACTCCGCCGGAAGCCCCGGCGGGCTCACTGGCGGAGAACGCCACGCTCCGGGTCACGGTCTCACGCATTGCTGTTTTTTTTGGTATTTCGGTGGTAGGTTGTATAACATTGACTTGTACATTTTTGCTTCGAGATCCCACATTCATGTTTTCACAGTACTTTGCGGGGCTGCGTGGTTCAGCGGTAGAGCACTGTGGGAAGGTAGAGCCGTATAAAGTTGACTGTTGGTGCGGCGTCAAACCCCAACAATCATTACCATCTGTATGTACTTGTCTCGTTGAATGCGCGTGTGCGCTGCGGCAGTGTGGAGTTTATCAGCTACTTCCTGGAGCGTGGCCAGCGGGCGGCGGCGATGACGCGCTCCCTGCAGCAGCTGATGTCGGAGAAGGCGGCGCTGCAGCTGCAGGAGGACCGGCTGCGGCTGCAGTACGCCGAAGTGGGTCTCCCGGCTGCTCTGCCGCTGCTACGGGCCAGCTGCACTGAACTGGATATATATCATTGTCTACCTAATGAGCATTGTTGAGCCTTGTTTCAGTATGGGGGATGGTTGTTTTCACGGCAGCATTCTTGCCACCAAATCAACAGTTTTGTGATGTCTCTTGGTGTAAACAGTGGGTCGTTCCTTCCCATTGGATCTGGATGCAGTGTGATTACTCGGTCGGTTGCGCCCCGGTTGGATCGTGTACCGTCTGACCCGTTGTCTGCCCGGCAGAGTCGGATCGTGTGCCCTCTGACCCGGTGTCTGCCCGGCAAAGTCGGATCGTGTGCCGTCTGACCCGGTGTCTGCCCGGCAGAGTCGGATCCTGTGCCGTCTGACTCGGTGTCTGCCCGGCAGAGTCGGATCGTGTGCCGTCTGACCCGGTGTCTGCCCGGCAGAGTCGGATCCTGTGCCGTCTGACCCGGTGTCTGCCCGGCAGAGTCGGATCGTGTGCCGTGTGACCCGATGTCTGCCCGGCAGAGTCGGATCCTGTGCCGTCTGACCCGGTGTCTGCCCGGCAGAGTCGGATCGTGTGCCGTCTGACCCGGTGTCTGCCCGGCAGACGGAGGCTTCCCTGTCCCAGCTGCGCAGCGCCGCCGACCAGCTGCGATCCGACGCGCTGCAGCTGCACCAGCAGCTGGCAGCTGCAGCGGGTGAGCGGCCGCGGCTGCCGCGGCTGCTGCAGCCGCCAGTGCGAGGCCGGCAGCCCTCAGGCGGCCGGGCTGCCCTCAGCCGGCTGTCGCCCAGCAAGCAGGGCCCGCGCGGCGGCGGCGGCGGCGGCCCGGCTGACGCTGCACGAGTGCGTGGAGTGCGGCCGCAGCGGCGACCAGCACCTGCTGGCGCTGTGCGACACCTGTCACAACCACTACCACCTGGCCTGCCTGGATCCGCCGCTGACGCGCATGCCGCGCAAGAGCAAGACGGCGGGCTGGCAGTGCTGGCGGTGCGCCGCCGGCTCGCGGCGCCCCAGTCCGGAGCCGGCCGACACGCAGGCGCCGCGCCGGCTCCGCAGGCCCGCCACCGCCGCCTCCCAGGTCAGCCCAACTGCTGTCGCTGCCACATCGGCAGGACTCGACTACGTCAGTGTGACTTGTACGTTTGGTGGTCCCTTCGACGCGTATGGAGTATTTCAGAAGCAGGATCACGATGTGCCCGTCCTCTTTTTAAAACAGGGAATGATTCAGAACGGAATTTGTTTCGAAATTCGTCTTAGCGTTCTGTTGTGGTTTGTCTCGTTATTTGCTTGCGAAATGTGAAGCTGTGCATTGATCCGGTCGTGTCCCTGCGGTGGACATTTCTGTATTCAGATGGCGTTGAAGTACGAAGAGGAGCACGCGGAGCCGCTGCGAGACCGCCGCGGCCGCGGCAGGCCCCCCAAACGCCCGGCGGCGCCGCGTCCCGACAGAAAGTTTACCCGGAAAGACGTGAAGAACCCCGGCGTGGGCCGGGGCAACTGGCGCCGGTTCAGGAAGCAGCAGCAGCAGTCGGCTGACGCTTCCGTGGCCGTGGTCGTGGCCGGTGCTGTGGTACGTCCGCTGTCCCGGTAGCCAGGTGTGGGGGGAGGGCGTGGTCTGCGAGACGAAACGGTGCTGCTTATAGATAACCGGACTGGTACCTGCTTACCATATAGAGGGAGTCGAGTTAGAACCGGACGCGCGATGCTTTCTCAGGAGTTTGATGTTGGAGAAGTCAGGTACGAACGCGGGTTATGGTATTGTTTATCAAGATATTGTGTCAAAAACCATTTTAAATTTGCGGATCTTGTCAGACCGTGGTTTTTAGGGTTTCGGTAATTATCAAGCCCTGAATTGTGCTGATAGCGAGGGCTTCTGATGGTCTCCGTCGTTGAACAGTGGCATGAGAAACGACACAGAGTTTGATACGCCTACGAATCACGGCCAGACCAAAATTATGGTAATAGCGTAATTCTAATAAACAAGAGTGGTGCTCGCCTAGGTTGGAATCATCGGTAGGTTTCCCTTTGCTAACGCTTTCCTCTCAGCCGCAGGCGGATCCCACCTGCCAGTCTGTGGTGATGATCGAGAAGTTGGACCAGAAGATTGTGGAGCGGCAGCAGCGCAGTCCCTCGCCGAAGCGGCGGCGTGTGGACGCCGGCCCAGGGTCCGGCGGCGTGGCCGTCTCCCCCTGCGCACGTGCCACCGGTCCAGGGTCCAGTGGCACTACCGGCTCCCCCGCCGGCCGTGCCACCGGTCCAGCATCCAGCGGCACCGCCGGCTCCCCCGCCGGCCGTCCGAGCCGACTTCGCAGCATCGACGACACCATAGACGGTGTCCTGGAGCAGGTGGCAGTGGACCCGCAGGGCGGGCCGCCCACGCCGCCGCCCTTCGTGTACGGCGGCCGTGGCAGGCCGCCCACCATGGAACCGCGCAAGCCCTACGTGCGCCGCCCCGGCCGGCCGCGCAAGTTCTCAGTGGAGACGACAGGCTCGGGGCAGTCACAGGCGGCGCCACCGCCGGCAGTGGGCATCACCAAGCGGAAACCAGAGGCTCTGCGTCGTCGCCGAAGAACCAAGAGCGAGATTGACGCGCTGAACGCCTTTCTGGAAAAGAAGCGTGCAGAGCGCCGCGCCAAAAGCAGTGAGGCGGCGGCAGGAGCGGGATCGTCGCAGGATGCTGCTGATCAGGGGATTCCACCACAGCCTCACAATCCTCCACAGACGGCTCAGCTGCAGGGGGCGGCGCTACCACTGCGGCCGCGGCGCCGTCCGGCGGTGTCGGCGCAGGTTCCACGGTCGCTGCACCGGCGGTCAGGGGCCGGCGGGGTCGGCCGCCGCTGAGTTCAGGCCGCGGCCGCGGCCGCCCCCGACTGAAGCCGGGACGGCCGCCGCTCCAGCGCTCCGTCTCAGCTCCGAGCAGCGGCGCCGGGCCCCAGCAGAAGCCGCGCCGCCGCCGCCGCACCAAGGCCGAGCTGAGGGAGGCGGCGCTGATGTCGCAGCTGAGCGTGCCCGCCGACGGCGCGGAGGAGGTGGAGCTGGCCCCGCTGCAGCAGCCGCCGCCAGAGGACGCCGGCCAGCCCGACACCGCGGCGCCGCCAGGGGACGGCGCCCAACTGGAGGCGGCGGCGCCGGCGGCCTCTGGCGGCAGACCAGTGAGGTCGCGCCGCACCAAGGCTGAAATGACGCTGTACCGAGAGCAGGTGCTGGCGCTGAAACAGGCACGCCAGCGCCACCAGGCGGCGCGCCAGAAACTGCTGCGCCAGAAACGTCGCCACGACGAAGGACGCGAACATGTGGTCGAGGTGATGACTCCGATGAAAATCAAGGTTTGTCTAGTGTTGAGTTGAGAAAACAATGCTGTTTGCTACTAGGGGCTGTTCACATATAACGTCCGTCAAATTTGAGGTTGTTCGGATCCCTCTGCACCCCCTTTGTCAGAAATTGTCAGAAATGGCTTACCCTCTCATCCCTCCGTCAGCAATCGCCACAAATTGCCCGATCCCCCGACCCCTGGACAGCAACGGTAGTCGACACGAGCAATCGCACAGAGATGCCCCAAATTATAGTGCTCGGGCGGCACGGGCAGCTGTTAACAGTGGACACTTGGTGTGACTTTGCTAGGTTAGCTCAATCGCGCGAACTTACAAGCACAAAACTGTATGAAAAAGAACAGCAGATAATAACATAAATGCTGCATTGGAAATAATTGAAAAGTGCATGAAGAAACCACAAAAATTCACTCCTCTTCAACCATAGGTTTCCTTGTTTTGTTTTGAAAAACAAAAGCAAAACAACGAGCTGCGGCCGTTTGTAGTTTAATATTGAAGGAAAATGCTTGACAAGCATAATTGCTAGCATATTCTTAGTATATTTTACTAGAAATAGTACCGTACCATAATTCTAGTACGTTTGGGTAAGAAGCATTGAAGTATCCGCTCTTCAACTCCCCTGGATCTGTGCACTTCTCGCTTAATAAAAAATCCACGACAAACGATTATTCCCCGTCAGATATCGTCAGAAAAAGCCAGACCTTCCCATTTGTCAGAAAATGCCAGACCCCATCCCCCTTGGTCGCTGACGTCATTCCTGAACAGCCCCTTATTGCGATTTTCATTCCTAGTATGAAGGAAAACAACCAATTACTTTTAATGTTGGAGACTACCGTCCGATTTGTGATTGTTTGGGTGATCTACTTATTAGAAGCCGATGACGATCTTTGGGTTGCTTATTGTCTCCAAGTTAGGTGGACGTTTTACTCTGTCTGTATAACCATTAGTGGCCTTTCTTGATACATTTTTGTTTAAGGGGGAGTGAAAGTTGTGAACTGCTGTACCACAAACTTCACACTCCGTACACCGCACTCTAAGATCCCGTGACGTATGTACCCGTGTACAGATCCGGCCGGTGCCGCTGGAGCAGCAGCCAGAGACTGCTTCTGCAGGCGGCGCCACCGTCGCCGGGCCGTCGTCCCCGCCGCGCGACACCGCCGCCGCCGCCGCGCCAGCTCTGCGTCAGCTGCGAACGCTGCGACTCCGCCCCGCGCGTCAGGTGGGACCAGGCCGCCCGCCCGACGGCACTGTTACCGACACAACGCGCTAGCACTAAATGGTAGATACAGGGAGAGTCTGAATCAGTGTACGTTTAATGGGGCGTTGTTGCTCGCGGGACCGGGCTCCAGCTTAGGCGCAATTTTCCAAAGCTGCGAAAATGCAATAGCCAATGCTGACTTGTGTATATAATTTGTTATCTTTTTACACTATTTAGTGTGAGACATTTGTAGGCGACAGTTTGTAGCATTGTAACGCCGTCGCGCCAGCCGGCAGTAGGGTGCTCACCTCCGTCTCCCCTGTGACACAGCTGTGACGACTGCGGCCGCGGCTTCCACTTGGGCTGTCTGGTGCCGCCCGTCTCCAAGTCGCCCAAACGGCCCGGCTACGGCTGGCTGTGCGGCCACTGCAGCGCCGCGCGGCCCGCTCCGGATGCAAAGCCGGAGCCACGGCCGGAGCCGGCGCCACACCCGGAGCCACCGGCCCCGGAGCCGGAGGCCGCGCCGACCCCCGCAGTGGAGACGCAGGAAGAGGGAGTGGAAACGCCGGCCGCCGAGGTGAAGGCAGAGGCGGAGGCGGAGGCAGCCCAGTGAGAGGGTGTAGAGAGAGAGAGAAGAGAAGAGAGAGAAAAGAAGGCGTGGGTGGTAGCTGTGTTCCGTGGAGCGGGTTTTTTAGAGAGGTAAAGGCGACAGCTGCGTTCCTTGGGGCCGGTTTGAGAGAGGTAAAGGCGACAGCTGCGTTCCTTGGAGCGGGTTTGAAAGAGGTAAAGGCGACAGCTGCTTTCCTTGGAGCGGGTTTGAGAGAGGTAAAGGCGACAGCTGCGTTCCTTGGAGTGGGTTTGAGAGAGGTAAAGGCGACAGCTGCATTTCTTGGAGCGGGTTTGAGAGAAGTAAAGGTGACAGCTGTGTTCCGTGAAACGAACGGGAGAGGTGGCAGCGAAAGCCGCGTTCCGTGGAGCGGGTTGGAGAGTTGTAAAGGCGACAGCTGCGTTCCATGGAGCGGGTTTGAGAGAGGTACAGGTGACAGCTGCGTTCCGTTGCGCGGAACACTAGTCTTCGCGGTAGGCCAGCGCTGTTGTGGATAATTTTGGAGTGCGTATGTGTCACTTTCAGATAAAGTCGGTGAAATATCCGGGCCGACCTTTGGCCCGTGTGTGAACAAAGCTGGGGTACCCTGCTTGCCTTATGTAGGTGGGGTGTGCGTGAACAAGTGAAACGTTAGAGGCGCGTGACGCCATGGTGATGCCTGACTGGGCCCAGGTGTAGAGGTGTTGCCATCATTGTGTACAATGCTTACCATCATTTGCTGATAATTCCTGTTACATTTTTGGCGGATATTTAAGCCTGTGGAAGCGTATCCGACCCAGGGTGTTTCCAAGTGTGTCGGAATTGGTATGCTGATACTTCCTTTGTGGAGAAGTGGCGAAACTATTAAAGGCTAGGTCGGCTATTTTTAATTCACTGCCGCTTCAGTGGACCCTTCGGCTCTGGCATTTGATAAGAGGCATTCCTTTGTTTTTTTCTTTTCTCGCGGCGATGTAACGTGTTAACGGCTGTGCTTTAGTCGATGTGCCTGGTTCAAAGTTTTGCCCCGCTGCCATGGCTGAGTACGATTAAAAGTAGGAAGTGGCACAGATATCGAACCAATATCATTGATGTGGATAAATACTCTTCTGTAGCAGTCTTAGGGTACCGGTGTACTCGTAATGAGCGGGAATGTAAAGGCCCTCCTGGGTAGCATGACATCTTGTTATCCATGGTATTGCTGGAAACCATGCTGAGGGCGGCACGGAGGCGCTTTGTTCATGTGGAAAAACTCCTGTGGCATCCACGATTTTCTTGACACAGACATTCGGTTGCTCACATTATCATGCTTTCTGGCGTGTAACCTACGGCCGTTATGGTATGGTGTGGTTTGTTCTGGCATACTTAGCAGTTCCGCCGTAAATAAACGAGACGTTGGAAGGTTGCTTCTCCAGTACTCCTTGACCGCCGTGCTCGGCATTTCTCTATAATATCCATCGGTGCCCTTTCTTTCATGACTGCTCTGCCAAGTGCACGGGCTGCACTCCCCATACTTAGCAAGTGTATTTATTTTTTTAGAATGCGTGCGCCAGTTCAAGTTAGCGTGAGTTTCCAGCACATCAGGGACCAGATGAAACTCCGCGAAACACGATACCCTGACTGTCAGTCGGCGCGGGCTGCCGCCGCAGAAACCGACGAAGGCTGCAGGTGGGGATGGGCTGGAACCTGCTGAAAAACCGAGTGCCAGAGATAACGGGGCTAACGCGTGAGGACGCACACAACTTGTCTTCTTCGGTTACCGGATGTAGACGTGACCGCTTCCCGATCACGGAAATAGTAAAACAGGAAGCGCTGCATTTGAAGGCGTCGTACATAACCGGCTGCCCAAACAGTCACGCGTGTATAATAACAGCTGTGTCCGGTGCGGCGGTCCCCGCTGCCGCGCCGCCGGCAGCTCTGCCGGGCCGACCGCCGGAGGCTATTTATACTCGGCCCAGTGCCGGCCGCGGCCGGCGGCGTCACGCAGTCAGTGTCGGCGCTCCATCGCCGCCGCTGCCATGAACAGCAGCACCGCAGCGCCGGAGCCGGCCGGCTTCGCCGCCTTCTACGACGCCCTGTGCAGCGAGCTGCGGCGGCTGGGCGTGGAGGGGTTCCGCGCCGAGTTCGACGCGCTGGACACGGACCGGGAGCGGGTGGAGGCGGTGCTGCGGTTGCAGAGCGCCGGTCGGCTCCGGCTGGACACGGCACAGGCGCGCACCGGCAAGAGCGCGCAGCAGGCGCGCCACTACCTGGACCTGGCCAGCAACTGCACGGACGGCAGCCGCAAGCTGGTGCTGTGTAACACGGCGCTGCAGCACTGCCCGCCGACGCTGCAGGACCCGGCCGTGCGCGACCTGCACTGGGCCATCTGCGTCAACCGGCTGTGGGCGCTGCTGGAGCTGGGCAGGTTCTCGGCCGGCCTGGAGGAGACCTCGCGGCTGCTGGCCGAGCCCGAGCTGCTGATCTCCACCGACACGCGCGTCCAGCTGCTGGTGGAGCGGGCCCGGTTCCAGGCGGCGCTGGCGCAGCGCGAGGCTGCCGAGAAGAGCGTGGCCGATGTGCTGAAGATCGTCCGCCAGCTGGAGCGGCCGCAGCAGGCCATGTACGCCACCGAGCTGGGCTCGGTGCGGAAGCGGCTGGCCAGCGGGGAGCCGCCGCTTCCAGACAGGTCGCGGCCGACGCCGCCGGTCCCGGCGCGGCTGTTCGGCGGCGAGCACGCGCACCTGCGCCGCGTGACGTCGGCAGTGGAGCTGACGGAGCGCGAGCGGCGCGGACGCTGCCTGGTCGCCAACACCGACATACCGGCAGGTGAGAACAACGCCCGACCGCGCTCACTGAAAATGGCAGCTCAAAGCATTGTTAACCCTAGCCATCTCTACAGCCTTTGAACTGACTCGGCATTTCCGCTTCAACCTACACTGAAATTCGCGGAGACATTAAATGTCGATTTTCCTTGAGGAATGTGAGACATTTATGATGGGCACCGTCTCAGTGGGACCATTCAGGGAGAGGCACCCGTCTAATGGCGCAATATTTTGGACGCAGATGCTTAAATCAATTTCAAAAGTGGCTGTTTCCGTGGGCGTCCATCCTCTGATATATTGAAGATGCCGCATTATCCGTCTGTTGAACTCGGAATTCTGGGGTCATCGGGCGATAACAGTTCAGAGAAAATAGAAAATTGAGGAGGGCTGAGGCAGCGCTGGTACAACCGGACGGGTCATCATGTAGTTCTGTCCCAAGGAACACTTATGCGGCGTACACCAGCTCTTCTAATTTATCAATTAGGCCGATCCAACCAGTCCCCAGAGGAAGAGGCAACAGTGAGGATCCCGGTCGCAAAGCCATTTCCGGTGGGAACACGATTTTTACAATACTGAGTGAAGAGGGGGCTTGAATACTTAATGTGACCCATTCTCAGTACAATACTGAATGAGACTCATTCGCGGATTCTGCACAATCCACCACAAGAGGCTCCTATCAAGCTCTCGTAGTTCTAGTCAAGATGACGCCCGTCATCTAACCAACATGCGCGCGTCAAACTATCGCGCAGCTCGTGGCACATAGGCCCTAAATGCCTCCGTCCGTGGCCAATATTACGAAAATGCAACTTTTTCTAAGTCATTTCCTGAGCACCTATACTGATAGAGAGTTCTTCACTGCACTTGAAACAGGCATGGAAAATACAAACCGTGCTCTGGAAGTCTTTGTAGAGTTGCTTGAACTAAGCACTCGGGTGCGCCACCCGCGGACCAGAGATTTGCAGCGAAAACTACGTACGTTTCATTATGCTTAAAATCGATCATGAAAGCAAGAACAGGTCAAAACATGGCAATACCACTGTTGTGTGACTTGTGAGCCCTTTGCAATGGGTTTTGGTATAAAATAATGCAAAAAATAGTTTTGACAACTATTTTATAGACCATTCTCTCAGTATACTGCATATCTCAAAAACTGTTCAATTTACAAATACAAAGAGAGGGATTTAAAACTTGGCCAGCATCGGCCCAGCATAAGACTACCATCAAACGATTCCCCAGGGTGTGCTCTACAAGGGCAAGTCAAAATATCTTGCGTCCACTTGCAGCCCCGTGCTCCAGATGACATATAATAACTCAGGCTGTGGCTCCAACCAGGCCGCTGCGGTGCTAACGCAACGCCATGGGTTACCGAATAGAGGCATGGACCGGCCAAGAATGAGCAATATGAGTGGACTATCAGAGAACGATGCTATAAGAAATGCCGAGAAGTGCTGAAATTAGTTTATACAATTTCAAAGCACTATAACCGTCTAAATTTGTGTATTGACTGCTGTGTTGACTGTTATCCAAATACCCGGAGGGACTGCCGACAACGAACCATTTATTGCATGAGAAATGTTCCTGCTAGGTATGTCAATCTCGAGATTGGGATCCCGCTATTTTCAAAAGCCCCAATCACGGGATTAAGTCTCTCGTGATCCCGGGATTCAGACATTTATTATAACATATTCAAGCAATGCCGTGACAGCAAAAAACGATACCTAAGAATCCTGTTTGGCTGCATATGACGCGTTAAACCACATATGGTGAATACCAGTCATACCTTTTCATCCAAATGAACGGTCGCCGTAACCATCGGAGTTCCGAGGTGTCCTAGGGATTCAATCGGGAATCGAATTTCCTCGCCGTTCCCACTGTCACGAGCTGACGCAAGATGACGCTCGGGCTGCCCAGGTGACCTACGAGCTCCTTTGACCTCAGGTGACCTACCAATGAGCTCCTTTGTCCAAAATTCGGGGAATTTGCGGTATTGCGAAGGAGTCTTCCAGGAAAAGTAATATTGGCCACGGACGGAGGCATTTAGGGCCAATGTGCGTGGGCCCGAGTGGCACGAATTCAGCCCGGAACGGGTTCTCGATCACAAATTCTGTGTTCAGAGGCTCCTACCTAGATGTTTATTTTAAGACCCCAGTGCCCATAAGCCCTTAATAAAGGGTGCAATTCTCGAGCCACTATTAAAGATCTCTCGGGGACGGACCACATAATGGTGCATTGGGCGCGCAGATGCTTCAAGAGGCTCCTGGTGATCAGTCCCTGGAAACATTTTTAGACAGCTCTCTCTCTCTCTCTCTCTCTCTCTCTCTCTCTCTCTCTCTCTCTCTCTCTCTCTCTCTCTCTCTCTCTCTCTCCTCTCTCCCCGTTAGTTACATCCCTTGCCACCAGTAAGGAGACCCATTCACGGCACGCTTGCCGGTTTCTCCCAGTATAGCTTTCGACCACAGGAGCGAGGGTAAATGACGACGAACACAACGATTTTCTAGGGCCACTTAACAGGATTATAATGTTGTAATGCTCAACATCTATTAAAACGAGAACTGATAACTCTCGCCAATGTCCCACTGGGATGCTTCATGAGTTCCACTCCCCCGATCTCCGCGTGCGGAGCCACTCCAGCCGCCGGCCGCACGCCGATTGGCCCGGCTCCCGTGGCGCCCGAGGTTGCCCCTGCAGGAGGTCCCGTTCCGCGGCAGACGACAGCCTGTTCCGGTTGGCACGCCGCCCGACTATCACGGCGGCCAACTATAGCAACTCAATGGCTGCACCAGCTCTACCAGCGATTACAATGCTAACACGCGAGAGTAATCATATGATATTATCATGCAGTCCTGCGAAACCATAGGTCTCGTCCCTTATTTCTCCGGAAAATACGTCGCGTAAAGAGCGAAAGGAGGCTGCTACACTCGGAGAGAATTGTCGAGCTACGTTCTTTATTCTTGCCGTCTCGTACATTCAGGATTCAGGGCGTAAGTGGTTTACGGCGCTTTCAGCGGCCTAGCTATATCTCTATTTATGAACTCAGGAATGTTGTGCCATGCTACCAAATGAATGTAATGTTATCAAACATACCTACCAGCAAAATCATTTTGAGACACGAGCTTTAACATATTTTGGGTTTTAGGACGCACTGACAACGTAGGTCATTTGGCGCCTCTGCTGGGCCACGAGCTTGTCAATTACGAAAGCGCACACTTCGCGGACTGTCGCGAGGAAGCAAAGCTAGCTTTTGGATGGTTATTAAAACAGCGACAAACGGAGCTGAACTATACGAGACGAGTCCAACTCAGACCAAATCACCACATGGCCAGTGGCCTAGTGGCTTTGTCTCCGCTCTGGATGGATTAGCATGCAAATACAGGCCAAGAACACTAGGCGTTATGGGGTGAAAGGAGATCGGCGCACTGAAGGTAAAATGTTATTTGACTGGCATCATGCCAGTCAGTGTGTTCAACCAGGTGTCCCGGCTCACATTTCCATCCCTGGCAGTGTAGCCGCGCTGAGCGGGGACAGCCGCTGACCGTGCTGTCACGCACCAGGTTCCCTGGTGATGGTGGACGAGCCGTTCGCCTGGTGTCTGCACCCGCCGCGCTGGAGCACCCACTGCCAGAACTGCTGCCGGCCCCTCGACTGCGCCCTGCCCTGCCCCCACTGCGCCTCAGTACGTCAACAGCACCGACCACCGGCCTGGACAGACGCCAGCTCGTGACCCACTAAGCTTTTTCTAGTAGCAGGCCCACTAAGCTTGCGCAGTAGTCTTATATCAATAAAAACCGATTGTTATTGCCTTATTACACATCATTTGACTGTTTCCTGATGTATGGAGCTCAGAGAACCCCAAATTAAGCGTTTCAGAATGTGTTGGTGCTTAGGATAAGTGCATCCCTTAAACGTGTCACAGGCAGACCTCTCACCAGCGCGTGAACTCCGGCAGGTGCTGTTCTGCAGCGACACGTGCCGCAGTGAGGCGACGCGCTGTTTCCACGGCGCCGAGTGCGCCGTGCTGGACCTGCTGATCGACCCGAACCTGGGCCGCATGGCGCTGCTGGTGTACCGTCTGCTGGCGCGCGCCGGCGCCGACACCCTGCGCCGCTACAGTGCCGACCCGGCGCCGCCGCAGCCCGCAGACTACGATTCGCTGGACTACGGCGCCGTGTACGGCCAGGTCGCCAACACGGCGGAGCGGCCGATGGGGGACGTGGTGAAGCGGACGGCGGTGGCGCTGTACCTGACCGCCTGTCTGGAGCGGGCCAGCGTCTGCCCCGCCGCCGACCGCGTCGCCGTCGCCGCGCTGGCGCTGCGCCACCTCCAGAGCTGCTCCTGCAACGCCTACGAGATCACCGAGCTGCACGCGGCGGCCAGCGGCGTGCCCGGAGGCGAGTTCGAGGAGCTGGGAGGCGCCGTGTACGCGGCCGTCAGCCTCACCAACCACAGCTGCTACCCAAACCTGGTGCGCGCCAGTCACGGCCGCGGCGTGCACGTGACCACCGGGCGGCCGCTGCGCGCCGGCGACGAGCTCCTCGACAACTACGGCTTCCACTTCCACGAGGAGGATGAGATGGCGCGCTACGAGGCGCTGCGGCGGCAGTACCAGTTCCAGTGCGAGTGCGCCGCCTGTGAGAACAGCTGGCCACAGTACGGCCAGCTGGCGGCCGGCGCGGCGCCTGGCGAGCGACAGAAGCGCGCCGTCGAACAGCTGGTGCAGGGAGAGTATGCCGCGGCGGCGGAGGCGCTGGCGGCGCTGGTGACGGCTGACGACGCCCAGCGCCAGCCGACGGCGGCGCCCGACAAGCAGGCGGTGCAGCGGCTCAGCCTACTGACGCGCTGTATACAGGGCCGCGGCAACCTGCGGCACCAGTGACGCCGCCGCAGGGCCCACACCGGCCGGCACACGGGGCTGCGACGGTGTCGCCTGTGGTACTCGTGGGGCCTACAGGTTGGGTTAAAACCTGCGGCCGAGCGCAATGCAGCACTCGACTGCGTTTGCTGCGCCGAGTGTGACAAAGGCCATAGACACAAGTAAAGACAATGTCGTGAAACCAGGCGAACATCTTCGACGTAAAGCCGCCTTCTTCGCCTTAGCCAGCTGCAAGCTGGTCCATGCAATATTAGTGAGCCATCGCACATAAGCGCATACATGGCGCCAGGTTGCGTCGGGCATTGTTGGTATTGAAACTGCATACTCCCTAAAACAAAGGACATATCGCATGTTCATGAAAGCGCACAAACGAGAGGGCCGAAAGAACGAAGTCGGCCAAGGGCGTGGTAGTCTAAATAACCTGTCCAATTCGCACCAGCAACCACTGAGGACAAAGTCCATAGTTAGGAGCACGCACGACCTGTTCTGGGGCGGTACAGGAAACGTCGACACAGTCTGTTCCAACCATTGGTGAACGCTGGCCTCCTGTAGCAGCGCGTCAGCCTGGACCACAGGCCCCGCAACCGTGGTGAACGCCGGCCTCCTGCAGCAGCGCGTCAGCCTGGACCACAGGCCCCGCAACCGTGGTGAACGCTGGCCTCCTGTAGCAGCGCTCAGCCTGGAGCAAAGGCCCACGCCACCGTGGTGAACGCCGGCCTCCTGCAGCAGCGCGTCAGCCTGGACCACAGGCCCCACAGCCGTGGTGAACGCCGGCCTCCTGCAGCAGCGCGTCAGCCTGGACCACAGGCCCACGCCACCGTGGTGAACGCTGGCCTCCTGTAGCAGCGCGTCAGCCTGGACCACAGGCCCCACAGCCGTGGTGAACGCCGGCCTCCTGCAGCAGCGCGTCAGCCTGGACCACAGGCCCCGCAACCGTGGTGAACGCCGGCCTCCTGCAGCAGCGCGTCAGCCTGGACCACAGGCCCCGAAACCGTGGTGAACGCTGGCCTCCTGTAGCAGCGCGTCAGCCTGGACCACAGGCCCCGAAACCGTGGTGAACGCTGGCCTCCTGTAGCAGCGCGTCAGCCTGGAGCACAGGCCCACGCCACCATGGTGAACGCCGGCCTCCTGCAGCAGCGCGTCAGCCTGGACCACAGGCCCCGAAACCGTTGTGAACGCTGGCCTCCTGTAGCAGCGCGTCAGCCTGGACCACAGGCCCACGCAACCGTGGTGAACGCCGGCCTCCTGCAGCAGCGCGTCACCCTGGACCACAGGCCCCGCAACCGTGGTGAACGCCGGCCTCCTGCAGCAGCGCGTCACCCTGGACCACAGGCCCCGCAACCGTGGTGAACGCTGGCCACGGTTGCGTATTCGGCACAGCTGAATACGGTGGTCAGCTGTGGCCTCAGTGTCCTCTGGCGCCGTCCCACTGTAAGGATGTTACTGGCATTGTGTGGACTGCTGCGCAGCCAAACTTCAACCAGGACATGCCACTTCGGGGAAGAACTTTGTGGCGGATGTGACAAAGTAGCCCGATTCGTCGTCTTCGTGTGGGGTTATAAAATCTAAAATCGATTCACTCATGCCTAATTACTGACAATGTCATATCCTGTTCCAGATTGTTTGATCTCTAGTTCTAAGCTTGACCTCAAACTTCTCTGAGCGCAACGTCTTATTTTTTGGAAGAGGAGACAAACACCACCAACATGCCATTTTACGTACCGAATTATAAAAGGAGCGTGCCTGTGACATCCGGGACGGTATAATCGCGTAGGTATTTGTGGATTTCATGACCTGCGAAGACAAATCTCAAGCATCGACCACTGTATGGCAGGTCATCTACAAGCTTAAATACAGTCAGGACGTAAATCGGGCCATCTTTAGTAACCCCCCAGTCGTCGGGGATGAGCTACAGCACTGAGTTATAACTAAGGGACGTCAGTTAGAATTTTGCCTTGGTTTGGAAAGACCTAGCTAGCGCCATGAGCATGAAACCGATAAAAATTGCTGGAAATTCCTTGGCGTGGCATTATAAACAATAAAGATGCCATCAACCATGCCAATTTTCCGTGATTCGTGATGTCCATTTCCAAGGCCTTGAATGATGCTGAGTTTTTTCATAACTAGTCATTCTACACCTGCCTGCTAGATTTCTCTCTGAGACGGTAACACGACTTTTTAAGGCGGGAAACTCAATCGTGTGGATAAAAAATTGGAAAGAAGACCATCATTACACAGGAACGCCAACGTGTTTGAAAACCAGCCGGCGCGGGCAGACTCGCGAAAATGATCAATACATCGACTTCACTTCCGTAAATGTCTAGCTACACTCGCCCATTCCCAGCTGAAAAAGACACGTGGCCTGGAGTGGCTGTCAGGTACTTAAAAATGCACACCTGCATCATTTATGTCACAAGCTCCTTACAACATACATAGTTACTGCAGAAGTGGTTCCATGGTTCTAAGCACCCGCCCTTAAACGTAAGGCCCCAAGTTCAAGTCGCGGCGGCACTTCTCAATAAAGCACGATCTGGTAACGTCTTATGCAGCGTATCAACCATTGATTACCTTTTATCTCAGTGCTGTCAATCTCTGTCACAAATTATTTGGGTTTCGGAAACGACACAGTATGACTTGACAAGATCACCCAACATTCACGAGGAACGAACCCGCATATCCTAACCCGTAAAACGTTTTTATACCACAGATACATTCCTGACCCCAGATATACAGAGTCCGAACCATCTCCGGACTTCTCATCCAGTATCAGTTTTTCGCATCATTGTCGACTAATAGGGGACAAACATGGAGTTAGAAAAATAAAAAGACAAACGTTAATGTTTTTATTGGAACAGTTCATGCAAAAATAAAAACCATTACTGAAAGTAACAATTCCAAGACATGATGACAACAACAATGACGGCGATGATGATGAAGCAGGTACTCGTTAACATTGAACATTGGCACATTGGTGAGTGGGGCGGAGGCGGGGCTCACTTTTGCCCGTCTCCGTCGCGGGAGGGAGGCGTCAGCGGCAGACGCGCCAGCCGGGCCAGCAGCTCCTCACTGGAGCCGCGCCGCCCCGACAGACCGCCCTCGCCCCCACCCGCCGCCCCCGGCTCCCGGGCGAAGATGTAGGTGAGGTCGCGGCGGATCCGCTCCAGAGAGGCTAGCGCGTGGTCTTTGGTGGCCAGCAGCGGCGAGACGGCCGGCCCGGACACAGAGGCGCTGGTCGGCCGCGAGAGGGTCGACGGCTGGCTGTCGCCGCCGGCGCGGTTCAGAGACGCCGGCCGGCTGCCGTCAGCCGCAGCCCCGCGCCGCGGCGGCCGTCCCCGCTCCGCCGCGTGCGACCGGAAGGTGGGCAGGTCGCCGGCGTCAGCGCCGGACGCCGGCAGCCGACACTTGTCCAGCGCGTGCAGCAGCTCCCCCCGCAGCTGCGACACCGTGTCCTGGAACTGATTCATCTCACGCACTGCACCCACCAGGTCCTGACCAGTGACCGCCGTTTGGGTGGCGGCGGCGGCGCAGACCGGTCGTACGCCCGCACGCTCCCGCGCCAGCATCACCTTCTCCTTCATCTTCCCCACCGCCACCCGGTACTCAGCCTCCATGCGGCGGAACTCCGAGTCGTAGTGGGACTCCCGCTCCTTGACGTAGCCGTGGTACTGCCGCAGCTTCTCCTTGCTGGCGGTGAGCCGGGAGCGCAGGTCTGCGGCCTCGGCGTCTCCCGTCTCTAGGCGAGTCTCCAGCTCCGAGACACGCACCCGCAGCTCCTCAGAGGCCTCCAGCTGAGTCGACAGCTGTGCCACCTGTCGCCGGTGCGGAAAAACCGGTTATGAATGGCGGCGCCAGAAGTGACGTTGTGTTGGGACTGCAGTTATCAGTAGCTGGATCAATTTGGCTGCACTCGTTAGATAGCAACCCATCAACATGCCCTACGAGCAATTATTTGATTTTAGGAGCCAGCGAAGCAAGGCTCCTAAAACCAAATAAACTGGAGTCAAATATGAAATCAAATAAACAAACGACTTGAAACACAATGTATAATAATAACCATAACCAATAGCTAACAGCTTCTTTTGGTATTGTGCAACAGCATTACACAAGCCACATAATTGTTTTGCGCGCCTCGGTTTACAGGTCAAAATAATCGAAAACAAGTTAAACCGCACCCCACCGGGGTCCGGCGCCACCTTCGCCCCACGGGGCATCGATGCCCCCTGTAACTCCGAACATATGAGGGTTAGCGCAAATCTGTAAACTGCATTAGAAAGCTCGCGTGAATTCAGTAAGAAATTACTTCACATGTTTAAGCCCCCAGGTCAATGGTTTGACCTCCAGAGGTCAAGTTAGGTCACGATAGACTGTTTTCATTAAAATATGTAATGCTTAAGCAAACTGGGCATAACTCTTATGCCATTAGAGCTACTGAGATCTGGTAATGTACATTTAATAGGAAAATGCCAGACTTTTTTCGCTATGTGGACCGTAATGACCTCCCGCGAGTGGTTTGACCTCAAGAGGTCACCCCGTGACCTAATATGACCTGAGGTCACGAAAGGTCAAAAAGTGATCTTGCCGTATATCAAATGAAAGCCAATGACGAAAAATACACGATGATGTTAGATTCAACGCTCAAGCTCCACTAGATCAAAAGTTATTGTCAAAATACTTTTTTTGACCCCTGGTGACCTTGGATGACCTCGGAGAGGTCAAGGGGAAAATATGACCCCTGGAATCCGTGAAAGGGTGTCCAAGAACGCTTTTCTGAGCAAGCCGAGCATTTGCAATCGTTTTTGTGACTTAGATAATAAGACAGCTTTTCCCCATGCTTTTCATTGGGAGAGGTCACCTCGAGACCTGACCTCAGGTCACGAAATCGAAAAATCCCGGATATACATCTAGAAGACCCTGGAGGGGTCATAAAGTGTAGGAAGTTTCAAATCGATCGACTTAGAAATTTAGCTCTTATATAGCTCAAAAGTTGAAGTGAGGTGACCTTGGTTGACCTTGCCTGGTGACCTGACCTTGGGTGACCCGGGTTAAAAAATTTCAGGGATAGTGGGAAAATGATGGGCTGAGAGGTAAAGCTCTCAAACGCGGTGCTGCGCCTCGTCGTTTTTCTGCTAACCCGAAAAAATCCTTAGGGGACATCGATGACCCCGGTGGGCGAGGGTTAAACATCGGGAAAGAAACGGTCGCATGCATTTGCAACCCCTTTGCTACTTCAACCATAATTATGTTTACCTCGTATTGCACATCCACTAATTCCAGTGAAAGCGAATTCCTCCTACAAATGTCAGTAATTATCAAGTTCACCGCGGGGGATATCTGGTTCAGGACCCATCAGGAACACTCTCGGTTACCGCTCGGGCAGGACTGACCTGTTTCTGGTAGCTCTCGCGGTCGGCCCGCCGCTGAGCCAGCACGGAGTCGTAGCTCTCGGCCAGCCGGGCGTTCTCCGCCGTCAGACGGCCGTTCTCCGCCTTCAGAACCTCACCACCGGCGGCCGCCTGCCGCCGCAGCTCCTCCTCCGCCTTAGACAGCTCCGCCACCTGGACAAGAGAGGCTAGTCATCTCCGCCACCTGGACACGACAGGTCAGACAGCTCCGCCACCTGGACACGAGAGGCTAGTCATCTCCGCCACCTGAACAAGACAGGTCAGACAGCTCCGCCACCTGGACACGAGAGGCTAGTCAGCTCCGCCACCCGGACACGACAAGTCAGACAGCTCCGCCACCTTAACAAGACAGGTCACACAGCTCCGCCACTTAAACACGACAGGTCAAACAGCTCCGCCACCTGGACAAGGCAGGTCAGACAGCTCCGCCACCTGGATAAGGCAGGTCAGACAGCTCGGCCACCGGAACAAGAGACGTCAGACAGCTCCGCCACCTGGACACGAGAGGCTAGTCATCTCCGCCACCTGGACACGACAGGCTAGTCAGCTCCGCCACCTGAACACGAGATGCTAGTCATCTCCGCCACCTTAACAAGACAGGTCAGACAGCTCCGCCACCTGAACACGAGAGGCTAGTCATCCCCAACACCCGAACACGACAGGTCAGACAGCTCTGCTAACTGAACACGAGAGGCTAGTCAGCTCTGCCACCTGGACACGAGAGGCTAGTTACCTCCGCCACCTAGAAATGAGAGGTAACACAGCTCCGCCACCTGAGCACGGGAGGATTGTCAACGCCTCCGAAAATAATAGTTCGTCACCCACGAATTCTAAAATTTTTACCCCATATCTGTAATGTGTAATTCCAAACTCACACCAGGCTCGAAAGACAATGTTTCCTATAATAGTAAAAAAGGTACCCTACTTTCAATATAATTCCTCCGAACACAATAAAATCTCGGGGTCACCGTCACGAAGCTATCACAAAAGTGTACCCCACACTTGTAGTGAACAATTTTAAACTTTTGTCAATTGGTGATGTGTCAACGCACCCCCATGACAGGATTTGCCTGCCAGTACCCTCATAAATGGCTTATACTAGACCCTATGCAAGCGCCCAGTGATCGCCACATCGTCAACCATCACACAAAGCGCCACAGAACAAGCCAGGCCATACGAGACTGAGTACTCAACTTCCTCCTCTGCCTTGCTCTAGCGGTAGCAGCATCACGTTGGCTAAGTGTTCAGCCCCCTGTCCTAGCTCTGGCGGTAGTATTCTCACGTTGTCTGGGTGTTCAGCCCCTGCCCCAGCCCCGTGGTGCAGCCTCACGTTGTCTGGGTGTTCAGCCCCCTGCCCCAGCCCCATGGTGCAGCCTCACGTTGTTTTCGATGAGGGTGCGGTAGCTGGCCAGGCCAGCCTGGTACTGCTGCTCCTTCTGCTGCAGCTGGCGCCGGTGTTCGGCGGCGGCACGCTCCGCCTCGGCGCGCAGCTGTTCGCACTGCTGCGTCAGCTGCTCGGCCGTCAGCTGGTGGTGACGCTCGGCGCTGACGGCCGCCGTCAGCATCCGCTCCTGCTCCAGCGCCTGCCGCAGCTGCTTCTCGAACGTGCCGCACAGCTGGTCCTGTGGAGAACGGCAGCGTCAATTTATGTCAGACAACAGTGGCGAGGCATACAGAGATACAGCTTCCAATTCGGCACACAACGGCGTCAGACGAAATCTGCAGTCCCCAGTAAAAAAGCGTAAGTCATATTTTTTCGATTTTGGTATCATTCAATGCAGAAAGACAAATTGCATCTGCTTATCAAATAATTTGACAAGGTTCCCTTCATTTTCTTAGTCTTTTCAATTCCGTTTCAGGGCTCTGCTATTGTTAAGCATAACCGAAAAAACACTCCCCTGTGAAATACTCTGTATGTGACATACGTTTTTCTTCCGTTGGACGGAAAAAATGCAACAGCGCAACATACAAATATAAAGCGGCTCTACAACAACAGATTGATAGAAATATTAAACCGAAATCATGACTTATAGTTTTGCCGATGCTTAGTTTTATCTGTTCACTATCATATTGTTTTCCAGTCCTAGCCCTTTACACCACGCTGTGAGAACGGCCCCCTCGGCTGCAGACACAAACACTCCAGCTCCGGTGACGTCACCTTCTCCTCGCCGGTCTGCGCCGTCAGCTGCCGCAGCTGCTCGTCCTTGTCCTGCAGCGCCACCCGCAGACTGCGCACCAGCTCGGACTCGCCGCCGCCAGAGGGACGCCGGCGCAGCTCACGCAGTCGCCGCTCCGCCTCCAGCCGCTCCTGCAGAGCAGAGGCGACACACTGCTGAGCCGGGGACGACACTGGGGGAGTAGCCATACACACTGCTGAGCCGGGAACGACACTGGGGGAGTAGCCATACACACTGCTGAGCCGGGAACGTCGCTGGGGGAGTAGCCATACACACTGCTGAGCCGGGAACGTCACCGGGGAGTAGCCACGCGCACTGCTGAGCCGGGAACGGGAGTGCGGATACTGCCTCAAATCACCCTGTTGAGAAAGGTGCTGAGTTACTACACTATAACAACACAATAACTGCTCGTCAAATGATTCCAGCTGAAATGAAAAGTTTGATCAAAAGTAGAAATTCAATATAATTTGGGGCAGAATTACATCAAAACCATCTCTCTCAAATTTACTAGTCGTTGATTTCTTCAGTCACTCATAGCTCACCTGAGTCAGCATCAGGTGAATTGATTCCTGTTGGAAAGATGTTTTAGACAATAAAAACCGACCCCAGCCCTTCGGACAAGCAACTTCACAACGGGCCAGTTCAACCTACAATTTGGCCAGATATGCAGCGTTCATGCACTGAGATGTCCGCGCATTCTGAATCATTATTCCAAGCGATAAAACATCCCGCTTAGGAAGACTGCATCCGTTGATTTCTTTGCAGTTACAAAAAAACAGTACCAGGCCGGAAATCACGTCCACAAGTCTTATAAAATGAGGCGACGCAATGAAGTAAAGAACTCTGCAAAATGATCGATCGCATGATACTCAGAACAGCAAAAAAAAGTGCAGGGAAAGCCAACACCAGTTATTGATAAGGTCACACAGGAGGCAGGTAAATCCCGATACCTTTTTCAGTTTGGTTTCGAAGATGCATGCCGACTCCTTCAGATTTGCCTCAAGCTGTTGAACGTTCATCTCCAGTTTTCTCTTGTCAAGCGATGCCCGTTTAAGCTTCTGTTCACGGAAACATGCAAACTTATCAGGTACATACCAAAGCCAAGGAAATGTGCTCCGTGCAAAAGGCGTGGTGCATAGCAAACAGTATGGGTAAAGCAACCCTTTCACGACAACGCATGCTTCAAACCCACAGACAAACAAGATAATGTGAAAGAGACTCATGCACGTCAAAGCGATATACAACTGCAGTAATAATACAATACAGCTACCTAAAGCAAACCACAACTTATATCCCAAATTTCTGTCACTCCAGGAAAAGCAGGCCAAATATCGGACCACGCGAAACTTTTGACAAACACAGCTTATCCATGCATTTCACGGCACGCGAGACACACTACCCTGGACCACTGACCCCGCTCGGTGCCAGTCTCCCCTGGACCGCTGGCCCGCCGGTGCCGATCTCCTCTGGACCGCTGACCCCGCCGGTGCCGGTCTCCCTGGATCACTGGCCCCGCTCGGTGCCGGTCTCCCCTGGACCGCTGACCCCGCCCGGTGCCGGTCTCCCCTGGACCACTGACCCCGCCCGGTGCCGGTCTCCCCTGGACCGCTGACCCCGCTCGGTGCCGGTCTCCTCTGGACCGCTGACCCCGCCCGGTGCCGGTCTCCCCTGGACCACTGGCCCCGCCCGGTGCCGGTCTCCCCTGGATCACTGACCCCGCTCGGTGCCGGTCTCCCCTGGATCACTGACCCCGCCCGGTGCCGGTCTCCCTGGACCACTGACCCCACTCGGTGCCGGTCTCCCTGGACCGCTGACCCCGCCCGGTGCCGGTCTCCCTGGATCACTGACCCGCTCGGTGCCGGTCTCCCTGGACCACTGACCCCACCCGGTGCCGGTCTCCCTGGACCGCTGACCCGCCCGGTGCCGGTCTCCCGACCGCTCGGTGCCGATCTCCTCTGGACCGTGACCCCGCCCGGTGCCGGTCTCCCCTGGACCACTGACCCCGCCCGGTGCCGGTCTCCCTGGACCACTGACCCCACCCGGTGCCGGTCTCCCCTGGATCACTGGCCCCGCTCGGTGCCGGTCTCCCCTGGATCACTGACCCCGCTCGGTGCCGGTCTCCCCTGGACCACTGACCCCGCCCGGTGCCGGTCTCCCCTGGACCACTGGCCCCGCCCGGTGCCGGTCTCCCCTGACCACTGACCCCGCCCGGTGCCGGTCTCCCCTGGATCACTGACCCCGCTCGGTGCCGGTCTCCCCTGGACCGCTGACCCCGCTCGGTGCCGGTCTCCCCTGGACCGCTGACCCCGCTCGGTGCCGGTCTCCGGTACCCACCTTCTTCAGTTTGTCGACGTCCTGCGCGGCCGCCTGGTGGCTGCACTGCACCGCCGAGTCGGCAGTGTCGGGCGCGGCGGTCTGGGGAGCCGGCCGCCGCCGAGGCAGCACCGGCCGGGGTCTGACAACCCCGCGCCAGCCGCGGCGCCGGCGCTGGGGGCGGCGCCGACACCGTCTGCGTGCCCAGACAGCGGCGCTCCGGCACAGACACAGTCTGCGTGCCCAGACAGCGGCGCTCCGGCGCCGGCGACGTCTGAGTACTGGCACTACCCACCTGTGGAGCAGGGACACCTGGATACACATACATAAGAACCGATTTCTGTATGCACATATGCCTGTTCTTAAAATATGCACACTGCACCATCGTTATGTTGACTGTAGTCACTCATGCACTCACCATCAATAGCTATATACTTAATCTACGGGACTTCACCTGTTAGTGGGCTCTGGCTGCTGGCCATTTAGAATCAATAAGCAAATCAACAAGTGGAATCGTACACCACGCGGTTACCGCCGACCAGACGTTGAAAACAAAACGATACTTCTGCTCCGCAGGCACGAGCTCAATATACGTACGATTGTCATGATTATACAACCATTTGGATGGTCGGTTTTACAATACGCCGGGCCGTACCAGACTGCGCAGTCGGGTTCGCTCGGCCTCCAGCGCCCTCTGGACGGCGGCCGCCTGTCCGGCGCGCCAGTCGGCGCTCCAGCGGTCGTAGTGGTGGTCCAGGGCGGCCTTCACAGCCCGCTCCCGCTCCGTCACCGCCGCCTCACGCTCTGGTCGGCGCAGAGGGAGCGTCACCAGAGGGGGTGCGAAAAGGACGCCGGGGAGCGCCGCAGGATGCGAGGGGTAGAGGAGCAGATGAGCGGAGAAGCGGGAGGAAACGAGAGACCAAACGGCGCAGCTCAGTGCGAACCTAACCGATCCCCCTTCTGTCCATGCCACCAGGGGAAGAACAGAGCGGTGGTGTGGTACAGAAAACCGAATGCAGCACATGAAACACAAGCCATCAAACTACAAACGATTACAAATGAACACGCGCAGTGTAACTTGCCAACACAACACAAAAGTGGTGCGCTTAAGCGAGAATACATAACCTATGGCACAAACAAATGGTGTACGGCTGAAAATATGGGCTGAAAACACGTAGCTACGCGGGCAGGACTTTCAGTTTCGACGGTAAAGTAGGGGACCACATCCCTTCATACAGCGTCTCCGGGGTGGAATACCCCACCACATCAAAGGTGTTACGTCTCGAGCTTAGGCACTCTCTAGCCCTGTTCCAGCTGTCAGCACAGTTTTGTCAGCACCAATCAGCGGGCCGCGATGGGCCCACGTCACAGGACTGTAGCCTCTTCCCGGGAACTAGGTTCTAGAGGTTTTACGGGCTGACGGCCTGCTGTTGTGCTGATGAAAAATAGCAAGTGCACGGAGTGGCAGCCTAATATTTTTTACTGGTATAAAGGTTGAAGTTCCCTTTGCTTAGCTCAAACCAGAGGCGATTGTGGCGCTGATATTTCTTTTCTGGAGGAGATGCTAGAGGTCCTGCTGATAAAACTGTGCTGACAGCTGGAACAGGGCTTCTGTTTACCGGTCTGCATCTCCGCCTCCTGTTCGTTTTTCTCCTGGCAGACCTTCACGTACAGGTCCTTCACCTCTTCTAGCTCGCTCCGGGTGGCAGACAGTTCCTCCCTACCACACGGGGAAGTTAGTAAAGCTCCGTGTCCATCTGATCGGTGGACGCGGCAGGAGAGCGGGCTACAGTGGACTGAGGAGGACCTCTACAGTCTGAAACCACCGAGGCCTCCTCTAGAACATCGCTCTTAACAAACGCCCAACGGGTCTCTCTACTGACCCAACCAAGTCATTCTTTTGGGCATACCCATCCACTAACCATACTTTGTTCCCAAAGTAATTAATTAGTCTTCAAAGCGCTTATAAAAGCAACAAAACACATAGGTCGGATATTTTTTCGAACGTCTATTTCTAACCTTGACTAAAAGTCAACTGAATTAGTGCTTCAAACAAAACAGCACATTTCGCACGGTAAGCTTTTGAGCCAGATCCCACACCTTCCTTTAGCACTGCTCCACCGTGCCGAATACAGTCCACAATCACGCAGGTACCTGAGTTTGAGCAGCTCGGTCTCGTACTCCTCCACCTTCTCGGTGCGCAGTTTGTCCATCATGTCGTCGTGCAGCTGCAGGCAGGCCTGGCGGACCTCCTCCACCGCCTGCAGTCGGGTGCGGTCCGCCTCTTCCACCTGCTCCGCCAGACACCGGCGCAGCTCCTCCGCCGTCTGACACACACCGAGGGCACGGTTCGGACAGTGTGTGGGGAGGGGTCGGACAGTGTGTGGAGAGGGGTCGGACAGTGTGTGGGGAGGGGTCGGACAGTGTGTGGAGAGGGGTCGGACAGTGTGTGGGGAGGGGTCGGACAGTGTTTGGAGAGAGGTCGGACAGTGTGTGGGGAGGGGTCGGACAGTGTGTGGGGAGGGGTCGGACAGTGTGAGGGGAGGGGTCGGACAGTGTGTGGAGAGAGGTCGGACAGTGTGTGGGGAGGGGTCGGACAGTGTGTGGAGAGGGGTCGGACAGTGTGTGGGGAGGAGTCGGACAGTGTGTGGGGAGGGGTCGGACAGTGTGTGGGGAGGGGTCGGACAGTGTGTGGGGAGGGGTCGGACAGTGTGTGGGGAGGGGTCGGACAGTGTGTGGGGAGGGGTCGGACAGTGTGTGGAGAGGGGTCGGACAGTGTGTGGGGAGGGGTCGGACAGTGTGTGGGGAGGGGTCGGAGAGTGTGTGGGGAGGGGTCGGACAGTGTGTAGAGAGGGGTCGGACAGTGTGTGGGGAGGGGTCGAACAGTGTGTGGGGAAGGGTCGGACAGTGTGTGGGGAGGGGTCGGACAGTGTGGAGAGAGGGTCGGACAGTGTGTGGGGAGGGGTCGGACAGTGTGTGGGGAGGGGTCGGACAGTGTGTGGGGAGGGGTCAGACAGTGTGTGGAGAGGGGTCGGGCAGTGTGTGGGGAGGGGTCGGACAGTGAGTGAAGAGGGGTCGGGCAGTGTGTGGGGAGGGGTCGGACAGTGTGTGAGAAGGGTCGGACAGTGTGTGAGGAGTGGTCGGACAGTGTGTGGGGAGGGGTCGGACAGTGTGTGGGGAGGGGTCGGACAGTGTGGAAGAGGGGTCGGACAGTGTGTGGGGAGGGGTCGGACAGTGTGGAGAGGGGTCGGACAGTGTGTGGGGAGGGGTCGGACAGTGTGTGGAGAGGGGTCGGTCAGTGTGTGGATAGGGGTTGGACAGTGTGTGGACAGGGGTCGGACAGTGTGTGGACAGGGGTCGGAAGTGTTTGGAGAGGGGTCAGGCAGTGTGTGGGGAGGGGTTGGACAGTGAGTGAAGAGGGGGTCGGACAGTGTGTGGGGAGGGGTCGGACAGTGTGTGGGGAGGGGTCGGACAGTGTGTGGGGAGGGGTCGGACAGTGTGTGGAGAGGTGGCGGGCAGTCACTGTGTGGAGAGGGGTCGGACAGTGTGTGGGGAGGGGTCCGGACAGTGTGTGGGGAGGGGTCGGACAGTGTGTGAAGAGGGGTCGGGCAGTGTGTGGACAGGGGTCGGGCAGTGTGTGGAGAGGTGGCGGACCAGTGTGTGGGGAGGTGGCGGGCAGTGTGTGGAGGTGGGTCGGACAGTGTGAAGGGGAGCGATAAAGCCTTAGCCGCTGAAACGCCGTAAATTACCAACCAACACAGTGCACGGAACAACATGACAAAACCGGGCGACATAGGCAAACACGATGCACTGATCAGGGAAACTTGTTCTTCTTTACGCCCGTAAAGAAGATTCCTTTTTCTTATATTAGAATAATTCATTTTGTCCAAAGTTTAGGACACACTTGCCTTAAGTCTGGGCACACTGAACCCTCTTTCCCCACCCCCAGAAATTTTCGCAGAATATGACCAGCTAATGACCTTTTCAAGCCCGTGTTTTTCATCAGCAATTTGAGGTCAAGGTGAAACAAGATATCATTTTGTGACTAGCACTATGGCCCTTAAATGGTGTGATCCCACTTAAATAACATTTTTTTAAGTGAGATAGTAGTTTTGTAGAGCACGGCCACAAACCAATTTTGGCACATTTAATTTTGTCCCAAGTTATCTCCGTTAAATTTCCGCACAACTTTAAGTTCAACATAAAGGGCCTTAAGGCCTAGTTCACACCTTGAGGGAATCATTTCCCACCTGGTTCCAACAATTTGATTGGTCTAAATCCTGAGCCCCTCCCACTGCCTTGCAGGTAACGTGATAAATTCTAACGATGGCACCGTTGATCGCAACTTGATCTGCGATTCTATTTTGATGATAACATAAATTGTAAGAAAATAGGCTACATTTTGCTTCGAGCGATTGAAGATGGGGACAATATTTATTTCCACATTTTCAGACCCATGGTGTCCACAAACAGGCCTTTGGAGTTCAGGAAGGTGGTTTATGCCGTGTAAGGCCCATTTTGACAGCTTGTATGTAAAAAAGAACGCTTTCTGGGGTTGTTCAAAAGCTTTCCTAGAGCGGTACCGGGCAAGAGAGAACACAGGAGGTGGTCTCCCACCTGGAGACCAAACGAAACACTTTGACGAGCCACTAAACCCAAATAATCAACCAAACGAAACGCTAAATAAAAATAATCAAAAGTAACGCATCGAACGCAATGCCCAATTAAAGGTCGATTAGGTATGATCAACAACCATCCAAGCCGGTGAAATGTTGAGAATCAAGAGACTGGCTCCAGCTGCTGTGTTCGTACCTTGTGTACCTTCTCGCCCTCAGCGCGGATTTTACGCAGCTGGTCCTCAGCCAGCTGTCTCTTCTGCTGTTCGGCCAGCAGCTGGCGCTGGGTCTCCAGCAGCTGTTCGGCTGTCTCGCTGGCGGCGCCAGAGGACGTCGACCGGGACACCTGCGCGGACGGCAGCAGCGTCTCACACGGGGCTGAGCGGACAGATGCGTCATTCACGGACTGAACAGATAGCTGTGACACGGGGCTGAACGGAAGATGCATCATTCACGGGACTGAACAGATAGCTGTGACACGGGGCTGAGCGGACAGATGCATCATTCACGGGACTGAACAGATAGCTGTGACACGGGGCTGAATGGACAGATGCATCATTCACGGACTGAACAGATAGCTGTGACACGGGGCTGAGCGGACAGATCATCATTCACGGATGAAAATACTTACATGGTGAATGGACAGATCATCATTCACGACTAACAATACTGTACACGGGCTAACGAAATCATCATTCACGACTAACAATACTGTACACGAGCGACAGATCATCATTCACGATGAAAATACACACGGGCTGAGCGGACAGATGCATCTTCAGGACGAAAGATAGTGTGACACGGGCTGAATGGACAGATGCATCATTCACGGACTGAACAGATGGCTGTGACACGGGGCTGTATGGACAGATGCATCATTCACGGGACTGAACAGATAGCTGTGACACGGGGCTGAATGGACAGCTGCTGTGACACGGGGCTGAACGGACAGCTATCAAACGGGTGCTGAACGGACAGCTGTGTTTAACACAAGGCTGAATAGACATGCGTCACACACGGGGTTGAAAAGACAGTTGGGCCTAACACAGGTGTGTGAATTGGGGTTTATAGGGCGCTTTCAGCATCTAGGCTATATCGCACCCGGCCTAACACAGGGCTGAAGGCACAGATACATTACACACGAGACTGAACGGACAGCTGTCCACACAGCGCAGAATGGACGGATGTGTCACACACGGGGCAGAATGGACAGCTGTCTAACACAGGGCTAAGTGGGTAGCTGTATCACATAAGAAGCTGAATGGTTAGCTGTCACACAAGGATGAACAGACAGCTGTCTAACACAGGGCGAGTGGGTAAATGTATCACATAAGAAGCTGAATGGTCAGCTGTCACACAAGGATGAACAGACAGCTGTCTAACACAGGGCTGAGTGGGTAGCTGTATCACATACGGGGATGGTCACTGCAACAAGGATGAACAGACAGCTGTCTAACACAGGGCGAGTGGGTAACTGTATCACATACGGGGCTGAATGGTCAGCTGTCACACAAGGATGAACAGACAGCTGTCTAACACAGGGCGAGTGGGTAGCTGTATCACATACGAATGGTCACTAACAAGGATGAACAGACAGCTGTCCTAATACAGGGCGAGTGGGTAGCTGTATCACATACGGGGCTGGATGGTCAGCTGCGCCACATGGGCTGGACACAGAGCTACGCCTGAAACAAGGCTGGATGTATGGAAAGGCACAAAAGGCTGAACCAAAGGCTGATTTGTGTGATCCGAAATTACATCTCGATGAGGAAAAATATAGTTAAAAATATGAGGGTAAGAAAAGCAGACACATTCCTGATTGGCACAAACAACTGGCACAATTATATATTTTACGACGAAGAAAGTCAGCCTTTTCGGATATTTCATGGATTATTCGTACCACAATGTGTAGCAGCACTTAATACAAAACGGACAGAAAATTATGCAGCCCGACAAACATTTCAATCGCCATCTCCGTAATACTAACTGCCGACACCAGAATCAGTATTCGATGCTGGCACTCCGTCGCTGGGCGCCACCAGCACGGCTCGACCTGCTGCTTCAGCGCCGCCACCTCCGCCTCCCGCTCCAGCAGGCGCGGCTGTGTCTCCCGCAGCTGCTGCTGGGTCTTCTCCAGCTGGGAGCGCAGCCGCCCCACCTCCTGGCGGCGCGCGCGCGCTTCTCCAGCGCTCGCGTCAGCTCGCGTCGGAGCGAGAACGGCGCCGTGTCTCCACCGGCGCTACTGCAGGAGACAGGCACAGCCGCACTACAGACGCACCAGTGGAAAAGACACATCGCCTGCATCTCAGAGGAACGCGACGGCAGCAACATTTCAGAACAGTTGAAACATTGTACGGATCGGACGGAACGCGTCCCCTACCTTGAATAAGATGCCAGCATACTGCAGTTATAGCTGAGTTCCTGAAAGGCTTCAGCCAAAGCCACATGATGCAGGCCAGCTACAACACGGGTAAGCTCAGATAGTGCAGGCATAAGACTATTGAACTCACAGCATTCTGGTAATAAAACCAAAAGACTTTCATTGGAAGGGGCGGGAGTGAGGTAGCTAACTTGTAGAAAAGTACCACAGCATTGGGTTGAAACAAATACACTTCCCAGCAGGCTATAGAACCCTGCCTTCTGCGGCGCGGAGACAGTGACTGGTGGCCGGTTTTACCTGGCGGAGACCGGAGTGGAGTGGAGCGGGTCCTCTGCGGCGCCGGCGCCGGCGGGGAGGAGGCCGACTCCTCACCCACACCCAGCCGCAGCACCGACTCGCAGGCCTCCAGGTCGCGCTGCAGGCTGTCGGCCCGCTCCTGAGGACGGTGTCAGAGGTCACGGCCGGCACCCGCGCGTCGGCGGCTCCAGGAGCCCAGTTACACAGACACAACAGCGAGCAACTCACAACGCACACAAACATCGGGCAATCCTGATCAGCCAGCCAGAGATGCCAGATGAAGCACTGTATATATTTTTCAATGAAACCTCTTCAAGTCGTTCCCACGCACTGTTTAGAAGCTTTTAAGACTCCACCAAGTTTAGCTGGCCTAGTAGCCGCGACACGTTTTGTATGACTTTAGCGTTGGCTCTTTTTCGGGTAAGCTTTTCATCAACATCAGGTTTTCTAGTTTCTTGTCTTAATCAGTTATCTTAATAAGCATCGATTGAGGGTAGGATTTATAAGGTGAGCTTTGATTGTGGCTCTTATACCCTTTAAGGTATCGTGGTTTATCCCCGATACATAATTTTTCATGTTTGTATTCAAATTATTTTTGATCTTTCTCTTCGTATTTTTGCAGTCTATTATATATATTTTCAGAGGGAAAGGTCATGACTTATACTTACTTTAGGCGGTGGCCTATATCCAGCGAGCTCTGATCAATAACAGCTCTCCGACAACTACGAACTTCTGAATGGACTTCGTCGGACACATCACCTTGTTTCCGTTTTAAATTTTGTTTTGGCTCCTTCCAAAAGACGGATTTAAAAAAGAAGGGGCAGATGGTTTCGCAGCAGGGGCTAGGTGCGGCAGGCCCGGAGGGGGTGAGTTAGAATAAAACAATCTGCCTTCCACCACGTTTTCATGGCACCTACCACCAGCACTATGCCCTGCCGTTGTTCTGCCATTGTTCACCTTCGCCCCCTCCCCTGAATCATGCGGGCACCCTCTGCAGTTATTGCTCCCTCGTCCCCTACTGCCGTGACTCCTGGCCCCGTGCCCCTTCCGTTTCCTGGCCGTGTTCCCGAACCCGGTGTACCTGCCGTGTTCCTTGATAATTTACTCCCGCCGTTTCCTGTTGCTGCGTTACCCGACCCCGTACCACTGCCCTTCCTACAGCCGAGTTCCCTGACCGGTACCTGAGCCGTCTGCAGCTGTTCCGTCTCCTGCCGCCGTGTTCCCTGACCGGTACCTGAGCCGTCTGCAGCTGTTCCGTCTCCTGCCGCCGTGTTCCCTGACCGGTACCTGAGCCGTCTGCAGCTGTTCCGTCTCCAACCCTGTGTTCCCGACCAGACCGACCGTCGCACTGTTCCGTCTCCGCCGCCGTGTCCGACCGGTATCGAGCCGTCGCAGCGTTCCGTCTCCGCCGCCGTGTTCCCGACCGGTACGAGCCGTCTGCAGCTGTTCCGTCTCCTGCCGCCGTGTTCCCTGACCGGTACCTGAGCCATCTGCAGCTGTTCCGTCTCCTGCCGCCGTGTTCCCTGACCGGTACCTGAGCCGTCTGCAGCTGTCCGTCTCCAACCGCTGTGTTCCGACCAGTACCTGAGCCGTGCAGCGTTCCGTCCCGCCGCCGTGTTCCCGACCGGTATCGAGCCGTGCAGCTGTTCCGTCTCCGCCGCCGTGTTCCGACCGGTACCGACGTCGCAGCGTTCCGTCCGCCGCCGTGTTCCGACCGGTACCGAGCCTCGCAGCGTTCGTTCGCCGCAGTGTTCGACGTCCGAGCGCGCGTTCGTCGCGTGACGGTAAGCCGTCGCAGCGTTCCGTCCCTGCCGCCGTGTTCCCGACCGGTACCAGCCGCGCAGCTGTTCCGTCTCCGCCCGGCCCCTGACCGGTACCTGAGCCGTCTGCAGCTGGTGTTCCGTCTCTTGCCGTCGCTGCTGCTCCGCCGCCAGCTGTTGCTGCAGCTGCGCCGCGTCACCCTGCATAAGCCGATGGCAGCGCGACTGCGCCGACTCCAGCCCCGCCGTCAGCTGATTGATGACGTCAGCCTTATCAGCGGTCAGCTGGTGGCGCGCCTCCTCCGACTCGGTCAGCTTGGCCTGCAGGTCCGCAGACAGCGACTTCTGCGAGGTTCGGATAACAGCGGGTCAGTCTGCAATACTTTCAGGCCAGTATCAAAGGGACGTGGACATCAAACGTCTGGAAATACGCGGTCTCCCGATTTGCTGATGGAGACTGTAAAGAAAGCACGCAGGTTCCACCAAGCCGTGCTGGGCAAGACAAACTAGAATATTTCTGAGGGTAACATGTGATCATTTGAGGTGTTTTATAGTTATTGCTTTACATGGTTCTGTTGATGCCCGAAAGGCCATAAGCATAATTAAACATTCAAACATTTTAAAAAGCTATAATATCGTAATATCCTAAACAAACGGCGAGGGAAAGGTTAACCTATTACCAAGTGAATTCAGAATGACCATCAAAACAACACTTCAATACTGGACCGATAAAAGTACATATGAACATTATCGTTTGTTGAAAGTAAACTAAGCAAAATTGCTGACACTTTTCAGTTCCCTTGCCCACGCGAACGGCGTAAAAACAGGTACGTTGCAGGTACGTGTCTCATTTTCATTGTCATTTCAACAAAATTCACTCAGTTCAGCATTCAATTATTTTACAATTTATTTGAATTGTTCGTTGGGTTTGCTGCCAAAACAAAAAAGCCAAAAAATAGAGTGAAATGATGATACAAGTGGATGGAAAGAGCCATAACATTGGGTCTTAAACAAATTGTTTTCTATATTTAAAATAAATCAATATAGTTTCACAATTAATGTTGGTGTTTTTTTCTCCAAAGGCTAGCAAGACTCTCAGATTGCATGTAGGTAAGAATACTCCAATTCCTCTTTGTTTAGAGTCCATCATCTGTCCTCGTTTCGGGAGGATGGGGTCACGTTCACTTGCAGGGAGATGCTTTTAGTTTAATCTTGATGAAGTCTGAAAATTTTTGCATGAAGTCCACTAATCTTAGTTTTCTTTTCATGAACCCTAGCACGGCAAATTAATTATCATTGCTATATATCATACACAAAGTTGATCTAAAAATTATGGCATATACGGTGGTCCTACATTGGCACAGAGTTTGGACCCACGTGCACTTTAAAAGGAATGTGGCACCTTGGTCGAATCCTGGAATTTAGTGTAATTAGGGGAACTTTTAGCCTAAAATCATGGAAGCGTCCATGATTTCTCTAAAATATGTACAATAAGCACAATATCTTTATTTTTAAAATGACCCTCAAGGGAATGAAATAAATATCTGCATGTGGATGTCATGATCTGGAAAAAACTACCATATTCAATATGGTTCAAGGGCTTCGATTTGCTGATAATCACCATGATGTCAGCATATGTCGTCACACCAACAGCTGACAACTGTTGCCTACTGCTTAGGGTACATGTAGGGTATATTTCAGGTAGTTTTTAGCTTTTCTCTACGGACATTTTGAATTTTTAGACAAATTATATATAGAGTACCGGGGTTTCCAGCATGCTTTACAACTTGGCTATCTCAGTTAACATCACGTTATAAAGGCGCCACATTCCCTTTAAAGGGAGATACGCGAAAACAATTTTATTGGCTAGATCAAACGGTCACAAAAAGTTGTTTCAGAAGTCCTATTCTCATTTTTGCGAATTCGGCCTGCAAATGCCTTAAAATTGCTCTCAAAGTTGACATTTCTAGACGACTTTACCGGTACACCTCATATCGGAGTACATGACGTACACATAGCTAAGGCTATCAATTTCTCTAAGAATTAGGTCATATCTATCATAAACAGTGATGTAGAACTCTGGACTACTACAGAAAAAAATTACTTTACAAAAATAACATTCCAAAACTCTTTTGAAACAGAAATATAGGGCTTAAAAGAAATCACAATTAACCAATCAGAAGCTTAGAAATTCTCAAACCGGGGTCACGTGACCTATCTGACGCAAAAGTTGTCATCCTGGGGCTGAAGCAGAAAATGACTCTAGACCCGAGGTACGAAACTGCTGAAGACTTGAATAATTATGTTTTTTCCGTTTCTAGGGCAAACAAATTCATTTTGTAGTTTTTAAAAGCTTTTTAAAATTAATTCAAATACAAATACAGGAGAACAGACATTTGTATTACAAAAAGAATATTGCTTTTCAACTTTAAATAGTTTTCGAAAAGTAAGTGATGGGTGAAGGTTTCAGCATTTTACCGGAACTGTTAACCTATTTCGATAATAAGTGAGTGGCCTCCCAAAATTTTGCCGAAGATACAAAAATAATTGGTAGTTTCGTAATAAGGATTTTTCAAATAGCAAGAAACCACAATAATAATTTTTTCGCGTATCTCCCTTCAAGGTAGCCTGGGGGCAGGATCGGGTCAGCGTCCGCCCGTTTCGGGTCAGCGCATACCCGGAAGCCCAGCTGCACGGTCAGTGTCCGTCCCTTCCACACGTCCGTCCGAGTCCGGTCGTGTCGTCCGGTCGGATCAGTGTCCGCTCTGTCGCGACAGCGTCCGTCCGAGTCCGGTCAGTGTCGTCCGTGTCGGATCAGCGTCCGTCCCGTCGCGACAGCGTCCGCCCGAGTCCGGTCAGTGTCTGTCCGTGTCGGGTCAGCGCGTACCTGGCCGTCCAGCTGCACGGTCAGCGCCGTCAGCTGCTGCTGCTGCGCGGCCAGCTCGTCCTGGTGGCGCCGCTGAAGACCGTCCACCAGCTGCTGGTGCAGCTGCTGGCTGCGCGCCAGCTGGTCGGAGCGTCGCAGCTCCGTCAGCTGCGTCTCCAGGCTGTCCACCGTTACCTCGGCTGCCTTCAGACGCGACGTTTGCTGCCGAGCGCCCGGCACGGCGACGTCAGGAGGCGGAGTTACAAATACAGTGGTAGCATACGTAGCACAGGCGGAATCAGAGCGTTCGTGTGTGAGTTATCGTGACCAAATACACAAGAGCGTGGATATATTACCTCCGCTTCCTTGACATCCCACCTGTGAATGGGCTCGGGTGTGAACCCAGAGCAAGCATTATCGCATTTCCCTCACCTCCTTATTCGCGTCATCAGATGCTTTAAGCTGGATCTTCAGAGAATCGATCTCTCCAGTAAGCTTAGCTGTCTGCTCTTCCTTCTCCACTGTAGAGCAGAGTGAAGTCATACCTCGACGTCGTAATATAAGAACGCAGCTTAGCTTAAAGAGTATACAATTCAGTGTAAATTCAGTGTAAACAACAAAAGACACATTTCACCCAAGACGAAAAATGCATATCACATTTTCCTCTTCAAAACGAATTCTATCATAATCAAGCTTGCCACATGAACGCACATATGCCGATGCCTAAAAAAATCGACCCACATCACTCAAATGGCACCAAACTATTGCCAACCTCTCCAGTGGTTAAGCAAATTCATTGCCAGGATCATGGTGATGAAGTTTCACTAACTGCTAAAACAGATCCCCCAAAACAACATGTGACAGAAACACGCCAGCGTTGTCAGACGCCATCAACACGATATGCTTACCCAGCAGACTGCGGGCCTGCTGCAGGCTGACCTCACGGCCCTGCACGTCCACCTCGGCCAGTGTGGTCAGGTAGCGTCGGCAGCTACTTACCGAGCAGACTGCGGGCCTGCTGCAGGCTGACCTCACGGCCCTGCACGTCCACCCCGGCCAGTGTGGTCAGGCAGCGTCGGCAGCTACTTACCCAGCAGACTGCGGGCCTGCTGCAGGCTGACCTCCAGGCCCTGCACGTCCGCCTCGGCCAGCGTGGCGCGGTGCCGCACGGCCCGCACCTCGGCGGCAGTCTCGGTGCGCTGCCGCTCCAACTCGGCGCGCAGACGGGACACCTCGTGACCGCGCGCCTCGTACAGCGTCTCCAACTGCTCCCGTGAGGTGCGCGCTGCCGGAACGGACCGGGTCACAGCCAGAAGAGGACCGTCTCATGGCCGGGACGGGAGACAGCTAGAACGAGAGCCGGGGCGGACCCGGCACACAGCTGAGACAACAGATCACAATTAACACCGCACCGGAGCGCACCGTTTTTGAACATCTAAAAAGGGAGCATGCCGACAAGGTGCATAGTTTTAGAGTTACAAAACAGGTGTTTAGCTATCAGTACCTGTGCCGGTGGGTTCCGGAGGAACGAAACCATTCGATGAGCCAGCACTGGTGGCTTAGCTCTACAGCAGGGTTTCAACAGTCTGTTATTTACTATTTATTCCATACAATTTAGCAAATGTGCTAGGAAAACACACAACTTCCAGCACAGAAACCTGGCTTGAGAACTTGACACAACTCGGTGCAGTTCATCCCTGGAATAAGGTCTCCTGCGTACCTACTCTTGCTACTTCCAGGCAAATATTTTCCGACGATCCCACAGGTTGACCCCGCTCTCACCCATGATGACGTCCTTGGCTTTGCTGGCGACGTATCTGCCGGGGTCCAGCATGTTGGTCGGCCGTTCCGCCGTGGTCCGGTCCTCCGGGCGGGTGACGCCGTCGCCGCTGCTGACCTCTCCAGCGGGGCTGACCTCCGGTGATAACTGCAGCTCGTTCCGCGGGCTGGTGTAGCAGTGACGGTAGTGGGCTGCCGACGTGTCGGTGCCTGCGCCACCGCAGGGAGCACTGTCACCAGCGCACGCGCATCACAATAGCACAGATCGCGGCCGCAGAGGCGCCGCACACCTGTACAGATCGCGGTTACGACGCACAGTGCACAGGTCGCGGCCGCAAGCACCACACACAGGCCTGGATCGTGACCCCAGACGCGTTGGCGCGGCGTCACGTTTGGCACCACCCGCCACCCCGGGTTTTGGTGCTTCTTTCTGGGTGAACCCCACTTCAGGTACTTCTTGAAATTAGGATTAATCGTCTCATAACTTTCTTTACAATTTCATCAAGTGTTTCAAAGTTAGACACAACACTCTAGATAATTTGAAGAATCAGCACTAAATGTCATTAAAAATCCGCTGCGTAAGACTGACGGAGTCTGAAATTTTTCTGGAAAGGATATGGGAAGTTTCGAACAGAATTCAGGTACTTTTGAGACGGCGAGTCGAAATTATGCAGACAGTTTCTACGCCAGGTCAAAATAGGGGTCAGTAGAGATTAAAGGTTTATAGAGCTTCGACAGTTTTGGGTTTTGAGGTCGGGTCAATTACCTCAAATAACTCCTTCACCTGACATGACCTGACCTGAAGAATTAGGCAATATGTGTTTAGCTGATCAGTGATGATGTATGGCAATACTCACCGTTCCACACCTCTATGTTTTAAGTAATAATAAGCAAGAAGGGGGAAGGGGGATGGAATTCCGTGACCGTTCCTCCGTCACCCATTTTCATGAGGAAACTGTTTTTAGATATTAGAATTTCTGATTTTTTTCACAAACATAAAAGTAGAACGGGTGACAATCATCGTGTACGTAGGCTACATGTTTGTACCGATCAACTTTCGCGACAAAGAAAAAGGCCTTGAGCAAAAATCGAATTCTACAAGAAACACTGAACTTTTTGGCTAGCTTCCGCAATTTTGATGTAGACCAGTTGTCGTCGAAAAGACTACCTATAATACTGCGTTGATATCAAGTACCAATGATCTTATAACATGAAGAAAGATTGTCGAGTTCATGGTACAGACCACACTGTGCTGGTAGAGTTGTTCAACCGCTTTCCAGCCGAATTTTCTGTACGTTCACTATTACCTTAATTCCGCGGATAAACTAGGCTCGCTGAGTACCCCTCTTTTTAGCAAATTCGATGTTTGATGACCTGTGGTGAACTGAACATTGGTCTTATTACTTACTATCTACTTATTACTTACCTATTCCTTATAAAAAAGGCGGAAGTAATTGCGAAAGAGCTATTTCTTTGCCTTTGTGGAAACTTTCTTAAGCCCCAGTCACACTACAAGATCCGACTGGTTTTCGACAGCTTACGACCGCTCGGACGGTCAAAATCGAAGATAGGTCTGCGATTGCTCGGCGACAAGTCGGGAGTCGGCAAGTGGTCGGCCATGATCGTAAACCTGGCGAATGTGTCCCGACCGGTTTTATGAACGGTCCGCAATATCGGTCGCCGACTAAATAGGTCGCCGATGGGTCTCAAGCGGTCTGCGACCATTCGGAGACCTGTCGACAACTCTAAAGTCAGTCGGCGATTACTCGGCGGAAAATACTTCCCCTGAGTAAATTATCGAATGCCGATCCATCGGCGACCAGTCTGAGACCGTTCCCTCACCACTCAACGACTGGTCTAAACCTGTATGTTTGCATCCTCGCTCAGTCGGGGTGCGGTCTTGGAACTGTTGACGATGGAGGTGGCTTATGGGCGATCAGTGGGCGAGCGTTTGGGGTGCAAGGAGGATGATCGACATACCGAATGATGAAACAAAAGTACTTTTTACGACGACACAGACAAGGCCAACCTATTAAACCGTACCTTTCTCTAAATTCTCGACCCTAATGCTGTAAATTTCCGACAACCTTTTAGTGTGGATGATCGTTTGATTGCCTTCACTGTGCAGAGAAACTACGTCGCTTGCTGCAAGTTGGTTGTAACCAAAGCCTGCGGTCCTGATGGGTTAAGTGCTCGCGTGCTTCCGAATGTCTGGAGAACGGCTAGCCCTCGTGCAAAATTTTCAAAATGTCCCCAACTGTGGAATTTTCCTGAGCAGTGGGGAGAAGCAAATATTGTTCCGATATTCAAAAAGGGTCACGAAAAATCCGACAACTACCGCTCGTTTCACGCGCCTCTTTGCGCCAAAATTTTTGAAAAAATAGTATGCAACCAGATTTACCAGCAGTCCGGCCTCATCTTTCCCATGTCAGCATGGATTCTTGCCAAATAGATCATGTCAATCTAATCAGCATCTTTCGGCACACGGGTGGAAAGCCATTTCGACAGCAGTCAGCAGACGCAGTTTACACAGATTTCTCGAGCGCGTTCCAAAGTGTTAACCATCGTCTTTTATGACAAACGCAGCAAATGTATGGTATTGACAACTAGCGTGAGATGGTTGAGTTCTATCTGGCAGACGTAAGCAGAGAGTGGTGCTGAACGGAAAAGTTTCGGATTGGGCTCGTGTGGCCTCAGGCACACCAGAGGGAGGGCTCATCTCTCCGTTGTTGTTTTCAGTTTTCGTAAACGACCTGCCACACGTAGTTTCTACCAAGTGTTTGCTTTTGCGGACGATCTGAAAATATTCCATCAAGTGAAATCCCAAAATGACGTTAACACGTTACAGAAAGACCTGGACGCAGTAACAAGTTGGGCTGCTGCCTGGAAGATGAATCTAAACGCCTCAAAATGCAAGTCTTTCAAAATCTCTTTAAAACGCAATCTCATTGATTCGGCCTATAAAATCAACGGAACAATTTTGGAGAACGTTTCTTCCATAAAGATTTGGGAATCATTCTGACCAAAAGCTTACCTTTCCGACCATATAAACTCGATGGTTTCCAAAGCAAACAGATCACTCGGTTTATTAATCAGAACCTCCAGACAGCCTCCCCTAGATGTAAGCTGGATAAGAAGGCCGCTTGGCGGCTTTTAATGCAAATGTTCGGTCAGTTTTAGAGTATTGTTCAGTGGTTTGGGCTGGAGCCGCAAAATGTCATCTGGATCGTGTAGAAAGAATCCAACACAAGTTTTTGATGTGGCTTGCGAACCATGTTGACCCAGCCTGTCCATCATTAGGTTACGAGGAATTGACGAAGTTTTATGATGTTCGTACTTTATTGGCAAGGCGTGTACAACATGACATTTTATTCACAAGCAAGGTTTTTAGAGGTCTCATCGCATCATCTCATCTTTTGGAATGTTTCTCGCTCCATGTACCATCTAGAACTACCAGGAATGCTAGTGCAACTTCTTAAATGTGCCTTTAGGTAGAGTGAACACGATACAATCATGTGTGTTTGTGCGGGCTCCTCGCGTTGTTAATAACTTTTAGCGTTCCACCAACCGCGATATTTGACGGATCCCATTGGACGACTTAAAAGTGTATCGCCTCTTTACGACTCTACAAACAGCTTTCATAGGTCAGTGACCAGATTGATTATCTGTGTTTGTTGTGTTAGAAATGTTTTTGCCCGTTTTAGGAGTAGGCTGTTGGTGATTATGCATTTTATCTTCATTGACTTCACCTATAATTGGGTATGTGCCTGTTGGTGATTAATACATATACAGAGATACAGAATACATACATCCCTACCACAATATATCGCCATTTTTGCTTCCGCCTTTTATTTTTACAGGTCTCTTGTCAGTTGCATTCCTGATTTGTGTTTAAATTCACCGAAGAAAAATGAGTTTGTACTAAGTAGAGTTTTAGATGTAACGTCTTGAATTGCTAATTTAGATGCGAGCAAAGATACGACGATGTCAAGGTAAAAAGAGGGGGAAATGTTCCTCCATTTGATTTGAATGATTTGTGTCTGCCATCAATTGCGCCAAGGCAGTGCTGAAACGGATATCGCTTGGAGAAATGTTCGACGATGTGCCCATTCATCTTTACTGGATGGGGTAGAGACAGCTTCTTCGTGGAACTCTTCGAAAATCTGTTCACACACTTTTTAAAAAGACCGAAATGGTGTTATTCCATCCTCATTTAGTTGATGGAATCAACCTTAGATTCAGCTTCCAGTTGCTGCATCAGAGAATGAAAGGACCCGTACTGCAACCACCTCCCCAGGCAGGGTTGGATCCAGGAGCAGCGCCTCCTCCTAGCCTTGTTTTTTTCGGTATAGCAGCACTGGTATATCTTGCTCCCAAAGGAAGAGGTGGAAAATAAGGCAGGTCAGAGGCGAAATCTTGTCCATATCAGCTTTCACGGTCTGAGGGGCATATACAAGGCCCTTCAAATCGATGATTCGCAAATTTATTAATCAGCAAGATGGTCGAAAACAGTCTAATACCACTCTCCAACTAATCCAACACTGGTTTCAACCATAATAAACTTATCTACGACCAACCCTCAAAAAAGGTTCCGACCATTCCCCTACTGCTCACCCCGGTACCCGATTGCTAGTGATAAGGTCTGAGAACTCGAGGCGACTGATCGCAGACCGTAGCAATCTCATCAGCGACAGCTCTCCGACTGATCGTACCCGATTCAACCTGTGCAGTCACATTAACATTCGTGATCTCGCCGGATTAGTAACCGACAGGTGGGTTATCGTCTCAATGTGATCGCAACCATCGGACCGGTCGGAGAGCAGTTCAGACCACTAGCTGATCAGAATCGGCTACCGCTCGCCGACAACGGCTCTAGTGTGACTGGGGCTTAAGTCCTCCGTATCGGCGATAGTGATCCATGCCCCGTCACCCGGGCGAATATTACAACCGCTGCCAAAAAGGCACGACAGTCTTCAATGCAATGTCAATGAGATCGTTAGGCAAGCGTAAATTGCTTGAAACCTTAAACTAGAAATAATTTTACCAACAAGACGGTATTTTATACAGGAGCAGAAACACAGGACAAGGCGAGCTTAAAAGGTCGTTCTCAGTCCTGCCTTTCGTCACCCGTAACAGCGTAACACAGCAGTTACTCTCCCCAGACGGCGATGGGGAGAGCGGGTGAGGAGGGGAGCCACTCACTGGTGTCGAGGTGCTGGCGCGGCGTGTCACACATCTCCGTCAGCCCGTTGTTGGTCTCCTCCGGCCGCAGCGCCAGGAACTCGTCCCGGCCCGGCCCGGCGCCGTACGGCGTCTCAGGCCCGCCGTCCGAGCCGTAACCGCCCCCGCCCAGCCGGTAGTCGTCTCCGCCGCCGTGGGAGTAGCCGTCGGAGCCAAACCCCACCACCGCCGGCGGCTCCAGACCGCTGCCGGGGCCGAACTCGCCACCACTCGGACGGTAGGTGTCGTCGTAGACGGGCTGGAACCCCGGCAGCGACTCGCTCGGCTCCAGGTGGTGATCGTTCTCTGGAAGCTCGTTCAGGCGACGCATATCGTAGTGTCCTCCCAGCTCATCATATAACGACCTGCACACATATTCGAAGTGTCGGCGACAATCGACGCTTTTTCATTTAGGGACCACATGAACAAAACGGCAAACCACTAAAAGCAAAGCAAATACTTTTGCAGCATTGCCAGGCACCCAGACCGATATAACCCAAGCAGGAAAAGAAACAAACATATGGTCATGTGCAAATGCTTAAAAATACAAAAAAAATGACACAAATACCTCATGATAAAACATCACCTAAAATGCAATCATACAAGATATTCCAGTGATTCGATAAAGCGTCAACACTAGCTTGCAATGCCACAATCAACAAATTATTATTGAAACACAAAAATATGAGTTGAAAGAATTCAAACTAAATATTTTCAGCTATAAAAGGATCCCGAGTCAAGGTAAAGACATTAGGCGAGTAACACCCCACGTACTTTAATCCGCCTAAGCTATTGGTTCAAAAGTCTTGGTATCAATTCCCTGATTCCTACATTAAAGAAAACCATGTGATTGAAAATCTATTCTTAAAACTACTACGATGCATTTTGATGTGAACAGTAACGTACCAGAGGGTGAGTAATATGATGTCCATAAATTCCATCTCATAATGCGATAAAAACTGAACTCTAACATAGTTTTCCAAGGGTTAAATTTAACCACATAATACTCTTGAAAAGCCCACTCCAAACTTTTGTTCCTGCAGGGCATACATTTGTGTTTATCCACCATTCAACCATTCCAAAATATTGGTTCCCAATACTGAGGTTCGGATAGGCTTCGTTCCGATTTAGTCCACAAAGTGTTTTGAAGTAAGCGTTTTCGGTGTCTATTTATTGAGCTTCGTCAGCGGGTCGAACCAGATCAAGTGTACATCTTCAGAACAAATAACAATTACTCACTGAACCGAGCGACCCGCGCTGACAAAGCTCTGTAAATACAGACCCCAAGCTCCGACCCCCAAAAACGCTTTGTGGAATAAGCCCGACCGAACCATATCCGAAAATCCGAACTCCACGCCATGTTTTTTTAACAATACTGACAAATTGTTAAATGCATTTCCGTCCACGATTCAGAAGGTTAACGAAATATGAACCAGACATTACTTTAAACAAAAACTTCCCGCAGTTGATTTCAGCCCAAGAGCAAAGCCTAACGTTATTTTAAGTAAGAGACATAAACAAGACGATAGTTTGTTTGATGAGGGATTGAAGAAATAACCTTTCATCATTCAACATAAGTTCAACAAAGTCTGCGTAAAATTTAAGAATAAATGTATTAGTAAAACAAAAACAGTGCAAGAATGAACATTGTTTGCCACTGTACCGGAATGAAAGCAGCAGTACATAAACAGAAACAATACCCGGTCTCTTGGACGAAGATTCAAATAATGGGCTCTCTTTCATTAAGGAGTAATACATTCACACTAAAAAATATCATGTTTATAAACCAGTCCCCATCACGGTTGCAAACAGTGGGGTTTAAGGAGTTCGATCATAAAGGTGTAGTATAGTAAGTTTATCATATCGTAGCCAGTACATATCTAGGAGCCGTTGCCAGTATCCAAAGAGTGTGGTTCACCCTGCGTTACCAGGGACCATCAAGCCTGCATGGGTCTCTTCAAGGCATCCACTTTTCTATGTTTGGCATATACATGCATTTGTTGATGCATAGAACACATACCACATACAACTTTTTTTAGAAAATCCAACCAGGACCTGGTAAATTAATTCTATTGAAAATTATCGTTCAAATTCAGTGACTTAGAAAATTCACAAACTCCATTTCTAAGGTATCGAAACTGGCACCCTATAGCTGAAGGCTATCATGCATACGTTTTTTACTTGAATGTGATAGAATAGGTTATATTATTTTTAATGCAGTAAGGGTTTTCGAAATCATTGTTGCCGAACACTTACTTTGGAAACCAGTGGGCTTCTAACACATACCACATACCTATATGCACATTAATTGGTCCTGCTTGTTACTTCCTTGAAGTCATACAAAAACTGGTGACATTGAAACTGCAAGCACAAAGCCGAAAAATGAAGCACTAGTAATAGCAAACTAGTAAAAACACCGAAAAACCGAGCAGGTATTTACGGGCTACAAGCAAACATACAAGCTATCGACATTTCCTAAGAAGGGCGTTCAGTTTTTTAGCACCACCAGATAAAAATTCATACTGTAAAAATCCAGAACTTGTTCATTTCTTTGAATGACCCTACTCTGCCTACAAGAGAAATTACGACAAAGCAAATAGTAAGGCAAACATCAAAGTACAAGATATGCTCAATCTATTGATAGGCTTACCTTTCCCTGCCTGCCATAAATGGTGTGGATGTCGGCAGCTTCTCTGGGTGGAAGCTGGGGTCGGTGTGATCCAGGGTGACATCCTCTTCGTCATCTTCAATAAGATCATCAAAAGCGTCTTTCAGGACATTTTGAAGCTAAAACACAACAAAGACGTGCATGAAGACCAACTGATGCATTAATATAATATAGAGGCAACCATGCATGAGACCATAGCAGTCAAACAACGGAAAATTATGTGAATTAAAAATAAGAATGGCTTCCTGATTGAAAGTACCCAAACATATATCGTAAAATCAAATGGATTTATGTGGAAAGAGCTTCATTTGTTGAAGGGACGATAAACTGATGAAAACACAGGACCAATAATACTATAGTGGATTGGTAAATAAAAAAGCGAGGGATGGGTAGAAGGGAGCAAAAAGTGTTATAGTGAGAAAAATGTGACTTTAGGCACGAACATACAATTTGGGGGCGCATGACCCTGCAAACCCTCAGACCACTGACACAAGTGAGGGACAGTAACATGTATTGTTGACTTCAAGAATCATAAGGTTCACCTGGTGATTTGACATCCGTACATGTTTATTGCATTCGCGCACAAAAATGAGCAATCACGAGAAAGATGTCTAGGAGAGGGAGCGAAGGAGGGTAGAGAAATGCGAGTGTCATTAGTGGCGACTATATCAGAGTGAGTGCCGCATTGAACCGCGCGGTGAGCTCTCAGCCCGTGCGGATTATTCTGAAGCAATGAGCGACGTGCCAATCCATGCACAATCCTAAGCACCTTACTGCCAATCTCAAGCACCTTACTGTAACCACAAACACATGAGCCTGTGTTTACCTCCTGCTGTCTTCTTTCCTCTTCTTCAGCTGCTTCAGCTTCTTCTTCCTCTCCAGCACCACCCATTGAAGGGGCTATATTGATGCCATCGAGATTGAGACTACCACCCGTGTATAAGCTGGCACCTGGCAACTCCATGTCTAAAATACAGAAAACTATGTGAGATTCTAGAATATCATGGTACTGAATGCACACAAGAAAACACTTACAGCATCACACAATATTCTAGAATGCTGATCTCAATGATAGCCGACACGGATCCCAGTTCAAACGCCACTTTAAAAAGGCTTTTGATTTGTTTTTTAATGATTAGGGGTGGGCAAATTTGAAACAATATCGAGAGCCACTACGTGAAAATAAATAGCAAAATGTATCATGTGTTTAGCCCTCTCATAGGCCGGTTGAACTGCATTGAACCAAGAAGAAGTGCTTGAAATAAAAAAGAGGACATTCAAAATGTTTTACCACTTTTACCACTGTTTCCACGTTTCATTGGAGGTGGTCGGGCACCCACAAATAGATATAATTCCACACTCCTGGTGCCTTGTATTATCATCGAAGAATAAGAGAATTTTGGAGCTGTCTGGCAACATTGGCTATGTTGGATTGTGGAATGTGCAAGAGCTTAATCGTGCTGAAAAATGTATGCGTAAGAAAAGCATGCGTGCTTTTGGTATCACGTATTTGACCTTTCACTAGACTTTTTAAACCATTGTGATATGTTGTCGGTTTGGCCGTGCTCTCGATATAGTCGCAGGCGCCCTTGCTGTGAGACGTCGTGAAAACACTTCATTCGCATAATTGAATTTTGCTTCGATATAACTTTTGCACTGGAATTAAACCTTTGCATTGCTTTTAGATCGTGTGCATGGCGGCACAATTTGATGAAGTTAATATTTTTGCATTGAGCGGCATAACTTTCTGACAGGAGACGTACATACAGTCTTCAGTCATTTCTCTCGCTTTCATTCTCCAGGCATAAGTTCTAAAAAAAAACACACACACGAGCGAGCCATCGTAGTGCTGTGTTTGGAGCCATCTGATACCACACAGGCTCCGTGGCCTAAATGTTGGTCATCACTTGTTCAGGAAAACATATAGAATGAATAGTGCACTGGGAGCGGCGGTACTAAATAGCCCTTTTTAATCTCTACCGACAATGTTACATACAATCGCTTGGTCGGGTCACCTTTGAGGTCGCTCGAGGTCAAAGTATTCCTCACAGGAACATAGTCGAAACCTAAATTTTATGGTATAATTGCTGACAGAGCAGAGCCGTAGAAACATTTTCAGCACCATTGAAATACTCTTGTTGAGTCCGATCGGATTATAAATATTATAATCTTGTCTCGTCAAATTTCGGATTTGTATTTGTATTTATTCACTCTGATTAAACATGATTTCACACTGATTAAAAATATAAGGTAAAACACATTCAAAACGGTAACAGTATTACTTGAAACAACTTAAGCAGTTCATTCGACGAATAAAATTCGAAAGCGTCAAGGATTATTTTTAAAATGATGATCTTTAATGTATCTAATTACACTAGACTTAAAACTAGCATGTGGCGAATTAAAAGGATCCGCCTCCGGGGCAGCGACCGACGTGTGCGTTAAAAGCAAGCCCCGCCCGGCGAAACAAGCCTCTTTTCACAGTCTCAACTCGAGGCACTGGCACGTGCAAGAAATGGTGAGGTGCCCCCTTGTTCTTCGCAGGGGCACATGCAGTGGGAAACTCCCAAGCAGGGGAGCGGAGTGCACTCTACCGGGGAGAATTTTATGAACAAAGCAAATGTCGTACTGTAGTCTCCTCTGGGACAAGCTACTAATTTTGAAAATCTGTAGGAGAACATTATATGTTAGTGATTGAGAGGGCTGAGATGTATGATTTTGATGTTAACTGCAAATGAGAAATGCAAGCCAAATGAGAAACTTATGCTGAAATATTTCTAATGTATCCAAATGACACATGATCTATAAACTATGACAAATGACAAAGCAGGTTAATTTCAAAATTAACCTGCTTTGACCTAGAGCCGGGCTTAGGCCTGTATGGTAAAAATAACATCAATCAAACTGCAGAGGAAAGTCAGACACGACAACGTAAAATAAAACCTCCATCGCAATTCTCGACAATGCTCAATTCTCGCAAGTTATCAAAATTTACCTTTTGACCCATACATTTCTAATGGAAAGATCGTGCCCCGGACCTTGTCCAAGGTTATCGATATGGAAATCCTGCTACGAACAATTATCTTGCTCGGTGACCTTACTATGTGATGTGAATCTAAGTACGATAGGTTAAATTTGATCTTACTGATGTACCTCCAAATATTTTTTCGAGGTTAGGTCTCTTAACCTGGGTTGGCAGTCTGACCTGATAAGACCCCGACCTAAAATTTTGCAAGAAGCTGCAAAAATGTCGAGTTAGAGGTAGATGAAGTACGGTGGCGCTGCGCGAAGGTATTTTTTTACTACCTGTTGAAACCTGAGGAGGCCGGTTGCCCGCCCCCTCGTGTGGGCGCGTGTTAATTCTCATAAACTCTGACTCTTGCACGATGTAAATTTCGTAAAGTCAATGCAATATCATTGAAAGCAACCGATTCCGAAAGCAATCGCTTTGTTTGTGGTGTTAAACATAAGGCTGTACTGCAGTGGTCAAAAACCGCCTGCATACCTACCTTAGGTGCTAAAGATTTGGAATTTATAGCAAGAACGTATTTCTAAATGTTTCTATCGAAAGATAATTTATGAAGCAAAATTTTTCAGGTGTCTAAAAGGTCAATTTCAACTGCAACAGGTCAAGCTAGGTCACAAAAGAAAAGGTCAAACAAATTAAAGGTCAAAATTTTTAAAATTTAAAAATTGTCTTTTTCAAAATAATGTGTGGTTCAAGACCAGTTCAATGATATACAAAACTTGTTAATCAGGCAATGTGCTTTTGAGTTATGAAGCATCAAAGATGGGTCTAAAGGTGACCTCCCGAACATGCCTCGAGCTATAATTCGGTCACCGTTGGACGGAGAGGGCTAAGATTCTCACAGGCGAGTTTCTGACCCAAAACTACCCCGGATACAAAGTTTCAGATGTTTTCTAAACATGGTGGTGTCAAGCCTTGGTCGATCTGTCCTAGAATGCCCCAACTGTGGCATGTTGCTGAGGGTACATGAGGGTACATTGCAGGTAGATTTTAGTTTTTTGTCAACGGAAATCTCGAGTTCCAAGACAAATGATACATTGAGTACCGAGGTTTCCGACTTGCTTTACAACTTGGCTATCTCAGTTAAAATCACGTTATGAAGGTGCCACATTCCCTTTAAAACACATCGTAAACATAAATTTAGATATCCAATTCAGATATCTAAAACCTGAGCACCTTAGGAACAGATCATCAAAACATACAATAACTGGATTACACTCCAGCAATAGCTGGAGTGTAAATGCAACTGAGGGTATCAGACAAAATATGGATGTTTTCCCTCATGAAACTCTGACCAGACGACCTGTGCCCCATACCTAAATGATTTAAAAACAACTGTCACATGCATGTTCGTTATCAATGTCCATCATATTTGCTGGGTACTAGGCCATGATACTGACCCTCACACTGTGTTGAATGTTTAGGCCTTATGTGTTATTGACTTCCTGGTTAAGTGCTCAGTGAACTTGTAACTGACTTATGTTATATGACCTGTGTTCTGGTGGTTGGGCACCTTGGTGACTGTGTTGTGGCTGCCTTGTGTTGTGGATGAAGCCTGGAACTTTCTAATCTGTCTTTGTTTCTGTGGTGTTCTTTTCTCCTATTATCATCTTTGCCTATCATATGAAAAAAACAATAAAAGTGCTGAAACAATACAACTGTAGCATTCATCACCTTCACCATCTCATATATTTAAATAAACAGAAAAACATGTATAGTGTTATAACAGATTAGCCAAACCAGAGTTTAATTTGTTGCGTTCAAGGAGAGACCGATAGATTTATCCTCCAGAGCAGGGTTGGCATTGTTGCCAGTTGAGAGGGGTTTCTGCCGCCAGCCGGTTTTTACCGGTTTAAACCGGCAAAAAGTGGCAAAAACTCAGGAGGCCAATTTTGCCATTATTTATGGAAACTGAACTTTAAGTGTTTTCCAATAGTTGTTACCATCATCATGCTGATAATTACACTGTATTTCCGGTATTCTGATAATCTTATTTAGCATTATATATTTTCTAGTCTTAGTCTTAAGCCTTAGTGCAGCAAACGCAGATAGGATCGCATGCTATCCACATTTTAATCAGTTCAATTGTTAATCATCGATATTGTCAGCTGAAGAATTCAATCGCGAGAACAAGAAGCTTATTAGGACCATAGAATCACTTAGCCGAAAAGTAACAAAGGCCCATTTCGCCGTCATATTCAACAAATATTGCATCAAAGAAAACCTGCTCCCGAAGTACTCAAATATAAATATATATATAAATATATATATATATATATATATATATATATATATATATTCATTTATTTATTTCCATATATACAATTCTATTTTGGAAGAAAGCCTCCCAGCCTCAATCTGCCAATAAAACGTTTAGAAAAAAACCGTGAGAGCTTACGGTTTTTCATCGTCCTACCTTCAGCTGATCGGGAGGAAAAAACGCGGAAGAATGAATCAATGAATGAAGCAATGAATGACCCACAAGACGCGGCTTTTTATTCGCGGTTTTTGTTATTGGGGAATCCAAAACTGGTGCCATGGGGTGATTTAACCCTCGCCCCACCGCGGTGGGGAATTCGATCGATGGCCCCCTAAGGTTTTTCCAGGATAGCAGAAAAACGAAGAGGCGCAGCACCGCGGTTGAGGGCTCTACCTCTTACTGCATCATTTTCCCACCATCCTTGAAATTTTTACCCCGGGTCACCCAAGGTCAGGTCACCAGACGAGGTCAACCAAGGTCACCTCACTTCAACTTTAGAGCTCTGTAAGAGCTACATTTCGAATTCGATCAATTTGAAACTTCCTACACTTTATGGCCCCTCCAGGGTCTACAAGGCGTATATCCGGGATTTTTCGATTTCGTGCCCTGAGGTCAGGTCACGAGGTGACCTCTCCCACTGAAAAACATGGGGAAAAGCTGTCTTAAGATCTAAAAGTCACAAAAGCGATTGAAAATGCTCAGCTTGATCAGAAAGGCGTTCTTGGACACCCTTTCACGGATTCCAGGGGCCATACTTGCGCTTTGACCTCTCCAAGGTCATCCAAGGTCACCAGAGGTCAAAAACAGTATTTTGACAATAACTTTTGACCTAATTAAGCTAAAGCGCTGAAACAAACACCATCGTGTTTGTCTTCTCACTGGCTTTCATTTGATATACGGCAAGGTCACTTTCTGACCTTTCGTGACCTCAGGTCATCTTAGGTCACGAGGTGACCTCTGGAGGTCAAACCAATGGCAGGAGGTCTTTACGTTCCACATAGCAGAAAAAGGACTGACAATTTCCTATTAAATGTACTTTACCAGAATTCAATAGCTCTAATGGCATGAGAGTTATGCCCAGTTTGCTTAAGCATTGCATATTTGAGTGAAAATAGCCGATCTTGACCTAATTTGACCTCTGGAGGTCAAACCATTGACCTGAGCACTAAAACATGCAAGTAATTTCTTACTGAATTCACGCAAGCTTTCTATTGCACTTCGCAGATTTGCGCTAACGCCCATATTTTCGGAGTTAGAAGGGGGCCATCGATGCCCCCGGTGGGGCGAAGGTGGCGCTGGACCCCGGTGGGGCGCGGGTTAAATATTCGCCAACACTATGTAATATCTGTTTGGAAAGCGCTCTCAATTTAATTGAGAATGCTTCTTCAAACAGATATTAATGAGCCGCATTGGTCGAAAATGATCCGATTCACCCAGTGTTCATTCCTTGCGGTTTGGTGGTGGACTCATTTGCACCAGGAGCATCGCCACATTGGGGAGGAGGGAGGGGTGGAGCGGACTCGGACCTGACAATGGCGTGGGGGGACTGGAAGGCGAAGACCGAACTAATGTCTCGGAGAGCGTTAGTGAGGCAGCCATGCCAACACCGAAATTGGGAGCATTTACAAAAACCCATGTTAGCAAAAGAAAAAGTACAAAAACTATTTTGGAAGGATGTCCCCTCTATTATCCTATATAAATAAACAAACGTCCATCGGAGCAGATGGTGCAAGCTTTTCACCGGTAGAATCAGCATCAAGAAACATCGACATAGGGCTCCTAGGGAATGTCCGCCCTCCAGTGCCGGTTTCACCTCCTCAAACCGCCGAGGCCGACCCCTTCCGTCGGAAGCACTTGCAGGAACCGCCGAGGCCGACCCCTGCCGTCGGTAGCACCTGCAGGAACCGCCAGGCATGTCCCCTACCGCCGGTAGCACCTGAAGGAACCGCTGAGGCCGACCCCTACCGCCGGTAGTACCGCAGAAACCCGAGGCCGACCCCAGCCGCCGGTAGCACCTGCGGAACCGCTGAGGCTTGTCCCTTGGCGCCAGTTGAGCTGGAGTCTGCATGTGACATCAGCGACCTTGATTTTAGCTTAAATGTGTTCTCTGTCACTTTCTTCTCACGATTGTGACATCGAGTCCATCGAGCCAACTATACTGCCGACGCACCCCAAGCTGAACCACCCGCTGAACCCAGCCGCCCACATAAAGAGCGCACAAGAGAAGCAATAGTCTGAAAACTTCGTGGCTAAGCATTTGGCTCTTCCACCACAGATGGTCTCTGGCTGTGCCAAAAAGTGTTTCGAAAACTTCCCGGGCACCTACATTGGACAGCTCAACGCTCAGGTTAATCGCCTGCCGGTACACCTGAGGCGGCAGTGGTACAGAACATACCTCAAGAAGAAACCATTCGCTGAGAACAAGACAAGCAAAGAAGAATACATACTGTCAGATGCAAGGACGAACGAACCCATACAGGTTTGCAAATGGTTCTTCTTCCATGGTCTAGGGTATAAAAGAACAACGACGGCCCAGTTCTTGATTTTCTTGATGACGTCTGCTCCACCAAGACAGAAATTCTGGGTAAGAGTACCCCGCGAACAAAGTGGATGCAGACACGCGCAATGACATGTGCTGAGCTTCGAACCGGTAGCTCCACACTATCGTTACTTACACGCGCTGAAGAAACCTACCTGCCTCGAACCTCACTTAGCCGAAATGCACGCAGATTTGGTCGAGAAACAGGGCAACGAGGCCTGCATTGTCGATAAGAGTGCGAACCATGCAAGGCCCATAGTCTGCACCAACCATGCGAAGACGATGACTACATGAGCTGTAGAGAACATGGCGCACACGTACAACGGGCGGAGGAAGCGAGAGAGCCATGCCGTGCTGCCGAGACAGGTCCAGTCCAGTAGGATCACTGACTGTGTCAGTAGACATGATGCGTGTTTGCGTGCTCCCCATCATGCCGCACAAGATTTGCTTATTCACACCGAGGCTCGTGGTCTATAATGAGACGTTCGCGCCGCTTGGGGGTCAGAGCAAGGTGCTGTCGATAATCTGGCAAGAGGGCGTAGCCGGACGTGACGCTGCTGAAGTGGCCAGCATTGGCTGAAGTTCATAGAACTGAACCGAGATGTGAGGGAATTGACAGTGTGGGCTGACAACTGTGGCTCACAGAATAAGAATTGGACCCTGTACACGGCCCTTTTCCAGGCCACACACAACTCAGCGAGATCGCTGGAAAAGGTCACTGTTAAATATCTTGAGAACGGCCAAACCAGTAACGCCGCTGACAGTCTACCAGGTAGTCAATAAGGCTCTGAAGAAGAAAGCCGACATCGCCGACGTCCAAGACTATCGTGAGTGCACCACAAAGGCCTCAGACGTTCACCAGATGGAAGCGGAAGACTTCCTGACATCCAGAGCGGTATGAGCGGTACAGCTCTCAGGAGACTGAGCGACGACGACAGGCACCCCTATCTGAACAAGGTGCCGGTCGTGCAGGTCAGGAGGAGGACGACCAGATCTATGCAAAGAAGAACCACAGACACGACGTGGAAGGCGTACAGCATTTCTACGAACTTCATCCCCGAGGAGCAACCCAAAAAAAACATGCCTAAGGGGCGTTCATCGGGAGAGGCTAGCAAAAATACAGAAACATAGGTGCCTCTTCTCCCTGCAAATCGGAGGAACTTCTGGTACGGCATTCAGCCCACCTCAGTAAAAGACCTCAATGCTTAGATACGGCCCTCAACGCTTAGATGAGAGTCGAATGTCCAGGCCCCCTGAGGCCCTCACCCTGTTATTCAAGCCACAGTGACTTAATTCAATGTGCAAAAAGCAAAAAGCACCCTAATCGCGACACTGTTCACGGTATTTTTCCTCCGATTTCCGTCGTCAGATGCGGGAGGAAAAAAACTGCAACGTCTTTACGGCCTTTTCCCCGCCGTTTCTTTCGAAAACTATGATTAAATCCCTTCTGGAAAAAGTTTTCCTAAATATCTTTCAAGGCTATACTTTAATTCAACTATTTTTATGTGTTTAAGCTCAGTTTTGTACCGGCTTCATGCGGTTACCCCGTTTCAATGTCCTGGACCTGGCACTGCACCGATAATCGAGGAAAAACATTGCCATCTTTCCTGTAAAATTTCATTCAGCCCACTTTGGACATCTCACGGCTTTTTTCCAAACGACGGCAGAGCTGGGCATGGTTCAAACTGTTGAATAAACAAATGTGGGACTGGCAGCCTTAGACCAGCAGAATACCTTAATCATGCAAATTTCTCAAGAATATCACTGCAATGCCAAGTTCATGGCCGTTTTGCGTAATATTATGTAGAGAAAGAAACAATCACGCTGCCCTCTTGCAAGTAGGTTGGCGGAAAAAATGTTGAAAGTTTTGTAGGGCATGCTGCAATCATTCCAGTGAGACACTTTTCTTAGTTTACAGTGATTGCTCACCTTATTCTGTAAATTAACAAAAAATTTGAGTCCTGAGGAGACTGTGTGCAGGGGCACCACCACAGAACTTTTGCAGGGGCGGACCCGGGCTGGTGCTGACCGGGAGGCGAATTTTGAGCATATTCAGTACCTGACAGTATTAATGACCATTGGCCCAAAAATTTTGGGGGACATCCCCTCCTGGTTGGCCAACAGGGGGACATGTTCCCCGTCCCCTGGCTTTCGGCGCCCATGGCTGTGTGCAAAGCCATATCAAATAAAGGTGAAAGCGCCACTGGCAGTTTAGCATCTAACAGCCAGTCTGCAGAATGTGGAAGGCGACTCAACAAGGCACTTGGGGCAGCCCAAAGCCTGCCCCAATTGGGGCAGAAGTTTGGTTGCTGGGGCAGACATCTTCAATGGCAGTGGGAAACTGTGGTCAGCGTTCCCAAGAATGGCTACGTTCCCAACAATGGGAACAATTACCCATATTTGGAAACGCATTTTCCATCGTATATTCAAACTGGAATTTCAGACAACTTGAAACGAATAAAGGCATATATCTACCAAATTATTTCAATATGTTAGTTTTCCGGACGAAATATGAATGGCGGCCAAAGGCGGATCCAGGGGGGCGAGGTGGGCACGTGTCCCATAGGCGGATCCAGGGGCAAAGGAGTTCGTACCCCTCCCCGATCGACCCTCGGTGCCCCTGAAATGGTCACGGCGTCCCCCTGAAATGTCGCTTCCCACCCCCCAGGATGCGAAAATCGGCTCCCACCGATAAGATTTTTGCGCCCATCCGATAGGGTTCTCCGGTAAAGAATGGCGCCTCCGGGAAGGTGTCCCCCGATCGGCAATCCTGGATCCGCCTATGATAGCGTCTCAAGGATAAAGGCCTACCCATGCAAGAAGCAGGCTCAAAGGGTAGAAGGAGGCATAGGCGGATCCAAGTTTATTTTCGAAGGGGGCGTCATCCGAGCAGGGGGTGCCAAAGTCTATCACAGAGTGGCCAATTCTCACATCCAGGACTTGTTGGGGGGCTAGGGGTTCAAGCATCTCCCGCCATTGCCTTCGAACAGTCTCCGCGTATGTTTTTACTGCATGCACTCTGATATCTTGAGGGAGGAGCTTGAGACCCTAGGCAACAAATATTAGGTGGGCGCAAAATCTTATCGGATTTTCGCATCGGGGGCGGGGCGGTGGGAAGCGACATATCAGGGGGCGCCGTGACCATTTCAAGGGGCGCCAAGGGTCAATGGGGGGGTTGCGCCGAGGGTCAATGGGGGGGTTGCGCCAAGGGTTGATCAGGGGGGTCGCCAAGGGTCGATGGGGGAAGGGCGCCAAGGTTTGATGGGGGAGGGGCGCCGAGGGTCGAGCGGGGGAACGTGCCCCTCTTTCCCTGCCTGATGGATCTGCCTATGAATGAAGCACCCCAGTAGAAAATATCGAGGTAATGCATCGGTGCACCATAATTCGTCAGAACACTACGGAATAATTCAAGCAATCTTGGGGACAAAAACTACAGGATTTAAAAACTTTCTGATACAAATCAATATAAAAAAGCTTATAAAATGCGAAAACACCACTTTTAAGCACTACTTACTTTCTAAACAGACGAAAGGCACGGTTTTCATCTATTTCTTCATTCGTCAGCACATGGTGAGCAGCAACTGGGTGACGCCAAGAAAAAATATTTTTGTAGTCTAAAATTTTGGATTTTTTTATACTACTATTTTTCATTGACTTTCCCCGAAAATTATCTAAAAAACATAATACCTGTATGGATTCACAGTTTAAGAGCAATCTTTTCATCGTTCTTTACCGTTGGGGCTGGATCGCACAGTTTAGACAAATATTTGAGGGAGCGTTCAAAGACAGATTTTCTAATTCAAAGTAGAACTCCCCCTCAAATTTTAAGAAGAGTTAAAATTGACCAGGTAGAAAGATTCCCCTTATCTTTTCTAAGCTCCTGTTGTGTTTTCTGAAAACATCGTTCCGGGCGTTCCCACCCTTGGGAAAGTGTGTTTCCATTTATGGAACAAGCGTTCCCAAATATGGGTTAATATTCCCATTATTGGGACGTAGCTATTCTTGGGAGGACCACAGTTTCTCCCACGATGGTGGGAGGGGTAATTTTTACCAATAAAAGCTTTATATACTTCATTTTAAACAAAGCACACAGAAATAAAAAAAACTGTACATCCGAACCAACAATGACTAGGTACTAAAATAATGACCCCCATGTACCACAGCAGTAAAAACTCACTCATGTACAGCAGTTATTTTGCAATCATGATGCACAATCCAAAGATACCTTTATTCAAAGGTATACTTACAAGCAAAGTCTTTCCCCTCATCACATCCTTTACCCTTGGTTTCAAGCTGTACCAATCAATATTAAAAACAAAAATATTTCAACTGACAACTATATTCGAATACATTTTTTCCACAGCTAAAGCATTTTGTTCCCTTTAATTCTGTAAAATTTCCATGGAAGCATCACAAAATTTTGAATATTTTCACAAGACCCAATTGAAGAATGATCCCCTTATGCTCGAGTGATGTCACATCACAGGCCGGCATTCGTTCTTGGGGGAGGGCTGATACGATTTGCCGGCCTTTGGCAATAAAAAATAGCAGAGGAAATGCAAAAAAATTACACACAGGGAAATATGATTTCAAATTCTTAAATAGTTTTTGTTGCTAAAATTAAGTTTAGATTAAATATTTAGAAAATAATTGTAGTTTTAGCTTTTGAAAGGCACTCCTTCTTAAATTTTCTTATTCACATCCAGAAACTTTACATCGATAATAAATTTCCTTTGTCGGGTATCTTTCATTTGATGACAAATCAGCTTTTCCAGCACAAGTTTAACTGATGATTGTCGTTTTCCATTCTTTTTCTTCTTCCCTTGGTGATTACCTGGACTGACTGCTGCCGTGAGTACTAGTTCCTACCCCAAGCGCCCTCCTCTGCCCTAAGCTCGATCAAAAGCTGCCCAAATCGGTTGGTCTGCCCCGAGCCTGCCCCAACGAGATCTTGTCAAAATCTGCCACTTTCTGCAGGCTGGTCTAACAGGCTAGCTTAATAAACTAAGACAAAACTAACTAAGGGATCAAGACAAGTTCACCGAACGTGCTGACTGATTCGCAGAGTAGGTAAATTCGTTAACTTTATGACAATAAGGTACTCACTTTACCGTGCTGGTGGTTGAAATTCCTTGTTTTGCATTAATACCGCTGCAATTATGAAGGGAGGTTACTATAAGGATGAATGCTATAAAACACTTGTATTAATTAATGATATCGCGACAACGCCAGTGCAGTGTAATTGCCACACAAATTCACAAGTTAATAATTTTTGCTTTTCCCGCCAGTGGTCTTCTTCCTTCTTCTTTATTTATTATTGCATTGCATTGCACCCATTGCACACTTGTGTGGCCCGGTGCTGCCAACTATAAGACCTTTAGATGCGGCATGAGCCATGCAATAACCCTCTAAATTTTCTACAGTTGTTTTCAAACTTCAAAGTGCTCCTCTAGAATTGAAAGCTAATGACCGACTCCCTCGCATTCCCTATTTCTAGAGCCAAAAAGAAGACTGCCTACTTAACTATCGCACGTTACCATCACTGTCACTATCGCAATTGATAGCTGTGTATTCAAAATTTTGATTCGTAATGTAACATGTCAAGCCAAGCACCAAAAGCAGGAGCCACCTTCGGCTCCGAAGAGGCGTCCGCCTAGGGAGGAAGGTTGCGCCGACGGAGGACGATTTTTGTCAAGGGGATCTTTTTGCTGCCCAGGGGTTGCCTATTCTAACCAGGGGCCACCTATGCTAGGTGGCGCCGTTGTTCTTCATCGGGAGGGGGCGCTTTTTCAGGGTCGTAAATACCATATTGACATTCTAAACGGTGACAACACAAGGTGGGCAAGGTGACAAAATCAGCCGACATATTACCCCAGGCAAATACAGGAACAAATCGCTGAAATTGGCACCTGTAATTTGAACTCGCAGTGTTTTCGCAACTGGGATGGTTCAGGAGGATCCATTATTATCCTACTGACCCAAAACGTGCCACATCTTGCAGCCTGGGATGGTGACACATTAGTGGCCTGACATTTCAATGTTGACACCGAATACTTTTTCGGCCCCGCCTTTGCTGTCCAGGAGGGGCCTCTGATGTCCAGGGGGCGCCTTTCTATTCAAGGGCACTTTTGATGGAAGCGTCCTTTGCTTCCCAGGGGATGTCTTCGCTCTGAATGGGGGAGGCGCCTGTCCATCCAACGGGTGACTGCTTTGTGAGGGGAGAGCGCTTTTTTAGTTTTGCTGTCCAGGGGCCGCCTGTGCTATTCATGAGGCGCCTATACTATCCAGGGGCGCCGTTGCTTTTCTTAGGGGAGCCTGTTTCTGTCCGGAGGGGCGGGGGGCGGCCTTTGCTATCCAGGGGCGTCTATGCTATCCAAAGGGCCACCTATTCTCTCCTGGGAGGGAGGGGGAGTGCCTATTTGCTCTCCATGGAGTGACTTTGATGTCAGGGACGCCATTCATATGTGAAAGTGCCTTTATTTCACACAGAGGGTCCTATTTCTTCAGATAGGTGTTTAGGGCTGCTTTTCCCTTGATCGGCCGGGGATGCCGGCCAAATCTAGGGAAGGGGCGCCTCCCCAGACCAAGACGAAACCGGGTGTGCATTGGCGGACGCAGGGGGGGGACATCCGGCCATGGCCCCCAAAGCACTGGGGGGGCAAACTATCTTTTGGCCCCCAAATGCCGGAGAAATTTTTGAAATAAGCGTGTTTACACTAGGTCTGTTGAGCAAAAAATATTCGCTCACCACCCACCCCCCCCAAGGAGAGCGATCATGTACTTGGAAAGGTAGCTTATACTAGGTATGTCGAGCAGCCAAATCGCACGTCCCACCCCCCCCCACCCCGGAAGGAGAGGCAGACGTTGGTTTGTCCCCTCCCGCCAAAACTCCGTTATGCCTCCGCCCCTGCGGTGTGTAAAAATATTTTTGCTCGCCCTCAATCTTTTCAGGGTGGGCAATTGCACACACTGTCCTCCGGAATCCGCCATTCTTGTGAAGTTCTAAATCCGCCACTGGTCCCAGTAGTCAGAAAATATATCATTCTCTACAAGAAATCTGCCAAATTTTAGCCGCAGAATAGGAGTTTCCCCAAAAGAAAATACTTTGTGAGGAGTCTGGCAAGGCAAAACAGATCATCCCCAAACGCAAAGAATACGTCATGTACCAAATTGCGGCACCATACTATATTGAAAACATTATATTTGCACATCAAAGGGTACCACATGGACGGACCCAGGTGAGGGGGAGTCGGAGCCTTTCCTCCCAATCGACTCTACGGCACCCCTGAAATGGTCAGGGCGCGCCCTGAAAGACCGATGGCGTGCCCCTGGAATGTTGCTTCCCACCTACCCTCCCGTAGAGTGCGAGTATCGGCGCCTACCTGAAGGGTTTCAGCGTCATGGTTCCATGGTGCCACCCCCCCCCCATCAGAAATCCTGGATCTGAAACAGTCTTCCCCTAGAAACATTGCCTGAATACGATAAAACTACACTTCAGCGTTAGTTTCAAGTTTGAAAATGACATTAAGGACCTTGTTTGCAACTTATTTATATAAAACATAGTTCGAAGAGCTTCCAAGAGTTAGGATTTCGCCCCCGAGCGAGCAGGCCTGCGTTTTATACTCCCACGGTGTGGGCTTCATGTATTGGCGCTCACAGCGGCCGCGTTCTAGAGGATTCCACCGCCCGGACATTTATGATGATTTATGAGCTGTTGGATATTTATGATAGGGTCTCAACCTTCTTCGAATTTTGAAAGGTAACTTTAATGTCTTGGACCTTTTCATAGAGAAACCTGAATTTTTTTACACCGGGCCACCCTATGTCAGGTCACCGGGCGAGGTCAAACAAGGTCACCTTACTTCAACTTTTGAGCTCTACCATAGCTACACTTCTAGGCCGATCGATTTTAAACTTTCCACACTTGATGACCCTTCCACGGTCTACAACATTTATATCCGGGATTTTTCGATTTGGAGATCTGAGGTCACGTCACGAGGTGACCTCTCTCGTAGAAAAAGCATGGGAAAAACTGTCTGATGATCTAAATGTCATAACAATGATTGCAAATACTCCGATTTCTCAGAAAAACACTTCCTTGGATTCGAAAGGCAATATTTTCCCTTGACTTATTTGAGGTCTTCACGGGTCACCAGGGGTCAAAATACAGTATTTTGACAATAATTTTTGACCTAATCAAGCTAGAGCACTGAACCAAACGTTTTGGTGCATGTCTCCTCGCTGGCTTCCGTTTGATGCACGGGAAGACTTAATGACATTCCGCGACCTCAGGTCATGCTAGGTCAAGAGATACCTTCTGGAGGTCACACAACTGTAGGGAGGTCATCATGTTCCACATAGCGGAGAAAGCCTTGGAATTTTTCCATCAAGTGTACTTTACCAGACCTCAATAGATCTAATGGCATGAGAGCCATGCCCAGGTTTCTTGGGCATTGCATATTTTAGTGGAAATAGCCTATCGTGACTCAAATTGACCTCTGGAGGTCAAACCATTCACCTGAGCGTTAATACATGTGAAGTAAACCCACATTGAATTCACACGGACTTTCCAACGCACAGCGCACGAGCAACGCAGGCATAAAGTTGAGAACCTATCATAAATATCCAACAGCTCACACATAACTTTACAAGGGGGCGAGTTTTGAGTTCGCCTTGCGCCAGCGGTGCCGGGTGGCGTCGGCAAACATATAAAAATTTCCGGGTGGGGGCGAGCGGAAATATGTTTTGCACCCACTTGGTCACCCTTCACAGAACCCTGTCGAATTCGTCTCCTCTTGTAAGCGAACCTAGCTCCAAAGTACTTTTTCAACGTAACTATCCGATACTTTTTGGAAAAGATAATCGATTGCCGGTGAACTTATTTATTATGAGGGGTTATCAAGAACATAAGAATTTCCGACATGTAAAAATGTTCAGTTAAGTAGGTAATGAAGAAATATATCCTTCCTTGCCATGTGTTCCTTGCGAAGAGAATCCTTTCAAAATAAATACATTATTTCGGAAACAAATGTATCAATAGCTACTAACAACAAGCCCGACAAAAGATAAATACTACTCATTTGTTAACAAAGCCCAACATCACGTTCCCTTACCCAATACAGATACCCCCAAACCATAAACAGCCACAACAGCTTTTCATTTGGACCCTCCAGAGAGACGGTGCATCGTGAAATAGGCGTGGCGGCTACGTTACCCGGCCCAGGACCACACAGTGCCGGCAGCACCGCAATCTGTAGATGGAAGATAGCTGCCGCGTACACCGCACACAATTATTTCTTCCACTGCCACGCGTGCAGCACGTCAGCGTGCGGTGTGCTTGGTACGCGGCCGTCACATATCACTTCGTTGTGACAGTTGCGAATGCTTCACACATCATAATGTAGTTGTAACCGCCGCCATCGCCTGGAGCTAAAAGAAAACCGGAGCAGAGTCACCGTAAAACACTCAGAACAGCTGCATCACTGCCGCTACGCAGCGCTAACTCCGCCCAGAAGGTTGACAGTCCGTCCCTTGTACTTCTCACTAATAGACTGCTCTATCTGGCGTTGAAGTTCCCTAGTTTTCTCGATAATAAGCTTCAGTTTGGGCTGAAGTGCCGCCGCCGCCTCACCACACTGCCGTCTTTTTTCACGCATGGTTTCTGCCGACTGATCCATGCGGGCGGCAATGTCCAGCTTCTGTCGCAGCTGCGCCGCTAACCGGTCCACGTACCGCGGCGAGCTCTTCACCAGGAACAGGTGCTGCAGCTTGACAGCGCGCAGGCTGGCCCGCACCACCTGCACGCGCGCCTGCATCTGCTGTGCCGCCTCGGCAGTCAGCAGCTGGACCGACTGCGGTGCCGCCTGCAGCTGACTGGTGGCCACCATGCCCTCCTCCCGGCGGTCCGTCATCTCCAGCACGCGCTGACAGAGGAAGGCTTCCAGCTCCACCAGTTCGGCAGTGATGATGGCACGTGTCTGTGGGTTGTCCAGCAGCGACAGTGCCTCCGAGTCGCGCGCAACACCGCCTTCCAGCCCGCTGTCCTCCACCGTAATGTCGGCTATTGCATCCCCGACCGCCTCCAGTGCCGCCGCGTCCAGCGCGGTCCCACCGTCAGCAGCCTCCTCCTCCAAACCTCCCCAGTCGATGTCGGCAGCCGCGTCCTCGCCAAAGTCGATCTCTGAGTCACCGAAGTCGATCTCCGAGTCGCCAAAGTCAATGCCGCCGTCATTAGCACCCCTGCTCTGGTCGGGGACCTCCTCCTCCTCGTTGATAACGCACGGCGGCGGCTCCACTCGCAGCGGCGCCTCCCCATACCGCCACTCGTAGGTGGTGACGTCACCGTGCACTATCAGGTAATGTAGGGTCGGCACCAGCTGCTCCGGGTCCACACCCGGACTGATGAACGGCACAAACTCGCGGTAGTATCCTACCGCGTCCGACAGGCAAGCCGCCTGCTCAGCGATCGCCTTCAGCTCCTGTACTATCCTATACTATCCAAAGGGCCACCTATTCTCTCCTGGGAGGGAGGGGGAGTGCCTATTTGCTCTCCATGGAGTGACTTTGATGTCAGGGACGCCATTCATATGTGAAAGTGCCATTTATTTCACACAGAGGGTCCTATTTCTTCAGATAGGTGTTTAGGGCTGCTTTTCCCTTGATCGGCCGGGGACGCCGGCCAAATCTAGGGAGGGGGCGCCTCCCCAGACCAAGACGAAACCGGGTGTGCATTGGCGGACGCAGGGGGGACATCCGGCCACGGCCCCCAAAGCGCTGGGAGGGGGCAAACTATCTTTTGACCCCCAAATGCCGGAGAAATTTTTGAAATAAGCGTGTTTACACTAGGTCTGTTGAGCAAAAAATATTCGCTCAACATCCATCCCCCCCAAGGAGAGCGATCATGTACTTGGAAAGGTAGCTTATACTGGGTCTGTCGAGCACCCAAATCGCACGTCCCACCCCCCACCCCGGGAGGAGAGGCAGACTTTGGTTTGTCCCCTCCCGCCAAAACTCCGTTATGCCTCCGCCCCTGCGGTGTGTAAAAATATTTTTGCACGCCCTCAATCTTTTCAGGGTGGGCAATTGCACACACTGTCCTCCGGAATCCGCCGTTCTTGTGAAGTTTTAAACCCGCCACTGGTCCCAGTAGTCAGAAAAATATATCATTCTCTACAAGAAATCTGCCAAATTTTAACCGCAGAATAGGAGTTTCCCCAAAAAGAAAATACTTTGTGAGGAGTCTGGCAAGGCAAAACAGATCATCCCCAACGCAAAGAATACGTCATGCATCAAATTGCGGCACCATACTATATTGAAAACATTATATTTGCACATCAAAGGGTACCACATGGACGGACCCAGGTGAGGGGGAGTCGGAGCCTTTCCTCCCAATCGACCCTACGGCACCCCTGAAATGGTCAGGGCGCGCCCTGAAAGACCGATGGCGTGCCCCTGGAATGTTGCTTCCCACCTACCCTCCCGTAGAGTGCGAGTATCGGCGCCTACCTGAAGGGTTTCAGCGTCATGGTTCCATGGTGCCTCCCCCCCCATCAGAAATCCTGGACCTGAAACAGTCTTCCCCTAGAAACACTGCCTGAATACGATAAAACTACACTTCAGCGTTAGTTTCAAGTTTGAAAATGATATTGAGGACCTTGTTTGCAACTTATTTATATAAAACATAGTTCGAAGAGCTTCCAAGAGTTAGGATTTCGCCCCCGAGCGAGCAGGCGTGCGTTTTATACTCCCACGGTGTGGGCTTCATGTATTGGCGCTCACAGCGGCCGCGTTCTAGAGGATTCCACCGCCCGGACATTTATGATGATTTATGAGCTGTTGGGTATTTATTATAGGATCTCAACCTTCTTCGAATTTTGAAAGGTAACTTTAATGTCTTGGGCCTTTTCATAGAGAAACCTGAATTTTTTACACCGGGCCACCCTATGTCAGGTCACCGGGCGAGGTCAAACAAGGTCACCTCACTTCAACTTTTGAGCTCTACCATAGCTACACTTCTAGGCCGATCGATTTTAAACTTTCCACACTTGATGACCCTTCCACGGTCTACAACATTTATATCCGGGATTTTTCGATTTGGAGACCTGAGGTCACGTCACGAGGTGACCTCTCCCGTAGAAAAAGCATGAGAAAAACTGTCTGATGATCTAAATGTCATAACAATGATTGCAAATACTCCGATTTCTCAGAAAAACACTTCCTTGGATTCGAAAGGCAATATTTTCCCTTGACTTATTTGAGGTCTTCACAGGTCACCAGGGGTCAAAACACAGTATTTTGACAATAATTTTTGACCTAATCAAGCTAGAGCACTGAACCAAACGTTTTGGTGCATGTCTCCTCGCTGGCTTCCGTTTGATGCACGGGAAGACTTAATAACATTCCGCGACCTCAGGTCATGCTAGGTCAAGAGATACCTTCTGGAGGTCACACAACTGTAGGGAGGTCATCATGTTCCACATAGCGGAGAAAGCCTTGGGATTTTTCCATCAAGTGTACTTTACCAGACCTCAATAGATCTAATGGCATGAGAGCCATGCCCAGGTTTCTTGGGCATTGCATATTTTAGTGGAAATAGCCTATCGTGACGCAAATTGACCTCTGGAGGTCAAACCATTCACCTGAGCGTTAATACATGTGAAGTTAACCCACATTGAATTCACACGGACTTTCCAACGCACAACGCACGAGCAACGCAGGCATAAAGTTGAGACCCTATCATAAATATCCAACAGCTCACACATAATTTTACAAGGGGGCGAGTTTTGAGTTCGCCTTGCGCCAGCGGTGCCGGGTGGCGTCGGCAAACATATAAAAATTTCCGGGTGGGGGCGAGCGGAAATATTTTTTGCACCCACTTGGTCGCCCTTCACAGAACCCTGTCGAATTCGTCTCCCCTTGTAAGCGAACCTAGCTCCAAAGTACTTTTTCAACGTAACTATCCAATACTTTTTGGAAAAGATAATCGATTGCCGGTGAACTTATTTATTATGAGGGGTTATCAAGAACATAGGAATTTCCTACATGTAAAAATGTTCAGTTAAGTAGGTAATGAAGAAATATATCCTTCCTTGCCATGTGTTCCTTGCGAAGAGAATCCTTTCAAAATAAATACATTATTTCGGAAACAAATGTATCAATAGCTACTAACAACAAGCCCGACAAAGGATAAATACTACTCATTTGTTAACAAAGCCCAACATCACGTTCCCTTACCCAATACAGATACCCCCAAACCATAAACAGCCACAACAGCTTTTCATTTGGACCCTCGAGAGAGACGGTGCATCGTGAAATAGGCGTGGCGGCTACGTTACCCGGCCCAGGACCACACAGTGCCGGCAGCACCGCAATCTGTAGATGGAAGATAGCTGCCGCGTACACCGCACACAATTATTTCTTCCACTGCCACGCATGCAGCACGTCAGCGTGAGGTGTGCTTGGTACGCGGCCGTCACATATCACCTCGTTGTGACAGTTGCGAATGCTTCACACACCATAATGTAGTTGTAGCCGCCGCCATCGCCTGGAGCTAAAAGAAAACCGGAGCAGAGTCACCGTAAAACACTCAGAACAGCTGCATCACTGCCGCTACGCAGCGCTAACTCCGCCCAGAAGGTTGACAGTCCGTCCCTTGTACTTCTCACTAATAGACTGCTCTATCTGGCGTTGAAGTTCCCTAGTTTTCTCGATAATAAGCTTCAGTTTGGGCTGAAGTGCCGCCGCCGCCTCACCACACTGCCGTCTTTTTTCACGCATGGTTTCTGCCGACTGATCCATGCGGGCGGCAATGTCCAGCTTCTGTCGCAGCTGCGCCGCTAACCGGTCCACGTACCGCGGCGAGCTCTTCACCAGGAACAGGTGCTGCAGCTTGACAGCGCGCAGGCTGGCCCGCACCACCTGCACGCGCGCCTGCATCTGCTGTGCCGCCTCGGCAGTCAGCAGCTGGACCGACTGCGGTGCCGCCTGCAGCTGACTGGTGGCCACCATGCCCTCCTCCCGGCGGTCCGTCATCTCCAGCACGCGCTGACAGAGGAAGGCTTCCAGCTCCACCAGTTCGGCAGTGATGATGGCACGTGTCTGTGGGTTGTCCAGCAGCGACAGTGCCTCCGAGTCGCGCGCAACACCACCCTCCAGCCCGCTGTCCTCCACCGTAATGTCGGCTATTGCATCCCCGACCGCCTCCAGTGCCGCCGCGTCCAGCGCGGTCCCACCGTCAGCAGCCTCCTCCTCCAAACCTCCCCAGTCGATGTCGGCAGCCGCGTCCTCGCCAAAGTCGATCTCTGAGTCACCGAAGTCGATCTCCGAGTCGCCAAAGTCAATGCCGCCGTCATTAGCACCCCTGCTCTGGTCGGGGACCTCCTCCTCCTCGTTGATAACGCACGGCGGCGGCTCCACTCGCAGCGGCGCCTCCCCATACCGCCACTCGTAGGTGGTGACGTCACCGTGCATTATCAGGTAATGTAGGGTCGGCACCAGCTGCTCCGGGTCCACACCCGGACTGATGAACGGCACAAACTCGCGGTAGTATCCTACCGCGTCCGACAGGCAAGCCGCCTGCTCAGCGATCGCCTTCAGCTCCTGGGGCAGCTCCTCCAGCAGCTGGACGATCTCAGAGCGCAGTTTGTGTCCTTCCATTCCCAACTGTCGGCAGGAGGCGGAGTACTGGTCCCGCATGGCTGCACTGCTCCGCAACAACTCGTGCTCCCTCTTATCACACTCCGATTGAGTTTGCTCCAGTTTAGCAATCTGCTTCTTTAGACCGGGAATCTCGTAACTCATAATGCGTGCCAGCATTTGAGACGCCTCCGCCAGACCCACGTTTTTGTTCGCATATAGTTTGACTACCTCTTGCCAATCCTTCATTCGCTGTGACCCATAGAAGCCAAAAAGGTTTTTGGTGTCCTTCTCCGTTTCTTTAAGAATGTCTACGATCCGCAGACAGTGGTAGTAGTTGATGTGAGCGCCGGAAAGCAGCGCCACAATGTCCGGGTGCTCAGGCATGTCTTGGATGGCATGGCTGATCTTCTCCCGGACCTGCAGCGCCGTGTCCTGCCAGCGCCGTTCGCAGAGTCGCCGCGAGACCAGCCAATCCATCAGCTTCCCCACATGGATGTCAATGGGCATGTCCTCCATTTTTCTAGCCTTCAGAACTTTTGCGTTGTGTTATTTTGTAGCAACTCTGCAACATGGTGGTAACAAATCAGCAAATAAAATAAAAATACACACATTCCAGAAATAGGGAATAGTCCCGTCATGTGTGACATACAAAAAATAATGCTTTCATCTCCCAAAATGCTTATGGCATTTGCATTGCACTGGAATATTGGAGCAAGGTTTGAATGCTAATTAATTACACATCAAGTTGAAAAAATCAAGTTGATCAAAAACCAAATTGAGCAAAACATGGAGTACTTTGTTCATCTAAAGAACATTAGCCTTATGTCAAAATGCAGCATAAGGTTTGATGTTTTTTATTTTTTTTGTAACATTTTTCTTTTCAAAAGAAGTGGACAGTAAAGGGCAGAGGTAGGCATAGGAAAGAGAGATGGATATTTAATTATAAATGGAATTAGAGATTGGCTTGGAGCAGGTACGGGTGGATGCCTTGTCTGAGCTCCCAGCTCAAATTATTCCAATGAAAAGAAAACAACTATGCCTACGAAAAGCAAAAACACTCACAGTAGTCAACATTCAGCCTCCTACAAGGACAGATAATACATAGAGAATGAGGTCCTAGTGGTAAGTACATAAGTTCCCAGTTTATCGATCAGTAGTCATCAAGGAAGATTTTCTTCATAATTATTTTAAATTCAAAAGATTTTGATTTAGGAATATCATTGCAAGTCTTGGATTTTTGTGGCAATTATTCTATTCCATGTCCTTGGACAAGATACAGTGAAGGAAAATGTTCTGTACCTGTTGTCGGCCAATGGTTCAACGAAATGTTGAACCATTGGCCAAGATGTTGAACCATTCCCCAGTCAAACCCTTCGAACGCGAGTTGGAACTAGTCGCCGATTCCCTCCTTCTCTCTCAAATCATTTCAGAACCCACGCGTGTAGAAGGCGAAACTCGAAATCTCAGAGATCTTTGTTTTGTTTCGAATTATGATACGGTAACAAAATGTGGCACTATATCTTCATTCTCCCAATTAGATCATTTTCCTATTTTTGTATCTGTTCGAGGAAATACTCGTACTCCATCCATTAAGCAAAAGATTGTATGGGATTACTCTAACATGGACATTCCGAGACTGACGCAGACTTTGATGACCACAAACTGGAGTGAAATTCTGGAAAAGATATAGACTCAGCTTCAAACCTTTTACCTCAACCCTCCTAAAAGCAGCTCACGAATGCATTCCCACAAAAACTTTAAAACTTCATTCAAACAAAAAACCGTGGGTAACTAGCGCGCTAAAACTTTGATACGAAAGCGGGACCGGATTTTCAGAAAAGCAAAATCTTGTCAAAATTGCAGAAATAAAAACTCCCCGGCTCATTGCATTAGCTGTACCATGACTGGACGGCATGGAAACAGTGCAGAAATAATGTAACACAAATGACTAAACGATTAAAGAGCCAATATCTTCAACACCAGGCATCTAATCTTATAGAAGAAAAACAAGACTTACATAAATATCACCAAACGCTTCGAAAAATGGTCGGCAACATAAAAATCTGACATTCCGCCTCTAATAAACACTTCTGAACAACTCGTCGTAGATGATCTGGAAAAAGCTGAGCTACTAAATTCCTATTTTGCCGCCCAAACATATTTACCTGATTCTGACAGAGCAATAGTTCATCATTTGCAAAATATTGTAGTACCAAATTTAGAATCCTTTGTTATAAGTGAACAGGAAGTGCTTAAAACTATTAACGGCTTGAGTAAGAATAAATCTACTGGTCCAGATAAAATACCCGTAAAATTATTAAAGCTCACCGCAATAATAATATCAGAACCTCTCTCGAGGCTTTTCAATAAATCACTCCATTTAGGTATATTCCCAGAGTCTTGGAAGGTAGCCAATGTTAAGCCCATTTATAAAAATAAAGGTAGTACAGCCGACGTTGCCAATTATCGACCAATAAGTCTTCTGTCTTGTGTGTCGAAAGTGTTCGAAAAAATTGTTTGTAGAAAAATCTACCAGCATCTTACTGACAATCACCTCCTTACTGAAAGACAAAGTGGATACAGACCAGGACATGGGACACAACTTCAACTGTTTTACCTGACGCACGCCCTTTACGAATCCTTAGACAAAGAAAAAACGCCACAGTCCTATACCTGGATATCAGTCGCCACTTCGACAAAATTTGGCACAAAGGGCTTCTCACAAATGTGAACATGAATTTGGACTGACTAACATCATCAACTGGTTACGCTCATATCTGACAGACAGACAGCAGAGGGTCATTGTCGACGACACTTCGTCTTCTTTATTGACACTGAATGCAGGATGCCCGCAGGGTTCCGTTATTGGGCCCCTGCTTGCCCTTCTATATCTAAACGACCTTTCTACTAAAGTTAGGAACGAAATTCTGTTGTTTGCTGACGATACTTGCCTATTTGCTCGACACAAACCTGAAAATGTTCAAGAGGTTCAAGCATCCCTCCAAAATGATCTCTCTAAAATTCAAGAGTATGGTAAGAATTGGCTCATTACTTTCAATGCCTCAAAAACTATTCAGCAAACCTTTTCCTACAGAAGAATGCAGAACCCCCACAATTAATTTTTGACGGCAAAATCATCCCGGATGTTAACGAGCACAAACATTTAGGCATGAATTTCTCAAAAGACCTAAGATTGCACTCACATGTAGACAACATTGTCAGAAAAGTTAATATCACTCTAGGTCCTCTTTACCCAATCGCCCCATATTTATCTCGACCAATCCTTAACTATATTTATAGCACTTATATCATGCCTCATTTTGATTATTGCGATATAATTTACGACGGAATCATAACGGCAGCAGATTGTCTGAGGCTTGAAAGATTACAAAACAGGGCGGCAAGACTCGTTACTAAAACACTACCTAGAACCTCTACAGAAAAATTAAGATTAGATCTAGGTTGGAATAGCCTAAGAAATCGACGTAAAATCCACAAACTTCACTTCTTACGAAAACTACTAAATGACGATATTCCCCAATACATCAAAACCACTCTTCCTAATATACGCAACGCAACGGCTAACAGAGAATTACGTAACCGAAACCAAAGAACGGAACTATTGACTAGAACGTGTAACTTCAGTAACTCGTTCTTGCCAAGCGCAATAAAACAATATAATGAGCTTCCAGAACCAATAAGAACCATTCAATCGCACAAATCATTTAAAAACCATGTAGTCGAATATTTCTCTGTTCAACAACCTCTAAAATACTACTCGTACGGCAACAAAATTTTGAACTCCTTTTGACGCAACTCAGAGTTGACATGTCCAAATTAAATGGCCACATTTATCAAATCCTCGGAGCCGAAACCCATTCTGCAGCTATGGTCATCAAAACGAAAATACGAAACATTTTCTTATTCATTGCGTAAATTATACAGTGCAGAGAAATGTCCTCCACCGAAATATATCGACCATAATCGCCACAGAATTTTCAAATTTATCAACTGAACAAAAACTTAAGATGCTGCTGCATGGAGGAAATGGAAACGATGACACAAATCGAGCGATAGCGAAAGAAACCCTGAAATTTATATCAAACACCAAAAGATTCTCACATTGAACTCTTCAACAATTTATGCAAAGGACGCCGACGCCGTTGTGGGTATCCTGTGTGTGACTGTCGGGTGAGCGGCCATGGGCCAAGGGTGGTGCGACCGTGGCACTTGAATTCGCCAATGTTGTCGAGAGGCGCCAAGAGTCAAGCGCTAGACGCTTTTGCGCCAATCGATAGGTATCAGAACTGTCATTGTACTTGTTGATAACCGAAATAAATGTATGTATGTATGTATGTATGTATGTGTAATCCTTCTTGTGGTTCTATGCTGCCTAGTTAGTTCAAAGAAGACAGAGTATGAATCTGGCAGATCATTATTCAAAAAACCGGTGAAGAATAAGGAGTTTTTGTTGCACAGTAATATCAGTGAATTTTAGAATGTTCAATGACTTAAATATGGGTGAGGATGGAGCTCTATAGTGTGTTAACCCACTGAACTTAATCAGAAACATAGTTTCACATTCCACACATACTTTAGTTGTAACACTACACCAATAAATGTAAAATCTCCATACTTTTGGGTGAAAGCATGATATAAATGTATATTTCACCCATAATTATATATTTGGAAGTGCAAATAGTGGAGGCAGAGCTGTATGTTAAGGGGGCCCTTTAATAATTGTTATATATGATCTTGTGGGACCAGTTATTTTCTAATCATCTATGTTCTTCGTTTTATTTGTATTATGTTTCTGTAAAAAAAAATCATGTTAGAAACCGGGTCCCATGATGGCAGCTGGCAGGCTTCCCTGGTTGATCAGTGGGATTGCTGGAATGAGGGCTATTTATAATTTCAGTTTTGTATATTTCAAGTTTTGTAGAGGGTGATAAATCATGTGACCCTTTCGCCCACTAATGTGTATGATATGTTGACACAATAAACATATACAGTACCAAACCATGGTTGAACAGCCTGTCATTTAATGTGAAGTTTCTGTCTTTACTCCACTAGTCCTAGTACTGAATCCTTAAGACTGATCAATACATGGATGGAACACACCAGGTAAGTAAAACAGGTAAGACTGTTACTAAGGGGTGGAAAGACGAAAATGAGCACCATCATATGGAGGAGGAGGTGAACAAGTGTGAAGGAAAACACTGGGAGGATGAGATACAGTAGTGCATCCTATGGTAACCATAGTGTTGGAAAGCTTTCGGACTCAGACAAAGAATACCTTGCTGGCAGAGTTTATTCCGTATAAATGAAGAAATAATAAAATCTGAGGTCATGTCACACTCTCAGCAGTTCTCGCATCTAGCAATTCCTCCTCTTCTTGATGGAGATCCTACTGAAGACTGGGAGCCAGCTTTTAAAGCTGCAGTGGCTTCATGTCTGTTGACTGAAGGAGGGGAGAAGTTTGTTATTGGATTACTCCCAGCGTACTTAAAGAGAAGGCCTGCAGAAGTGGAGTTAGTCCGTAACTGGTGAACAAGGAGACTAAGTTGGGTGCAGCATTTGAGAGCATGAAGACATTGGATCCTCCAGTGGACAAGTATGCTGCCATGCAAGGTCTCTGCAGATGCAACTGGCTTCCAGGAGTGCAGATTGACGATTTTTTTTTCTACAAACTGAAGCGCATGGCCCGCCAGGCTGAAGCTAAGATAGACCTTGTGTGTTCCATCATGTGCGCTCAGTTGCCCAAGGAAGTGCAAAGCAGGGCCAAGTCCTGGCTGGCTGACAATGATGTGACAGATGAAACAGCAAGAGCATTCATGGTCAAAGTCAAGTCTTGGATGGTAGAGCGTGGTGTTCCTCTTGATGTGGGATACAAGCTTCAGGAAGTGTCTGGGGAATCCATGTTTCCTCGAGTGATGAGATGCTCTTCACCAGCTCCTGGCAGCTGCAACAGTGCTGCCACTCGTCAGCTAGGAGACCATGTATTACAGCAAGATAGCATGGTTGAAACCAATCTGCCTGCTGAGGGCAATGTGGCTCGGGTCGCCCACTCCAGCAGGAATGGGAAACACTCATCCCTTCGCCAGACTACATCCAACTTCAGGGGAAGGTGCTTTATCTGTGGTGGAGGGCACATGATGAGGACCTGTCCTGACAAGAGGTGCCCACGCTGTGGTGCCAAGGGGCATAACCTCACCCACTGCAACGTCACCATAGTGGGTAATGTAGAAAACAATGATATGTTTAAGTCTTTTGATGAAAATGCTGTGCTTCTCACCCTGCATCTTGATGGTCAAGAAACCAGTGCCATAATAGATTCAGGTGCTGGCCCAAGCGTTGTGGATAAGGGTTCTTTACTGAAGCTAGGCTTACTTAAAACGATCAAGCGTCAGACTAAGGGACATGTTGTTGGTGTTGAAGATGTCAGGATACCTGTGTTTGGCCATGCTGAGTTAACTGTTGGGCTGGCTGGTGGTTGTACTATGGCATCACACATTCACAGTGCTAGATGCCTATGACGATACGGTGCTTCTAGGACGCTCATTTTTGTCACAGTTCCCTTCGATAGAGTTTGATTGGGAAGGGCATAGGATACGCCTTGGCGACAAGTGGTACACCACAAATGTAATGCTAATTGGGGGAAGGTAGGGGGCAGAGTGGATGTGGCACGGGTTGAACAGGGTGTGGCTGAGAACCTTAAATTTGATGTTAACCCAGCCCTCCAACCAGAGTAAAAGCAGAGATTGCACAGTCTGCTCCAAAAGTATGACTCTGTCGGGGCCAAGAACCCAAAGAAACCTTCCCTTTGCAATAAGGGTACACACAGGATTGTGACCAACGATGCAAAGCCTGTGAAACAAAAGATGCGGAGGATGTCACCAGATAGCGAGAGGGAAGTCAACAGGCAAGTAGAGGAGATGCTCTCTAATGGCATATGCAGACCATCAGTCTCCATGGAGCAGTGGTGTGATCCTCGTAAAGAAACGTGATGGATCCCAACGTTTCGTCATTGACTATCGGTCGCTAAACTCAGTTACAGAGAAAGACGCCTATCCCCTCCCCAACGCCAAAGATTTGTTCGATAGAATGCATGGGAGCAAACTGTATTCATTTCTGGACTGTGCCAGTGCCTACTGGAGTATAGAGATGGAGGAGGTAGACCGCCAGAAGACGGCGTTCTCAGTTCCCAGAGGCCAGTAAGAAATGAACGTGATGGCTTTCGGGCTCTGTAACAGTCAGAGTACCTATCAACGAGCCATAGACTCGGTGCTCAAAGGGGCGAAGAACGCTGTGGCATACATTGATGATGTCTGTTGTTTTTCAGACAACTTTGAGGAGCACCTCACGGATCTGGAGCAGGCACTGGGCAGGTTCCAGTCTGCTAACATGCAGCTGAGACATGATAAATGTCGTTTCGGGTATGATAGAGGCCCGTTCCTCGGGCATGAGGTTTCCCCTGATGGCTGTTCATCACTGTCAGAGAACCTGAGGGCAATCAAGAGTTGCCCGAGACCAACAAGTAAGAAGGAGCTTCTGAGGTTCCTGGGCATGGTCAATTACTACAGACCGTTCATTCCACGAATGGCTGAGGTGGCTGCTCCACTATACGGGCTAACCAGGGCGAGTGTCAGCTGGCATTGGTCGGTCGAATGTGAGCGCAGCTTCGTTAAGTTGCGAGATATTTTGTCATCAGACATGGTACTCGCTTTCCCGCAGTGGAACAAGCCTTTCTTCGTCGAGGTGGATGGCTCTTGCTCGGGGAGGTGGATGGTTCTTGCTCGGGAGTAGGCGCTATTCTCTCCCAGGAAGACACAAAGGGTCGATTAAGGCCGTTGGCTTATTACTCCTCAGGGCTCACTCCAACTCAGCAGAATTACTCAGCATCTGAGATAGAGTGCTGGGCTCTCATTTCCGCGACCCGAAAGTGGAGTGTTTACATGAATGCAGCGCCCCATGTCATTCTTGTCAGTGATCATAACCCGTTAACCTGGCTCAGACGCCAACAGGACCCCCGTCGGAAGTTCGCCAGGTGGATTGCTGAGTTGGAGAATCTCAACTACACTGTCATTTACAGAAAGGGCACAAAGCATGCTGCCCCTCATTTTTCTGAGCAGGTTGGAATCTGAGGTGGATCCTGGTGTGAATGATGAGAATGAGTTCTTTGAGAGACATGTATATACTGTTGATGAAGTCCCCACTTTCTTGGACGAGATCAGCCTGGCTCAGCAGGACGATACGAATGTTATGTACGCTGTCCGCCAGTTGCAGGCAGGCGGAAAAGTAAAAAGAGGAAGGTACAAATCCTATGGCGGTATGAGGCTGGAGAAAGGTCTGCTCATGCGCAAGTCGCAGATCGTCGTGCCTTGCTCAATGCGGCGCGCCGTATTTGAGCGAGAACATGCGATGCATCATGCGGGTGTTGACAAAACTTACAAATGTATTCGGGACAGGTACTTCTGGGTCGGGATGTACTCCTACGTCTAGACTCTTTGTGCAGCATGTGAAGTCTGTCAGAGAAATAAGAGGTCATATGCTCCAAAGGAGACTTCACAGTCATTCGATACGGGCGACACTACTCCACGCAGTACGATAGCCATGGATATAACCACACTGCCATGGTCGCAGGGTGGATACAGACACTTTGTCGTCATTGTGGATGTCTTCTCGAGGTATGTGGAACTTGTTGCCCTTAAAGATCAGTGTGCTGAGACAGTATGTGAAGCTGTTAGGTCCGAGTGGATCTACAGACACGGACCGCCGCTTCAAATCATTACAGACCAGGCCCATAACATGGACGGTCAGCTGATGAACCGCCTTTGTGAGAGTCTGGGCATCGAGAAGAGGCGCTCGTCACCGTACCATCCAGAGGGTGATGGGTTGGCTGAACGTACCATTCAATCTACCAACAGCTGATCAGATGCAAACTGCAACAACGTCAGATGGAACAAACACAGTGGCTGTCCGTTCCCAGCGAGGTCAGTTGTATATATAATTCATTGCCTAACTCTTCTATCGGATTTCAGCCTAATGAACTGATGTACGGTGGGAAAGTTGCGTGCGCTTCCGGAGGTGAGCGTGCATGGGGCAGATGAGGCGTCCGAGTTGGGAGTTAGTCCCAGAGCACACATTGAAGAGACACGCCACAGTCTCGGTAGTATCCACAAGCAGGCTTCCGAAAACACCGCCCAGGGCTCATGTCAAATCAAAACAATACTATGACCAGGGTAAGAAGGATAGCGATGTGCGTCCCGGAGATTATGTGTACCTCCGAAGAGAAATGTGGCATTCCTCCCTAGACCCGATGTATGATGGGTCTTTTCTTGTTCTGTCCCGACGCGATGCAAATGTTTTGTTGAGGATGAGTAAGAAAGACAAAGTAGTGCATTTGAATCGCTGTAAAAAGTATGCTACAGAGGGGGTGACACCCAGTGCTGTGTGTGTACCAACAGGCGCACCCGTAGATCCGAGCGGGCTTGACGGTGCGTGCAGTCTAGCTGCTGTGCTGCAGCCGCCGCCCCCACCCGTGTGTGGTGCTGTGCCGGATACCTTACACGTTCCAGTGACCCGTCAGTTGCCGCGGTCTGGTGTTCCCAATGAAGTTGCTGGTGTTGGAACCGAGTTGATGTCTCCGAGGTTGGAGGGAAGGCGGAACCCGCCCCGAAATAGGCGACCACCAGCTCACCTCAGAGATTATGAGCCATAGTTAGCTTTGAGCCTCTGGTCTCTTTTTAGGGGGGAAATGATGTTGTGATGTGGCATTGCATGAGCTTGTCCATAGCCTTCACCGCATGTCGGCCAGGACCCCTGCATGTATGCACGTTATGCCTGCTAGCATGTGCCTTTGTGTATGCCAGTCAGCGCTTGTTGATGGCTAGCTGCATGTCTGATTACGGCGCTCTTCTTTCAGACTGCTCTCCTATTATTTCTTCATTTCTACGGAATAAACTCTGCCAGCAAGGTATTCTTTGTCTGAGTTGGGTTAGGGGTTATCTGAGTATGGTATGGTTGTCTGAGTATGGTTAGGGTTGAATGATATTTTTCTTGCAGGTTAATTATGGCTTTGTTCAAATTTTCAGCAAATAGTGGTGTCAGTCTGTGAGAATTCTAGATTGCTGGTGCACATCGTCTGAAGGTGTTAACAAAAGTAGGTGACTGACAGCATAACCTCACAATCAATGCCAGTTTACATTAACAGTGTAGGGTTCCATGAGTTCCATGAGTTTACATTAACAGTGTGTTATGTTTACCAGCTTCTAGACTGCTTCCAAAGCGACCAGAGTTGCTGCAGTAATTCGACGCTTGTTTGCCCAGATTGACAATGTCACCTTACCCCTGTTGTACAAGACACTTGTCCGCCCTTTGCTTGAATATGGGAATGCTTCTTGGGGACCTTTCAACCAAGCCAATGAGACGATGGTAGAAAAGGTTCAGCGTCGTGCTACCCGTATGGTTAGCTCCGGTATTATGGTAGTAGGCAGATCACATCTCGCGGTTCAAAAGGATCACATCAGAAGGTCCACAGTTCATATGTTCTACCGCTCAAAATGTCAAACTTTAAGTCCAACATTCAAAAGGTCCAAAGAGGCGTGCTCAGATGCGTGAGAGTGGGGTGCATGATGCCGCAGAGGCGTGCTAAGACACCTGATAATAGGAAGCAATGAGGGTTAGGTTAGGTTAGGTTAGGTTAGGTTAGGTTAGGTCAGGTCAGGTCAGGTCAGGTCAGGTCAGGTCAGTTGTGTATGCCCTTAGTCCCTCTTTCCTAGTTTGGGGATATCAACCCTCTTTCCAGAATCTGAGTGCGCCTCTAGTCTGGGTACCACTTTTCGAAATGTTTTAGAAATATCCCCATATTCTGCAAGAAAATCCCTAGAGATGAAACAGATGGAAGGAGGGGAAGTTGAAGTAGTGTAAAGTGGTACCCAGACCAGAGGTGCACTCAGATTCTGGAAAGAGGGGTGATATCCCCATACTAGGAAATAGGGACCAAGGGCATACACAATTGAACTGACCTGACCTGACCTAACCTAAACCTGACCTGACCTGACCTGACCTGACCTGACCTGACCTGACCTGACCTGACCTGACCTACCCTACCCTACCCTACCCTACCCTACCCTACCCTACCCTACCCTACCCTACCCTACCCTACCCTACCCTACCCTACCCTACCCTACCCCACCCCACCCCACCCTACCCTACCCCACCCCACCCCACCCCACCCTACCCTACCCTACCCTAACCCTCATTGCCTCCTGTTATCAGGTGTCTTAGCACGCCTCTGCGGCATCATACACCCCACTCTCGTGTATCTGATCACGCCTCTTTGGACCTTTTGAACGTTGGACTTTTTTAAAGTTGGACCTTTTGAGCGGTAGAACCTATGAGCTGTGGGCCTTTTGATGTGATCCTTTTGGACCGCGAGATGTGATCTGCGTACTACCATAATACTGTTAGCTCCCTCAGAGGCCTCCCGTACACAGAGAGGTTAAGGAAGCTAGAGTTGCCATCCTTGTACTTCAGGAGACGCGGTGGTGATATGGTACAGGCTTACAAACTTCTACATGAACCTATAGATCAGGACCCAAATCAGTTCTTCCATCTGGACACCACTGCTCGCACTTGTGGGCATCGATGGAAGTTGCAGAAGCCTCGTGGTGCGAGTAGAACTCGGAGAGCCTCATTTGGTGTTTGTATAGTGAAGGACTGGAATTCCCTGCCAAGTTCTGTTGTAGATGCTCCTATTCTGAATCATTTCAAGGCGAGACTTGACAACCATTGGGTGCTCCTAAGATATGATGTTCCAGACTGACCATTACGATCCCTGAAATGAGCAGACTTCAAGTAATCACACTCAGGCCTACGTCCTGAGAATGACCCAGTATTGACTTCTTACACCTGAGCTTGTTAGTGACCGGAGCCAGCAGGCCATCATGGACTCCAATTTCCGAAATCCCTAGGTAAGGTAAGGTAAGGTGGGTATTATGGTAGTAGGCAGATCACATCTCACGGTTCAAAAGGATCACATCAGAATGTCCAAAGTTCAAAAGGTCTAATGTTCATAGGTTCTACCCTTTGAAAGTTAGACCTTTTGAATAAGAAGTCCAGCATTCAAAAGCTCCAAAGAGGCGTGCTCAGATGCATCATGAGAGTGGGGTGCATGATGCCACAGAGGCGTGCTAAGACACATGATAATATGAGGAAATGAGGGTTAGGTTAGGTTAGGTTAGGTTTAGGTTATGTTTAGGTTTAGGTTAGGTTAGGTTAGGTTAGGTTAGGGTTATGTTAGGTTAGGTTAGGTTAGGTCAGGTCAGGTCAGGTCAGGTTAGGTCAGGTCAGGTCAGGTGTGTATGCCCCAGTCTGCAGAACGTGGCAGGCGACTCGACGAGGCGCTTGGGGCAGCCCAAAGCCTGCCCCAATTGGGGCAGAAATTTGGATGCTGGGGCAGACTCCTCCCACGGGGGGGGTATTTTTACCGATATATGTTTATCTACTCCATTTTAAACGAAACACCCAGAAATGAAAGAAAACCGTGCATCCAACTCGACGATGGCAACGCACTCACGACCCTCCACTAGGGTGTCCCAGAAAATTCAAAGTGGTGATAAACTTTCCAGCACATGACGCCCCGGTTACCTCTCATGTGAAAATACATTTTGTAAAGTTTTATTTCATTTCGGGTATATTTACTGGTAGCACAAAATGTCGACTTTGTGTGACAGGAGTGATATTGACCACCTTGAGCATTGATGCTATCGGCGGTCAAAAGATCCGCTTTTTGATCTGAACTCTTCCGAGACCTTTCCTGGCAACAGGCTTCCGTCTCGGAAGGAGGTGTTGGCAGTATTAATGTACCATCATGTGGATTTGAAGGAGGTTGTCGCGACAGCTTCTGGATCTACCACCAGTAAGATTCTTGACGTGTGGCAGAAGGCTAATGTCCCCGCATCTGATTCATCGTACGTCAAAAAGAAAATCTTAAAGCTTTTCAGCGACTTCAAAGGAATCAAGAAGCTGAAGGATCGCATGACAGAGACGGAGGTGACAAAGCGAGGGATTTTCAAAGATTCTTTAGAAGAAGTCTTCGACGTGGCCCACGCGAATGCCCTGACCTCAAACATACCAGAGGAGGACAAGGAGTTCCTGAGGTCCCAAAGGGAAGACAGAATGAGCTCTTCAATGGCTGGGGTCGACCAAACTTCAGTGAAGAAGCAGGAACGGGCCTGGCTGAAGAGGAAGCGAGAGATCGACCGACGAGAAACGGAGGCCGCAGCTGTTTCTACTATGCGCCTGGAGAAGGATGTCATTCTCGAGACATCTTCGGAGTCGTCATCGTCGACCGAATCTGACGATGATACGTTCCTCGGTCCAACGCCTGCGAAAGTACAGCGTCTTCACCGTCCAGCGAACAAGCTAAACAAGGAGATGACCCTGGCATGGGATCGGGACAACCTGTCGGTTCGGGCTGCCACCTCGTCATTCGCAGCGGCTGCCATCGCTCTTGGACATAACATCGACGAACTGACCTTGTCCCGCTCCTCTGTTCACCGCGCTCGAGTAAAGAACAGAGAGAAGATCGCGGCTTCACGGAGCTGGGACACGGAAGTACCCTTGGTCCTCCACTGGGACGGAAAGCTCCTTCCTAATATCACGAACGGTAAGTCACTGGAGGAGAGAATTGCAGTCTTGGTCACGGGGGAGGACACAGAGGAACTCCTGGGCGTCCCTGTCTCCGCTGATGGAACAGGAAGAGCCGTGGCCGAGACTGTCTTCAAGCTTGTTCGGGAGAATGACCTGGAAACCCGCATCATTGGCATGGGGTTCGACACCACGGCGTCCAATACTGGGCTCGTGAAAGGGGCGTGTGCGCGGATCGAGCGTGAGCTAAACCGCCCCCTGCTCTGGTTGGCATGCCGACACCATGTCTATGAGGTTGTGCTGCAGGACGTCTTCCAATGCTGCTATGGTCCTTCTTCTGGCCCGGATATTGCCCTCTTCAAGAAGCTGCAGGCACGATGGCCACTAATCGACCAGAGCAAGGTCAGGCCCTTGGACGCTGACTCCTTGTCGGCCGAGCAGAAAACCCGACGTCAGTCCATGACCAACCTCTTGCGCCAGCTCTTGGGGGCTGGATCTCATCCGCGCGAGGACTACCAAGAGTTGATCCAGCTATGCCTCGTGTTCCTGGGCGGTGACATGCCGAAGTATTTCAGAGCTCCTGGCGCGTATCACATGGCCCGCTGGATGGCGAAAGGGATCTACGCCATCAAGATCACGCTCTTCGCCGATCAGCTCAAACTGACCAGTCGGGAAAAGGAGGGAATGATGAAAGTCTCGATGTTCGTGGCAATGGTGTACATCAAGTACTGGAACGAAGCGACCATTGCCGCCCACGCCCCGAAGAACGACAGCGACTTCATCCGTGACCTAGCAGACTATGAGGATCGGAGCGTGGCTGCCGTCGCCGACCGGGCCATGCGCCGACATCTGTGGTACATGTCGGATGACCTGATCGGACTGGCGCTCTTCGACGAGAGAGTAGACGAGGGGGAGAAGATCGCCATCGTTCAGGCCATGAAAACACAACCGGCCTTGAAGGTTAGCTCACGACTTCAGGGGAAAAATCTCAACCTCCAGAGGCCACTTTCCACCTGGGCAACGGTCCGGTCGTCGAACCTCATCAAAGGCCTTCTGGGAGATCAGACCTTCCTCGACGAAAATGTGACAACATGGCCATCCAACCCCATGTATCAGCTGGCCCGGAAGCGGGTTGCCACCCTCCGTGTAAGTAACGACGTAGCCGAGCGTGGCATCGCCCTGGTAAAGCGATTCCTTGGTCGGCGGACTAAGAGTGAGGAGCAGACGCAGTTCCTTCTGCAAGCAGTCCCGCTCCACACACGGGCAGTGCCAAGGAAGACAAAGGAGCAGTTGAAGACCAAGGTGATCAAAGACTGCTAAGACAGATGTGCTGAAGAGACGCTTCACGGACCGGAGACTCATTAGCGGACGCAGCTCCTGCTGATTAGAGACGCCGCTCCTCCCAGACACAGCTCCTCCCAGACTCCACAAGACACAGGAGCAGGCAAAGACCAAGGCCTAAGACAAGGACATCTCCAAATGGCTCAAGAGTTGGTGAACGGGCCTTAAGAGACCAAAGACTTGTTAGTTTATGTTATTGCCATAACTTGTGTCTGGACCTCGTCTTGGAATAAATTATCCTCCATATTTTACCTTTTTCTCCTTCGTGACGTTTTCTTGAAAAAAATCGATAATTTTGTGCTACCAAAAAATACTGACCGATTTTGATGAAACTTTCTCAGAATCATTTCTACACATATACGAACAGGGGCGAAGTGTGCTGACATCGATACCACCAAGTTGATTTTACACTTATAAGGCTTGGGACACCCTACCCTCCACGCACAGCAGCAGCTATCTTGCATTCATGATACACGACTTCAAGAATACTTTTATTCAAAGGTATATTTACAAGCAAAGTATTTTCCCTTAGAGACGTCATTTGCCACTGCTTTCACGCTCGTATAATCAATAGTTAAAAAAAATATTTCAATTGATAACTAAATTCGATAAATAATAATTTTTTTCCACAGCTAAAGCATTTCCCCCTTCCATTTTCTAACATTTGCATGAAAGCATGACAAAATTTGGAATATTTTCACCCCTAGTTTTCACAAGACCCAATTGAAGAAAGATTCCCGTGACGCTTTTGTGACGTCACATCACTGACTAGCATTTGTTCTTAGGGGAGGGGGCTGGCATGATTTTCTTTTGAACGGTGGACCCTTTGAACAGTGGACCTTTTGACATAGACCCGATTTGCCGGCCTTTGGCGATCCCAACCTAGCAGAGGAAATGCAAAAAACTACATACAGGGAAATTTTATTTCGAGTTCTAGGATTGTTTTTTGTAACTAAAACTAGGTTTAGATTACAAATTTAGAAAATAAATTTAAATTTAGCTTTAGAAAGGCGCCTGTTGCCTGATTTTTTATTCACTTCCAGGAACTTTGGCTTTACATCTATTAAAAATTTCCTTTGTTTGGTATCTTTTAACCATATTTCTCTAGACGACAAACATGACGCTTTTGAGACAATTCAGCTCTTACAGCGCAACTTTAACTAATCATTGTCGTTCCTTTTCATTATTTTTCTTCTTCCCTCGGTGATTGCCCGTACCGACCGCTGCCCCAAGTACTAGTTCCTGCCCCAAGAGCCCCCATCTGCCCCAAGATCGACCAAAAGCTGCCCCAAATCGGTAGGTCTGTCCCGAGGCTGCCCTAACGAGATCTCGTCGAAATCTGCCACATTCTGCAGACTGGTGTATGCCCTTGATCCCTATTTCCTAGTCTGGGGATATCACCCCTCTTTCCAGAATCTGAGTGCACCTCTGGTCTGAGTACCACTTTATGCTACTCCTCTAACCCTCCGTCCTTCTGTCTGTTTCACCTCTTGGGATTTTCTTGCAGAATGTGGGGATATTTCTAAAACATTTCCCAAAGTGGTACCCAGACCAGAGCCACACTCAGAATCTGGAAAAAGGGGTGATATCCCCAGTTTAGGAAGTAGGGACCAAGGGCATGCACAACTGACCTGACCTGACCTGACCTAAACCTAAACCTAACCTAACCTAACCTAACCTAACCTAACCTAACCTAACCTAACTAACCTAACCTAACCTAACCTAACCTAACCTAACCTAACCTAACCCAACCTAACCTAACCTAACCTAACCTAACCTAACCTAACCTAACCTAACCTAACCTAACCTAACCTAACCTAACCTAACCTAACCTAACCTAACCTAACCTAACCTAACCTAACCTAACCTAACCTAACCTAACCTAACCTAACCTAACCTAACCTAACTTAACCTAACCTAACCTAACCCTCATTTCCTCCTATTATCATGTGTCTTAGCACGCCTCTGCGGCATCATGCACCCCACTGTCATGCATCTGAGCACGCCTTTTTGGACCTTTTGAACGTTGGACTTCTTATTCAAAAGGTCTAACTTTCAAAGTGTAGAGCCTATAAACATTAGACCCTTTGATCAGTGGACCTTCTAATGTGATCCTTTGAATCGCGAGATGTGATCTGCCTACTACCATAATACCGGTAAGGTGTATGATAGCATGTAACATATGGAGCGGAAATCGCAGCAATCCTTCACGAAGCCTAGCAACCTACCTTCCACAGCTGGCTCAGGAATGTACACTGAGAGAAGTGATGTCCGAGAACTTTCTCTTACCCTGATGTTTTTTTTAGATAAGACAGCCCCACGACTTCCCCTCTATCTTTTAGGGCCTTGACTTCCCCTATTTATCATTTCATTATTCGTTCGATTCTTTATTTGATTTCCCAACTGCCCACCTACTGTTGTCTGAAAGTACGTCACAGCTGCGCCAGTCTAGAGCCAGCCTAAAACTGGTGTTTCTCTTGTAAAGACAAATATTGTAAAACCCTTCTAATTTTCTAAGGGGGACTCAGGCGAATTAGTTCAGAGGAAATTTAGCGGGTCTCCATTCTCGCATTTTGCACTGTCCCGCTTCGAAATTTGTAGCCTTTTTCTCGATTTAGTTGAAAAAAATCCGAGGAAAAGTGAAGGACGCAACCCCATCCTCCCACAGTTTTGGAACCTATTGATACAGGAACCATTGTATAGGATGGGGAGATGGAGCCCATTCTTTCAACTTTCATTCGGGACGAGACGGAATAAATTCTTCGGAGAATGCTACGGAGAAAATTAAATTGAGCCGGACAATATGTATGCGTGGTAAATCTTCCGGAACAGAGTAAGATCAGCCTCGTCCCAGTGGGAGGTGTCTGAGCACTCCGGGCATGGTGTTTCTATTGGCACCAAGAAACGGCGGCGCAAAGCGTCACGTCGTACTTGACATACCCTAACCCCGGTCAATTCGGCAATATTTCCCAAATCTTAGGATTAGCAGGGGCGAATCCGAGTTGGGGGGACGAACCCTAGTCAAAAAGTCCTATATATAGGACTTTTTGAAAATCCTATAGGATTTTATAGGGCAGTGGCGGATCTAGCCGGGTGGTCTGGGAGGGGCAAACCAAAGTTGAAAAAAGCAAGAAAAAAAACGTCGCGCAGTGAAAAATTGCGTTACAATATGCCTTTGTGGTAGGATTTTGGAAACTGGAGACGAAAAGCAAAAGAAGAAAAAAACGACACGGGGTGAAAAATATAGACTCAAGATACTTTTTTCCTACCCAAGCCCCAATATTTACACTGAACTTCACTAATTATGTTTCAAGTTGAGAGTTGAAGCACAAAAATCTTGCTTACAAGCTAAAAAGGAGTCGGGAAAAAGGAGGTCGACCGCTTTGGGGGGCAAAAACATAGTTTTGCCCCGAGCTTTTCCGTTTGGGGGGGCAATTGCCTTTCCCCCCTGGATCCGCCACTGGTATAGGGTTCCTTTACGAATCCAAATCGCATAGGACTCGATACATAAGGTTTGCTAGTCCTATGCAAGTCGCATAGGATTCATCATATGGGACCAAGGTGCATAGGATTTGCTAGTCCTATGCAAGTGACATAAGATTTGCCAGCCAAATGCAAGGGGAAAGGGTTAGTTGGTTCTAAGCAAGGTGATAAGGATTTTATAATCATGCCTGATGTGCTTAGGTCCATGGGCGTTGAAAGTGGAGGGGAGGTGGGGGAAGTCGTGGAACGATAGAAAATCAGGAATGCCCCTCCAATGAAAATTGGGCCTCTAAAGGCCCAATTTATAATAACACACAATTATCTGTTTCTTTGCATTTTACCACTATCACCTGCAGAGGCGGATGCAGTGAGGGGGGGCAATCCTGTAACGTCTTCCTTACATACCGGTGAAAGTTCACAATATTTGCAGATGTTAGAAAAATTACATCTTCCATGACTTTTACCCTGGTCATAGGCGTACCCAGGGAGAGGGCAAAGTAGGAAATTTGTCACCTTACTCTACGATCGACCCTCAGCACCCCCGGAAGGATCGATGGCAGCCCCCGAAATGTCAATTCGCACCTCGATCCCCCTTCTCAGCGTGCGAGTTCCAGCGCCTCTGGGATAGAATTAAAGTGCATAGGTTTTGGTAGTCCTATGCAAGTCGCATACGATTCATCGCATGGGACCAAGGTGCATAGGATTTGCTATTCCTATACAAGTTACACAGGGTTTGCATAGCCAAATGCAGAGGGAAATAGCTGGTTAGTTCTAAGAAAGTGTATAGGGATTTTATGACCTGTATACTGCCCTATGGGCATAGGTCCATGAGCGTTGAAAGAGGGAGGGTAGGAAGAGGCAAGTCGTGGAACCATCGAGAATCAAGAAAACGCCCCCTCCAAATGGGTTAACCCATGTCTGCCATCTCCTCTTTGGGGGGGGATGGGACGTGCGATGTGGGTGCCCAACAGACCTAACCTATCTCTCCAAGTAGGTGATCGCTTTCCTGAGAGGGTCCGGGAAAACCTCGACAGACCTAGTGCAAACAATTTTTTTCCAACAATTCATCCAGCCTTTGGGGAGAAGGGCCAAAAGATAGTTTGGCCCCTTTCCGGCGCTTTATGGGGAGGCCATGGCCGGAATGCCCCCCTCTGCATTCGCCAACGAGGTTAAGTTCATTTCTGGTCAGGTCACCTGAAAAGATCAAGTGACCTCACCTCCAAAAAGTTAACCCTTGCCTCGGTGGCTGGTACGAGCCACCTTCGCCCTTTCAAGACACAGTGACCGATCTTACTACCTGACTCGAGGAGCTCGTTACGTTTCTACATGTCTTTGCTATGTGCGCAATATGCTGAGTTATGGGCGCAATATGACCACTGCAGTCGACGCGCCCTTAAACCCCAACTATGATGATGATGATGATGATGATGATACCTTCGCCCTGGTGGGGGCTAAAAAAGACCCCCACGATCTCAAAAGCTAAGAGAGCTAGAAAAAGCGCAAAGCAGCAATCGAAAACTCTTCAAAAATGATATCGAAAATACTTCAGTCGTTTTTCTCGTGAGGTCAAAATAGGTCAAAATCGCCAATATGAGGTGTACAAAGAAAACCTCATATATCTCTGAAACTATGATAGCTAGAAACATGTTGACACTATTCGTAAGCTCTTGAGTTGCTCATGAATTACAGCGCCAATAATTTTCGGGTCAGGTCAAAGCCTAGGGAGCTACAGGTCACTGAATATTGGGAATGTTCTTGGGAATGTCCATAGCCACCCATGTATAAAGACACTTAATTTTTCGCTAATAACTTCCAAACCAAGCAAGATACAGCCATAGTTGATGTATCATTGCAATCTCCTCGTCAATATGAATCGAATGATATATGATATTGCTATGCCAGGTCAAATTTTAAATTTGACCTGAGCCAGGTCAACGGTGACCCAACTTGACCTGGTGAAGTCATGATGTATATAATTTGACTTGCAATGACTGTACAAACACTTCGGTGGTAAAATAAAAGTTATATCTTTGTTTATTCAAAATTTATAGAGTAAAACACCTAAAATGCTTATTTGACCAAGGTGACCTTTCAAAGGTCACAAGTCAAAATTTGTAGCATCAACTTAAAAAATGGGCAAGTCGTAACAGATGTTTGAAGCTGATTCCACCCATACTTACTGAGAACAACTCATTTCGTGATTTTTTCCATGTGTCTACAATGGGGAGGTCATGCTCTGCACATGACCTTAGGTCACCAATTTAAAAAATCCCGGAACATATGTTGTAGCTCCTGGTGGGCCCAATATGTGGTATGAATTTCAACTTGATCGATTAACCCTCCTTTTAGTTATGCAGTCCTAAGCATTTTTGAGGTGAGGTCATTTCACCCGGCCTAGTGACCTGACCTGATATGACCTTGAGCTAAAATTTTCAGGGAAGATGTAACAATGATGAAGAAACAGCTAGACTAAGTTTGGCGGCGCTGCGTGCCGCCGTTTTTAGTCATTTCGGAAAAACCCGAGGGGGGTTCTAAAAAGACCCCCACCCGGGCGAAGGTTAGTAAGATAGCTAAGTAAGAGAAAGGTAAGTATATCCAATTGAAGCTCATATCCCACAATGGGTCTACCGGGTACCTACTACGCAAAATATTCCGGAATTTTTTATCCATGACCTGGTGTCGGGGTTGAAAGTTACCTCTTTTTCTGTAGATGGCTTAGAACACTTTCCTATTCTCCAAGCCATAGTATCCTAGGGCTTCTGCAAGTTAACACATACCCCGCTGGGGTCCCTGGCATGACGCTGGAGGGGGGGCGTATACGCTCCCCCAGCGAAATATATTTCGCCCCCTCCGTATCTCATTTCCCAGGAAAACTTATTTTTATGTCGGGTCAATACTGAGGTCAGCATAGGTCAAAGAATGTTCCATAGGCTTACAACAGGGCAGTGTAATACGTTTCCACTTCTAGATATTTACTCAGCAAAACAAGAGCAAATATGTATGCATCATTGGATTCCTCTCATCGTGGCAAATCGAATGATGTATAATATGACATGGCTAGAAAACATAGTGAAAATGACCTGACCTCGAGCTAGGTGAGGGTCACATGGTGACCTGGTATGGTCATGTTGCATATCAATCGACTCCCCGTGACAATATAAGCACAATGCAAGCACAATAAGAGCTTTACCTCAATTCACAGATAAGTTATTGCCAAAACAATCACTGTATGCTCCTGTGACCTGACATGACCTTCGATAGGTCAGATGGTAAAAAACTCAACTTTAAGGTCAAGATCGTAGTAAGGATACACGGCGTGAGGATTTTTAGCTTTATCTATCCAGCATTTCCTGAAAAAGAGCCCTTTCAATTTTTCACCATAGACTTATAATGGGGTGACCAAAAATTGAACCCACCTTAGGTCAACAATATCAAAATTCCGAGATAGCAGATTTGTAGACCCTAATGCCCTTATTATATTGTGAAAGTTTCAAACTGATCAGTTGGCAGATGTTCCTTAGGCACCGCTTCAAACTCGTGATTTTAGCTTTTGAGGTCTGGTCGCTTGACCTTAGATAGCTCCTTGACCTGACATGACCTGACCCAAAAAATGGGTCAAATGAGTACAATTAATCAGGGATAAGGTCCTGTAAGTTTTTTCCTCTGCGTATCTTAGTTTTTGCGTTATCTGGGGAAAACCAGGAGGGGGGGGAATTTCACCCCCCATCGGGGCGCGTGTTAATGTTTCAAGTTTGAACTTTGGCGGATCCAGGAGTAGGTTTTTGAGGGTGCCAAACCAACGCTTTAGGGGGAGGCTGAATTGAATAAAAAAATCGCGAAAACATAGTTTTTTTAAAAGAAGAACGGATAAAACTAGTTCCTTTTGGTGGGCCTAAAGATACTACTTTAGGCGTTGGAAGGGGCCACGGCCCCTTTGGTCCCCCCCACTTGGATCCACCGTTATGTTTGAACCTATAGCCTCTGGGAGGTCATCTAAGACAACCTAGGGTCATCCAAGGCAACCTTGGGGTCAACATTTTTTCAGACCACCTGGGGTCCGATCAGGCCCCCTTCAATATCGGGAAGAGGAAGTAATACGAAAAAATCAAAATGGCGTTGGAAGCGCCTTGCCGTCTTCTACTCTTGATCCGAATTTGAACCATATCCGTTCATCCGTGAGGTCATAGTGGGCAAAAATGGGCCAAACGTAAAACCATTTATAATTTATCTTTTATAACTCGGAATAATTACTTTTTAACACGCGCATTGACGGGGGTCTGAGCCACCTTCGCTTTGACGGGGAAGGGGGGGCGGGTACCCGCCCCCCTAAGATCTCAAGAACCACGGTAGGTAGCGAAAAACGGTAAACGGCGTTGAGTAGCCCATCTACTTCTCCATCGAAAATGTTTGTACGAATTTTTGGCAGGTCACATTTAAGGCCACGAGAGGTCAAAACATGCCGTCACAGGGATAGGTAACATGTAAATGAAGGTTTTCGGTCATTACATCTGAACAAGTAAAGATAGAGCAAAGCTACTTGAACTATATGAATTCTCGCAGCAAACCGAATCGAATGATATATAATTTGACCTTGCTAGGTCAAATCAAGGATTTGACCTGACCTGAGGTCAGGTCGAGGTCAAAATATATAAAATGCATATCATTAGAGCCGCAACGACAAGGCGAGTCTAATGCAGCTAACATAAACGCTCTATCACCAACCGTTACTGAGTTATTCAGTCAAAAACATTTTGCCATGTATTTCCAATGGAGAGGTCACAGCTCGTACCTGACCTAAGGTCATCGATATGAAAAATAACGGAAAATATTTTAGAGAACTCGGTGGGCCCATTATGTGATGAGTTTCAATTGGATAAGTTTACCCCGTTCGGACTTATGCCATCTTAAACTTTGAGGTCGGGTCACTTGACCTGCACTGGTGACCTGACCTGAGATGACCTAACCTTAAATTTTTTTACAGAAGTTGTAAAAATGATGAGAGAAAAGGTATGTCAAGTACGGCGGGGTTACGCGCCGCCGTTTTTCTGCTATCTCCGGAAAACCCGAGGGGAGCGGGTACCCGCCCCCCCGTCAATGCGCGGGTTAAGGTCATTTCGCATATCATCTGAATCCTTGGGTCATTCTCATTACTAAAACACCCAATTTAAGACTGTACCTTGTTTTGTTCAAGTCATAAACCTAAACAATTGCGAAAGCCGTGACATATGGTGACTTCTGGCGACTTTGGTATTCACCTGACCTGAACATGAATTACAGAGAGCAGATGTTTCTTTTCAAGATCTTTCTAATGATGGTTCGAATTTTTTTAGCTCTTCTAGAAGCCGAGTTACATCTTGATATTGTCAGCTTCATTTAAAAAGAATATAATCGCCCTGCACAAGGCCCTAGAGAGAGCCCTGCATGTGTTTAGAAATGACGTCATAACTCGTTGACCTGACCTGGCCTGATGTAAATCTTTGGTCATAAGTTGTCCAATTGATTACGCTAGAGGCCTACACAGCGATGCACGTTTCATTTGAATTGGCTCAGAATCATTCGTGAAAGAACAAGGGCTAGGGGGGTGGGGGTGGTCTAACAAGATCCACAGGCAGTGAAGAGATAACTTCACATTATTTCAAATGACGATAGAATAGTAGATCGATACCATTACGTTTGTATAATTATTGCGAGTCGATTGATTGTGTTAGGCCATATGGTGACTCTATCGTGAGCTTAGGTCATGCAATGTTTGTTTTGACCTAGTATGGTCATATTATGTTATAGCATTCGACTCGCCGCAACGAGAAAGCGAATGGTGCCTTAACACGCGCATTGACGGGGGATCTGAGCCACCTTCGTTTTGACGGGTGGGGGGAGAACCCCCTAATATCTCAACCATGTTAGATAGAGAAAAATGTAAACGGCTTTGGGTAACCCATCTACTACTCTATCGAACATATTTAAACCATTTTTTTGTGAGGTCACATTTGAGGTCACTAGAGGTCAATACATGCCGTCATTGGGATAACATCTGAATGAAGGTTTTCGGTCATTACATCTGAACAAGTAAAGATAGAGCAAAACCATTTGAACCCTTCGAGTCCTTGCAGCAAGCCGAATGAAATGATATATAGTATGGCCTTGCTAGGTTAAATATGAGATTTGACATGACCTGAGGTCAGATCAAAGACAAATTAAGTAAAATGCATATCACTAGAAGCGCAAGGACACGGGAATCTAATGAAGTTACAATGAAGGCTCTATCACCATTCCATTAGCTATGACTATCCATTAATCCATTAATTTAAAACCATTTTTCCCATGTATTTCCAATGGAGAGGCATGGCTCGTACCTGACCTTAGGTCATCGATATAAAAAACCGGAACATTTTTAGGGAACTTGGTGGGGCAATATATATAAGTTTCAATTGAATAAGATCATCTTGCTCTGCCTCATGCTATCCTAAACTTTTTTGAAGTCCGGTCACTTGACCTGTACTGGTGACCTGACCTGAGATGACCTTAACCTTAAAATTTTAACAAAAGCTGTAAAAATGATCAGGGAAAAGGTATGCCAAGTACAGCGGCGCTACGCGCTGCCACTTTTATCCTACCTCGAAAAACCCCAGAGGGGGCGGGTACCCGCCCCCGTCAATGCGCGTGTTAACCCCCACCGGGGCGGCCCACCTCCCCACCGGGGGGCCATAGGCCCCCTCAACCAAAATATGGGCGTTAGCCAAATCGCAAAGTCAAAGAAGCTCGCGTGATTCGGAAATCACTCACTGTTTTAGTGCTCAGGTCAATGGTTACCTCCAGAGGTCAAATTAGGTCAAGATCGCTATTTTCACTCAAATATCAATGATTAACAAACGGCATAACTCTATGTCATAGAGCTATTAGGCCTGGTAAAGTACATTATACAAATTGCCAGTACTTTTCCCTATGTGGAACTAAAGACCTCCCCCAGTGGTTTGACCGCCAGAGGTCACCCGTGACCAATAGACCAGGTCACGAAAGGTCAAAAAACCCCCGTATATCAAAGAAAGCCAGGACAAACAAACACATGGTGTTTGTTTCACCGCCACTTAATTAGGTCAAAAGTTATTGTCAAAATACTGTTTTACCTCCGGTGACCATGACCTTGAAAGTCAAACAAAAACCCCGGGACCGAAAGGGTGTCCAAAAACGTTGTTCTGAGCAGTCGAGTATTGCAATCATTTTTGTGGCTTTATATCACGAAATAGCTTTCCCCATGCTTTCCAATAGGAGAGGTCGCCCGGACCTGACCCAGGCACGAAATCGAAAAATCCCGATAACCACCTAGACCCGGAGGTCATGAAGTGTAGGAAGTTTCAAATCGATCGACTTGAAATGTAGCTCTACAGACCTAAAGGTGAAGTAGGTACCTTGGTTGACCTCGTCTGGACCACCTGGTACCCGGGTAAAAATTTCAGGATGATGGAAAATATGCAGGAGAGGTGAGCTCTCAACCGCGGTGCTGCGCCTCGTTGTTTTCTGCTATCCCGGAAAAACCTAGGGGCCATCGATGGCCCCCGGTGGGGGAGGGTTAACATTGATTCTTAATAAACTCTGTCAGACGCTGCAGCCCAGAAACTTGTCTTTAACTTGCCACCTTCTCTGACCTGTAATTACCTCATTATTGACTTGAGCCAGAAAGGAGAACAATTTAAATTCTTCATTAATTCTTATGAGCTATCCACCAGCTTTCGCGTTTTTCGTTATTCTGCATGGGAGCCAAGATAAAGGGACGGGGAGTGTTTGAACCCCCCCACTGGGTCGAAGATGGCTCGAAGGTTCACTGGGGCGGGTTGACCCGGTACCGCCTGGACCGTTTTCGTACACTCCACCGCCTGGGGGCATACGATCTCTGCAGCCGGAAGTGATACGGGAAAAATTGAAACGGCGCTAGAAGGGCCTCACCGTCTTCTACTCTGGAACCGAGTTTGAACCATATCTCTCGACCTGTGACGTCACAGTGAGCTAAAATTGGTCAAATTATCTGGAGCCATTTAGAAAATCCCTCACAACTCGGCAACCAATACACCTAGTATAAAACAAAAGACATCGATGTACTTGTCTTGATCCAAGGATTCAAATGCTATGTGGTATGACCTTTTAAGGTTATAGTATTACCTTGACCTTCCGTCAGGAGGGTCAGCGAAATAATGACCTTCCAAAGATATTTTGCATATAATTCGATTCCTTGGGTCATTCTCATTACTATGGCACCAAATTTAAGACTGCACCTTATTTCGTTCAAAAGTAAAAAACTAAACGAACTATTTCGAAAACCTCGACATTTGGTGACTTTTATATTGACCTGACCTCAAAATTGATGACAAAATGCAGATTTGTCGTTTCAAGAGCTTTCGACTAATGTTTAGAAACTTGATCTAGCACTTCTAGAAGCCAAGTTACTCCTTGGTTTTGTCAGCCTCATTTTAGAACAACAGAATACCCTTACATGGGTTCAGAAATGACGTAATAACTCGCTGACTTGACCTGATAACAATTTTTGGGCATACTTCGCCAAAACGATCACCCTAGAGATCTGCAAAGCGATACGCGTCTCATGTGAATCGGCTTATAATTATTCGCGAAAAAACGAGGAGGTCCGACCGGACCCCCAGGTGATGATGGGTTAAGATAACGTGGCACCTTCGTGAACAGCAATATGATTTTTCAATGCCTCGAAAATTGTTAAACCCGACAGCGCGGGTCATTAATGCACTGGGTATCCCGACAAGTGGAAAAACCCAGTTCCGCATGTGCTGCTCTTTTCTGCCGGTATGTTGCTCTCGATATATCAGTGGTGTCAGTGCTCCGTATTCAAAAGTAAGAAAAAAACGAAAGAAACCATATTTGTTTAAGGAGCCAACCAAAAATAGCCCAGGAGTCAACTGCTAGAAAAAGACAAACACTGCCGGGAAAAAATCCGGGCCCAAACACGAAAAAAAACGAATTTGAGATATTTGCCTCCTGGATCCATATGAGCCAAACTGAGGGAGCCATATCCTTCATCCGTTATTTCCTCTTCCACGATAAAAAAAAATTATGGACGAGCCCAAGCCGGTTGGTCCTATTCTCGACACATGCCTCGATTCAGGAACTAGTTAACTGTATTACTGGACCTGTAAATTGAACACGGCAAAATCGTTGCCTCATGATATGAACGTTCAGAACAATACAAAGCTGACACGAAAATAATGCCATTTCCCTGAGGCAGCGTGATTCACGCTAAACAACAACTTTTTGATTGGACAACATAACAGGAAAGATTAATAAACAATATAGAATCATGATAAACATCCAGAACACGATAGTAAGTCTGATAAATTGATGCTACCTATTTCATCAACATCGGTTTCTCTGATAATGGGGCACAGGCACAAATGAACACTTTGTTAATCACAGATGTTGCTTGCCCAGTAGGCTGAAATATACAATTAGCAATATTCAAAAGATAAGTGAACATAATGAGAGTGCCGGTCGCGTCGAACTTCTGCCACGAATTCCCCCGCTGCGGGAACATTCAGGCGGGCAACCGAAGCCTTCGGATGTAAATCTATATGCCTTGTCAGCTCAACTCTCGGTCGATACATGGAAGGTACGAAACTAACCGACCGAGAACCACGCCGACGGACTGTGGAGAATACATCCGAAAGCCGGGATAACTCTCTGTGGAAGAAGTCTGAGACGACCGGCGATTGATATTCTGTTGCAGCTGAACGAATGGTGATTAATATCGGGTAATCTTAAATAATGAACTATATTTGTACGCACTCGTTACAGATTCTTCTGTCCTCTCTCAGCCGCCAGTCAGAGCTGTCTGTGGTCATATCGAAGCAGCATGGAGACAGGCGAGACGAGAATAATCACTTTTCCCGGCATAATGAAGGATAACCGGTACGCAACAGGAAAAAGCCTACCTCGTATGGTGACTTCCCTTTGGCAGATCCAACATGTCAGCGTGCGTTTTACCTGCTGGCAGACCTACACGGCCTGCCGCTGTCGCAGTTGTTGAGTCCCGTTTCAACAGCTAACGTCTGAGCAGCGAGTGCAGAGGCCTGAGCTGAGCCCGCCGTGAGAGACCGACCCTGATGCGGCGTGCGCCGGCCGCTGGCACAGGCAGCGCCGCCACGGCCGGCACCGCAGCACCCTCCGGAGAGCACGGCCCCTGCTGCCAGCCGCCGCTGCCGCTGCCGCAGCCGCCGCAGTCGTCGTCGTCAGGCGTCTCGGCCTCAAGCGGCTGGCGAAGCTCGGCCGTCCAGCCCGCCGCCGGGCCGCCGGGGCCGTCGGCGGCACTGGTGGCCGAGACCGGCAGGACACCGGGCAGGGCGGGCCGTGCCTCCCGCTGCAGCGGCGCAGCGGCACCGTGGCTCCGACTGGAAGACTGCGCCGGTGGAGGGACGGCGGGGCTCCGCGGCGGAGTTGCATCACGGCTGGCGGATGCACAGCTGCTGCTGCCGTAGCTGTGGAGACTCGCCAGCGCGTGAGTCGAGCTGCCAGAATAGCCATCTGCCGGCAGGGTCGCTGTGCCCAGTGAGCAGGGCGCCGCTGCGGGGGGCTCCCTGTCTGATGCCGTTGCAGGACTCTCAGGAGGCTGTCTGACGCCCGGAGATGCCGAGGGGGCGTCAGACCAGGCGGAGACCCGACTGCCCGGCTCAACGGTAACGCGTGCGGCGTCCTCGCCCCCAGCACCGGCAGCCGGGTACTCTGCTCCCAACGCGCCTCCCAACTGCTCACTGACCCTGCTGTCTGTACCAGGCGAGGGCGGCACGCCCTCTGGCGGGCTGACCGGGTGGTGCACCGGACCAGCAGCCGGCAGCAGGCGACTCAGGAACGCCCGTCCCGTCTCCGCCTCGGCTGCCGACGTCCCGGCCCAGTAGCTGGCACGCCTGTAAGGCGCTCTGGACACCACTGTATCGGTGTTGCTGCTCACAGCCTCCGCCGGCTGGTACTGACGCCCCGCCGCGAACTGCCCCGGCGCCGGAAAACCACCTGAGCCTGCTGAAGAGGCTGTTGACTCACGTGCTATCGGAGCAGAGACTGGAGCTGCACCTTCATAGCCGGCGCCGAGCTGGCGTGGGCAGGAGTCAGGCCGCGTGGCGGAAGGGCCTAACTTCAGGCAGAGGGCGGACTTGGCCCCCGACCCGGAGTCAGGTCCTCCAGCATCCGAGTGCGCATCTGCCTCCTTGGTATGTTGAATACTGCTTGGAGATGGCAACGGTGAGACAGCGATAGTTGAAATTGGTTCTTCTGATCTCAGAGGGCTGGAGGAATTACGGTCTGAAAGCCAGGAAAGGTGCTGCATTATAAATACGTTGCTCCATTGCCGTCATTTGGGACAGTTGACAGTAAAGCATACAACCTGAGGGCCTAGAAGTGTTTAGTCAGCAGGTATGATATGTTCATCATGGTGTTCAGAGTTCCAACAACAAACACGATCGAAGTGCACAGCTGCCGTCCGAAGTAAAAATACGTATCTGATACTTTTCTGCAAAATCAGTTATTTTTATAATTCGATTCGTCTCGACGAGCGACATTCACTGAGTAATGATATAATTGTGTTTTAAATAGAAATTATAAGTGATATAAGCTTGGAAAATTCATGTGTGTTTTGGAGAAACCAATCTCCAACGACAAAGCCGTGACAGGTCAGATCACTCAGCATTCCCAAAGATAAAAGCACATATTTGCACAGACACGCGGTACTATCGACGACAGTCAGTTTAAAGCCATCTCTCTCAAACACAGAGAAACGAGTATCTTTGTAGATGCGCGTTTTTGCTTTGCAAAATGTTCACTGTACGTTGCGTTTCTGTGATTGTGAAGTGTTCGCTTTTCCTAGTGTCTGCGTATACGCTGCAGATACGCAGAACTTTACTGTTAACATGTTATTGCCTACATTAATCCATGCTGTCACGTTTGAACTCGTGAAACAAGCATTTGCACTCATCACACCCATAATGAAACTACTAAATACTACGTGATGCACTAAGGGAGAGAAAAGTGCAAATTGCCAAGGGTGCCCAGGTCAAAAAATCATATCTGATCAAATAAAAATACGTATCTGGCACGACCGCGTATTTTCCAGTTGTGTCAAATGTCTTGCAGAGCCTACTTTCTTTCTTCCTTTTTCAAAACCGAATCGCCGATTTGACTCAACCGAGTCTTCGTGTAGAGTGTAATTTTCGCTTTATTTGAGGTTGAATAAGTTCAAATCAAACAATACAATATCAATTGTGACTGAAATAAGTGTTCCTGCTGGACCTTTGTTTTTAAGTCATACGACAGGCAACGAGTGTTAGCAAATGAAATATACATGCTTTTTCCGGCTTGAAAGCAGGCTCTAAAAGACGCCTGACACAACTGGCAAAGCAGCCGGGGCCGCCACACCCGTCGGCGCTGTGCTCGCGGCTGGAGTCGCGCCCTCAGTCGCTGGAGGATCCGCCGCCGCCATTATCGCCGTCACCGCCGGCGCCGGCGTCGTACCCCTCAGCCTAAACGGAGCAGTCAGTTTCTCCTAAGAAAACCCACAGTGGGGCCGTTAACGGCACGTGAAATACGTGTGCTTTGAGTGGAAACATGTTCGGCGGGGAAGGTGTACGGTGGTGTCCGATATTTGATACTTGATGTTTGGGGGAGGTGTACGGTAATATTTGGAACCACTTGTACAGTGATGTTGTTTGGCACCACTACCGCCCGCCCGGTCGGTCACTGCCTCAGGCGGTGCGGCCGCCACCGCCGTGTGCCGGGTCAGTAGCCCAATACAGTAGCTCACAGACACTCACCGGGTTTGGGTCGTCAGCTGAAGCGAGCTCGGAACAGAGTGTAATTTTCGCTTTATTTGAGGTTGAATAAGTTCAAATCGAAACAATACAATGTCAATTGTGACTGAAATAAGTGTTCCTGCTGGCCCTTTGTTTTGAAGTCATACGACAGGCAACGAGTGTTAGCAAATGAAATATACGTGCTTTTTCCGGCTTGAAAGCAGGCTCTAAAAGACGCCTGACACAACTGGCAAATACGCGTATGATGTACACGTATGATGTATGAAGCACCTATACACGTATGTACGCGTATGATGCATACGTCTTTTTGCTCAGATACGCTTTTTTGACCTGGGCACTCTCGAAAATTTACGCTTTTAATTACCTTGGTAAATAAACATTTCAAATATTATTGACTTTATGAGGACTTTTATGGAAAATTTTAGTAGTGGAACAGGACATGACTTCATCTTTCGATTCATACGCAATTTTCATCGCTACATGCTACAAGCGAGCCAGAATATCCTGAAAACAGAAAAAACTGCTGTCCTGAAAAGTTTAGAAAATGTCGGTTACGTCTTTTTGACTTTGGATGACAGACAGCAGTCAGGGAAGCGGATCTAACTAAAAATGCACAAAAGCAAATCAGAAAAAGATATCTTATGACGTTTGTGCGGCGCTCAAGGACTACAATAGAGAACAGCTGGCAGGCGCTTAAAAACTATCAAAAAACAAAAATCGTTCAAATAAAACCCTGTACAGCGAAATCCCGTATCTTTCCCAGGATCGCCGCTAAGTAATCACCGTTCTGAGCTGGTTTACTGGGTATCCGGAGATCGGCAGGCTGGGCCATGGCAGGAGTTTCGAAGCCCTCTGTCGCCGCGGGGGGCGGCTGGCAGGGTCCGCAGAGGGTCTGCTGACGCCTCCCATCCAGCCAGTCACCGTCTGGCGGTACCGCACAACATGGGGACAACTACTGGAAACATTTCACACCATAAACACTCCGCATATCAATTTAATTTCTCAAAATAAGGAAGAGTCCATTAATTACGTGGCACATTAATTTGTGATTCTCTACCCCCCTCCCAAATGTAACGCTATTTGACGCCGGTGGGTAACGTTTGATAACGCTGCGGCTGACTCCCTCATTCTCTTGCGTTACGTTATTTATGGACGGCCCGCCCCTAAGGTACAAGCAATGTCTGAAACGTCGCAGGGCTGAAGCTACGTCAATCTATTCATTTGCTCTTTTGAAACTGTTTCCATAGCATACTTCGCTGTCGCAGTCACATCGCCGTAAAACACATGACAACTTGTTTGTTCTATAAACCAGTGTTACGGCAATAGGGAGCGAGAAGCACGGGCTCTTTAGCTTTTAACCGCAAAAAGACGCACCATAAGCTTTGAATCGCTCCCTGGAAATGACATTAATCAAAACTGGAGAGCTATGGACAGCAGTTGAAACCACAACCGCTACTAGGATTACTTTGTACAAGTTACGATACCGCTACCGTCTACTCCGCTACCGCTACTTTTTATTGCAAAGCGCTACTAAAGTGCTTCCCCAGGAATGAATCTGCATTTATCTTTTTTAATACATTCCAAAAGTTCAAAGGTTTACTAGTTATCTATTTATCGCATCCAAAACTATAAGTTTATTGTAAGATATGCAAACAAAATCACACACAAACATGAAGTTAATCTCCTGTTTTTTTCTGGTGGAGAAAATCATTTCTTCCGATAAACATCTCCGATTTTAGGGGATTTGCGGCCCCCTTAACCCTCGCCCCACGGGGGGCATCGATGGCCCCCTAAGGTTTTTTCAAGATAGCAGAAACACGACGAGACGGAGCACCGCGGTTGAGGGCTCTATCTCTCACCTCATCATTTTCCCACCATCCCTAAAAATTTTTACCCCGGGTCACCCAAGGTCAGGTCACCAGGCGAGGTCAACCAAGGTCACCTCACTTCAACTTTGGAGCTCTATAAGAGCTACATTTCTTAGTCGATCAATTTGAAACTTGCTACACTCCATGACCCCTCCAGGGTCTACAACGTGTATATCCGGGATTTTTTCGATTTCGTGACCTGAGGTCAGGTCACGAGGCAACCTCTCCCATTGGAAAAGCATGGGGAAAAGCTGTCTTATGATTTAAAAGTCACAAAAATGAGTGCAAATGCTCAGACTGCTCAGAACAGCGTTTTTGGCCACCCTTTCACGGATCCCAGGGGTCATATTTGCCCTTTGACTTTTGCAAGGTCATCCAAGGTCACCAGGGGCTAAAAACAGTATTTTGACAATAACTTTTGACCCAATTAAGCTAGAGCAATGAAACAAACACCATCGTGTATGTCTCGTCACTGGCTTTCATTTGATATACGGTAAGATCACTTTGTGACCTTTCGTGACCTCAGGTCATATTAGGTCACGAGGTGACCTCTGGAGGTCAAACCACTGGCGGGAGGTCTTTACGTTCCACATAGCGGAAAAAGGACTGACATTTTCCTATCAAATGTACTTTACCAGATCTCAATAGCTCTAATGGCATAAGAGTTATGCCCAGTTTTCTTAAGCATTGCATATTTGAGTGAAAATAGCCTATCGTGACCTTTCTTGACCTCTGGAGGTCAACCCATTGACCTGAGCGCTTAAACATGCAAAGTAATTTCTTACTGAATTCACGCGAGCTTTCTAATGCTATTTGCAGATTTGCGCTAACCCCCATATTTTCGGAGTTAGATGGGGTGGGGGCCATCGATGGCCCTCGGTGGGGCGAAGGTAGCGCCGGACCCCCGGTGGGGCGCGGGTTAACAAGCTGTCGGTAGCACTCTTCAATTATTTTGAGTCCGCTACCCGCTACTCCGCTACTTTATAGCTATGGAAATTGCTACCGCTGCTCCGCTACCATTTGGAGAGTCCGCAAGTAGCGGAGAAGTGGACTTAAGTAAGGGACCGCCTAACTCTTATATTTACATCCTTTGAAATAAAGGATACTAGCCTAGCCTTATATTGCGTGATGCGGAGAAAGCGCCTTGAATGTTCATTAATGATAGCAGTAAAAACCATGCATTCTTAAGAAAGAGTCCGAGCAAGGAAAGTTCAAACCTGAAGCCAGCACCACGGTCCCGAATTTCATCGTTACAGACAGCTCACACCGACCGCTCGATAAAAAACCACAAGGCGGAAAGAGCTGGAAGGCGACATACCTCCGGCGGGTCCAAGCGAGAGCAACTGGAAGGGTTGGGTGGCCAGCGGCAGCGCGGCGCACTCCTGCGAGAGCTCCTCCTCCGGGGCGCGGGTCACCAGTCTGTCGTCTGATCCCCTGTCACGTGCTGAGCTAGCAAACCTCTCCTGACCACACGTAAACGGCAGATCTGCTGAACAGCTGAGCAATACATTCTGCGCAGGAGCTTTTCCAGTTCCCCCAGACGGCTCGCTTGTACCGCCGGTGCCGCTGACGAGGGGCTTGTCCTGGGTGGGACCGGCACATTCACCCAGACCTGGAGAACCCTGGGCTGATCCCAGTGGCTGGCCACACGCTGGGCTGTTGTTGGGGTCCGAGGTCTGTGACTCATCACAGCCGCTGCGGTGGTCTGGGCGCTGAGACGGCGGACTCCCTCCACGCTGGCCGGGAGGGGTGTCTGCCGGCTCCCAGGTCAGAGAGGGCGGGCTACCGTCGCGGTCAGACGTGCTGAACAGGGAGGCACTGCTGCGACCAGACAGCACCTCTGAACCAGCCGCAGCGCCGAGGCCGACTTCAGAGGATGAGCAGGCAAGGTCCGGGTCGCGCGCCACTCCTGTGGACTCGGCTTCGAGCGGGGCAGGAGCAACGTCGTCAACATGCGACCTTACAGCGGTCCCTGCGTGGGTCGGAGGCTCAATGTGACTCTGCACACAATGCCCTTCCACCTTGGCAACAGGCGTTTCGCACATGTCAGGCCCTGTCGGACCCGTCGCTCCCGGCAGTGCTGCCTCGTGGGTCGGAGCTTCAATCGGCACACCAGATTCGTGTGACGGGTCCAAAATGCAGCCGTAGCCCTGAATTGTTTTCCGCCCAAAATCTGCCCGAACTGGACAATCGCTGTTGTACGGCGGGACTGGCCCCGGAGCGCACGCCTCTGGGCCATAATTCTGCGAATCTGCGCCCGACTCCTGGCTCAGACACAGCAGCGACAGTGAGGTCATGAAGCGAGCCTCGTTCAGCGGGTTGTCGTCAGAGCTCTGCGACAGTACTGTGTCCAGCGAGGCGGGCACTGGCGCTACCACAGGCACCGGAGACTCGTGACAACCCGTGAACTCCATCCCCAGTCCAGTCCACCCCTCCAGCGGGGTGCTCTCAGCAGCGCCTTCCCCGGCCGCATCCGACCCCTGACTGAACATGTCACAGGCGTCCCCGTCCGACATGACACCCATCACCTCCACCTCATCTGAGGTGCTCAATGGACCGCTCCGCAGCACCTGCTCCACGGATGCTGGCTGGGACCGGCCTGCCGCCGCCACCACACACCCAGTCGTCTCTCCGGCACCGTCCCGCGTGTCCTCCAGTCCACACAGCAGGTGCAGCTCCTGGGAGGCGCTGGGAGTGGCGTGCGCCGGTGTCGGCGGCGACGGCACCACCTCCACACCGCCGGCGCGCAGCTGCCGCAGACGGTCGGCGCGGTTCAGCGTCGGCAGCGGAGTCCGCAGAGAGCAGTCCGGCGAGTCCGCCGGCGACGCCCCGCACGGCTCTGACCGCTGCACGCCGGAGACCGGTCAACGAGTGTCATCGGCGAACGGAAATTTGGATCACGGAGCCGATCACGGATACGGCGATGAGCAATAACTTAGAGTAACAACAGGGGCAACACAGGGTAAGGAGAGGACGACTTTCACGTCGAAACGATGGCAGGGTTACTTCCAGGGGTTAAGAGTGAACATAAATGCTGCTGTAAACTATGCATTCAGGGCATCTTAAGTAGCTTATGCCAAAACAACAAATGTTCTACTTGGAAATTTTATCACGTAGGCAGCCCCAATGGTTTGTAGACAATAAATATTCTTATATACCTAGAAGTACCTCTTTGAATGCAACTATGTTTGCAGTCATAATAGTATGCTACTGAAGTAAAAACAATTTCTTTTAAGAACCGATACAGTAAAACATTCCTATTAGAGACCCCGAACTTTTCCTGATTAGCCATGAGCTTTAATGTCTGCATTTAATATGGATTGTTGTTAGCCTCATCAATTACACGATCATGAGCTATGGATTTTAAAAACACGGCTATAAAGCAATTTTAAACATCAACCTTCTCATTTACATATTTAGCAATCTCCTGACCAGAAGCTGGCCAAAAATAGATGCACGCTTCGTACCACGCCTCTTACCTGGCTCTGACAGCCGCCGATGCTGCCACCCTCTGCTGGGCCATGAGTACAACCCGTACTGAGACTGGTCGGGTCTGGACCCTGGTGAGAACACCGCAGGTCCTGACTCTCTGTACAGTCTTCACCACTTCTTTCCGCTGTGAAACATACCCCGTCACTGCTGCTTTTCACACCGCAGGTTTCGGGACCACAGGACCCGCGCATTTCGATTTCGGGCACCGCTTTGTCCGCGCCAGATGTGGAATTAGTCGACGAAATGTCACCATTCTGACCATACTCCTGTATCGCTTTCTGCGAAGAAGTATCCTCGGCAGGAAAAGCTTCGCCGTCGGATCCTCCGTTTTGAGAGCAGAAATCTCCATCGACCACATCAGCCTTCGAAGTGACGAGATGAGACACTCGTGAAAATGCGACATCAAATGCTTGGGCCAGTGATGGCCGAGGCTGGGACGGACGCTCGCAACCACCAGTGTATTTATTCGGGGCCTGTATCCCACCGGAGACACAGCATAGTGCTTCAACTGGTGCTTTAACAGGTTCCAGAGAGACCCTGCCGTCAGATCGCGAGCTCCCAGCTGACTCCGCGACGCCGTCTATCAGACTGTCGATATAGTCCTCCATTTCGGAATGGCCAGAGGCTGTCAGTGAAGTAGAGTCCCGTTCCGATTCTTCTCGGATGAGCTCATTTGGCGGGCCCTGAGATAGTGGTTCAGGCTGAGAACGCGATGCTACGCCGTGTGAAACAGTTTTAGATTGGTTGTTAGCATCACTGGGGCTGGGGATCGGAGAGCTAGACAGGTAGATCAGTGGATCATCAGACAAAAACACCTCCTGAGGGTGGGACTGAGCCCCAATGGCCATACACACGACGTCACTGAGGCGCTGGGCTGTGTCGGGTGACACGGGGGGCACGCTGGAGCTACTTAGTGGAAGGCTGGGCGGGAGTTCGGGCTCCTGGCTTGGTGCATTACACGCTCCTGGCGGGGTAGACGATGCCGGCAGGCTGGACTTCTGCGGTGTTTCGGCGCACATTTCTCCGGCAGCCTGAGACATTAACTGGCAGGACAGAGTGTTAACCGTCAGAGATGTCTGCTGAGACCAGAACATGGGCCTATCGCAGGCTTCCCTCCCCGAGTCCATTTTGGATCCGATTGCGCCTGCGCAGACGGCCGGTTGAGACGACCACTCACGAGACTGCACGAGAGACCGATTTACAGGACAGGATGCCAACTTTCTGAGGGTGCCGCTTGTTTGGTGTGTCCCGGGTAACGATAGATTTACGGTATCTTCCTTAGATTCTGGCTGAATCGTAGTGACTTGCGAGACCTGCTGGGACTCAGGAGACTTGGTGGAGGCTTGGGACTCCAAATTAGGCCTCTGCAAGCTTTGCTGCGATCGAAACGTTTTGTCCGGCTTATCTGACAGGGAAGCTCTCTCTATCTGAGCTCGCTCCGTAAACAAGTCCATGTCTTGTCCCTGAGAACACACACTGCCAAGTGGCTGCGACAAGAAGTTGCAGTTGTTCACGTTTGAAATTGCCGGCAGCTGCTGGGACAGAAACGTTCTCTGAAGCTGGTTGAGACTGCGCACATGGCTTGGGTCCTTGCGTGGTTGATCTGGCCCTTCACACGTGTAAGTATAAGCAGCTGGCTGAGAAGACCAGCCTCGAAAGTTTAGCGCAGAAATCGGTGGAAGTCCCTGAGAAGAAAACCCACAGGGAAGCTTCGTAGATTTGCTTCCGGGCAACATGTCGGTTGCTCCTACGTCGAAATGGGTTCTACCCAAATCGGCTCCTTCGGAATCATTACTGATTTTGTTCGCAGAATCCACCACGCCCCCTTTGCTGCTCAGCTCGAACAAGCTCTTGCAGCTCTCCTGCGTGGACTGGGAGTTTGTTTCTTCATCAGTCCGGTGGCTGTCGGCCTCGGTAGTGGAGGCAGAAACATACTGTGCCCGTCTCTGTGAGGTGAGTACAGCACCATCAAGTACTTGCCTCGCAGGAAGATTCTCTTGTTCCAGCCGAGCAATGCCAGGCTCTTCATTAATTACCCCACATGGTCTTTTCCCGGCGCGCTCCAGGCAGAGGGCCTCCAGACTTAGGGTAATGTCGCAGCTATCGTCGTACACGCCGTGCGATCGCTTCCCAGCGCGCAGGCCTGTTGTGTCGGGCAGCGAGTCCGCTGGAGACGGCTGGCTAGAGAAACGAGTGAAGCCGCTGACATTCTCACTTTTCTCCCTTTCCTTGCCATTTTTGCACACAATTAGTGATGTTCTGGTTAATGAAGGAAAAGGATCTGAAGTACTAATGAGCTGATTTTGCTCGGCTGTTCCGCTTTCACCTTCTGCGGGCGAATAACATGAGAGAGCCGAGCTAATATCAAGACTTGCTTTAGGGCCGGGAACGTCCTTCAACAAGCATTCATCATGCTTTTGACGTGGATCTTCGCCAAACCCATCCGGCGCAGACACCGGGCAAGATGAAAATAGGCGGTGCTCAGAAAGGTCCTCTTCGTAACCCAAACGGGATGGCTGCGAAGAATATGTTGCACGTTTCTCTAGATCGCAGTTATCCATCATCGTACGTCTTCACGCTTCACATCAAAATTAACCTGAAAAGTAAGCGATTCTTAGTTCAAGTATTCTGAACACAGTACCCAGCAATCAGAGAAAAATTGAAGCAAACAACGGTAAAATGGCCTGGAAGGTTCGGGGGTCTGTTCACCTTAGTTGCCGGGACTGGCTCATTCCACCTCGTGACATTCAATAATAATATTCAAATCTGGTCCCGATTTGTCAGGTCAGCCCCAGTACCGCAGCCAGGGATGGGCCTATAGGATCCGACCTCCCTAAAGTGATTCTAGTTCTTCCGTGTATTGACCACAATCATCAAGTTGATTATTTTGTCAATGCGTGTGTCCGTAGTTTATACATCTCAAAAAGAAAAATAAAAAATTTACATATGAGGTGATCACCAGGACAGCAGCACTCAGACAAGAATGGGTCAACTGCATCGTCTTTCAACCATGGCAGCTTTAAATCCAGCAGACCCGCTGCCGGTATCCCCGCCCACCACGCTTGCTCAGTCTTGTTCAAGGGCAGATCAAGGCCCCGGGATTCCGATTTCATAGTGTAATCGTTTGACAAACAAACAGGCGTGTCAACTCATCAGATATATGAAAATGCGGAACGCGAGACATGGGGAGGCGGATAATACAAGTCTGCATGCAATGGTGCAGCCAGGTTTTTTCGGATACGCCGCAAATTTACAAAGGAGATAATTTCTAGGGGGCATTCATGAACTTCAGGTGCATAGCAGAGGTGTGTATTTATATATTTTTGGGTGCCCGGGAATCTCTGATGAAACATCGAGGTAGCGTTAACACCCACCCCATTGGGCCTCCGAACCATTTTTATCCCTGTGGGGCGGGGGACAAGCACTCCCTTGATCTCGGCTCTTGTGCGGGATAAAACGCTAAGGCTGTTGGATAGCCCTTCATAAATAATGAAGAAACTACATCGATCACGATTTGACTCAGATCAATACTGAGGTCATGACAGGTCAAATAAGGTGACAGGCTAGATAAGGGATTCTTGGCTCAAGCGTCTGACCGGGTTGAGTTAGCATATCAATCGACTCGCATTAGCGTCTGACAGTTGAGTTAGAACTAATATTTAGCCCTTGTTCGCTTTCTCTTGCTACGGCGAATCGAATTATGCATGATATAACCATACTAGGTTAAAACATAAAATTAGCTAACATAACGTCAGGTCAAGGCCATCGTATGGTCCAACATAGTCAATATGCATACCTACCAATCGACTCGCAATAATAATCCAAACGTAAGAGTATCAAAATGAAAACCTTTTTCCTCATTTCCCCCGACGATATTGACCCAAGTCTGAACATCTGCTAAGTAGTCCGAGATGATCTCTCAGAGGTCACAGGTCCAAGCTGAACTTGGAGAGGGCCTTACTAGTATTTTTGAGAATATAAGAATAGAAAAGCGTTCTAAACCGTATATACGGAATTTCCAATGCGAGGTCATAATCCGTACCTTACCCTAAGTCATCGATGCGAAAAATCCCGAAGTTTTGTAGCACCAGGTGGGCCCATTATGCGATTTTCATGTGAATATATTCGACCTGTTCTTAACACACGCCCCGCTGGGGTCCCTGGCAAGACACACCCCGCTGGGGGGGCGTTTTTCGCCCGCTCCGTACCTCATTTCCCACGAAAGCTAAAACAAATTACAGGCAGCGTTCGAAAGCCCTTGACAAGACGAATAAATTTTATACGAATAGTTTTTATGTCAGGTCAATATTGAGGTCAGCAGAGAAGAATCCATCAAACCATCAAAGAAGGTTCCATTGGCTTACAACAGAGCGGTGTACGTTTCTCGCTCTAGATCTGTAATAAGAGGAGGAGCTAGAGCAAATATTTATGCACCATCGGATTCCTCTCATCGCGGCGAATCGAATGAAGTATAATATGACATTGCTAAACCAAATAGTGAAAAAGTGTTGACCTCGAGCTAGGTCAAGGTCACAGAGTGACCTGGTATGGTCATGTTGCATATCAATCGACTCCTCGTGACAATATAAGCAAAATGCAAGCAAAATGGGAGCCTTACATATATCAATTCAGTGAGAAGTTATTGGCAAAACAATCACTCTATGCTCCTGTGACCTGACATGACTTTTGAGAGGTCAGATGCTCAAAAATCAACTTTAAGGTCAAGATCGTGGTAAGAATAGACGGTTTGAGAATTTTCATCTTTATCTATCCAGTACTTACTGAAAACGAGCTCATTCTATTTTTCACCATAGACTATAACGGGGTGACCAAAAAATTTACCCCACCTTAGGTCAGCAATATCGAAATTCCGAGATAGCAGATTTGTAGACCCTTATGATTTGATATGATTCGATATGATAGACCCTTATGATATGATTTCATCATATTGTGAAAGTTTCAAACTGATCGGTTTGCTGATGTTCCCTGGGCGCCGCTTCAAACTCATGATTTTAGGTTTTGAGGTCGGGTCAATTGATCTTGAATAGCTCCTTGACCCGACTTAAACTTACCCAAAAAATTTGGTCAGATGTGTTAAATTGATCAGGGATAAGGTACTGTAAATTTCGTTGTTCTGCGTCTCTTCGTTTTTGCGTTATCTGGAAAAAACCAGGAGGGGGCGAATTTCGCCCCTCCCCCAGCGGGGCGCGTGTTAACTGTGCCATCTTTAGCTTTTTTGGATGAGGTCACTTGACCTGCACTGGTGACCTGGCCTGAGATGACCCAACCTGAAGATTTTAGGAAAAGTTATAGAAGTGACCAGGGATTAGGTGTGTAAAGTACGGCTACGCTTCGCACCACCGTTTTTGGTGCCACCGAAAAAACCCGGGGCGGTATTCAAACACCCCCACCCCACCGAGGCAAGGGTTAATAATATTGCCCTGACCCTCCCCCATGTTCGCACACCTATGACCGTAAGGTATAGGTGGAATGTAAGGTACTTGTTCGGATGTAATAGCCAAAAACTTAATTTACATGTTATCCCTATGACGGCATGTTTTGACTTCTCGTGACTTCAAATGTGACCTGACAAAAAATGGTTCAAATATTTTCGATGGAGAAGTCGATGGGCTACCCAACGCGGTTTACCGTTTTTCGCTGCCTACCGTGGTGCTCGAGATCTTAAGGGGGGCGGGTACCCGCCCCTCGTCAAAGCGAAGGTGGCTCAGACCCCCGTCAATGCGCGTGTTATGTAGCCCCACATGATCTCTCAAAAGTCAGAGGTAAAAAAATAGACATCAACCTGTTCAGATGTAATGGCCAAAAACTTCATTTACATGTTATCCCTATGACGGCATGTTTTGACCTCTCGTGACCTTAAAAGCGACCCGACAAAAATGGTTCAAATATTTTCGATGGAGAAGTGGAGGGCTACCCAACACCGTTTACTGTTTTTCGCTACCTACCGTGGTTCTCGAGATCTTAAGGGGGGGGTACCTGCCCCCGTCAAAGCAAAGGTGGCTCAGACCCCCCCCCCAATGCGCGTGTTATGTAGCCCCACATGATCTCTCAAAAGTCACAGGTAAAAAATAGACATCAACCTGGAAAAGAGCACAGGGTACTACGATTTAGAGAAAATGAAGGTATTCGCATCTGTATACGGCTGCGAATATTCACGGGTGTATTTGTATATATATATATATATATATATATATATATATATATATATATATATATATATATATATATATATATATATACACAAATACAGCCCAATTATTCCTGTTTATCTCATGCATTTCCAATGGAGGTCTTGATCCGTACCTGACCCTAGGTCATCGATATGACAAATCCCGCAATAAATTTTGTAGTACTCGGTGCACCCATTATCTTGTACAAGTTTCAATCCGATAGATTTATCCATTTATGCAACCTTAATCAATTTTGGAGGCAAGGTCACTTGACCTGCACTGGTGACCTGACCTGAGATGACCCAACATTACAATTTTGTGGGAAAGTTGCGGAATTTACTAAGGATAAGGTGTGCCAAGAAGGGCGGCGCTTCGCGTCGCAGTTTTATCGCGTCGCCGGAAAGCTCGAGGGGGAGTTCAAACACCCCCACCGGAGCGAGAGTACAAACACCTCCCCGCCCAAGCAAGGGTTAAACATAGGTCTTATTTAGAACACCGCCGAGCCTTGAAACCAGGGCCTATGACTCAATGGAGGACGCGCCAGCAACTGAGCCTCGTCACAAGATGCACGAATATACATCGCTAAGAAACTATACTTGGTGACTACCTAGTTGGATGTATGCAGTGCCGTATCCAGGGCTTCATTTGAGGGGGGCCAAAGGGCTCGAACCTCCCCCGCCCTTCTATAGGAACCGTGCCCCCGCCATAGCATCGGAACAGTCTCCGGCCACGCATTTACTAAATACACAGAAATTTTGGGGGCTTGAACCCCCACCCCAGGGACGGATATAGGGGGAAAGGCATTTGTCCCCCAAACCCTACGATTGTCGTCGATTTTGCCGCTTTTCTAAGATATAAATAATAGGCTAACTGTAAATACTTATTAACAGAAAGCAAACAAAACATCAATCCCCACCGAAAGCAAGAGAGACACTGCCCCTCCCACCCTTTTGAGAATTTCAGCGGTTTCAAATTTATTTTTGAGACTCAGAGCTTCCAAAGGTCATAGCGTCCAGGGGAATATCGTCCAACGATCAAATCGTCCAAAGTCAAATCGTCCAATGACCAGAAAATCTAACGTTCATAGCTTGTTAACGCGAACGGGAACTAACCTAACCTAACCTAACTTAACCTAACCTAGTTTCTCCAAAAATACAGCCTTACAGGCGGCGGTTAGCTTGTTAGCTTGTTAACGGAAGCTAATCTCTCCAACTGGTGACTATAGGAGGAATTAAGCTTTGGATTACATAATCTTTGGTCGCTTTTGATTTTGGAAGATTTCACTATTGGACGCTTGGTTCTTTGGATGATATGAAATTTGGATGATTTGAACGTTGGATGATTTGGAACTTCCCCATGGTGCCGAATTGGACGTTCTGAGCATTGGACGGTACAATCTTGGACGATTTGAACCCTGGATGCTATAACTTTGGATGATTTGATCGTTGGACGTATTGTTCTTTGGATGATATGATTGTAAGACAATTTGTCTGTTCGACAATCTGATACACCTCCCGCTTTTATTTGGTCTGTGATGAAATAAAAGCAGCAGCTGTATATTCATTCTCTAATTCGTTTAACAGTGGAACACGTTCGTTTTACACTAATCAACAGCCAATATTTGTGGCGCTAGTAGTGATTACTGCAATTAATAGGCAGAATCTAGATTGTAGCCATAGACGGCGCATAAAAGACAAAATTAAAGTTAGGATGAGACCTCGTGGTGGCCAAGATACCTGTGGTGGCGCAAGGCAATAGAGTGTGGTGGCGGCGGCGCGGCGGTGGCGTTGTGGTGTGTAGGGACAGTGGTAGAAAGGTGGGAGCATTTTTTTTATCCTGGTTGAAACCATAGGGATCTTGCGAGGAATTCCACCCTCAAGCAACTTATATCAATATAATTTCACCCCCAGACGTAATTTTTCGTCAGTTTCTCATGAGCCCCCAGCCCCTAAAATGAATTCGTCGTGGATTCGCCACTGCTTTAGCCCTGCATTTGGTAGTGATTCTGCTGATTATCCAGTCTGCAAAGTATGGCAACAGGCCAGACGAGTCGCACCAGCCATAAAAATTCTTGCACCACCATCCTCCAAAAATTTGCACCAATATGCCACATACCAGGGAAAAATGCACCCATTCCTACCCCTGCAATGCAATGCTACCTCAATCATTATTCAGTTAATTAAGGGCTTTTATAGGGCCCCTCCTGTGTCTTAATAGCCATTCAGCCATTATTTGTTTATTTTAAGTGTCACTAACCTCGCAAATTCGCACCAGGTTGATAAAATTCACACCACTCGGTCCTGTCTCCAAGGGCACTCGCACCGACGAGATCTCGTCGAAAAATGCCATACTTTGTACACTGGCTGATTATTGCTGCCTAGGCGCACCTACATATACCCGTCCAACTAGAAAAAATGCGTAAAATCACAAAAGAAGGTGGTTCATACTTAACTGTAGAGTGTTTCTTCATGTTTTAGCTATGAAATAAGACAGAAATCGAAGTATAACCCGCACTTCCACGACCTTAATCAAAACGTAAACAATAACTACAGCATCCACACGTCCCCACGCCTCCCAACCAATAATTCAAAAGGAAATTGCGCAATGTTATGTGTAAAAATATTGTTAGAAATTAAAAAGAGAAAATCACTCGCTTTAACAATATTTTGCCAATAAAATTATTTTGAAGAGTAAGAAAAGACAAGATAACATTTTTCTACCGCTATAAATTTAATAAATTATATTGAAAATATTTTAATATCAAGTAGTAGAATGTGCTGCCATTTTGTGTTTGCGGTGATAGAGTTTGTTGGTTTCAGTCGCTTTCAGTGTCTCTACTAACCGTGGTTGGTTTGTGCTTGAGACCGGCATGGACACGACAGCGGGGCGGGGGGACGTCCCCCTGTTGCCCAACCAGGGGGACGTCGCCCCAAATTTTTAGGTAAATCGTCATTAATGCTGTCATGTACCGAATAGCCCGGGTCCGTCCCCGGCGAAAATTCCGTGGGCGGCACCCCTAGAAACCGGAGATGGATGAAAATGCGTGCGGGACCCTCATTTTTGTCTTCTTATTTGGATGAGTTTATGTGGTGATAACGCCATAAAAATAAGTGGCAAGATTTTCTCGCGGCTGTCCGCCGACAGTACCGTTAGATAAGTACAACCAACCTAACCTAACCTAACCTAACCTAACCTAACCTAACCTAACCTAACCTAACTCTAACCTAAACTAACCTAACCTAACCTAACCTTACCTAACCTAACCTAACCTAACCTAACCTAACCTAACCTAACCTAACCTAACCTAACCTGGCCTAGCTTAGCCAAGCCTAACCTAACCTAACCTAACCTAACCTAACCTAACCTAACCTAACCTAACCTAACCTAACCTAACCTAACCTAACCTAACCTAACCTAACCTAACCTAACCTAACCTAACCCAACCCAACCCAACCCAACCCAACCCAACCCAACCCAACCCAACCCAACCCAACCCAACCCAACCCAACCCAACCCAACCCAACCCAACCTAACCCAACCCAACCCAACCCAACCCAACCCAACCCAACCCAACCCAACCCAACCCAACCCAACCCAACCCAACCCAACCCAACCCAACCCAACCCAACCCAACCCAACCCAACCCAACCCAACCCAACCCAACCCAACCCAACCCAACCCAACCCAACCGAACCGTGCCTCGATGTAGCAAGCCAGCCGCGGCGCACCGAGCCAAGATTTGGCACGCTTTCACAACGGTGTTTACCTCTGGTACAAAGGTACCAATCGTCAGTTGGCTGATGATCAGTCAGCTGATGGTTTCCATAAGTTGACTGACGATCAGCTGCCATTGTCTTCGGTGTTTTGTTTATGTACGGCGATGGACGGCGCGCAATTACGACGTTCAGGTTAAGTAAGTGCTGAAAATCGGGGTTTAAGTGGGAATGGCGCTACGGGGCCTCACTGAAAGGAAAGAGGGTGTCTTGCCGATCCTGAAAATGTATCATTTCTATAGAAAATCTTTCGGGAAAGTGGACGTCTTATTTAAGATTAGCCGCTGCCTATATGGAGAACACCACATTGAACTAGATTGAAAGGGTAGGCAGACCATTTTCACAGCTAAATTCCAATCACTTGTCTCATGCAGTCCATTTGCATTCAAGCTCTGACAGAGTGTGCCTTAGGGCGGAGGGCACATGATCAACGAGGTCTCTTCATTCAGCAATTGAGAAGTACTTCAGTATCTATGGGGGGGGCTCATGCTCTCTGCACCTCCCCCATGCCCCATGTCTAGCTTCATCTCAGACTGCTTAACTTGTCGAGTTGGGTCAGAATCAGTAAGTCTGAAAGTCATTAGAGTTTAGCCTACAGCATATAAATTTTCTTAATTTTCAGAGATCGTTTAGAAAGGTAGGCTTAGGCAATAAAACTAAAGGAGCTCTCTCTTTGAAAATGGTATAACTTAAGGAAGCAAAATTAATGCATTATTGACAAGTGAAGTATCTTGAATGCTGATTTAATGAAAATTGGAATACATTGTGAGAATTCTCAATAAGTACCATCCTAAAATAAAAGAATGAAAGTACTTAGTTGTTAAAATTTCGTTCTGGCTCATATAAAGAAACACATACTTAAATTTGTACCTTTTAATTTAGTAGAACAATGCTTCAGCAAAGCAACACATTTTTATTTCCAAGTTCATGAAAATGCACAACACCAATCACAATTAATTGAGATGTGGCTTCTCCATAATGCTAAGTCAGTGAAAACATGTAGAAATTTTCCAATCAGGTAGATAAATATTGATATTGCTTTCAATTATGTAATAACACAATGTTTTAACCATTCTTGGTCAGTCATTGACATTTTTATTCCCACACCTCATTCTTGGTTTTTTGGAAAACCATGAAGTGTTAGAAGTCTTTTTCAAACTAGATTTCAATTTTTCTCAAGATCTGTCCGGTGCTGTCGTTTTTAATTTCAAATGTTTCATTTAAATTCAACTGAATTGAGTATTATGAACCAAGCCAACTATCCCTCTCCATCGAAACAGTCAATCTATGTTGTACAGCAAATAGAGAGTTTGATCAAATTTTTGTAGGGAAGGTCGTTTATGAAAAAATAAAAATAAAAGGGGATCAACAGCCAGACCCCGTTCAAGTTGTTTGGCAGCATTACGTCATCATGGCTGGAGAGGCCCAAGAGTTACTATGCAGGGCATTGGAGAAATTGCACTTTTTTGAAGCTTTAAATAACCTATTTTAGAACTGTATCAACAAAACTTATATGGTTGAACAGAAAGCTAAAAGATTTTTATTTGTGAAACCATCAGACGTTTTGCAAAAACTCCAGTGAGGAATATTATTTTTACAAATTTTCCAGAGCGTGTCAAAATAAGGACAGGTTCAGCACTAACAGCTGTTTGCAGTAAGACTAATCTCGATTTTGATTGGCTGTTGATTTCTGACCTTTGATTGGCTGTTGGTGGAACCTGCAGCAGAAGACAATAAACACCAGTGATCTCTTGAGCAAAGGTAAACATATTTCTCTCGGCCATTAAGTAGGCCTGAGTTGATCAAATAAATGCATGCCCTTTCAACAAATTCTTTGAAGTGTTATGATTTTTTCATTAAATTTACGTAAAATACGCTGCTCGCCGTTGAGATCAAGGTTACTGTCAAATGGGTGAAACAAGTTGATTTCGATTTATACTAGATTAATGCCAAATACGCCCAAACTTGGTATGTTCCAGCTGATCCTTCCAAAACTTAGTAGAATCTCCTAGAACTTAGTAGGAAAGGGCGGTGACATCATCATGGGAGGACTATATTTAGTAGGAAACTTGGTTGTACCCGTAGTTAAAGTACCCTGTCAACAGCGATCCTTCTGGCACATCAGAGGGAGGCTCATGATACCGAATGAAACATTTTGCCGTTCACACCGACTCACTGATGTCATTTTCTCAGAGATACTGAACATATAAGTTTAGACCATAGTCTTGCCTGTGATGGATATTTCTTAGTTTGTGAACAGTTTAGCTCATAATGTAATGGTTTGAAATACCGTCAAATTGTCCGCATACTTGGCGCCTGTCTGGTATGTAGCCTCCAATGTCTTCCCACATTATGGTTAAATTGATTCATTGCAAGGCTGCTGGAGAATAATCGTTTACAGATGCTGATTTAAAGTTCCTACACATTTATTCTACACTCAGAATTTCCTGAGAACTGACAGACACAAGGCACACATATTTTGATACAACAAACATATGGGCATATCGATGTATGAGTTTGGCCTCATATACAAATAAGGATGACATAACTAACATGAGCTCATAACTTTTCTGACGAGTTCTGTTCGCCTGATTTTCGCATTTTAAATCGGGTGTTTTTTTCGTATTATACATTATTTTTTTTCTTGGCAGCAACAATGAGTGTCAAACGCAGGAATGTAGAGAAGATGGGAGAGATGGAGGAGGATGAGAGCTCTTCCAGTGGGTCTGAGTCGGAGGAGGACCCGGAGCTGCGCCGGTTCGTAGACCAGAGTGTGAGTGCCGCCGCTGGACCTTGTGACTATCAAATCGGGTAGTACGGTCACTGGCACCAATTGGGCTGATGGGTAAAACATTGTAATTTTTTGTATTTGGTGTCTAACTGCGTGTTTATCGATGTTTTATAGCTTTACTCGAATTCATTTGGACCTGATATTACGGCGGGAAATATATCAAACCTTTTCGATTTGTTAAGTGCTGGATCTGCTATTTTCGAACTTATTTTTCACCTAGCAGATGGAGGCTTCCCCCACACGCGTTGCGGGAACCTCAACTCGACGTCTACCCTAGTTGACCGGTCTGCTGTTGCACAGGTGATGGTGGACTTTGAGGGCCGAGTTCCCACCGAGACGGACTCTCACGGGATCCGCCAGCTGTCTGCTGCCGCTGCTGCCACGCGCCCACGTCAACTGGGGCGACCTCGCCGACATCGTCATCAGTCAGAACTACGTGGGCAGCGTTCTGAAGGTGAGCAAAGTTCAGCGACTTGCCGTCAGTCGCTCTAGCCCTGGATTCGATAAATATCGCCTTGTTACCGTGGCGAAGAAGTGTGACGAAGAGGCTGCTTTTGGGACGATTTTCAAACGTACTATTTGTATGTCATTCCCAACCTTCACGATTCTTGTTATTTCCATTATTTTTGTCGTTGGCCTATGTGTAGGGTATTTACACTTACGTGGTTACTGCCCAGCAATGCGAGGAGGAGGGCCCGGAAGCGGACACCGATGAGGACGATGCCATGGACACTGATTCGGACAAGGAGGTCTACGGCATCACCACTGTTGTCAACCTAACAGCGCGACGGGTGAGCCAGGCAGCAGACGTGAAACATACATGAGGAAAACACGTATCTTTGAATTCCTGTAAAGGCCACCTTGTCACAGTGGACGAAAACAGCTCCAGCAAATGAATCGTTTATTCTTATCGTTCTGAGATAATATGCGCTCCTGCTTTTCTATAATTCCAGGAAGTTAGCGTGTTAGTCAATTTTGGATTTTGTATTTTGGCGTGCAGCATTGTTCGTGGAATCTGTGGCCGATATCTGAGGGTGTGGTACCGCTGTCGGGCAGCCTGCTGTGGAAGAGTCTGGGTGTGTTGGCAGTTGGCACGCTAGGTACCACATGAGCGAGAGTCGGTGGACGATGTCTGAAGGTGTGGCTCGGTCTGAGGGTGTGGTGCCACCGTCTGGCAGCCTGCTGTGGAAGAGTCCGGGCGTGTTGACCATTGGCACGCTGCCCCAGGAGCGGGAGTCGGTGCGGGACCTGAAGAAGGCGCTGCTGGGCCGGTGTAAGTCGTCTGGCGCGCCGCGCGAGGTGCAGGACCGGCTGAACGCCGTACTGGAGTCCACCAGCGAACACTGCGGCCTGCTGATCAACGAGCGCTTCGTCAACATCCCGCTTCAGATCTGCGTACCGCTGCTGACCTCGCTCAGGTGGGTGGGAGTGGGTCGGCAAGGTGCTCAATCCTTACTCTTAGGTACTAAGTGGGTGGGAGTGGGTCGGCTGGGCGCTGCTCATTCCTTACACTTGGTACTAAGTGGGCGGGAGTGGGTCGGCTGGGCGCTGCTCATTCATTACTCTTAGGTAGTAAGTGGGCGGGAGTGGGTCGGCTGGGTGCTGCTCAGTCCCTACTCTGGGGTATCTATTGGATGGGAGTGGGTCGGCGGGGTGCTGCTCAGTCCCTACTCTGGGGTATCTATTGGGTGGGAGTGGGTTGGCGGGGTGCTGCTCAGTACCTACTCTTGGGTACCGGTCCCTGAGGCTGACTGAGGTGGTGTCTTAGGGGCGTTTGTTTTGCTGGTGCGGCTGTTTCATAACTACGTTATGAGCTACTTCTGTTTGGAGCGGTACAAGTCGCGTATTTTTCTTGACAGCTCCCATGAAAAATGAACATTTGGCATACCAAAGCTCGGTAAAGACAAAGAGTGGTACCAGAAGATTTCTCACGATTTTAAAGCGCTCACCCCAGATTTCTACGCTGTTCTCTTGATTTGTTATTTGGCCCACCTCAGAATTTGTGCACCAGATCTGTTAATAATATTTTTTGGGTATTTTGTAGCAGTAGATTATAATGGTATACATTTATTATCATAACTGGCCCTAAAGCGGAGTCCGGTTACCACACAGCTACAATAAGCATCAAACGACAGATGGTTCCGTTTGTTCTCATTCAAGGGAACGTTTTCAAATCTGCGAGCTTCACTTTGATTCTAGTCTTTTCTATCTCAAACAGGATATCTCAAAAGCAGTCCGTGGGAATTCATCGTTTCTGGTCCTTCGTAAAATACACACATCTTAAAGCGGTACAGTTAAGCAACGTTTCGATCCTCGCAGGGACGAAATCGAGGAGGCAGCCAAGAAGAATATGCCGTACAAATTCTCCCACTACCTGCTCATCAGCAAGCTACATCGGGCCGAAAAGCCAGCCAAAGCCAAGAAGAAGAGCGAAGCTGCCGAGAAGGGTGACCCAGCGACAGAGATCACCTGGCTCAACGGCGAGGATGAAATATTCGACAAGGTAAAAACAAATCAAACTTAAGTGGATCGTCGTGATCTGACTTTGTTATTCACTCCTCATTTCAGCATGGGACATTATTTAAATCTCCTTGGTTTGAAAAATATCCAGATAACTAGGAAAGGGCAAAGTTAGTCATGTCCACACGCGACATGCGGTCAGTCTGTGTGTTAATTAAAGTAAATGTGTGTGATTCGGTGATTGGGCATGGTGGTGGTCTGTACCGTGTGGACCGGTATTCATAGTTCCATACTTCGTCTGCAGGTGTTGTGGGAGTTGGTAATGTATTGTCAGCCGGTGTGTGAGGTTCGCCGGTGTATTATCAAGTGGTGTGTGAGGTTCGCCGGTGTGTTGTCCGCAGGTGTGTGAGGTTCGCCGGTGTGTTGTCCGCAGGTGTGTGAGGTTTGCCGGTGTGTTGTCAGCGGGTATGTTACGTTCGCTAGTGTATCGTCAGTTAGCATGCCATGGTGGTTGGTGTGTTGTCCGCGGGTGTATGAGGTTTATGAGGTTCGCCGGTGTATTGCCCGCGGGTGTGTGAGGTTTATGAGGTTCGCCGGTGTGTTGTCCGCGGGTGTATGAGGTTTATGAGGTTCGCCGGTGTGTTGCCCGGGTTGTGTGAGGTTGGCCGGTGTATTGCCCGCGGGTGTATGAGGTTCGCCGGTGTGGTGTCCGCGAGAGTGAGGTTCGCCGGTGCGTTGTCCGCGGGTGTGTGAGGTTCTCCAGTGTATCGTCAGTCAGCATGCCATGGTTGTCGGTGTGTTGTCCGCGAGTATGTGAGGTTGGCCGGTGTATTGTCAGGCGGCGGAGTGCGGGTTCGAGTTCAGCGTGGCCGCCGAGACAGACACGGCAGTGGACGGCGGCTGGACGGACCGCGACACGCGGCAGACGCCCCTGCGGCGCGTGCTGCTGCTGTCGGCTGCCGCCCTCGCCTCCGCCATAGACGACGTCTGCCGCGCCGTGCAGGCCCTGCCCAGCTGATGACAGCGGCTGCTTAGTGCCTGCTCAGGTGAGGCCAGCCCATGTACAGATGATGTACCCGTGAGGCTGGCTGCCGCCGGGACCGGGCGTGGCTGAGGCCAGCTGTCAAGCAGGCACGGCTGTCATAGGGACCTGCCCCGCTGGGGACTGCTGTCAAACGGGACCTGTCCTTAGAAAACAACTGTCATAAGGGAAGGGGCCTACCCTGCTGAGTGCAGCTGTCATACGGGGCCGGCCCCGCTGAGGACAGCTAACGGACACGCTTCAGTCGGCTGGTGTTGGGCGGGAGTGTGCCGTTTTGGTGGTGAAAGATTGTGACTCGGTGCGGACAAAAGCGTGCCTTTGTTGTGAATTTTATGAGTGTCGTGTGATAGGCATCTCGGCTGCCTGGAAAGCCAAGCTCAGCTGTTGGAATGCGAAGTGAAAATCTTTGGCGTCATCTGTGGCCCATTGGATTGCGTCACTGATACGCCTGCACCTGAGAAGATCCAAAACATTGAGAGGCACAGCCTCCCGAGGGAACAGGGAATGCCCACCAAGCTGTTCAAAAGTAAAGGGAAGGCTGGATGTGAGCTGGCAGTGCGAGGCAACCTTGGAACTTCAGGGGAGGCAGGCGGCTGCAATGCCTCTATTTTTTATCAGTTGCATGACGATCTCGCCTGTGGTTTCGGCCTTTGAGGCTCCATTGTTATCGACTCTCACTGGTCGGAGCGGGAGCCGAGCCCTCGCCTTCAGTGGAAAAGTTGTTCATCCTTCCACCGGTCTTCTTGGTTTGTTTAGGTGTGAATTAGAAAGCGACCTGTACCACTGATGTATTTATGCGTTGTATATAGCGTCAAAAATCGCCTGTGGTTCCGAATTCGAATAGTATCTTTTCTGTTGAGAGTGTTTCATAGTCAGTTTTGTCTAACAGTTTGTCTCAACTGTGGTGCCGGCGATACTTCGTTTTGTTTTCAGCATCGCTCAGCCTTCGCTGTGTTTCAAGCTCCGATCATATACCGCCTAAAACCTGAAATCCTGTTCGTCACGACGAACATTTTTGCGTTGGGTGCATCTCCTTTTGAACACGAATGTTGCTGCTTGGAATAAATATGTATTCTTACGACTATTTAAATCACCGTAACATGATATTTGACGTATGAGAGGAATGTAACAATGCAGGCAACACGCGCCGTGGCGGCCGCGCCGCGATGAAATGAGAGGTACTGACTGACACTGACAAGACGGAACGGCGGCGTGCCAGCCGCGGGGAGCCGTGACGCTCACTGACACGCTACACTGACTCACTCGCCGCCCACACAGAAAGACGCTGCTGATCGTTGTCACGCCTCCTCTACACTGGCTATCACGCTGTGGCTCTCCGCTGCTGCTGCTGCTGCTGATGCTGCCCGGCGCCATTCTCACTGCCTCGCGGCACCGCTGGCGTGCTCGCCGCGGCACGTGGGCTTGGCACGATCGGCACGAGATAGGATGGGAAGTGGCCGCTGGAGAGCGCAGCTGGCAGGAGACGCCGCGAGGAGACTGCGAGCTGCAGCGCGGCGCCAGGAAGCCCGCACCGGCGGCGGCCGCCGGCGCTGACCAGCCGCCATGATATGTACAGCGCAGGGCGGCAGCGGGCAGCGGCGGCGGCGGCCGCGCCCCACCGCCCTCACAAGCCGAATCGCTTGAATATTAGCTCCTTGCCCTTGGACATGATGCCCTCGACGGCGCCGCCGGCCTCTCCTGTCATGCCGCCCAGTTTCTGCATCAGGTTGGGCTGGGCGGCGGCCGGGTCCGCCCCCGCCCCCGCCCCCGCTGCTGGCGCCGCCGGCTGGGTACCGCCTGGCGTCGACGCAGCCGCCGCTGCCGCTGTATTGTTAGCGTTGGGAATGATAAAGCTGGGCACCTTGCCGCTGGCCAAGCCGCCTCCGAGGCCCTTGATGAAGCCTCCGCCGGTGGAGCCGATGCTGCCGAGTCCGCCGAGCAAGGAGGGCCGCGCCTCGGCGGCGGGGGTGGCGGCCGGCGCCGGCTGTGCCAGGGAGGCGGGCGCCCCGTTGGGTAGTCGTTTACCAGCGCTGTCGCCGGCGGCCGCCAGGGTCGCGCTCGTCGGCTCGGCCTGGCTCGGGCCGCTCGTCTGTGGGTAGGGTTGACGGTCATCTTCAGGGTACTGCGGCCTGTTCCAGCGACCCGATACTGGACATAAAAATGGCGCTCGCCACCGGCCGCTTCAGATAGGATTAGTCTACAGAGAATTGTGTGAAACCGGTATCGCGCCATAGCAATCAGCAACATGTATGTACAAACCCTCTACCAATAAGTCAAGCCATGAACCGGGTTTTCCCGTATTATCGGCAGCGAAGGGAATTTGGCGGATAACGATAAAAGGGAGCAAATGGAAGTTTCCTGGAGAAGGTACAGTCCCTACATTTGAATCTGCAGCCCACAAGTTCACCAGTCTTCGGCTGATTGATAATGAAATATTGCTCGTCTGGCGGCCGTTCACCATGCACTAAGGGGCTGTTCACACATGACGTCGGCCAAAATTGGGGTGTTTGAACCCCATCCTCCTTTTATCAGCAATCGTCAGAAAATGGCTAACTCCCCTCCTCTTTCGTCAGCAAACGACAGATATTGCCAGACCCCGCTATCGTCTGCAAAACTCTTCTCCACCTCAAAAACACTACAGGAAATGTGATATAAATTTTGTTGATGGCTAGCTTTCTAAGTTCAGCGCGTTTTCTTCCCTTTACTTCACCTGTCATTTCAACTTTGCGGGCTGGTGAGAGACGGTTTGGACATCCACGAATTCGATCTTCCAACATACAGCTTAAAACATCACGCGCTTTTTCAACGGATGGAAAACCGAAAAAAGGTTTGAGAAGCAGACACCTCTACAAAAATTATGTCAGAAAGAATATAGCTAATCGCATAAATAATACCGTAACAAAAAAGCAAAAATATGGAGAAACCACAACGATAGTGCACGGCTCCTTGTTGATTTTTGGGGAAAAACAAAGCCACCAGCTGTAGCCCTCTGTGGATTGACATTGTACTATGTAAGTACGTGGCTAGCAAACTTTGAAAATATTTTTATATTAAACTAAAACTAGTACCATATTATAATTAAATTGTATCTGTCAACGAAACATTGAAGTATCCGATCTTGAATTGCCCTGGGTCTTGATTTAATAAATGCATTTCTGTGAAGGACGTTTACACCGACCCGGCCCCCGTTTTTACCCCCCTCCCCAGCTCCCCTCACAAAAATTGCTCGCAGAAGGTGCGTGCAATGCGTTTACATGGGTTTCCAGACCGAAATGACAATCAATTGTATGACTACTTTATTCTGCTGCCCTCTGACCGGGAAAAATTACGGACACGGTGCGCTAGTGACGGTCCACAAAAACCAAGCATTGAATGCAAGTTCGGTTGAATCTACCTCCCCACTAAATTTGGTGTTACTACGACAATATCATTGAAACTCGGAGATCGTGCAGCAATAAATGCACGCGCTTACCGCCCCCTCCCCTTGTGCATCTACTCCCCTCGCCCCTCCTCGCACCTTTGGCAGAGAAATAGTCAGGGTTGGATCCAGACCAACAGGTTGGGGATAGGGCCCAACATCGTGAAAAACATGTTTAAGAAAAAATCGGCAAAAATGGGGGGTTGGGGGAAATTGCCCGGGTTGCCGCCTGGATCCGCCTGTGAAAATAGTAATATTTCGCTTTTATAATTTTGTGTTTCCAAGCACAACTCAACTCCACAGGTTGAAGGTGTAAAACTGCTGAGGCGACGCCCACATGGCGTGCCTGAGTCAAGAGTCAGGCTACTTGAGCGGGGACTAGATGAATGAGCATTGCTTCACCAGCAATGGGCTGAAAACTGCCAGACTTAGTGTGTGCGAAACTACAGACCAAAATTCAGAAACTTGTCACTGCTGAAGAACTAGAACGCGGGCAACTCATAAAGGCGGAAAAGCGTAGCTACTGCTTGCATAATCTATATATATATATATATATATATATATATATATATATATATATATATATATATATATATATATATATATACAGTTAGATTCTAACGCAACAACTCCATGGATGATATCTGGTGAATCCCTGGCTCACTAGCCGGAGAGCGGCTGTTTGCGCAGATGCGCCGCGGGCACATGTAGCCTCTGCAGTTGCAGTGCCCTTAAACTCCAATCATTATCTCAGATGCGCCGTGCTCAGCGCGTTTTCTCAGATGCGCCGTGCTCAGCGCGTTTTCTGAGATGCGCCGTGCTCAGCGCGTTTTCTGAGATGCGCCGTGCTCAGCGCGTTTTCTCAGATGCGCCGTGCTCAGCGCGCACGCTGCATGGTTTGAGGCGTGCGATCGAATCAAACAGCTGACAATCATATCACACAAGCATGGGAGTGTTCATGCTGGCGCACCTCCCCGCAGGCGATACCTGTGACATGCTGGAATCTGTTACCATGGTGACTTACCATGCTTCAAATCACCGTATACTGAATGGTATAGAAAAACATCTGTTGAAAAAAATGAAGGATGGATGCATGCCCTAAGTTATTTATTGTTTTCAAAAGATGTCAACTTAAAGTACAAGCGCTACGTGAATATGTATATGCAAATGGATCTATGTTTAGGTAAGCGCTGCTAGGGTATTGCAGCAGTCTCTATTCACTATCGGCAACAGCCTCATTCTGATGTCTAAACCTTTTGTCACAACGACCAGACCTTTAGAGCACGATGCTGCTGGCGGCCTTCCAGAGCTGGTTGGGCTGCTTGGGCCGAGCCAGCCGTCCACGGAAGCATTGCCAGTCACTAGAGTCTAGTTATGGCAGCCGCAGGCCAGCCCTTCATCCTCAGCTACGCCCTCCAGCTGGGCCACTATCTCCAGCAAAGCTAGTCACTGCCACCAGCATCCAGCTATCCGTCTATCTCTAACGGGCGGTAGCCACGACACGCACCAGACCAGAGGAGAGTGCGCCACGCACCATGTAACTCTCGATCAAATCCGGACCAGGGGCATTCCAGGGGCGGGGAACGTATTCCCCTCAAACCCTCCGATTTTAACTTATGCTCTTAGCACGAATGTTTACACGGGTTTGGGGCCCGTTAGCCCCCCCTAGTATGGGCCCAGATCCGGTACTGATCCGGGCCGCTCCGAAATTTATTTCATCAATTCGGATCAATTAGCTTGGCTACCATCGTTACCAATCCGTACCCGTAAAAGATGACCAACTGGCCAGAAATTAGTGTCCGAATCCATATCTAGATCCGAAACTACGTTTTTTGGCCAGTCGGATCTAATCCACCTGTGGTTGGGGGGATCCAGTTAGATTTCTGGTTCCGTGGCGCACTCTGCCGGAGTTTGATAACCGACCAGTCTCGCGGTCAGTTATCAGGTACTTCTCTGAGAGTGGTGCGTGCGGGAGCGCTGCCGCCCCTATGGACCATGACTAGGCGCTGACCGGGCCGGGTCGGCCCAGTACGGAGGACGCTCACTTACCATGAACCCCATCAGACCGCCTAATCCTAGCCGACATCAGGTGGCGAGAGAGAGAGGCAGACAAGAAAGGCGTGTGATTGTGGAGAAGCGAAATCGGTAAGGGCGGGGCGAGTGCTTACTACTAATGGATATTGCTGACAATGGTCACCACTGTCCATCCCCGCATAGGACAGCTAATGGTGCCCAGTAACTTTTACCATCCGTCAAAAAATTGTTAACACGAGGATGAGAAGCGTTTCATCATCGAGAGCCACGATTCAGGAATGGACATTGAGGTTTTTTGGAGGGGTGGGGGAGGGCTGGGATGACTCAATTGACTTACTGCAAAAGTTCACGAGAGGAATTCCACGGTTTTTACTGAACTTAGACGCTATTGATATCTTTTGAGCGAATTTCCACTAGGTTTCCGCCCCGTATCACCCAGTCCATCGTTCTATACGCGAAAGAAATTAGGACCACAAATATCGGCGTTTTGACCTCGGCAGGTACAGTCGGCTCCTTGCATCAGTGATTTTCAATGGCATGCGCGTTCGTGGTGTCAGGACTGGGCGTAGGTTGGAAGACCAACCTGCAAAGCGTGGGAACTGCAATGCTTTTCATTGTTACTATAAAAACAACGTAGGCGACCACTCCAAGTCAGAGAATATTGAGCACGACTAAATAGCGTAGACCATGTTATAGAAAATCGGTCGGTTGGGATAGAGCAAGGCACCCAACCTACAAAGTTCGAAGAAGGGATGTAGAGCCCCTGCCCCCTTCCTCAGCGGTTCTCACGTTCCTGCACGCTTTAGATGTTCCACTTCGGGTCAATTTGTCAAAGTCAATTTGTTCCAGCACTTACTAAATTTCCTCTTCTCGATTATCTTGGGCTTACCCGTCTTGGGTGCCTTTTATCAGTTTTCACTTTGCAAAAGCCGAGCCAGTCTTACTTGGACGTGAATGTCAGGATTAGTAATCAAGTAATTGTTTCAAACCCGGTTTAACCGTGTATAACCTACAGTTAACTATCACCTATAATGGTAGCTAGAGCCAGCGGAACGAACGAATGTGTAGAATATATATATATATATATATATATATATATATATATATATATATATATATATCACCGAGCAGCATTATCGAGGAAGACTGAATCTCAGGTCAGAAAAATGGATTGTGCCATACTGGCATGTACTCAGAGCTCTGTCTAAAGAGAACAGCTGCTGGTACAAAGTGCCAAACAAGGGTAGGCCGAAGCCTTCTGGTTTTCTTAGTTATACAAATCAAACAAAACATGTCATACCTAAGTCCCGGTTTTGGAATCATTGCACTCAATTGTTCTGCTCTAGGATTCATCTGGGGAAAAATCAACGTTTTAAAATGTCTGTTTTCGAGAACGTTTGGAAATTTCAGTGCACGATATCCTGCTGGGACTTTGATTGCAACAGGGACCGCAGGCACTGAAGCCGCCAATGCACATGGTAGGTTCTAATGCCCACAATAACGTACGAAATACAGACTACAGTGCGTGCAACTCCGATATGTCTGAGGCTGGGGAGGCTGACTACCGAGGCAACACTCTACGGAAGCGAAGGCAAGCAGCCAACAGCGAGGCAGGCGTGATCAGGTGGCACACCACGGCACCAGGCAAGCGGCAGCCAAAGAAGGCGGGTGCGGTGGAGGATACTCACGGGAGCAGCTTCGGCAGGCTCGGGTCCCGGCTCTTGCACGGGCTCCGAGTCTGGCTTTAGCTCTAGAGTTATAGTCGGGGGATCTACAGAGATGAAGAAAGCGAAAGAAAACCAGAACACCGTTAGTAGAAGGCAAGACGGACAGGGAACTAGAACATTGCGAAAGCAAGTTGTTCATCTAGATGGTTTACAAAGACGCCACTAGGTAATGCTGGAAGGCACAGTTGGGATACATTGCTCATTAGTTAACAGATGCAGACCAAACACCAGAGCAGTTAGTTCAACGATAGGGGTCAAACAACCAATCGGGTCAACTAATTCAATGACGCTGCGACTCACACCGAACTGAGGACAGGATCGAGCACTAACACAGCACACTGAGATCATCCAACATCGAGGGGGTCTACGGCTGACAGAGAAAGCGGCACCATTCTCAGGGCGGGGCGGGGAGGGAGGGGCGACGCTGACCGGTGCAGGTCATGCCGGGCACACGGCAACACCTCAGCCAGGCACGGGCGATCGGCACCCCACCGCCGGTGGGGCCCACTCCAACACCTCTACTCTCTTCTTCAGCTGACACCGCACGCAACCAGAGTTGTTCCGCCCTCCCGGCTTAGTTGTACTCAATGCCCGCGAGCGGGCGGCTCGGCTGCCGGAGAGCCGTTGGTTGGAACAGTACTGGCCCGGCTCGGTACACTCTCAGACCGGCCGGCAGCTGATAAAGCTCACCTTTCCGGCGGTCGCGCGAGTCACCCTTCTCGCGGGGCGGCAGCGGCGGTCCGTGCACGCCGGGTCCTGGCGGCCCCCTCCTCTCAGGCGGCGCCGGCGGCTCCGGGCCGCGCCGACGCTCGTAGTTCTGAGGAGCAGCCGCAGCGTGTCATCGCGCCCGGCGAGGTTACACGATACGATGCACAGGCGCAGGCTCCTTGGCCGGCGAGGTTACAGATACGACGTACAGGCGCGGACTCCGCGGCCGGCGGGTCACCCGGCACGACGCACAGGCGCGGACTGCGGCCGGCGAGGTTAAGATACGACGTAAGGCCGACTCCGCGGCCGGCGAGGTTACACGATACGACGTAAGGCGCGGACTCCGCGGCCGGCGGGGTCACGGCAGAGCACAGGCGCGGACTCCGCGGCCGGCGAGGTTACACGATACGACGTACAAACGCGGACTCCGCGGCCGGCGAGGTTACACGATACGATGCACAGGCGCGAGCTCACACACCAGCCGAGCTTGTCAAAGTGGAAAAAGTAATGGATGTTTTCATATCAACGGCCGCTACACACTTAAATAAATTCATTTACTGCCCGCGTCTTTCCATAATAACAAGTATTTTCAAGAGTTTACGGCTAAGAGCGAACACACAGGCCCAGGAACGTCATATTTGGCGTGTTCTGATGTGGTACCTGCGGCGTCTCGGTGAGGAAGTTGGAAGGCACCAGGCCCCGCACGCCGTTCACCTCGCCGATGAAGAATCCGTCATCGTCCATGTCCCCGTAGATATGGATAATATCACCCGTGTTGAAAGACAACTCCACCTTCCGGGCACGTATCGGTAATAAGACCCGCGGAGCTACCGAGCCGAACTGAATGCAATCCGACCCTCTATAGTTTGTGGCACCTTCATCTGCACATCTAAAGGTCATGACTTCTTGTTTACCTCAAGACTCAAGACACAAAACTTCCCAAGACTGAAGAAGTTCCCCGGAAAGAAAATAGTTTACGGAGACTAACAGCAATGGAAATGGCTTGTTCTAACTCACAAAATGAGTAGGTGTTCAGTCAATTGTATCAATTGTAATACCATACCATCTAAAATCCTTTGTGCCGACATTTGTACCAATTTAAGGTCTGAGAGAAATAAATGGACGAGAAATAAAATACTTGCTCTACAAACTCCTTAATTTTCCCCATTAAAGTTGACAGGATTGGGGATTTTCCCACCTCTGAACATCCCGGCAGTCCAAGCAGCTCACCTCGGCGTCCACGTTGGGCGACAGCTCCTGCGGGTCGTAGTCGTAGAGCGCCACCATGCGGCGGACGGGCGTGCTGGCGTAGATGTCGCCCCAGCGGTCCTCCTGTCCGCGCCCCCTGCCGCCGCCCTGAACCGCGCCACGGGACCGGGCTGCCGGCGCAGCCGCCATGTTAGGCAGTGGCCCCGGCGCGGAACGGGGCTGATCGTGGCCCTAACCGACCAAGATTACTAGCTTGTTTACAGATATCTTCAAAGTAGGATGGGAAGCTGGTTTTTTTCTAAGTAAAATAACCGATGAAGAGGAGTCAAGTGCGTGGTTACCGTTAATAATGCTCATTCGTGATGGATGAGGCGTTTTCCAGCCATGGTTGTGCTCCATCGCTTATGCTCTACGGGACGAAAAGCCAACTGCTGTCCTTGTACAGACCAGCCATTCAATTACCCACACGAAAGTAGCAGAAATGGTAGATGGACTGGCATGTGCTGGGACTTACCCACGGCAATACCTTGATTTGTACGGATGCGTATCAAAAGACAAAACCCCTGTCGTGAAGACCTCTCAAGCAACCCTGCATCATCCCTTTAGCGGTCATACTCTTTCTGCCACCCTTCAGCGGGACTGGACCTCACGCGGAGGACTGACTAGCGCCCAGCGCGGTAGACTGGCTAGCATCGCGCGCTAACCTCCGGGCGATGCTAGCTCCCCGCAGCAGACTGACCAGGCTGGCGATCCTCGTCCTTGAGCAGCTCCTGGGCCAGCCTCTCGTCGTCCACCTGTACCTCCGAGACCATGTTGCAGGGCACGTAGCCTGCGCGACCGGACGCCTCGCCCCAGTAGAACCCGTCTCCATCCTTCTCGCCATAGATCTGCCGAACACATGGTCTTGTTCACTACTCTGGTGTCCGTGTCTATCTGCTGGGTACACCATCTTACTAACTCTAGTGCTCGTCTTTATCTGGCGGACACACGATGCCGTTCACTCGCCTGGTGTCCGCTGGGATGTCCGAGTGTGTCACTTTAGTTAGACAAACAGCAATAGCCAGCTGTGCTGAGGTCTGGAATTGTGACGTTGAACTGCACCGTCACGGCCAGCCGTAAAAGCTGTCTTTCCTTAGTTCAACATAATTGTAAGAATGACCGGTCCACACAGATACTGATTTCACACTGATAACATTTAATTCAATCCAGGATGAGGACCAATCAGCAAGAGCAGTGTCTTGCCCCAGCGTGGACGCGCCGCCCGCCTCCGTTACCCCGGCGACTGACCTTGATGAGCTGACCCTCCCTGAAGGGCAGCTCCTCGTCACAGGCGTCTGGGTTGGGTGACATGGTCGGCGGGTCGTAGTCGAACAGTGCCACGAAGATGCGCATCCTTTCGTCGCGGCTGCCGCTGGTGGCGGGCATCACGCGCCGCGGGGGCGGCGGACCGGCCGTACCAGCCTGGCCTCCGCCACCCTGTCGATACCCTGCCCACAGAGACTACAGCTCAGGATCTGCACTCAGCAAGCAGCGGCCGCCAGTCGTTTCTTGATACAATCAGCTCCGAAGATCAGAGGCATTCGAACGACAATTAGTCATTTATTGCTTTGTTTTTCATAGAGCGTTAACCTACCCCGGGCTAGGCTTTGGTCACATAATCGTATGGCAAGCACAATTGGGCGATTTAGAACTCTGTTTAAACACCGATTTTCATGCATAACTAGTTTAAGAACGCCCTACGCCTAAAGTCCACGCATTAGTTGAAGGGAGGATGGGTGAGGCAGAACAGCAATAGCCATGGAAAAAATGGAATTTTTTCAGTTATTTTGAGGAGTCACAATTTTATTTCTCCCTACAAAACTCAAAATTAAATGCATTTCCACATTCAGAAATACCAGAGCAAATTGCAACGGAAATTTGTGTGCTGCCCTTGGCAACTTCATGAGTAATTTTCGGAGGAACTAGAATTCAGCAGAGAATATGGCTCAGGTGTTCACCACCAAATATATGAAATAAAAATATTATATAAAATATATAATACCGAGCGGGCGGGCAGCGCTCGCGACCTCTCTCCCTACGATTATAACATATGAACGGGCCGACCCGACCCGGCCGTCGTGCTAAAGAAAAACTTAAGATATCTGCGAATAGATTTGCCAGAAGGAAACTTGCACTCTGGGCAGGCGCATTTGCGAACAAAACGGTAACCCTACATATAGTGGTGAGTGGCGAGACATACCTGGTTGTGTTTGAGGCTCTCTATCTCATTTGCTTTTAAAGTGACGACGATGCGATTTTTGCCTGAAGCTTCTGTGAAAATTCACGTGTCCCTCTCAAACACTGGACTCCTTGCCTATTCCTCAGAGCCTGAACATTTGGCGTAGAATGCTTAGGAAACCCAAGGTCTGCAGTTCGCAGAAGTCCGAAAGTCCGCAGAATCATTGTGACTGGGAATGCAACAGCAGCAGCAGTATTTGAGTGGGGAATTCGTAAAGGAGAGCCAAAATCTGTATTTCATAAAACAATGTCTCAATTGCGGCGGAATAAAAATCAGAAAGTCTATAACCAGCATCTGGGCAGGGTACCAAGGAGGCCGTTTTTGGTCCTAGAGTGGAGAGTTTCTTGTCAGCCGAAGGGTGAAGATCGACTACCTCTCTCACTTTATTTGACGATGGTGGCGCTTATGGGCGACACCATTGCTTGTAAAAATGTCACGGAAAACGGAATGGTACGGGACGGGATTATTGTTTAGAAACCTTTCCCGGGACGCTACGGGGCGCAATTGAATGGGACGACATGGGATGAACTCTAAAATTCTGTCTTATGCTCTATTGTTTAGATTCCGATCCACAAACTCCCCTGATGAAAATTGAAGTCCTGATTAACCGAACATGAGTTCGACAGCTTCATCGGGAAGAGTTTGCACTCTGTTAGGAAATACGCGGAATCGGTCTGTACCAGCAGTGAAACAAGTGCAAGGCTTGCAGACATCAGCTGGGCTGACCGGGCAAGCTCAAACAATACCCCTGCCATTTGGCCACCCAGCTAGAGGTTATGAGTGTTTTAGCTTGGAGCCGCCGGCTCTACTTACTGCCGAGGCTCGCCCTGATTTATACCTATATTCGCTATCTGAGGGCCGTTTGGGGACACGGGCCACTTTCATTATGAACCATGATATACGCAATGATATTATTTAAAAATACGGTCTCGCCCTCCGTTGGAATTTCTAATATCACAACTCCAAATTGCATCAGAATAGCAGTTGCGCCCTGTGAGCAACAGGCGAATATTCTCCGGGAGTTGCTAGAAGTGGACGCAGTACGCGCCGTGACTGTGTAGTCAGTTGTGAACTGCTGCTTAGGAAGACGTACAGCTCCGCTCAGACCAGCCATGGATCAGCTCCACGTTAATATTGCAGCTGCCAACCCTCGGGAGGCCGTCCATGCAGGGGAGCGGCTGAGGTCGCTGCCATTGCCATTTACTGATCCATTTTCGACTTCCAGCAGACACGGTTGAAAGGAAGCAGATCTCCGTGCTGCTTGTTGGACTCGTGAGGGCCGTAGAAGTGAAGACCAGCCATATTTTGAACATGACATGGGTGATGTGATCAAGCGCTACAGTCATTTTATTGAGCCTTGGAGTAGACCGCGACGTCTGGAAATTTTGCAACACCGTTTCAGTCTCTTCACTCAGAACTTAGTGGAACTCTTCCGGGAACATGGCCATAAGTTAAGTCTGGAGATAAAACTTCACGACAGCCTTCAGCTCAAGTGAAGATTTTAGTGTCTGCAGGCACCATCATAGTTAACTGCCACTTTACAGAGTAATTTAATGAAAACCTGAAACCACAAGGCCTGGATCTGAGGGCAGAAACGCACGTCTTGCGAAGTCAAAGTTGTCCCAAATTAGCTCTAACAGCGACCCGACAGAATGATCATCACATTTGTAATATCAGGCCTGGAGCAATACCAAAAGCTCCCGGGCATTCAGACTTTTGAAGGCACATGTTCTTATCTACGATTTCAGTGCAGCTGAAATACCCAAAATGATGTTTTACTAGGGGTGTGGATATTTCTCTTCGCTCACCAGGGCAAACTTCCAGCCGACCTCGATTTTAACGCTCCGGTGTTTTTGCGCTCTTCGGAACAGCTTTTGTGAATATATGTTTTGGTCACAAGCAGTAAATGAGAATGACTAGTCCCAAATTGCATCCGATCGAGTTCTGGTTCCTGTCATCGCAGAATTAAGCCGCGCGCTGCCGTCGGTTCCAGTGGCTGCCCTGCTCACCAGAGTTGTAGGTGGTGGTGTCGCGGTACTCCTCCGGCCTGTGGCGCGGTCCGCGGCCGTCTCGCGCTGGCTCGTGTGCCGCGGGCCCGTGTCGCGCGCGGTCCGCCAGCACGCGCCGGCGGCCGCGCGGTCCGCGCAGCTCATTGTCTTCCTCACTGAACTCCACTGAGCCGCGGCCCTCGCTTGCAGAGTCCTTGGTGATCTCTGAAACAGTCGGAACTCCCTGAAATGCCGTCATCACGTGCCATCTATCAACCAAATAAAGGCGCCTTCAAATGCGATTCAAGTGCGTCTGGAAGAAATAGAAAGTTCCATATCTCTTAGAGTTGTTTTCTAATTTTAAAGGTCGTTTTATGGTTTATGTGTGATCGATTTTAAAGGAAAGGTAGCTCCCAATAGCAAAAATTAGCATGCACACCCTTGCCCTATCGCTGCTGCTTTGGGCATCATTGAATCGGTCGCGAAATATAGCCACACACGGATGCGTGTGCGTGGGACGTCCAGGGACAGATCCGAGGAGGAAGAAGGCGGCGGTCCCTTCCTTAGCTCCATGGGGCTGTCCCCCCGTGAAGGTCAGACACTCATGTCGGGGGGCGGGGGCGAAGGCACCCTGAACACTATTAACATATGAGAACTCCGCGGTGCTGAAGTGTTAAAATTAACGTAGCAGGCCACCCTGGCTGAAGCACCCCGTTCTCCAGCATCTTCCATTGTTTGCCGCCCACTCACTGACAGCTGGAGACCTGCCTTCGATTACTGGACCGCCGTTTTTAAACAGCGGCGCTCTTTCAATTAATTTTTGTCCGCTACTTCACGGTAAGACTTTTAAAACATCCATCGCTTTACAACACGCCCTGACAATTGCGTCGGAATGGCACACCCTCCCCAGTGGTATACACTGTCCCCCGTGACTTTAGCCCCGCTCCCTTACCGGAGTCCCAGATCCGTCACTGGGAAGTGCGCCTGTTCCATCGACTCACCGATCTGCGGGATGGCCATGTAGCCGCCGGGGTAGACCTCCTTGTCGCTGAGGTTCTCCTCAGTCTCCAGCACCTGCTGAGACCCGCCGGGGTGGCCGTACTGCTGGCCGCGCGGGAGGGCTGCGGTCGGCTGCACGCGGCGCCGCGGCACGTGCGGCGACTGCTGCGGCTGCGGCTGCTGCGGACGATGTCGCGGGGACTCCATCTGCTGCTCCTGCGGAACAGTGCACATCGCAGAGTCAGTGGACGCGGCCAGGCGCCCGGGCAGAGACCAGCAGTGAACCCGCGACCAGGCACTTACTGTCATGTAGGCAGTTATATCCCGCATTGCGTAGACGCCAGGACTCCGAAATCGCCTTCCAGTTTTTTTCCAAATCATGCAGCCTTCTATACGGATGGATCGAAGTGTGTTATTGGTGCGGGATGCGCGTTTGTAGGTAGCAATATTCAGCGACGATATTCACTCCCACGGGCTGCCTCAGTGTTCACAGCGGAATTATACGCCATCTTTCGGTGCTTGGATCAGGTTCTGCGGTCGAGAACCAACCGATTTGTAATTTTCAGTGATTCTCTTTCGTCATTACAATCACTCCAATCACTTACGTACAACGCATCAAACTCATATCTTTTACCTCTCATCAGACACAAGATACACCAGGCTGTGAGTCGAGGGAAGTACGTGACTCTTGCGTGGGTACCTAGTCACAGTGGCATCAAGGGAAACGAACTGGCCGATGGGGCAGCTAAAGAAGCAGCGAGCAGCGAGCCTTCCCGTGGAATCCGTGTTCCGTACTTTGATATGTTCCCGTGTGTTAGGAGCTACCTCTCCGGAATCTGGCAGCAACGATGGGACGCGGACCCCAAGGGTGGCAAGCTGAGGGAGCTGAAGCCCCGGATAGGACCGTGGTCATCTGCCAATGCAGGCAACAGAAGGGACGAGGTTGTTATCTCTAGACTAAGAATAGGGCACACGTACTCCACGCACTCTTATCTCTTGACTGGCGACCGCCCGCCGGAATGTCCTCGATGCGGCGATAGGCTGACGGTGAAGCACGTACTGGTGGAGTGCCGTGACTTTGAGCTGGAGAGGAGGCGCTATTTGCCCGGCTCACCATCGCTAGAGTCGCTTCTGGGGGAATCCCCTCTGTTAATTGTTCAGATATAGAAATGTATCTGAGAGCAGTAAATTTTAAGGTGATATACTCTCCTACGTAGCTGGGTGTCTGTACAGTTTTATGAAGTAACCTCATTGATGTAGCTGTCTATTCAAGTGACCAAGAGGAGTTTTTTCTCCCTTTTATCTACTGATTAGCCAGACGTTGGTGGATGGATCACATGTTTAACATGTCTTAGGAGGACTACGTTGTGTGTGTTTTTCCCTGCTTGAGCCTCCCGGAGTGTTTGTTCGCGATGTTATGGGCGCCATGTGACCTTGGCTGTCGGCGCGCCCGAAAACCCCAATGATGATGATGATGCGTAGACGCCAGTGGGACGAGGACACTCTCACACTCTGCTCAGCAATCCCTCCACGCTTACATACCATTGAGGTTGGAGACTTCCAGGCGCGTCTAACTCCACCACACACGCGGAAGAGTTAGTGGTCAGCAGAAGCAGTGGAACTGAGGTAAACAATGGCAGGTGTGGTGATCCAGAAATAATTTCAAACTTGGAATCACTTGCCAGCAAACCACTTTTAAGACAAAAGTTGTTAGAAGTCAGTTACAGAAAAAACAGGCACCAACCATGTAAGGCGAACAGCGGCCCCAGATCGTGTTGCTAGGTCTGAGGGAGTACCCGGACATATCTCCTTAACCAGGATCGATTCTCAACAGGGGTCTCGAATTTCTGAATTTCCCACCTATTGCATAACCTTCCCACCTGTTGCTCCCAATGGCAGGCCAGTAACGTGTGTGGCGTCTATCACATCGGAACTGTTTTGTATAATGCTGACATATTATGACCGAAAAAAATCTAAACAACTCGGAATGCATACTGACGCGACCAGTCAACAACCGCCCGGCAAAATAATCAATAGCTAAAAAAGTCAATCGCTGTAGCAGCCACAGGCAAACACTTCACAGCAGTGCAAAGAAAAGCTTCGCATTGCTATTCCCGGTGTGCAGGTGACCTTTGCGGTCCCTTCCTTGCAGTTCCACCTCGCATGACAGGTTTTGATAGACTCTAATGACACCAGCGCCAAATTGCGATGCATTGATGCCGCCACCATTAGCCAACACCAAAAATAGCCCGCCATGGTGAACTTCAGTCCCCTCACAAATGGCTGGCTGGCACAACGGTGGACTGCCACGCGGCAGCTGCACGCTGCTGTTTGCTATGAAATGCAAATGTATGCCATAACGCGGACGAAAACTTCACTGAAATGATATCTGTTTGTTTGTGATGACATTTTATTGAGGTGCTTGCATGCTGGTGTATTCTACTCCCAGCTCTACACCATTTGCATTACATGGTAACCTGCGACTGACCTGGTTCAGTAAATGGAGTGGCACATTTCCGGCTCAGTCGTTTCAAGCCACTTCAATATCCCACGGATTTTCTGCATAGCATGGGATTCAACCTATGCTCCGTCTTTGTTTTACTAAGGTCATTATAGAGGTCACCAGGTGTAAAGCAGGTCACAGAGGGATGCTGCACAGTTTGCAGTTTTCCTCCATAGCTTCTGACTAGGCAGATACGAAGCAAACACAGAAACACCCCTATCATGTTCTCGCCAAGCCCAATCGAATGATGTATAGTATGATCATTCCGGGGAAAAACCATGTCCAAGGTCGGGTCGAGGTCAACGGGTGACCCTGTATGGGCACAATGCACGTAGTTCCTTTCCAGCTGAAATATAAACAAATGGGTGTCAAAGAAAAAAGGTCCAGTAAAATATTGGGAAGTGTCGAAAAGTGCAAAATGTTAAACCCCTGGTAATAAGTGCCGTTTGATGGTCGTAATTATGTCGTACTCAAGGAATAAGTAGAAAAATAAGCGATTTTCTCTAGCGGTGCATGAATGTAGGAGGGAGAAAAGAATATATATATCGTGAGGGAGAAAAGTATTCATGATAGAGACAAAACTTCACATGAAGTCGATAAAGTTTTATCACTATGGATAAGACTTTACTTCCCTCACATGCATTCATACATCCAAAAATTCCATTGCTTTTCTTTGTTCTTTTTTTCTGGAGTGCGGCAGAGCTTCGGCCATCAAATGTTAGTCATTGGAAATTGTTTTTCCCTTTCATACCCTTTCCAAGTTCTTTTGACTGGACTCAAATCTCTATTTCTATCCGGTGCCAAGATATTAGCTCAAGAGTTATTGACTAAGAAACGCTGCCTACGAGACCCCAGATGATTGCTGCTGGGTTTGAACTTCAAGAGCGCATATCGAGAACTTAAAATATCAAGACTTCCACCTTTGTGCCACTCACAGTCATTGAAAAGAATGCTTCTTAATTTTGTTTTCATTGACTGGTCGGTCCAGAAAATGGTCTAATCTTTAAGAGGTCGTACCAAAATACTCGAGACAATAGTCTTGAAGCTTTCGTTTCCCTAATTATCTTAAGAGTGAGCTTCAGATTAAGTAGTCCATATACTTCAAAACTTCAAACAGCCCTAAAAGAAATTGTGTTGAACCACGGGAAACAAACACTCACTGTGTGGAGGTGGTTTTGGGTCTTCTCAGCTTCCAGGACTAGTTAGCGTACTTCGCCGTTTTCTGCTAGACATAAAGCATCTGCAGACTGAAACGACCCGGCGTACCGGGAAGGTGAGTTGCGTTCTGTCGGAGAGCCGGTCGTAACTCACCATGTCAGAGAGGTCGCTCTCCTCGCCCTCCTCAGGAATGTCCGAGAGCTCGTCCGTCTCGTAATCGGTAAACTGCACGGCCGGCGCACACAAACCGAGTGAAAGAAAAGAAAACGTAAAACACGTACGCAAATAACCGAAAAAGAAAGAAAATAACTCGGCACGAACAAAACAGTCAGACAGTTAGAAAATGAGGCACACAAAAACTCATAAAAACATATACAAAAAGTCAATCATATATGAAACAAAAGCTAACACAAGAAAAGGCCAACTTGACTCCTCTGTATACCACCTTGCAAACACCGTTCACACCACTGTACTGGCCACCTCCAACAGGTACGGAGAAGCGGCGCGACCTTTCCTGAGCGTCGGCTGCCTCACCTGACTGGTGAATGTGGGAGGGGGTCGGGGCAGCGACTCTGCAGTGTTTCTCAGAATGTTGTAGAGTTCTGGGTCGGCCGGAGGCGGCGGCAGCTCTCCCTCTACCTGGCCGCTCTGTCGGGCGGACGTGCAGGCTATTCACGGCACAACACGCACGCGTCGCAGGCCGCATGCTCGGCCCCGCGGATGTCTGGAGCAGGGCCTCTCACACTACACACTCATCACTACTCACGGGGCAAACACTGGCATGCCATCACTTCTACTCACAAACTCTGAAAAGTTCATTCGATGGTGACGGTATAGACACAGCGCCACCCGATAATGATATAATTATATTTTGACGAGACGGCTGCTGGTAGCGAGATACGGAACTGCAGAAAGGACGCTGCAGATGTTAACTCTAGATATTCCGTGTTCAGTACAAAATATTTAGATAATTTTTATCAATGGAAAAATGCGTCCAACGAAAATTCATTGTTTTTTTTAGAGGAAGTTGTTTGTTTTAGCAGGGTTCCATTCGCGCAATTAGCGCTAACTTCCGGCATTGTCTCTTGGTGCCTGAGGAGGAAAAACTACAGGCTTCTGCGACCGCAGGAGATAACCAGACAGACCGAACAGGCCTCGTTGATTAGGTTACTGCTGCTTGGGACGCATCTCCCAATGTTACCGTCGCCACATCTCCCAGTGTTACCGTCGCCACATCTCCCAGAGTTACCGTCACCACATCTCCCAGTTACCCACGTATAGCCTTTGCAGCTGCAGTGCCCTAAAACTCTAATCCCAGAGTTACCGTCGCCACAACTCTCTAATACTTCATTTCCCCGTGATGTCCCAAAAGTGAGTTTAGGTCATGCTCGGCAGTTTTTCCAGCTACAGCAGCACAGCTGTTCCAAAAGAAACCTGGACAAACTTCATATCTCAGGAAAATTTCAGATCCCAAGCTTCCTTCATATCACAGCTAGGTTTTATGAGCTACTCTGATGGGTAGGCGGGTGGATGGGTGGATGGGTGAATTAGCGCACCTCTCTACTAAGCCACCGGTTCCGGGTTCACGTCCCGGCAGAGCCTCTGAATAAGCCGATATGATCCCCCAAATCCCTCCCAACAGGTGAGAGTTGTTGAGAGTTGTGAGAGTTGTTGGTGACACTGTACAACCCTGGCAGTTGGTGCGTCGTTAAACCCCAACACTTATTATTACGAGGTACTCTGAGGTGATTAAAAGCTACAGCTTTCAACATAGTCAGGCCTTTGTAGTGGTCACCAATGCATTTAGCAGCGTTCATTCATGTTTAAAGCCCGTGGAAGACTGATTAAAGGGAGCAGGATACAGAAATGTGCTCTGCTAGAAGCTTCAACAAATTGGCTGAGCATATACTTTTTCGCCAGCAGATGGGTACAAGGATTCAAATAATGTTTTTATGTTAGGCGAAACATTGACCAAATGACAAAAATTAAGCGATACATAAACAACACAGAGCCTTGGTGTGATCATTTTTTCGGGGAGACTCGATCCAGGAAAGCAAGGCCTGCCACTCCAAACAGTAATTAATTTTTACAATACAATTTACCAAAGGTACATATCTTAGACAACCAGGAAGCCCAGCATAAATTCACTTCTTATGGTTATATATGTCAGAAAATGGGGGGATGCAGTGAACCAGGCTTCCCACTTCTCATCCGAAAATTTTCAGATTTCAACCAAATTTAGAAAAAATGCAGTCAGCCAGTGCGGCAGGTCATAGCGAGCGCAAGTACGATTAGTTCTTCGTTCTAGAAGGGAAATTTCTTGTCAGCATCTGTTGAAGATTGATTGATTCCTCTCACTTTTTTGTCGGTGGCGGCACTTAACCTTATAGCTTCTTGAAGTATGACCTTAAGCCTGGCTATCCGACTCAAAACGTTTGGTCTTTATGGCCAAAACGACCAGGCAGTCTTAAAAACGTTGACTTATTGGGCAACTGGAAGCAGTACCATATGATTCAGGGAAATCCAGTGCCGTTCAAACGCCATTGGGACCAGCCGACACCACACTCGCCAAATACAGCCATGCCGCCATGCACAACAGTACCGATAACAAAGTGCTTACTTCTGCACACCATGCCTGCTGGTCAAGGCCAACGCAATCATATCACACAGAACCAACAACAGGCTGCCTGGTAGTTCGGCACAGTCTTCGATTACTACACACTAATACATTAGAGAGGGAACCCCGTAGAGCTGAATAAGCCCAGGGCTCGGCGGGCTCACTCCACTCAAATAGCGGCTAGTGCCGATTTCCAGACTGCACCGATATGTTTGCAAGCATCCACCTTGACGCTGACTTCGAGTTAAAAACAGTGAGCGGTCCAGCTGGAAGTCTGAAACTTAGAGTATTTGATGCAACTGGAAACCAGAAGCCTCAGGTGTTCTGCTGTTCAGCCGAGTCTCTGTACCCGACTAAAGGTACAAGGTTTTTCCACTTCCCGTCTTTACCCGGCATTGTCTTGCGTAGATAAACGCAAGGCGAGGTGCGTGCATGACTGCAGGGTTGGGACTCACCTTCCGCTGCTGACCCCGCGGCGGGATCGGACACGGCACCGAGTCGGCCGACACCAGGTCACGTGACTTGGTGCGCACTGTCAGCTGACGCGGGTGGAAGCCGTGGATGCTGTTCAGGTCAACCAGCGCGTGGTCGCCTGAGGAAGTGATAGGACGCTGAAGTCAGACTCTTTAACAAATTAACAGCCTCACACTACGGAGTGGGTCGCCCCCTCTCGCCCTCCCGTCGCCCCCAGGTCAGAGTCCACCCTCTCCCCCGCTGCGTCGTCTCTAGGACAGAGTCCAGAGATCAGAAAAACCCGATCCTGCCAATTTAGTTGGGGAAAATCTCGGGGAGTCAGAAGAATGAATATTTCTAAAACTGACATGGGTGCCCATTGAGTTGTAAATAATCGCTCCAATTTTACGTGCTATTGAAATCTGGAGCCTGACCTACCCATTCTGTGCGTTGGGAAAATTCCCGTGCCACCAGCCTCCGTTGGGAAAATACATATTTTCTGCCCTCTGCAGAGTCAGCCCCCTCGCCCAGAAAAAAACCCTGGCGACGCCATTGTCCTACAATAGAGACAAACGTGTCTCCTAGAAGTGGAAAACGGTCACCAGCCCGATTGTAAACCGAGAAAGGCCCGAGAATGATTCAGACGGTCAGATGGGGCGTGAAGTTTTGGCCACATTTCAAACATTGTACCGGTCTGATCTTTTACTTGTGTTGAAAACATTGGTAGCACCAAAGCTCATTCTCCAAACTCGCTATCGCCTTACAACATAGCCTACTGCTGTCGTACCAATGATCCATGCTATCCTTGCGCGTTTTCTTCTAGTTGCTTAGGAACCCTGTATTTGTTTGATGAAATAGGCAGTGTAGTTTTCGATATTGATAATTGTGCTGACAGATGCTGCGGTCGAACATTTACCGGGTTTAGAAGCACAATAGAAATCATATTTGGATTGGTAATTAATTTAAAAACACTGAAAATTGGCACCGCTAGTAATAACCTCCATCATGGAGCATCTGGTTCATTCCTGTCAAACAAAAATTTAGAGCCCTAATTCATCTTTCTGTTATTAGTTGTATGCAGTCAGATATCATTCTCTACTTTACGAGAGGACCATACCGAAATACATCAAATGTGGGATCCAATATATAATTGCCCAATAGGTACATACATTAACTAGGTGGCTTACCTACTAACCCCAAATATAAGACATGTCTGCAGAAAGAAAACAATTTTCGGAATCGCTGCACATATGCTTGTGCCTTCCTGAAAGTGTATTGGCCAATATTGACCTAGTTTTAATCTTTCAGCTACCTTGACACGCGCCCCACTGGGGTCCCTGGTATGAAGGACCCGCTGGTGAGGGGGGGCGTATTTCGCCCCCCTCTGTATCTGAATGCCCAGGAAAGCTAAATACAAATTACGAACGGCGGTTGAAAGCTCTTGACGAGACAAAGCGAAATTATACAACTAGTTCTATGTCAGGTCAATATTGAGGTCAGCATAGGTTAATCAAGGTCCCATAGGCCTACAACAGGGCAGGGAGCGTTTCTCCCTCTAGATTTTACTCACTGGAACCATAGAAAGTCTTTAGCATAATTGGATTTCTTTTGTCGTGGCGAATCGAATGTTGTATAATATGACCTTGCCAGGTCAAATGGTGAAAATGACCTGACATCGAGCCAGGTCAGAGTCACAGCGTGACCGGGTATGGCCATGTTGCATATCAATCGATGCCCCGTGACAAGATAAACACAATGCAAGCAAAATGGAAGCTTTATCTCAATTCAGTGAGAAGTTATTGACAAAATAATCACTGTATGCACCTGTGACCTTGGATGACCTTTGAGAAACAGACATTCAAAAATCAACTTTATGGTCAAGATTGTGGTAAGAATACACGGTTTGAGGATATTCAGGTTTATCTTTACAGTATTTACTGAAAACAAGCCCTTTATATTTTTTACCATAAAATTTTAATGGGGTGACCAAAAAGTTGACCCCACCCGGGCGAACAATATCGAAATTTCGAGATAGTAGATTTGTAGGCCATATGCCCTCAACATATTGTGAAAGTTTGAAACTGATCAGTTGGCAGATATTTCTTACGCACCACTCCAAACTCGTGATTTTGGGTTTTGAAGTCGGGTCGCTTGAATAGCTCCTTGAACTGGCATGACCTGACCTACAAAATTTGATCAGATGCGTCAAATACATTAGGAATACGGTACTATAATTTTCGTTGCTCTGCGTCTCTTCTTTGTTGCGTTATCCAGGGAAAACCAGGAGAGGCAATTTGTCCCCCCAGCGGGGCGTGTGTCAAGCTACTAGGCACATATAATTTTTACTTTCGAAACCGATGTAAAAAAGTATGTAAACAAAGAAGAAAAAACGTGAATTTTGATGTGAGAGGAACAGCATAGAACATGAGGAAGCATGAGTAGCAAACTGAACAAATGCACTTACCTTGCGAGATGGGATAGTCGACTCAACCTGGCTAGTAATGACCTACCATGCCCTAGCTGGCCCCTATCTCTGTAAAAAGTGGACTGCGCGGTGACCAGCCGAGAGGGCGGCTGCTGCCACTGGAGGCACGGCGCACGACTGAGGAGAGAGCCGGACAGAGCAGAGGCCGGGCACTGGCTCGTCGGAGCAGCCTCCGGGTCAGACCAGACGCGATCGTTACTTACCACCGGCACGGCGGCCTCCTCTTATCAATCGATACAGGCCAAATGGTGGCTATTTCAACATCCACCCCCACCCAGCGCGACCTGGCCAGCAGCCTACTCTGTCGGTGACCACTCGCCTGGGAACAGAAAATGTCCCTCCCAAACCCGATTACTTCCACCAGCATCAATAACCGCTGAGTAATCGAGCCGACTCATCATTCACGTGGCGACTGACAAAAGCTGATACAAAAAAGTCAGCTTTAAAGAAAAGGATGTAGGCAGGGGCTGCCGAAACTCTTCAATATTCCTGCTGGTCGATATTTGACAAGTGATTTGCGGTCCGGCGAACTGCCTTGGATGTGGCGTGGGTGGCCCCGTCCTCTCACACTGGGTCCTCAGCCGGAGGCTCGTATACCATAGCTGCACGGACGCCCCGAATCAATAAGAAGAGAACGACAGGTTTTACTGAGCCGCCGGCTGAAGGAGCGGCGTGTGCGGACGACAGTTTTGGAACGAGAGACCAGATCCGTGGCTGACATGACTACATAATGTCTTATACACTGGAGCAGAGAACTTCTAGACATATAAGCGTTCTCGTGGTTCGAAAATTCACCATACGTCCGAATAAGTAATCCGAAACGACTTATTTTGAAAGAATCCTGAGTAGTTAAATCTTAATCACCATGCAGATGCAAAAAACCTGACTTGCCATTTTCAAATTAAATCTCATTTGTTGGCCCAAATTAACCGAAAAATGCTAATGAACTCAAGCCTGCCTCACGCGTAATGCAAAAAGGTACCTCTTTTAAAAGTGGGGAAATATCAAGTGAATGATGCTGAATTTCAATAGGTGTGAACTTGTGTCTCGCTTGGTGCCATATAAAAACATATTGCAGTTTAAAGCCACTATTTGATCGCCTTGTAGAGCTGTCTGTGGGCCATAACAATCCGGCAGCGTCCTACCAGACGCGGCCGGTGGTGGTGTCTCCGCCCTGGTGGTGCGGGCCCAACCAGCCAGGAGAGAGAGAGAGAGAGAGAGAGAGAGAGAGAGAGAGAGAGAGAGAGAGAGAGAGAGAGAGAGAGAGAGAGAGAGAGAGAGAGAGAGAGAGAGAGAGAGAGAGAGAGAGAGAGAGAGAGAGAGAGAGAGAGAGAGAGAGAGAGAGAGAGAGAGAGAGAGAGAGAGAGAGAGAGAGAGAGAGAGAGAGAGAGAGAGAGAGAGAGAGAGAGAGAGAGAGAGAGAGAGAGAGAGAGAGAGAGAGAGAGAGAGAGAGAGAGAGAGAGAGAGAGAGAGAGAGAGAGAGAGAGAGAGAGAGAGAGAGAGAGAGAGAGAGAGAGAGAGAGAGAGAGAGAGAGAGAGAGAGAGAGAGAGAGAGAGAGAGAGAGAGAGAGAGAGAGAGAGAGAGAGAGAGAGAGAGAGAGAGAGAGAGAGAGAGAGAGAGAGAGAGAGAGAGAGAGAGAGAGAGAGAGAGAGAGAGAGAGAGAGAGAGAGAGAGAGAGAGAGAGAGAGAGAGAGAGAGAGAGAGAGAGAGAGAGAGAGAGAGAGAGAGAGAGAGAGAGAGAGAGAGAGAGAGAGAGAGAGAGAGAGAGAGAGAGAGAGAGAGAGAGAGAGAGAGAGAGAGAGAGAGAGAGAGAGAGAGAGAGAGAGAGAGAGAGAGAGAGAGAGAGAGAGAGAGAGAGAGAGAGAGAGAGAGAGAGAGAGAGAGAGAGAGAGAGAGAGAGAGAAGAGATCGCCCTGGTGGTGCGGGTCCCACCAGCTAGGAGAGAGCAGATACCGGCAGACTGAGGGCGGTGCCCCCTTCCCCCTCCCCGCCACACTTACCGGTGGGAGAGCCGATCTCGGTGACCTTCTTGCCGTCGGCGTAGACGGCATACCCGGTGACTGGGGCGCCGTTGCTAGTGCCGGAGGTGGAGTTGATGGTGACAGGCAGCCAGGTGACGAGCACGGAGCCCTCCTGGGGCCCCAGCTCACACTGCACGTCTACCGGCGGGTCCGGAACGCCTGCAGGCGGCGCAATACCCCTGACCTTCACATACGGACACAGAACAAAATATCTAACATCCTGAATAAAGTTCAGGCATACTGCCCTCGTAACATTTCATGCCCGAGCATTAAGCAATAATTCCTACTTTGCCTCCCACCTTCAACACCGCGTCTTAGGGACCACTAAAAACGGAGGCCGCAACTGGAGAACATTTAACGGTGGAAAGCTCACTGTCGAATATTTCAGCAGGTATTCTGAATGTTATGCAGACGACCTTCAGTGTACTACATACGCATTCATCTCGAGACCAGAAGGCCTAATTCTTATCAAATTTCATTTCGCACCAGGAATGTCAATCGATAGTGAAACGAAAACAGGTATACTTAAATACGAGCCTGATCATCCGCAGGCCTTTTTAACCGGTGATAATTTAGTCATATTTCCCTTGAACTGTTAGGACCAAACATTTGTGGTCAGGGGTTATCCCATTTTAACGTGGGTCTTTAGACCCCCTGGTTTTCAAAGTGACCAAAGGCGGCCCAGCAAATGTTAGCGTTCTCATCATTTTTACATCTTTCCTGAAAATTTTGGCTCAAGGTCAAATCAGGTCAGGTCAAGGCCAGGTGAAGTGACCTCACCAAAAATACTTAGGACCGCATAACTAAAAGAAGGGTTAATCGATCAAGTTGAAACTCATACACATATTGGGACAGGAGCTACAACATTTGTTCCGGGATTTTGATATTGGTGACCTAAGGTCATGTGCAGAGCATGACCTCCCAATGTCAATACATGGGAAAATCAGAAATGAGCTTTTCTCAGTAAGTATAGATTGAAGCAACTTAAACATCGGTTGCGACTTGCTCTAGCCCATTTCGAAGCTGATGGCAAAATTTTGACTTGTGACCTTTAAAAGGTCACCTTAGGTCAAATAAGCATTTTTTGTGTTTTTCTCCATAAATTTTGAATAAAATAAGATAGAGCTTTTATTTTGTCACAAAGTGCTTGTTAGTCACTAGAAGTCAAATTATATGCACATGACTATACCAGGTCAAGTTGGGTCAGACCGTTGACCTGGGTCAGGTCAAATTCTTAAATTTGACCTGACATAGCAATATCATATATCATTCGATTCGTATTGACGAGAGGATTGCAATGGTGCATAAACTATGGCTGTATCTTGTTTGGTTTGGAAGCTATTAGCGAAAAAGTAAACGCCCTTATGCATGGGTGGCTGTGGACATTCCCAAGAATATGCCCAATATTTAGTGACCTGAGCTCCAACTTCGACCTGACACGAAAATGAATGCCACTGAAATGAAAGCGCATCTGAAGAGCTTGAATGGTGTTAGAAAAACGTTCTAGCTATCATAGTTTCTGAGATATATGAGGTTTTCTTAGTACACCTCATATTAGCGATTGGACCTATTTGACCTCTGGTGACCTTGATATTGACTGACAAGAAAAATGACTAAGTATTTTCGATATAATTTTGAAGAGCTTGATTGCCGTTTTGCGCTTTTTTAGCTCTCTTAGTTTTGAGATCGTGGGGTCTTTAGCCCCCACCAGGCGAAGGTGGCTCGTACGCGCCACCGGGGCAAGGGTTAAGTGGCGTCATAGCAACATCTGCCACACGATAACTTTCTGAATCGTATGTTACAGTAAGGTGATCAGGGTCCACTGGCCTGAAATCTCAGAGTTTTTTATTACAGGCCGATTTTTGGCCTCCCAACAAGCCTCTGATAAACTATCCACAAGACTCTTATTTTTTAAATAGGGATAAGCTGAAAGCAAGATCCCTCGTATCTAGCACTCGAAGGATATTCCCGAGGACAAATTTCAATACCTGAACCTATAATCTCTGATCAGTCATTTCGGGATTTCTCAAGCAGGCTGTAATACTTGAGGTCATAGCTTCGCTCTGAATTAAGCTATAACTGGCACTTTGTGTCTATCTTGTGATAATATAGCTATTTCCGTGCATTATCACCATAAATCACGAAATGACCCCGACCCGATGTGAGGTCAGGTCATAATAACTAATTGATCTGGTATGGTCATATACTAAAGCATAAGATTCATGATTAAAGACTAGAATAATGCCTAGAAAGATTAAATTTCGTCCCTTCTTAGCCGTAATCTATAGAAGCAAATCTGCAACCTCCTGTGGTGGCTCTCTTGAAAATCCATTGTGCTTTGCTGACGTCGATACTGACCTGACCTAAAAGTTGTTAGATCATATCGATTTGCTTGTTCAAGACCATTTTAATACGGCTTAAATATAGCATGGGGCTCTTCCACGTACCAAGTAGGCCAAGGGGCGAGAAAAATACCCAAGCGCGGCGCGTCATGGTAGAAGAATTTATGAGGCGCTTGCTACCATTCTAAAGATGGTTTGTAACAAAATATTCAGGCATTCCCAGAAACAAGAAAGCAAATGTAATTCCCACAAGACTGTTCCCTCAAAACAGAAAAAATCGCAAAACAAAAAAATAAGTGGAAGTAATAATAAATATCATTCTTCTTGCCTTTCCAAGCCAGCTTGCATTTTAACGCAACAGACCAGCACCACAAGACGTTTGCCTGCACATCTGTCGGGCGTCTCCGGGCTACATCGCCGACCGTACAATAAAGACAGCAACAATTTCACCAGCCAAGTTGTGGCATGCAGTGTGGAAACTTATCCCATACCTGATAAAAACCTCGCCAGTCCGCCCACGGCGTAGCCCACGAAATCCTTAACTTTGAAAGGTCGTCCGCATTATCCAATGGGCGTCAGCCATACGACAGCCAGCTCTAAATAGACTGCGGCTGAACTTTGAACTGATGGGGCTCGTTTGTTCAAATTACGATATCGACCTACCAGTGGCGGACTCGCGGCTAAGACATGCAAGACGTAATGCAAAATGCACCAAGGAAGAGGAAAAACGCAAGCTCCAGAACCTGGTCTACGGCCACGGGTAATAGTTCATGACACAAGAGGACTTGTGCCTGGTCCCGGAGGAATGAGATTCAATGCAAGAATGGCTGCTACAAGAAGGTCAAGATGGAAATCTGTTGTTAGCGCCCTGCATAAAGCAGTCAGATTCAACCTAAGATGGGGATAAGAAAATCAATAAGAAATAATGGTTCTTTCTAGGCAGAAACTCCGTCTCTCTCTCTCTCTCTCTCTCTCTCTCTCTCTCTCTCTCTCTCTCTCTCTCTCTCTCTCTCCTCCCTCCCTCCCTCCCTCCCTCCCTCCTCCTCCCTCCCTCCCTCCTCCCTCCCTCCCTCCCTCCTCCCTCCCTCCCTCCCTCCCTCCCTCCCTCTCTCTCTCTCTCTCTCTCTCTCTCTCTCCCTCCCTCTCCCCTCTCCCTCCCTCCCCTCTCTCTCTCTCTCTCTCTCTCTCTCTCTGAGAACGGTATCTTATCCAAGGGATAAAATTGTTCCATCGACATCACATTTGTTTCAGTTTTGCGAATATAGAAAAGAGGCTACATATGCCAGTAGGAAAGCCAAAATCTACGCACTGAAACAGATGAGAAAGGACTTTTGTTCATTAACCCTTGGGCTCGGCGTGACTGCAGTACCTCCTCGATCATACACAGAGTTCGCTCAGAGTGACGGCCCGACTGAACCATCGCCGGTGAAAATGTTACATCCCCGCAGATCCTCGTCCTTCAAACAAAGATCTTTTGCCCAGTACAAAGCTGACTGCCTTATACAAAATATCAACTAATAAATGGTGAAGTCGCCCAGGGGCGGCCGTACACCAGTTATTTGGACAGGGGGGCAACGGGGTCAAAACGTATCATGTTCTGAGGAAAATCGGGCAAAACCGGGGGTTTGGGTTTAAACTTTTACCCTCCCCACTTTTCAGGGCGATGATCCCACCGCCATTGGGATCATCGCCCTACCAACTAACAGCTACCTTTATTATAACAATAATTCGGACAGCTACCGGGAGTTCGGCAGGATACTGCCTTTCTAGGCGCTGTGTTTCATTTCACACCTCTTTCCAAAATATCACCATCACCTCTGACGTTTCGATTCTGTCCTGACCCACCCACAGCCTGCAGCTTTACCTGAGTGGCACAGTACCATTGCTTGCAGGTGACCACCTTCAGGATTATGTACCGTACCCAGGCTTGCAAGCGAGTCATCGTGCTTAAAGATGACAACCTCATACTTTTTGATGCTACTACTTGCGTATTTAAAACTTTACGTTGTGAGGCATGAAAGGTCCATGCCTCTGCCATGACCTGCAGGATTTTTCTACGTCCCGACGATGCTCGCCATTTCGTCCAAATATAACCTCGTGTGATACTTATCAATACGTTTTAGCATTCAGTATTGTGCAATAAAACATAAGCCGCAAGCTTAAATATAAACATTACCTTCCAAACAACTCTGAGCTTTAGGTAATAGCCCTTCCGTCAGGCTCATGCATCTGGAGCAAGCATACAGAAGCACCTTCCTGTGCCTCATTCTCAGGTCTAAGTGTACATCAATACTAAACTTCTGATTGGAAACACGGCACCTACTCGATTCCATACATTGTGCACTCTTTCCTTCAAATATTTATGTTAATTTGATCGGATTAAGGAAAAGGTGCAAGCCAACTGAAAAATTGCAAGCCAGAAAATGGAGAATAGCACACAGGGTCGAAATCACACACTGTTCAATAGGTCTTGGATGCACACTTTCAATTTCGCACCTTGTAGGATAGCAATTAGATCGAAAAATTATAACAGAACTATTTAAGGGATTGTCCCTTATTTATAATGGGTTTGGAAGTAATGTCAGTTTTGTGGAACGTGTCCTGAAACAACTATTGATATACTTCATTTCACCCAAAGCTCTCTGTATTAAATTTCCGAAAATTTAAAGTAAAAAAGGATCTCAAGGGCCAAATACAAGCCACGAAGGTACTCATTTTCATCTAGTTGCAAAAAATAATAAGTCTAAATCCAAGCCTATTTCCATGCCCCGCAGGTCACGTGGTACATGTTAACAATAACAACGCCAATGCAACGCAGACATTCTGCAAGCCGCATCCGAGCGGCCAGCCTCCCAATTACAAGCGATGCTCAGGTCAACCCCAAGAGAGCCACATTCTGTTTTGATGACATCATAAGTTGTAAGGAAAAGGATACATTTGTGTCCAGAGCGTTAAAACAGGTAAAGATGTGGTTTCCTGATTTCGAGCCTGTTTTATCCATAAAAAGCCCTTTTCACAAATCCGACAAGGTGGTATGCTCCCTTCAAGGAAGCCGCGCAAATATCCATTCAACTGATTTTAAGCCAATAACAGTCCAAACACTCACCTTTCCATCCTTCGTGGCGTGAAAAACAAGGTTGCGTAAGAAAAGCTGGACAGCTGCGTGGGTTTCCGACCACAAATCACATTACAGTACCGTCCATAACGCAGGCACTGTACTGCGGAACAGTATATCTCAAAGTTGTAACGCTGCGCAGTCTATAACGCAGACACTGTACTGCGGAACAGTATATCTCCAAGTAGTTCCGCTGTTCGGGAGGGTGGGTATGGTTCGGACGGCAGGATGGTTCGGGCGAATAAATTTTTCTCCAAAACCATCGGAAATATTTCAGGCAGCCTATGACTGGAAATGCTTGACATGATGGCGATCGGTTGTCGCCAAATTAATTTCAACTTTGATTTCGAGTTCATGAGAGATAGCAAATCTTTGCCTATAGTTTTCACCTCGAGCTGAGGCATCCCAAAACAAAAAAGCTTAGGACCGATGTTGTAAGGCCTAGCTTTATATATGACGTCCCTATCCTATTCTAAAACATGCAAAGGATTGTATTTCACCGGCATTACCAATGTCTAGTGGTTGAGCATCCCTTGAAAAAAAACCGTAGTATTGGGATGGTTCGGGCAAAACAAAGTGGGTTGGGTTCAGACACTGAAAAGCCAGGTTTTATGCATTTTTTATCTTTCCATGATTCTAATTTCAATGACCGTGACGTCTATGCCAGGGAAATGATTCATGCTCGAATGATATGCTTTCCAGAGAGTTGAACCGCTAAAACGATGCCGTCACTTACCACACCATTTTCATTTCCCAGCTCAAGGCTCATGGGTAGTCATTTAGTGATGCCCTTAACATACTTGTCGGGCTATGTACCTGAAACGTTAGTTATGAAAACAGGACAGTCCAGTTCTTCATCGACATGAAAATCTTTGAATTCCTCAAGATGGGAATGGTAAAATCTTGGCCACTAGGACTCTATCCAAACCCATCTGCCCTCTGTCCGAACCTACTCCACCAGTGGGGCAGGTTCGGACGTTTGACATGGTGTAACGTTTGTTCCTCTATTCCTCAATCCCAGAGAGCTTTCGGTTTCTCTTCTCGCCAGGTTATTGCCAAGATGATAAGAAACCCTAGGTAACTACCTCATGATCCTTGCTCAATGCCTTTGTCCGCCTGGTGAGAAGTTTCGAAAAGTGACCGAACCGTACCCACCCTCCCCTAGTCTATGACGCAGGCACTGTGCTGCGGCACAGTATATTCCAGTTGTATTGCTATACAGTCTATAACACAGGTACTGTACTGCGGCACAGTATATCCCAAAGTTGTATTGCTGTACAATCTATAACACAGGCAGTATACTGCGGAACAGTATCTCCAAAATTGTATTGCTCTACAGCCTATAACACAGGCACTACACTGCGGAGCAGTATACGCCATAGGTGTATTGCTGTACAGTCTATAACACAGGCACTGTACTGCGGAACAGTATAACCCAAAGGTTGTATTGCTGTACAGCCTATACCTCAGGTACAGTGCTGCAGATCAGTATAACCCACGGGTGTGTTGTTGTGCGGCCACTACTGAGGAGCAACATATCCCTAATACTGCTCAGCGATGCATTCTACACATGCAGAACAGTATATCCACAAATTGGAATACTATACCGTCTATAACGCAGGCACTGGACTGTGGAACAGCATATCCCAAAAGTTTTATTGCGGTACAGCATAAGAACAGTACTGGCTTGCGGAACAACTGTCTCAGACGCTGCTTTGCAGCAAGGTAGACCTTGCAAGGTAAATATTGCAAAATGGAAGACTCAAAACGCCTTTAAATTCCCAGGAACCAAGGGAACGGACTGAATAATATTTAGGTTTTCAGGATACACTAATTTATAAACTTAAGCTGTATTTGTTGCATGCTGATAATGAATGAACAAACCTGAATTTGCTTGTTCCAATAAAGGTTCAATTTATATTGAAATAGTGCTGTTGATATTTAAAACACATTTTCACCAAAAAAAAAACAAATCGGTAATATTTCGCACCATAGTTGAATGATGTGTTCCAGTAACGGTAATACGCCTCTAATATGACTGATATCATATCAGTGCCATGAAGTAACCTGATTTCTCCCTTGCAAATACCCAGACAAGACCTTCAGTGGTATGAGAGAAATCCCCCATTTTGCCTTGCAGGATCTTTTTCAGTCAAAGAAAATATCGAATGAATCAGAACTTGACAATTTAAGCGCCATTTCTTCAGACATAAGCGACACAAAACTAGATAATATTACCCCATAGATGTCTATTGCACCTCGTGTGCTAGCAAACAATTTCAAACTTGGCAGAGTTTTCGGAGTTTAATATTGGTGAAGCGGTAACCAGCACCCTGATGACGTCACAACATGGTGGCCCGTAGCTAAGAGCTGTAAGCTGACAAATTAAGGTATAGTCTATGATGCAGGCACTGCACTACGGAAAAGCCAGGGAAGTTCCAGCTCTACTACCCAGCCTTTCTCCTTGTTCTGGCACCTACCTTTGGGCAGCGTGCGAAACTCCATGTGTGTTGCCAGCCGCTCCTGGTGTCGGGGAGCTCGATTGGCGAACTGGGGCGCCGTGATGTTCTTCACCTTCACACTGACCCGGTACGTAGTGCCGGGGGATATACCTGCGGGTACAGAAAGCAATATCTGGTAACATCGCAGAGCGAAATGGGGGACAATAGACAGGGGTATTTAACCGACAGCGGTCGGGTGCACAGTCAGGTAACTGAACTGCTCTAGGTATGATCAGACACGCCACAAATGGGAAACCAGGACTACAACTCGTCATACAAGAACATGTTGTTATTTTGTCTGCCTCGTTCCATCACCAAAAAGCAAGAAAGTTAAGGAAATATCGTAGATATAGTGATGTGCTGTGGTAGCAGGGCTTATATCGCATTCGACACCCGGCGATAACTTCTCACCTATGAGTCGAAGCGAATGTGGCACCTTGCTGTAACTGCAGACTGTCTTTAGGGATAATCTGTATTGAAAAAATGCATCTGACATTGTGTTTTGCGAAATGGTTAAGAAGTCAAATATTATGTTTTATCAATTTTCGATTAAGCAGCGAAGTGTCGCTTTCAGGGTATTCATTTGAAATTCACTTCATAATAAGTTGACATTTCTCTTCTCGCTTCTTTTTTCTTTATCTTTATAAAAGCTGAGTCTTTATAGGCATTCTAAAATGTCTGTATCACTTGGGTCTGCCGCCTCACAATTCATAAACTTCGTGAAAAATATCACGAGTTTTTCTTCGTTTGCCTAACATCATAGAGATCTATTATAACTCTTTCGTGACACGAAAAAATCCAAGTATTTTAACTATAAGATCAAATCTAATGGAGCACCACAAACGCTCGTCCAGCCGATCTGGCAGCCTACAGGTATCTCCAACGATCTATTATACTGGATCTATTATAACTTTAATAGATCCAGTAGATAGTTATATGATAATATTTATAGTGCATATCTCTATGCTTAAAATATTTTTTTAACCTTAGCTTTTGGATAATTGATGTATATTTCGCGCATGAGGTTTCAATGGGGTCAGTTAACAATATAATTATAAAACAAGATATATAATCACATCATACACTCGAAAGTATACCTTAATGAGGGAAATTACGGACCGATGTAGTTAATTTCTTCGTTTTTTAAAATTCTCGTTCACATTCACCGCGAAGATATCTTCTTTACCGCAGAATTCGATGTATAATGGGCCGCCAGATGCTGTTGATGTCGATGCTTTTACCTCCGAGGTTATTGTTTTTATCATCAAGTAGGCTGTCTCCAAAAACCTTTTTCTTAGGGTTTCTCCCAACAGCCACGCTTGCCCAATTACAGGGAGTATTGGCGTGGGTGTTGAAGGATCCTCTCCACCGGGTCGGATCGGACATGGAAAACGGTTTTCCGCCGTGGGGACTGAACCCACGTTAATCCATGCCATCCGATCTGAATACGGGCAATGAAGCCACTAGGCCACCTGACACCATAGTATTAATTATCAAATGCCAGTTGAATGTAGTTTTATCTTGGCATAGCATATTTGTTTTATCCCATTCGGGTCGGTGGTGGCCTTCGTCCCATACATGGTTTGCTATTTTCGATTAATCCTTTCTGCCCGCTCAGGTGGTCCGGCGGTGTTCGTTCATGCGGTCTTCGAGAGGTCGTTTCGTTTCGCATATATAACATTGGCCGCATGAGCATGGTATTTCACAAATATATTTTTTCTTGCTGCTCTTTCCCGTCTTAGGTTTTTATTTCTGAAAACTTGCCGGGGAGTATGCCTACTGTAAACAGCATATCAGTGGTTGATTTTTTGCAAGTTTTCTTTTCCTGTTCTGAAGGACTGTTGAGGTATGGGAGTTTCATTGTTGCTGTTTATTTTCGTTGCTTCGGTTCGCCCTGTTTTTTTCGTTCCAAGTGTAGTGGTCAACTGCTCCTGTAAGGTTCATTACAACAGTATACAGGAAGCCTACAAATACAGTGCTCTACCTGAAATTTAGGTCTTATATTCTACCAGTATTAAAAGGCAAGTACTGACTGGACTTCAAAGCAGGGTATCAGTGTTAATAATTTCGAAGGAATAAACAAGAGGAAATGTAAGAAACCACCAAAACTCTGACCAGGAAAGGTTACCCGGCCCACTTCATTTAAAAAAAAACAGTACGAACCGAAGAAATAAAAACAAACCGGATTCCACACTAAGACTCCTACACATTAATGGTGTTTCAGAACAGTTAAAGAAAACTTGTGGTAAGCTCAACCTCCGGTATCTTCTACAGAGGTCCCCACTCTCTGGCAAGTTCTCACACCTTCACACTCCTAAACAACTAGATAAACCAGCAATAACAAACATATTTATTAAATAAAATCCTGATGTGGACAAGTCTACATACAGGCGAAATGAAACGACTCCTCGAAATCTGCATAAATGGACACCGCTGGACGACCCGAATGGTTGAGAAGGGTCTATGAAAAATAGAAAACCACTGTATGGGACGAAGGCTACCACCAATCTGAATGGGATTAAATAAGCACTTCAGACCAAGAAGAAAACTATAATAAAAGAAACATTAAGGAGACAGCCTACATGACTATAAAACTAATACCTTTGGAACTAAAAGCATCGACGTTAATAGCATCTGGCGGGCCCTCATACATCGAATTTAGCGGTAAAGAAAACACTTCTTAGATGGGTATGAACGAGGATGAAAAAAACTGTTCCCACACCACCGGAATAATATTTTCGTACCGCCGAATAATATTTCCGTACCGCCGGAATAATATTTTCGAGTGTAATATGTGATCATATATCGTGCTGTATTATTTTTTCACCGACACCGTGGAAGCCCCATGGGAAACATATAAGTTAAACACAAAAAAACTCAATATTTAAAATATCTTAAACAAACGGCAAAGTAAAGTTAATTTTGTGCGAAAAGGTATTTAACACTCGCATTGACGGGGGCGGGTACCCGCCCCTCGAGTTTTTCGGAGACAGCAGAAAAACGGCGCGTAGCGCCGCCGTTTTTGGTGTTCCTTTTCCCTCATCATTTTTACAACTTTTGTGAAAATTATAAGGTTAGGTCATCTCAGGTCAGGTCACCAGTACAGGTCAAGTGACCTGACCTCAAAACAAGTTTAAGATAGCATAAGTCGGAGCAGGATGAACTTATCCGATTGAAACTCATATCACACATTGGGCCCACCAAGCTCTCTAAAAATTTTCCGGTATTTTTGATATCGATGACCTAAGGTCAGGTACATGACCTCTCCATTGAAAAATACATGGGAAAATGGTTTTTACTGGATAACTCAGTAATGGATAGTGATAGAGCGTTTATTTTTGCTGTATTAGACTCGCCTTGGCTTTGCGGTTCTAATGATATGCATTTTATATAATTTGACCCTGACCTGACCTCAGGTCAGGTCAAATCCTTGATTTTACCTAGCAAGGTCAAATTATATATCATTCGATTCGGCTTGATGCGAGGATTCATATAGTTTAGGTCGTTTTGCTCTATCGTTACTTGTTCAGGTGTAATGGCCAAAAAACTAAATTTACATACTATCCCTATTACGGCATGTTTTGACCTCTCGTGACCTTAAATGTGACCTGACAAAAAATGGTCCCAGTATTTTCGATGGAGAAGTGGATGGGCTACCCAACGCCGTTTACCGTTTTTCGCTACCTACCGTGGTTCTTGAGATCTTACGGGGGGGCGGGTACCCGCCCCCCTCGTCAAAGCGAAGGTGGCTCAGACTCCCGTCAATGCGCGTGTTAATTTTCGTCTATTAGAGGTAAAAAAGTCTCTAACTCGGTGCGCCGTCAAACCGGCGTGTGGGTAAAGTTTCATGCCGCCATAAAAATTTTCATTTAGGCCAAAGATGAGTATGAGTATATACAAATGAAGCGTTTTTAGCAAAACGAGGTCGTTGTTTGGACCCAAAAGGACACAAATACATTTCTGAAACTTTTGTCATACATAAAAAGATTTAACGGTTGCAGTTGTAGATAAAGCAAGCCATAAGCGTCTATAATAGCCAGTACCAAAGTCATGCTTAACATGTAGGATTTAAAGAGGTCCAAACAAGACACATTTATCCACGCAGCACCCAGAGCGTGGATTGAGCAAGGCGTCACCTCCCAAGGTCATCTCATACCTCACTTTCCAAGGTGACCTCCTATCACGCGACCAGTCGTGAAGGCGGCAGCCAATGGAAGTGAATGTGTACCCTTTCCTCCGCGAACGGTCAGTTCCGGGACAAATGAAATATCGATCAAGTGGTTTCTCGGCATGCTTTATCTCATGGCTATCTCAGTTCAAATCCCATTATGAAGGTGCCACATTCTCGGTAAGCTTTAGTCCAGCTAGTTAAACCATCTCAATTTTGAATGTTTTTTACTTTATTACGTTGGCAGGACCAACACCATGGTGTCCTCACTCGTGTTTCTATTTATCACCGCCTGCACATTGAACAAAGCCGAAAATATAATCAACAGCACAGTTAATTGCACGAGGTTAGCCGAGACAGGTGCAGTATCGCCTCGGACGCTGCCCCTCTCAACCATAGCAATCACGGAAACTCAGTGCAACTAAGCCGTTATGACAAGGAATTTCGACTCATGCTCGGCGGCGTCACGTTATGACTCACTACTCGACGGGACAGAAAGTGCCAATATATTAATGCCCTAGAAGCTGCTTGCGCCTACCCACCACATTTTTAAGGTCATTAAGTATGTAATCTGTACCGATGTACCACGGACCTGTGATGGTGTGGCGGTACACGCCCGGCTTGACTGTGCGCACTTCCACGTTGTTGACGCAGACAGTGTGCTGGTGGTTACTGTTGCTGGGCATCCAGCTGATGACGGCTGAGGTGGAGGAGACGTGGGTGGCGCGCACGGCCGTGGGCGGCCAGCGGCACCTCCTTGCCGATCAGCATTGTACAGGCGGCGTCCCGCGAGCTCCGCCGGTTGGGCGTGACCGCACGAACGCTCAGCCGGTGGGGCTGCCGGCACCACAGCCACGTCACGCCTTGGGACACACGCTGCGGAGGGCCTTCTGTGGACACATACTATCTCAGTAATCATCGCACGGTTTGATAAGCGTTTCTGAGCCTTGCCCACCGTTAAAAAGCTACTGCACCTAGGTTATTACGTCGAAAAGCTACATCCATGCTCAATCATTGAAAACATGAAATAGCCATGGTTTCCCAAAAGCCCGGGGCCTGACAACAGGTCTTGGGTACTGTCAACAAATATTGAGGAGGATCCAGTGCCGATACCTGAATGCTCACCCTGTGGTCACCGAAGCCCACCCAGCCTGTAGCCTCCAGAGTCCACCCACCCTGTGGCCACCGGAGTCCACCCGCCCGGTGTCCACCGGAGTCCACCCGCCCGGTGTCCACCGGAGTCCACCCGCCCGGTGTCCACCGGAGTCCCCCCGCCCTGTAGCCACCCCCCTGTGTCCACCGGAGTCCACCCACCCTGTGTCCACCGCCACCGCCCCAGCAGTGTCCCCCACCTGGTGTCCAACGGAGTTCCCCCGTCCTGTAGCCACCGGAGTCCACCCCCCCTGTCCACTGGTCTTCCCCGCCCGTTGTCCACCGGAGTCCACCCACCCCGTGGTCACCGGAGTCCACCCACCCTGTGTCCACCGGAGTCCACCCTCCTGTGGCCACTGGTGTCCCCCGCCCGGTGTCCAACGAGTCCACCCTCCCTGTAGCCTCCAGAGTCCACCCACCCTGTAGCCACCGGAGCCCACCCTCCCTGTGGCCACCGGAGTCCACCCACCCCGTGGTCACCGGAGTCCACCCACCCTGTGTCCACCGGAGTCCACCCTCCCTGTGGCCACTGGTGTCCCCCCGCCCGGTGTCCAACGGGTCCCCCGCCCGGTGTCCAACGGAGTCCCTCGCCCGGTGTCCACCGGAGTCCCCCGCCCGGTGTCCAGCAGTTTCCCCGTCCAGTAGCCACCGGAGTCCACGTACCCGGCTGGAGTCGACGCCCTCGATGAGAGCGCAGGTTCGCTCAGTAGCCTGCACGGTGGTGCGCAGCAGGCCGTCCACGTACACGTGGTAGCAGTCGACGGCCTCCGAGCCTGGCTCCGGCGCGCTCCAGCCAATCAGCACCGACTTGTTCAGCTGGCGCTCCAGAGTCAGCTGGCGCGGCGGCGGAACTAGCACCGAGAAGAACAGATCTGGTTGGTGACATGGACACTGGTTGTCAGCCGGACTGCTGATGGCCAATTCACTGCGCAACATGTCTTATGATCATCCAATAAAACCAATAATACACCCACTAGCGACACTTTTAGCCGTTCTAAGAAAATCATACTTTACCACTAGAAAACCGCTGTGCTTAATCTCGAAAATACATGTGCGTTAGCACTAACATCACCTGTTTATATATCACGTTAGTTTGTAGTTTCGTCCCGGCCCCCACCCATAGCAGCAGCCTACACCCTGCACAGTCCTACCTGTGTCCTGCACGGTCCTACTTGCGCCCTGCATGGTCCTAACTGTGCCCTGCACGGTCCTACCCGCGCCCTGCACAGTCCTACCCGCGCCCTGTACGGTCATACTCGTGTCCTGTGCGGTCCTACCTGCACCCTGCACGGTCCTACCTGCGCCCTGCCCGGAGCCGTGCTCTTCATCATCCTCGTCGCTGAACACGGACGGTGCGTACCCGTACACTGGGTATTGTCCCGGTACCTGAGCTGGATACTGCACGTCCTCCGGTACCGGCGGCCGCCCGCCGTACTCTTCTGCAACAATAAAGGGCGCCCTAGTCACTGCAGTGCACCTCCTATCAGGCAGCATCCTCCTGAACCGCACTGCATTGGCGAGAAGAGGCGAGCAATGGGCTTATACTGCCGGCGGTAGTGGCGGAGACAGCAGTTTTACGCTGCGCTCCAGCTTTCTCATCTGACATATTCTGACCAACTGAAAAAACATCGGAGGAACAAATATAAACGTAAAGTTTTTATTCCACAATTTCTACCGTGTATCCCCAAAATGAGATATTTTCTAATTTGGAATATGGGAATAATTTTCAAGATAGTAAATCATTAAATCATTATTAGATCATTACATCATTATACGTATTGCCGTTTCATTCATTCCATTTTACCGTGTCTACCAATGCCTGCCTGCGTAATTTGGATGCCCTGAGTCTTTAGCAGGGAAGGCCATACGAACCTTGATATAAAAATCTGTCGTAGATTAGTTGATTCTAGGCTAGTACGCATTGAAGACGACCAAATCATTCACACACGAGGTTTTTAGAGGTCGGGTTTCCTGGTCTAAGATCTTCGGACCAGGTGTTTGTTTGTCGCATGAGTGGATTCTCTCCCCAAAAGTCAAGCGGACCACCAAACCTCGCGATCTTAAGTGAGCACTAGCGAAAAAATAGTCCAAAACATTTTGACGTTGCTAAGGGATCATCACCTCCTGAGTTAAGCGATCATCCGCCTCCAGCCCAGCGGTTTTATTTTCCAAAATTTTGATTTTGGATACGGCAGGTCAGTCAATGCAACCGGTCTGACGAACAGTGAGCATCTTAGGGCGAGGGCAAATTCCATAAACACGGTTTATACTCTTATCCACCAGTGGTTCAAGGAACTTATGTAATGTTGCAGCTTTCCCTATTGGTTCCAGCATTGCTGACAATTTCCAAAGCGGCACTGGTTGTTGCTGTATCTGTCTTGCATCTTGCAACAATTGCACAATATGATTGTAATATGGATATGGAGAACAACCTGGCTTTTACACATGTTACTGTCTAGGCAACAATGAACTAAAAAGCAACAGAAGCCCAGACAAGCTAAAACAGATGGCATACGAGACACATTCTTGAGAACAAAGTAAACCTATTTGTCCGAGAATGAGACTAAGGAGAAATTTCCATTAATTGTTCAGAAATGGAAAAGTCGATGCCTGCACCATCACAGACGTTAGGGAATCTCAACCCAGAAGGCGTGACCAATAAATCCCCTTGAACCCTTCTGGCAATATATTTCCTACCAGTGTGCGTTGGGTATACCGGACGTTTTTGAAAAAAAAACGAACTGGGTATATTTTTGGGACTTGGTACATCAAAGGCAAAATGCACCTCGGAGCAGTACGGGATAGGGTGGTACCAGAGGCCTTCACATAATTAACAGATTAGTAGAAACAGCCATGCACAGTGCACGGGCGTCAGAAACAGGGCACATTAAACGGGAGTCTTGGAAGTGTACGATTGGAAACGAAGCTAATCACATAGAAAGGGGAATTCAACACGAATAGGAATACTGCAGGAACTTTCAACACGGTAGGCTTACTCACGCTATTTGAATTTTTCTAATTACTTTCTTACAATACACAACTCAGACTGGTAAGCATGCAATACCTAACTAAAAAGAAGCAGAAAACATAAATAGTCTCAGCGTGTTTGGTAGCATGCAACTTGACAGTCCGACGGTACAAATATTCACACAAATAGCGGTACAGGTGTTAGGCACACATCAAAAGCCAAAAGCAACATAGGCAAGATGTCGTAAGTGCCGAGAGTTCAAGCAACACACAGACAGGCGCAGCGGGGATGGTGCGAGGCACCACACAGGCAGCAGCAGCAGCTCAGAGAAGAGAGCGCACGACACGTACGTGGTCGGTGGAGCAGGGCTCCCTCCAGCTTCGGCATTCGGCGCTTAATCCGAGCCCCTTGCTTATTGTAGCGCAAGTGAGCTATCGGAGAGAAAGGGAGCGGAGGTGATGGGGTGCGGCGTCACAAAGACATACGAGCCACAGCTCGGAGAGAACGGGAGCGGAGATGATAGGGTGCGGCGTCACAATAGACATACGAGCCACAGCTCTGGGAGAACGGGAGCGGAGGTAATGGGGTGCGGAGTCACAATAGACATACGAGCCACAGCTCTGAGAGAACGGGAGCGGAGGTGATAGGGTGCGGCGTCACAATAGACATACGAGCCACAGCTCTGAGAGAACGGGAGCGGAGATGATAGGGTGCGGCGTCACAATAGACATACGAGCCACAGCTCTGAGAGAACGGGAGCGGAGGTGATAGGGTGCGGCGTCACAATAGACATACCAGCCACAGCTCGGAGAGAACGGGAGCGGAGGTGATGGGGTGCGGCGTCACAATAGACATACCAGCCACAGCTCGGAGAGAACGGGAGCGGAGGTGATGGGGTGCGGCGTCACAATAGACATACGAGCCACAGCTCTGAGAGAACGAGAGCGGAGATGATGGGGTGCGGCGTCACCGCAGACATACGAGCCACACCTCGGAGAGAACGGGGCGAGGTGATGGGGTGCGGCGTCACCACAGACAAACGAGCCACAGCTCGGAGAGAACGGGAGCGGAGGTGATGGGGTGCGGCGTCACCACAGACAAACGAGCCATAGCCCAACATCGGGTCTGCACCCGACCAGCAGAGGTGGCAGCAGCCTCCACGGCTGTTGCCACTCAGGCATGCGAGAGAAGACACCGTTGCAACACAGATCAAGAAGAGGGAAGACATACATCGGCATTTTATGCAGTGGCAAGAAGTTGGAAATTATTTAGCACAGCCCCCACAACACGGTCAGAAACATCGACACGAGCAAAAGAAGCAACATGACAACATCAAAGTCTTTTCATAATGCTGACGCAGGAACAGTGTCCCAACAAAGAAACAAGCTGTTTCATTTTCTAGAAAAAAACAAATATTTTGTCGGGAACGTTTCATATAACTTCCAATTATTCACAGGCAATTCAATTCGCTAGATGTTTCAAAAGAGGTGTGAGAGCGTAAAAAGCAAAGAAAATTTAGCCTTTCTATAAATAATGCTGCTACTTCACACAAAAGGCTCAACTTTACCACGTCTTAATCCAACCATGATCTTACATTTATCCATGACTTTCTGCAAGTACCAATTACATATTACACTACAGCAGGTAGGTTCAAGTTGAGCACCTTTATGTAGCACCTTTATAATTGGGTTTCAGCTGACATAGCCATGTGAAGAGGTATACCGAAAAAAATCCCCAGTTTATATTTCATTTGCCCTAGTTCTCACAATTTGTGAAAAAATATGATATGTTTAAGCGAACTCTATCCCCAGCAGCCCTGTGCCTACCGCAGTCACCAGTAAACAGCTGCTGGCAGCCATTGGAATCGTAGGAGGTACGGGAGGGAGGCGTGGGAGCAGTGCTTTCACATGAGCCCTGTTCCATCTGTCAGCACCAATCAGCGGGCCGCGTTGCGCCTACGTCACAGGATTGTAGCCTCTCCCCGGGAACTAGTTCTAGAGGTTTTACAGGCTGATGGCCTGCTGTTTGCGTTGATAAAAAATAGTAAGTGCACGGAGCGGCAGCCTAATATTTTTTAATGGTATAAAGGATTAAGTCCCCTTTGCTTAGCACGAACAAGAGGCGATTATGGCACTGATGTTACTTTTCTGGAGGAGAGGTTAGAGGTTCCTGCTGACAAAACTGTGCTGACAGCTGGAACAGCGCTAAAGAAGTACGCTCATGCATAGGCGGATCCAGGACTGCCGATCAGAGGAGGGGGCGGGCACATGGTAAGGGGATGCCATTCAGACCAGGGTGTGCCACTTTTGGGCGGCAAAACCTATCAGACTCGCTCCTATCGCGTGGGCACCGATGCTTGCATCCTGGTGAGGGGGGAGCGACATTTCAGGGAGGGGGACATCGACATTGTAGGGGGCACCGAGGGTCGATCAAAGGGAGGTAAGTGTCCCCAATTGCCCTCCTCCTCAGATCCGCCTATGCGCTCATGAAGCCCGTTGCTCTGTTAGTGGTGAATTTCGAGGTTTCTTCATATGGCCTAGACGCCTGGTGCTCAGTTCAAAACACATGATAAGGATAGTCAAATGAGATAGCATGGAACTAGGGCTTATCAAAAAGCCCTCGTTCAGAAGTTGATATTCCCACGAAATCACCATTTGCGGAGAAGCAGGATGTTCTAGGAGCAGAATACAACCCCACCGCCGGTCCTGGGCCGGTCCCAGTCGTCACCCAACAGCCACGGGCGGCCATAAGACTGGTAAGAGTAAGAAATGGAAGGCCAGAGAGCACTTCTTTTTAAAGGGAATGTGGCACCTTGGTCGAATCCTGGAATTTAGTGAAATTAGGCGCACTTTTAGCCAAAAATAATGAAACCACTCATTTCTCTGAAAAATGTTCAAGAAGCTAAATATTTTGTTTTTAAAAATACTCCTCTAGGAAAATAAATAAATATCTGCCTGTGGATGATATCATGATCTGGCAACCACTACCATACTTGAAATGCTTCAAGGGCTTCGATTGGCTGATGCTCATTGTGACGTCAGCATATGTCGTCACACCAGCAGCTCACAACAATGGCCGCCCGGCGAGGGTTGATGAGGGGTTGGTGTCAGGTAGGTTTTAGGTTTTTTTTCTACGGAAATATCGAGTTCCAAGATAAATGATATATGGAGTACCGAGTTTTCCGATTTGCTTTACAACTTGGCTATCTCAGTTAGAATCACGTTATGAAGGCGCCACATTCCCTTTAAAGTATGGCCATAAAGCGCTGTTGCTCCATCAAAAGTAAGTTTTGAGATAAACATAATATGACATTATAATTTGTTTGATACTCTTCGCGCATCTGGTAACTCATTTCATATCCCATGGAGGCGTCATATTCCCTTCAAAACATACCATTCGACATTCCAGGAATGTCAGCCCCTCCCCTACAAGCCTAGCGGCCGCTGTCAGCTGTTCCGTGATCACTGGAGCCGACACAGGACCACTGGGGACGAATTTCGCTCTCAACACATGCTATATCTCTTCAAATGGCGGGTTTTAGGACAAATGGAAGTCTGAACAAAGGGATTTACGATATTTTCTAATTGCTGGCGATCTCAGATCAAATACCATTACATATATCTATTAAATGTCGCACAGGCCATTGCACCGTCAGCTTTCCGGGACCCATGTTTCACTAAAACCCTCAATGGACGTATCTGAGAGGCCTGAACTAGCCTCATCGTCATATCCTCAACTCCTCACCTTATAGCCTCATCATCCGAACAAGCGATTAATGCAATGGCGAGTGCATTCAAAATCCTACGTATATCGTTCCACAAAACACAGAAATCACCGCTGAGTTTACGTCACCACCTCAGCGGTCCGTTGCCAGTCGACCTACGTAGAGCAAATATTTAGCACAGTAGTGTCTCTCTGCACAACGCCTTAGAAGAAGGTGATGTCTTCCCTCTGATACGATAAAAGTGAAAAATGCCCCTTAGATTTCTATAAATGGAAGACTGAAACCCCAAAACTGAGTTCAAAATTCCCCTGGTCTAGGGTTGTAATTTTATCTTTTTTCCGGGAAAAAATATATTCTTTTGATATCTGTCGCATAGCAAGCCCAGCTGAGATAAGCAGAATGCCTTAATCACAAACAATTTGCATGGAACAAATTAGAAAAACAACAGGATACTCTTTCTAAAATAATTTGACTAATTCTTCCTTCTTGGATTTTTAAACAAGCTAAATCTTTGAAAACGCTGACCTCAACTATAGTCAACTACGGTCAAGCAGCTCCTTGAAAATGCTGGCCTTTTATCAAGGCCCACGCGCAATCCGGATGTAACCATTTCGTTTTCCTACCGCTGAAACTTCTTAAACTCCTTGTTCTTGCACCACCTAGGCCATTTCCGTACCCACAAACGCCCAGGGTCCCTCCCCCTTCGAAACAATATTGTGTTCAGCCCAGTTTGAACCAAATCCGCAGACCTGTGATGTCGCTAGGGACCAAGATGGGCTCTCCTAGGATATGTATCTAAATCTAGGCTGATTTAAGAAATCCCTTATAACTCGAAAAACCATTTGCCCTAGAGTAAATCCAAAGGCATCAACATCTTAACTCAAAGACTCGACTGATATGCTGCATGACCTTGTACGGCCATATAAGGTAAAATATAGGTACAGATAAATAAATGAATGAATGAATATATATATATATATATATATATATATATATATACTGTTACAATCTTGCCGCACTTAATATAAGATAACACACTTATTCCATGGACGTTTCGATGTATTTACATCTTTTCAACATGGCGGCACTCCACATCTGCTCCGACTGCCACACGGTAGTTCGAAAACAGCTAATCATATGAATCACTAACAGCAACGTGACTCTTTTTATACTCAACCCCGACACAGAAAGATTTAATTATCGACCATACGCGACAACCCGGCCGGACACCACAAATCACAATAATACAGTTAAGGCGAACTGGATTAAGGTTATTGTCCGACCAACTTTAAACGTAAATACTTAAAATTACGAATACACCTTGTATCAAAGCATGACACATAATGAACCGATAAACTATGCTCCTAGTCGAATTAGTACTCCTTTCTGGGGTTGAAATAAATATCTACCGATACATTTTATTGTCTACCTTGATAATCCAAACGCGACAACCCAGTGTATCATTACAACAACATAATTATGGCGGCCTGAATTAAGGGCATTGTAATGCCAAATTAAACACAACTGTGCAAAAGCAAAAGTCTTCTTTTATCCGGGCACGCCACATTTTAAGCTGGTAAAGTATACCTCTAATCGAATTCGTATCACTTTCTAGGTCTCTGATACATATCCCCCGCTACAGCTTATTTTTCATGCATATATGTAGGGCACACGCACCTCTCACGTATAAGTAACCATTAGTAACCTCAGTAACCTCACGTATAACCCCCATTTAGCTACCTCAGATCCCATTGGTTTACTTATCCCAGTCTCATGTTTACCCCTCCCTCCTTGTTGTGGTAGGTGCCAAGAAGGCCTATCCACCTTCTCTCCCTTTCTCTTCTCTGGAGATGGGAGCGGCCCCATACCCTCTCTAATCCCAGGAACGCAACATCATCGATGGTATGGTCGGTCTGGAGGAAGTGCTGGGTGACCGGCAGCCTGCCTCCCAGCCCAGGTGAGCGAATTGATGACATATGGTTCTGCATCCTGGTATACATCAAATCCCCGGTCTCCCCAACATAACACACCACACCACACTTATTGCACCAGATGCCATAAACAACGTTGCTTGTCCTACAGCCAATAGTCTTATCATACCATATCTGCCCTTTCGTCCCTTGCAACGAAACACCAGTGTACCACCGCTTGCATATGACGCAGTCCTTCCCGCAGTCCTCCCTCCCGTGTCTGGCTCCCACCGCCCTCGCTGTCTTCTGGTGCACCAATATGTCTTTTAGGTTCCTCCCCCTCTTATAAGCTGTCATTGGGTTTTTGGAAACATTTTCCTTAGCCTGTCTGATCGCTCCAAAATGTACCTTTTTCTCTTCAGGATATTTCTCACATCCGGAAGGAACCGTGAGTATGTCAAAATTAAAGGGACTGACGCCTGCTGCTTATTCTCCCCCTTCCTTTTCCCAAACAAATTCTCCCTCTTGATCCTGTCTACCTTTCTTAGCTCCTTTTCAATTATCTTTGAAGGGTAGCCCCTTTGATGCAGGCGGGATTTCAGCTCCTCCCTTCGATTCCGGTAACTATCATTGTCAGAACAGATCCGTTTTATCCGTACTCCTAGACCAAAGGGACTGCTGTCTTGACATGTGCCGGATGATCAGACTCAAAATGCAGGTAAGACTTCGAATCGGATGGTTTCTCAAACAGGTCAGTGCTCAGGAAGCCACCCGAATCTAGTTTTACAATCACGTCCAGGAATTCGATTCGCTGTGGCGAGGCACGGAGTTCTACCTTGATGTTTTGATGGATATTGTTGGCCTGCCGGTGGAACTCATTGAGAGCCTCTTCCCCGTACAACCAAATCCCCCATATGTCGTCTATGAACCGCCACATGAACATGGGCCTGTGCGGTGATCGTTCCAGCAGAAGCTTCTCCCATGCCCCCATATAAGTGCATGCATAATTTCGTCCCAAACGGGACCCTATGGCCGTACCATCCTTTTGGATGAAATCTGAACCTTCTCTGACCTTGAAATTATTGTTGTCCAAAACAAGCTCAATCATCTGAATGACTTCCTCTGTGGGTATTGGTCTGTCTGTTCTCTCATTCAACGCGTCCCGACATGCTTGTAGCCCCTCGTCCCGTGGGACACTAGGATACAGTTTACATACGTCCATACAGAATATTTCAACCCCAGAAAGGAGTACTAATTCGACTAGGAGCATAGTTTATCGGTTCATTATGTGTCATGCTTTGATACAAGGTGTATTCGTAATTTTAAGTATTTACGTTTAAAGTTGGTCGGACAATAACCTTAATCCAGTTCGCCTTAACTGTATTATTGTGATTTGTGGTGTCCGGCCGGGTTGTCGCGTATGGTCGATAATTAAATCTTTCTGTGTCAGGGTTGAGTATAAAAAGAGTCACGTTGCTGTTAGTGATTCATATGATTAGCTGTTTTCCGAACTACCGTGTGGCAGTCGGAGCAGATGTGGAGTGCCGCCATGTTGAAAAAGATGTAAATACATCGAAACGTCCATGGAATAAGTGTGTTATCTTATATATATATATATATATATATATATATATATATATATATATATATATATATATATATATATATATATATCAGAGCATATATATATATACATATATCAGAGCAGGGACTACCGAATAAAATTCGGTATTTCGGTACTACCGGCGGTAGATTTATCTACCGCTAACGAATCTCCGGTACCCAGCCTCTACCGATACCGATACCGAATGCATCTACCGGATGAGTTTCTTCGGTGGATTTGAATTTCCAGCGCCGACAAATAATCTTCTTAGCAGAGGCAAGTCTGGATTTTCCCCTGTTGCAGCCAATCGCAGGCAGTACCGGACCGCGCGGCCAATCAGCTTCGAGCCTCGAGTTAGCAGATAACGCTGGTTTTTGCGGAAACTTCCCTCTTCGGATCTTTCAAACAAAATAGGCCTACGACTTCCAGCTATCAGATTGCGCACAAAACGTTTCAGTGACTTACAGCTTGTGTTGTGTTTGTTATAACATGGACGCCATCACTCATTGACAGTGTACATACCGATTATTTGATTATTTGATTAACTGATTTTCAAAATGGTTAATTGCAATAAAAACGTGCTGTAGTAATTTAATTAACACAGTTTTATTTCTTATCTCTTCCCAGCTGCATAGTTATGTAAGAGGTTTGCCGAATATACTCTATTAGTTTTTACGCCTAAAATAAATTTATAAGCTTTAAAATATAAATCAATGGTTATAAAAGGCCCTTTTCGGATCGGATTAGAAATACTAAGAATAAATGCTTTAGGGGTCTAAAATGTAATTAAAGGCTTCAATAGATGTTCCATAGGCTTTAGAATGTATTAAAAGGCTTTTATAACAATAATAACCGACACACCAACTGCAATGGTCATATGGCGTCGCCAACTCTTTCTCTGTTGGAAGGGTTTTTTTCTGTAGCCAGCTTGCTCTTTGTTATATATATATATATATATATATATATATATATATATATATATATATATATATATATATATATATATTGGGTAATTTGCAAATTCAACTACACTAAATCAGCGACGGATTCAAAGTGAGGGGCAAGAGGGGTGGTCGCACCCTCCTTAGGACCCAAGGGCCACCCTGTTGTCATTTCGGGTTCTGAACGCGCACGAAATTTCCGACACTTCCAGTACGAACAGTGAATGCAAGACCAAAAGAAAATGTTTCAAGGTGGTCTGTTCCACCGTCAGCCGCCCCTATTTTTTAATCTTATCAGCTACCCCCGGCATACCATTGGGCGGTCGAGTTCAACGTGGACCGCCCTCGTCGATTTTTGCCACCCTCGACGATATGGCTGAGCGCCCATATTGCACGCCTGGCCACCCTTTTTCAGCCCCAGGGTATCCCACTGCAAAATGGACCGCCCTCTTTTGCGCGATCGTTCACCCCTTCTTCACTATTGACCGTTTTTATGCAGCTCTACAGCGCCCCACTTCAAAGTGAGCCACCCTCACGGTTGGTAGGGATGGCCCACGTTGAGGGTGCACCCTCACTCGACCGCCATCCAGATTGGTCACCTCCTCCCAACCCTTGGTGAGCCTCTGCAACGTGGACCGCCCTCATCTACTTTAGGCTGCCTGCTAGTGTATAATTGTGCACCCCTTCTCCAATATTCACCGCTGTTTCACAGTCTTAGGGCACCCCACTTGAACATGGACCCTCATTATTTATCCCCGGTCGCCTGATTTCGCGCCCCTCTTCTACTATTGCCCCGGGCCGCATCACTTTTACGTGTACCGCCGTCATTTACCTTCGAGTATCCTCAACTTTGTGGTCGGGTGACCATATTTTACGATTCGCCGCCTCTTTTCAGGCTGAAAGCGCCCCACTGCAACATAGACTGCCCTCAGTATTTAGTGGTAAAAGTTTTCCCCAGTTCATTTAGCGTATGCTTTGGATTTCGTTCCGAGTCGTATTTTGCTGCGTTACCACTCAGGGTCCGTGCTTTAATTCGAATTAAAAAAGTAGTCTAGGTAGCGGTGCCCTCTTTCACTGGCATTTCTTTTAGCCAGAAATATTTTGAAAAATACTACCTTTCCTGGGCGAAATTGTTTTTTAGTCGGCGCTGTTTCAAAAGGTATCGCAAATGAGAGAGAGAGAGAGAGAGAGAGAGAGAGAGAGAGAGAGAGAGAGAGAGAGAGAGAGAGAGAGAGAGAGAGAGAGAGAGAGAGAGAGAGAGAGAGAGAGAGAGAGAGAGAGAGAGAGAGAGAGAGAGAGAGAGAGAGAGAGAGAGAGAGAGAGAGAGAGAGAGAGAGAGAGAGAGAGAGAGAGAGAGAGAGAGAGAGAGAGAGAGAGAGAGAGAGAGAGAGAGAGAGAGAGAGAGAGAGAGAGAGAGAGAGAGAGAGAGAGAGAGAGAGAGAGAGAGAGAGAGACTCGGGTGGAACGGAGTGGACAAAATTCGAGCTGGAATAAGAAAGTATAGAGCCACAATAAGCTCACCCAGATTGTTGAGGTAGGTTTCGTCAGCTGAATTGAAGTCCAGGTCATGAGGAAGAGCGGTGGAGACTGAAGTCTGGTCACAGTCTCTAAGTCCTGCCACCGCCTGACGGTGAAACTCTAGCAGGTCCTCCCCCACCAATTTTTGGACAAAGTTGGAAGGCACCAGACCTCGGCGTCCGTCCAGTGTCTCTCCGTCCAGGAAGCCGTCCTCATCCATCACCCCCCACACCAGTACGTAGTCGCCGGCGTTCAGCCGTAACTCTGACTCCGGCGCCTCGTTCGGTGACTGCTGGAATGGGTCGTACGAGTACCTGCCGATAGATGGCAGCAAACTATCAGCTAGCAGATTCCCCCTGCAAATACCAAGAGGGTGAGGGAGGAGGAATCAATTGAAATCGTAGACAAGTAACTTTTGTGACTATTCTACCAAGTGTAACTCATTAGTTGTCAGACCGTCACGAGGCGAGCTCATGAGAACCTGGTTTATGGGGTGACATTTTTGGGAGACATTCACATACATCAAAGGAGATGTGTGGTACGGAAAATTATTTCACATCCTAAGTGAGCCCATATCTCATTAGTAGCCGACCGGCCCATAACCCCGTGGGATCAGGGTACTTTAAGCACTTCTTGAATGCATCATTACTAATGCATGCAGCTGTTGCTCCGCCCACCTGGCTATGAAGACTTGACATTTGCCCTTGCCGGGAATGTCGAGCACGTCGACCACGCCCGGCTGCAGCTGAGGAGCCAGCTGTTTCTGCTGCTGCAGCTGCTGCGCCGTTAGCTGTTGGCCCATGGTCAGCTGGTGCGTGGGGTGGGCCAGAGTCACCGGAATCAAACCTGGCACGCTGCCGTTCATCAAGCCTGCCTTATCTGAAATGAAGAGGTCGTCGGTGGCGATGCTGCGTTTCACACAGAATGCGTCACTAAAGGCATAGGCATGTGACATTTTGTGACCCACGGCATGCAGAATGAGCTATTTTTAAGGCGTGAAGCTCGATAGATGTGTAGGTGTTTCGTAACCGTTCACCGTTCATACTCGTATTTCACCAGCTAGCGCATCTCCTCGTGTCACAGATGCGACATAATTGGTTAAACTGGTCGATTGGGATTTTAATAACCTGAGACATACTTTTAAATTCATTAATACAACACAAAACTGACCAGTAAGAAATGCAGCCAAGGGGCGGAACTCCCCGAACTCTACTTACTGTCAGGGAACACAGAGGCCAGCTGAGCTGGCAACATACTGTAGCCGGCCGGCAGCTGAGGCAACTGCGAGAAGCTGGTGAGGGTGGCCGGCTGCAGCTGCACGTCAGCTGGTGCCGTGCTGTAGCCAGCTGGCAGCTGCACCGCGGACGTCAGCAGCATCGGCTGCCCGGCCGCACTGGTCGGCCCGCCCGGCAACCCTGTCGACCGAGAACCTCTCACGCGCCCAGCAATGGCATCGGCAGGGGGCGTCATATGTGCCTGACAGCGTTGGCAACAGGAAGCCTCACACGTGTCCTGCTGTCCTGTCGACATGGAGCGTCACACGTGCCCGGCAGTCCTGTCGAGAGGGAGCGTCAGACGAGCCACCCGAGGTCACGCGTGCTCGGCAGTCCTGTCGACACAGGGGAGCGTCACACGTGTCCTCCTGTCCTGTCGACAGGGAGCGTCACACGTGACCTCCTGTCCTGTCGACAGGGAACGTCACAAGTGCCCGGCAGTCCTGTCGACAGGGAGCGTCACACGTCCCCGGCAGTCCTGTCGACAGGGAGCGTCAGGCGTGCCCGTCAGTCCTGTCGACAGGAAGCGTCACACGTGCCCGGCAGTCCTGTCGACAGGGAACGTCAGGCGTGCCCGTCAGTCCTGTCGACAGGGAGCGTCACACGTGCCCGGCAGTCCTGTCGATAGAGGGATCGTCACACGTGCTCGGTAGTCCTGTCGACACAGGGAGCGTCACACGTGTCCTGCAGTCCTGTCGACAGGGAGCGTCACACGAGCCCGGCAGTCCTGTCAATAGAGGATGTCACAAGTGCCCGGCAGTCCTGTCGACAGGGAGCGTCACGCCCAGCCCCACACGCGCACACGCCCGGCAGTCCGCGACGGGAACGTCACACGAGCCTGACAGTGTTACTAAACGGGGCTTCAGAGATGCTCTGCAGGCCTGCCCACAGGGAGCCTCACAGGGCTCAGTAGCGCTGTGGATATGAGACGGGGACGCCATGCGTGCCTGTAATTTAAGCCAGGTCCTTACCAAGGGAGGCTATACCAGCTCTGGCCCATGACACTTCGTGTTAAAGTCAAAGGAGCGCGCGAACTGTTATTCATCTGCAGAAATATAAATTCGAGTAACAGTTTTGGTAGCATTCATTTGGATTAGAGATCACTTAAATATGTTTTAAATTTACTAGAACATAGACAATGTTTAGGAATATTTATCTGTGAGAGCAATTAATGACACAGAATAGGAATTGGACGTAAAACGTCGGCAGCATTAAAAACAATGAACGTATCTGGCACCAAAATATCCACCATTTCTGACACTCAGGTTTCCGCGCTTTGTAGCAGCTCCCTCATGCTCGATTTGTATAAATAACAATAGAAATGCACTTAAACTCCAAAATATGCATTCCTCTACTATAAATGTAGCCGGAAATCCTGTGGTTAATGTATCTACTGGATTAGATTCAGTCGGTGCATTGCTACAGCTATTTTAACAACAGCAGGCAGCCACGGACCAACATGGAAAACAGGCAGTTCCTACCAACGCTGAGACTGTGTAGATGGTAGCGCCGGTCAATACAGACTCCAGCTGCAGGGATGACGTGGCTCTTTACAGGGATAGTGCTGATGGAGTGTCTGTCCATTTGACTTAAGCTGCCGTGGCCACTTAGACGATGGAATTGCTACTCGGTTCCCTGACTTAGAACCAAGTCTCTCGTTCTTCGGCTTTACGAATTTAAAATTGTAGATCAAAAACATTTGATATACTTCCAACAAATGCCAGAATCGTATCTTTACATATCAGGTTTGCTCACTCGCATCAAATGAAAACGATTTTATCTTAACGAAGCTAATGTAATGTAAGCTTGTATATGTAAAATAGCGGGAGGAAATCATGACTAATTTGAAACTTAATACACAAAGAAATCTTCATATTTGTCTGTACCGGGGTTTGGCTAATCCTAACTTGTAGCTGGACAGGAAAATACCCAGAATATCATGTGACTAGCTACTTGACGCTATAATTCGAAATCCCGTAACCGGGCACTAACACAAACTGATGTGCACTGTTCCAACAACTAAAACGACCGACCACGATATTTCCTACAGACATCAAGACATCGTCTTGTGCTGTATAAGACCTCAACAAGCTAAACTAAGATTACAGGAGGAACTGAGGAGAGTTGAGCCCTAATGGGACCGGCATACGGTTTCATTTGGTAAAGACTGATCTAAACCAGACTTCCGGGATGACTAGTCACTAAAAATACTCTCTTAACTTCTATTGAACATAACAATTCCGTACAAAGACATTATCACACGAAACGAGGACGTTTGCGCATATGCTACCTCCTAAATACCTCCACAGACCACATGGAACAAACTTCGCCAACGCCTCTCTAATAAAACCACTGAACAGGTGACACAGGGCGGTCTCTAGCGCCCACCTGCTCGGCGAGACGACTTAGGCTTTCGCGGTCGTCTCTCCGACCTTTGCCCGGGGGCACGGTCAGGTATCTCAGCACCGGGTCGGACTGGGAGCCGGTCGGCAGGTCGGGACCGGGGGGCAGGCGGGGTCGCGGCAGCTGGCGGCGCGAGGTGGAGGGGACGGGCCGGGGAGGCGGGAGCTCGGCGCGCCGCGTCGGCGAGTGTCTGCGGGCGGGCCGCCTGCGGCGGTGCCGCGGTGGCGACACCTGGCACAGCCGGCCTGGCGGGGAGGTGCAGCATCAGCCCCGCTGCCGGTCTGCCAGGTCTCATCAGCCGCCGCAGACACAACGCGGAGGCAGCCACACGCGAAATAAATAAAGCATCAGCATCAGCAGCCACTGATCAGGGAGTCCAAGCAAAAAGTATCTGCCGGTCCGCACGTGACGAGAAACAACAAAATACAACGCTGAACTTTTTAACGTATAACCTGGCTCAAATAAAGACAACGCTGGTAACTTAATACCTTTTCAAAAAAAAAAACCGAGCAATTCGCCACTGATCCCGAACAAATTTTCTTAAAATGTATAATTTCTCAGTCGGTATTTTTCTGAAAGGCGGCGGGACAGGCTAGGGACTGATCACGTCGCAGCTGATCTCAAGGTAGCACCAGCCCGTAGATATTGATTCTTTCAAAATGGAAAATGGCATCAGCAAATGCACAGATGTGTTACAATCATAGTCACGCCCCCTCCAAAAAATATCATTTATAAAGCGCAAATTATGTTTTTGACATAGAAACTATGGGATCTCGAGTCTTCTGTAGCCACTAGATTGTCTGCTTTTGTGGCCACTAGACTTGGGACTGCTTTCATTGTCTGCTGGGCCCGGCATTGCTGACTAGATGGCTCACACACGAGCATCAACTAGTTGAATGTGAGGGAAAGTCTGTTGATTTTGTGGAGGACGCGCGGACAGTATTTTTCGTCGCCCCAAAATCTCCTGCCTGCCTGGAGTTATCGTCTAGGAAGCCGAGTGTTGCCCGCATTGCAGGATATTCTGTTCCCTTGCAACTGGGTGTCATTGTATATTATGTACATACTTTATTTAGAGTGCTTCGTAAGTAGCTACTCTGAATAGTTTTAATTACACCTTAATACAACGGCTCCCTTAGAAAAAAATTTCAGTGCAGAAAATCATCATTTACCTTTTTCCTCCCTCATCTGGCGTTGGAATGGCGAATAATAATAACCATACAAGACAACGAAAGTATTTTTGGTGCAGCTTTGCAGCAGCCTGTGGAAATGTCCTGCGAGTTCAAAGCATACGGAAGAGATATAGATCACTGCGAATATTTGCCAATATTTGCCTCAGGCTGACAGTAATTCCAACTTGAAAAAGTAATGACACCAAAATGGAAGCAAACTGCAAACGTTGTGACAGTTGTAAGCCTTTAATCGTTAATCTCTACGCGAACTAAGCAAAAAAAGAAAGAAAAACACACGTACTGTAATATTTAAAGTTGTGTAAAGTAAAGGGAACTTTCACTGAATCGAAAAGACAGCAAAATGCACACATGCTATGCTAGCCACTTCTCTAACTCAACCGCTCAGGGGGCGCGGTACTGGAGTGGTCAGCGCAGCTGGCTTCCCCGCAGCCGACCCGGGTTCAAGGCCCGGTGACTTCCCTGAACAAGGAGCAAGAGAAACTCTTCCAACAGGGAAAGAGTTGGCGACGGCATACGACCCTGGCAATCGGTGCGTCGATAAGCACCAAAAATTATAGTTATTATTCATTCAACCACGCAGGCCTCGCAACGAAGGCTTAGCTAACGCTGTAAATTCGTGAAATATCTGTCCATTCGATTACTTGTGGTGGCCATACAAATGCTGGCACTTTTGTCATGTGATCCAGCCTTACGGTGAAAGTAAGTTATGAACATTCTTGTATTTATAGTGGCGCCACCATACGGGGACCTGGGAGCTATGGGGGCAGACGCCACTCCGAAGCGCCCCGGCTCCTTTTTAGCAACACAGCTTATCGGAGGACACCTAATCGCATGTTGGGGACGTCGCTGCTCGAACCTAGGGAGAATTAAGGGGAGCAGGGTGGCGAGGGAGGGAGGGTGATGGTAGGAAGTGACATTTTGCGGAACACCTGGGATGTTCCAGAGGGCAAACAGAACGTTGGGGATGAAACGGACGGCTGGAAATAACAAATCTTGCATTGGAGATGCGTTTGTATGCCCCAAAATATGCAGAAATACTCTCCTAACCTAACACTCATGTTTTCTACTAGTTTTTCGACGGTATTATATTAAGCTTCACTTTCATTGCATAATTCAGGGGGCTCGTCAGAGAGGGAGGGGCATTGGGGGGTCAGGAGAGTGGGAGGGGTGCATTGGGGGCGAGGGGGAGGGGTGCATTGGTGGGGTGGTCGGTACGCCGGAAATTCTGCACGGTCGGCCTGGGTTCAAGTTCCGGCGAGTCCTGGAACAAGGTGTTATCTGATCCCCAGAATCCTTTCCCACAAGGGAAGGAGCTGGCGGCGCCATATGAACTCCGAAGATAGTGCATGGTTTAGCGTTAAGTGAGATAGATTTTGTAAGACTGACAACAACGCCATGGAGCGGCATGCCGAATTGCGAGAAGAGGAGATGCAGCAGTAATAATTTGAACACGTAATGAAGAGGAGAGTCAAAACGTGATGGAAAGGCCACCCAAAGAAAATAACCTGCGCTATACGTAACAGCACGCTCATAAACTTTGTCCAAAAGCAAATACTTGAGCATGGTACCAAAGCCTTCCAATGCAACTGGAAGTCTTAGTCATGCATGCGTGGGCTTGTCAAGGCGAGAACCTCACAGATTCAGCATGATAAATTCAGCACCTGTAAGTGGCAAAAGCGTGTAGCCGGTGCCAACCAAGCAGCCGCCGCCTGACACACGGGACGACAAGCCAGTCAGGCCAAGCCCAGCAAGGCACCCAGGCCGAGCGCACCGATCAATGGGCCACACAGCCTTAGCAAGGGGTGCGACAATGATACCACGCTCATGCTTCAACACCTAACCTCCCAAACACCAAGCTGTAGTTTCCGTGCTTCATTTTCCCAGACGGTTAACTCGTTAATTGAATACAGACAATAAGCTGCGAAAATATGTCACGGGAACATGGTAATTTTCCCCAAAAGCCTAGCAGACCAAAATTATGCAGCATGGAACGAAATCCTTAATTTATTACCTTACCCATTGCTAGAGTTTCCGCGTCCCACTTCCCCCCTGGCGGTCAAAAGTGAAAGTCATGTCGTGCTCGACTCGCCCCCCCCGGCTCACCAAAATTTCGGCCTAGTTGGCCCCTCCTTACCTAGAGGCCGTTAGGCGGTCGGTGACTTGAGTAAACCTTGCGCAATTCCGCTTCCATGCATTATCCTTATTGATGATGTTTACATCTAGTGAAGCAATGCCGAAACAGGACGAAAGGTACGGTAAATACAGCCCCACAAAGAAAATCTAGCAAAAGTCAGGGCCAAGTAGATAAAAGTGCAATCGACACCCGACTTGACATTCCCAATGATTCTTCGGCCCAAAAATTTGCATTTGATTTATTGAATTCATTTCGACATCAAAGCAGTGTTCAAAGCCACAGTTACGCAGCAACACAGATTTGAGTTTAAACCGGACACTTTTGTTCCATCATATCAGGTTGCAGCTCTTGCCCAAACGAGACCGTACTGGCGTTAGGATGCTTACGATCGAGTAAAAGGGCATAACAAGATCAAGTGGCCATATCACCCTCCGAAGGCTCTCCACGGTTTGGTGATTACTGTTACATTCAGATTGACATTCTATCCAAGTTCAATCTAAGCTTGAGAACAAGTCGGAAGGCGGGATTGGAAACCTGCAGCCAGGCTATATATTTTCGTCAGTAATGTGAACGTGTCGAATTATCTGCAGGTGGGCTGCACCATGAGAAGAGCAAACTGGCGCTCATCATAAGTATACCACTAGAATGCCGAGATCGCACGTGATGTTCGATACCATGAAAGACTCGATCCCTTGGGCCGGTGTCCTATGCATGCAGATGCAGGGAACAAGAGGTGAAGCGTTTAGAAACACCAGAAAACCTGCTTTGAATAGTTTGTAAAAATAATAGAGCATGTAAAATTTGCAATTCAATAAGTAAAACACAGTGGCAAACACAAATAATTATGGTAGAGCGCTGTGAGATTAAAAGCAGGATCCATTCCCAGTTTTGCACCATCCAGATTACTGTAGGAACGTGGCAATTTAATTTCAATTTCAATCGACATATATTCTACCACACAAAGGAAAAAAGGGCATCTCTCATTGACAACGCATTGGAATTACCCTTTTCTTCCTTTATATGGCAGCACTGAAGGGGACACGTCAAAAGGCACGGTACGGGTGGCACGAAATACAAACGAGGGCAGCTCAATGAGCGAGGCGAGGCTAGCACCACTGAGTCGACAAGCCACCGACAACCGTGCTCAGCCATATCAGACAGCTCTTACCGAAGACCGGTCTGGGTTTGTTAAGCTCGGTCACGTATGGGTTGTCACCGGTCATACGCGTCTGCGCTTTGTCCAGGGGAAAGCCGAGAGCGGGAAGGCCGCCGCGGCTGGGCGCGGGGAGGTGAATATCCGTGGATCGCTGCGACCACACTGCAACACACCCAGCCGGTATGTCCACGGGTACCGCGCCGACTCGTGGTGCCTAGCTGGAAACTCCCTATCTCCCGATATTGCATTGCAATGTCCCATGTTACAGCATGAGTTGCCCGGCTTCTGAGCGTTGGAGCCACTCACTGGGGGTTGTGACGGGCTGAAGAAGCGTATAGCTTTCCAGCGGCGGAAATTAATCTATAGACTGGAACCACACAGAAGAATAGCAAGATCACTGGGAGAAAACAGCTGGGCGCAGCAAATCAGCGCAGTAAATTTACAATATTCCCTTTTTGGTATAGACATCCAAATGTCAAAATTTTGTTCCAGGAGTACGAGCCGGTGCATTTCCTAAGTTTTTGGTATATCAACTCTTCGATTTTCTCAGCAAAGTTGTTTATTCAGAATTTTCTGGGTAAAATTCTAACGCTGCCATTAAAAATGGTATCAGAGGGCACGGGAGTCTATAATCGCAAGAGTGGAAGACACGACTGTGTCGTATGCCCGTATGAAAAGCTAGGCAGTTTCAAGAGGCGGTCAGTGGACACTAAACGCTGCACACCATTCACCTCTGACCCCAGTACCTAACACAGTCATCGATTCATATGCAAGGTTTACTATGACCAAGAGCTCTAGCTAGTGACTGACTGGTGTTGCTGTGAACTCACGAAGGGCACATATAACCTTAGCCACAGATGTGCCCTAAAGCTTAAATGATCATCTGTAAGCTCACTTAATGCTCAATGAGACAAAGTGGTTTGGGATGAGTGATATCAACCCATCGTTTACGTCCGTCCCGAAGGAAAATGTTGGCTTACAGGGTGTCTCGTCGACCTCAGGCAGAGCGTCCAGACTGGCCGGGGTGATGACGGTTCCGATGGGGGTAGAGCGCGCCGTGCTGTTGTTGGACAATAACATAGAGTCTGCGCCACCACACAACACCGTCACTGAAGCCGCCCGGCGGCGACTGAGGCGAGGTCGGATACACGTAGGACAGAGTGGGTCAAGGGGCCCGATATTCCAGCAGATCATTTTATCATTGGTGGGTTTGATCGGCCAGACAATTCGGGTAGTTTTAGGTCTGAAGATAAATTTTGATTATTATGTTTGTCAATTTATTCGCATATTATGGCGTGCATGGATTGTATTGTAAGCACTGATAATCACGGTGTGCAGATGGCTTAGGATTAGTCGGGGACATTTCGGACATGTACCAGTTTGGATCTGAATTTTCCTGGCATTGACAAACTCTAGTATGAAATGGATCTAAGAGCGTGATCAGGTACAGTCTGAGATACAAGTCTTCAAGGAAACAGATCAATACTGATTACTGACATAAAGCCCGTTCCATATCAAACTCCATCAAATACTGAAGCAAATAAGCTAAAAGGCAACAACGACGACGGTAAAATCTGACCGAAAGTTTCATGGCTTCGAATGCACATGCACATCTTTCGGTCGTTGGTTGAAAATGTTATAAATGTTGTGGTGAAAATCACACTTCAACCAACGGACACGTTCAGTGTGCTCCACTGACGGTTCGGCGTCAGTCACTGAGGCTATCGTTCCGGATCGGGCCCGTCGGTACTTACCAGGGGTGACGGTTCCCTCAGGACTGCCATCCAGTTTGTACTTGGACTGCTTTTTCAGCGAAGACATCTCAATCATAAGCTCCTCATGTCTCAGGTTCTGCACTTCAGTCTTCTTCTCGAGCTCTCGGATCTGCGCTCGGAGAAGGGGTGGGTGTCAGCATTACTGTGATCACGGTAGATTCAGGCGAGCAGGGAAGGTCAAAACGTAAAATGGATTGATTACCAGCTAAAAATAAGCGAAATGAAAGTGGTAGGTACTGCGAGGTGCTACTTCTATTGAGGAAAAAAGCTGTGTTGGTTAGCATTTTTCCTGAGCATACATATGATACTAGTCAGTACTATCGAAATTTGAATGTCCAATATTCTCATATAGTTTACGAACAAGCAATTTTGCACGTCCGCAAATCAAATGAGATCATCTCTAACGATTTGAATCAGGTGCCGCAACTCGACCACCTTAGAGTTGCCAATGTAAATGTCTGCATTCAGGCCAAAAATACCACATCAGTTAACCTAATTCATGCAGTGATATTATAAAGTTACAGAGAAAATTGATGGCTGTGCAGATGCCTTGAATTAAAATGATAAAAAGCAGCTTAGAAGGCATTCAGATCATGCAAGATCATACACCACCAGGCCAATGTTACCCGGAAACGAGCGGCAACGGTGGAGGTAAGTCACCTGTGGTGCTACGCTGTGGGTAACACCAGTCAAACTCCGCCATTCCAACGACATGAATAAGTGCAAATGGCTGCACCAAACCGCATACCTTGTCATATACAGCGAAAATGTAAGGTTGTAATCTTTAAATAATGACGATGCTAAGCAGGCCGAGTTTTCAGCGCTCGCATTACGCAAGAAATAGTGTTTTTCTTAAACAGTACAAGGGCGAGTTTTTAGGAGGAAGCATTATATTGTTGTGGCTGGTTATCAACAAAACGTCTGTAAAAGAAGCAGGTAAGTGAGTCGGAACTGTTATTGTGTAACCATCGGACCTCCCTTCTGCGTTTGTGTACCGACACGGTTTCAGCGGCGTGTTATGCTCCCACCTTGCTCTCCAGTGTCTTAATGGTGTCCAGCGAGGCTTGACGGTCCTCCTCCGACACCTTGGTGAGCTTCTGGATTTCATCTTGCTTGAGCCGCAGCTCCTGCTGCGCCTCCTGATGCTGCCGCTCGAGCTCTTGCTTCTGCTCAGCAGCATCGCGCATTTGCTGCGCATGCGCAGTAGCAGAGGCGATCGTCAGCAAGGAGAGAAGGGTGTAACTGTGCAACCCATCCATGCGCACCTTTCCTTTGAAGCTGACGCCAAATTGTGAGAGTCATGCTGCTGAAATTTAGGAGGAGATTCAATTCCATGAAGTAAAGGGTAGCATACTTGTAACACAATTTGGTTCCAGCGCCTATTCCACAAGACCCAATCTGCGCATCAAGCCAATCGCCACCGTAAGGAAACATATTTAAATAATCAAAACTTGATAATGCTCCGGAATGAGAGATAATGGACGCCTGCTTTCTTTGAGTGAGCCGAATGCAATGAGAATGGTGTCGGCTGCTGCCTTTTGTTCTTACCTTGAGCACCGACTCCAGGGCTGAAACCTTTTCTCTCAAGCTTTCAACCTCAAATTTGGCCGACTCATACTCGGTGCCTACACTGTTGAGGCTTTCTTTGAGAGATGCGCATTGCAAGCTGATCTGTGGCAGACAGGCATAGAGGAAAATGACACACTGGCATACCAACCGTGAGAAGCACGTGCCAGACAGTGAGACGTTCAATTACAAAACATGCACTTAAATAAAACAGGCATTTGATAAAAACAACAAAAATAGCAGACCTCATGATCAGTTCCCTCCTCTATTAAAAAACTTGCTTGTAAGAATCGCTCACTGAATTCTGTAGCAGACGAATGCAAAGTAGTACTTACACTATCAAGTTCGTGGATCTGCCGCTGGAGGTCGCTATTTTGAATAGTGAGCTCTGTATTCTTTTCGATAACACGGGTCAGCTGGTTCTCCTGAAAAACAAGAACCAGAGGTGCGTGGAATACGCAGCGAGAACACATGCATGCCGCATGCTGGGTCCCACTAGATAAGCAATCCTTGCAGAGTCCCATACTGAGCGATTTAAAATGTGGGTCAAATTCCAAACTTTGAAAATACCGAAAGTTGCAATTTCGGACAGGGATTGCAAAACTTTGGCCTGTCCCCGAGACCAAATCGGAGACTGTTGAGTGATGTGAAAGCAAAACTGTGATGACAACGCTTAGTGAGCTTCCTCACAAAAACACTAAAGTTTTGTTGACCTGATGTAACCCAAAGGGTCACTTTAGACCTGAACTTCTCGGTTTCTCCCAACACCCAGGGAAACGTATCTTTTTCGGAGGATAACAGGAGAAAAACATGATAAAACATAACACAGCCATGGGCCTGCGCGTTCAGAATACAAACTTGTATTCTGAATCCGCTTTCCGTTTATCCGTTCCGCGATATCCGTTTTCTGGGGCGACTGTACCTGCTCTTCTTTCAAGAACTGCGACTGTCCAAATGTATGTCATCAACTGTCTTAAAAATATAAGGAAAGCACACGTCCTGGATGTATGGTAGACTGAGCGCCAACGTAATAAGTGAATCTCCCGGACTGGCGATCTGCCTGTTCATGGTGACGCTGGTCGAAGAACCGCTGTGTCGTAAACGTGAACTAAAATACAATCACTCTGATTGCGTATCTGAAGCTTCGGCTAGGTTACTGACAGCCCCATGTTAGGGAAGGGGATGTGTGCCTATCAAGCAGCTAAAACTGACTAACGGTGAGCCCCGAGATGCTCGCCCTCAGCAAAATCAAAACAAATGAGGAGTTGGAAAGCACGGGTAACGCCCCCGTATGCCCACTAGTGTTTGACCAGGGATGCGGACTGTATAGAGCTAATTCTCAACGAACGAGTACTTCAACTCCCCCTCCCCCTGTTCACCAACGTCTCGCTCCAGTCTTGCTCCTCCAGACCGCAGTCTGAGATCCGTTTTCTGCAAAAAAGCTGACAGTAGAGGTAATCTGGTCTGGTCCTGTCGCGGACGGAGGGCTCGTGTCACCACATTGGTGTTATGGTCCGTATGAAATTGCAGTCTCCAGTATTGCGGCACAGTCTACCACCCGAGTGTAATGATAATCCACCATCTTGCTGGTGAAGACGGGCCAACGACACAGCATTTTGATGACGGCATTCGCTCCTTGAAATAATATATGTGCCTCTCCTCCATAAAAGCGTTAGCAATTAACACTAAAAATGAATGGACAGAATAGATCTAAATTTACTTTGTGCCTCACTGAGAAAACCTATAAATATGTTTTCAGTGTTCTAATTTGCTTTTTCTTTTTTCGGGAGATATCATTACCATACGCATTGGCACGGGAAGGGTCGATGAAGGCCATGGTTCGACAACCCTGATGACCCCGATGGATTTTGATTTTTTCGGATTTCTTACACGGGAATATTTGTGCTTGAAAAACAAAGCCGAAAGCCAAGGTCAAAGAGAAATAATCGCGGACCCGGACTTGGCGGAGAACGCTGTATAACGGTCCATAACAGAGAATCTGTAGCATATAATCTAAAGCTTACATTTTATGTATGTCCTAAATCCGTATTTCTGAACCCTAAATAAACATATATTACATATCTGACACCACGTGCAGAAAATAACGCATTGAGCTTGAGCTGTACAAATGCAACCGATTAAAAACAATACAAAGCTGCTGCTGTCCAGCCGAGATCCACCATTACTCTCGGTGTAGACTGAACCCATACACTTGCAGGATGTGGCGTCCAAAGATTGGTGGAGGGTTAGTTTATTGCTAATATAAGGCCGACTTTACCTTGACCCTACTACATGTTATTGCATTCCTTGCTTTATACCTAATAGCCAATGTAACCTGAACACGGTAAAAAACTTGATGTGCTTATATTGTCAACCACCAGAAAATCGCTAATGTTGATAAGCATAAGCAAGCATGCTTATCACATAAATTTCATCACTCACCAAATCATCGCAGAGCTCGTTCTTGCTGTGAAGACTCTCAGCAAGCTGTTCACACTCTTCTATTTTCTCTTCGAACTGTGACTGTATCTCCTTGTGGTCCTGTCGTTGTGGAAACAATGCATGAACTATGTATTCAACGTCATGTAAAGCACACAGGCAATTGCAAAATATCTGAACAGGACACCGATTAAACAAAGGGATCGGCTCAGACTAGGGGCGTGGCCAGGATTTCGCTTAGGGGGGGGTGTGGTGCCCCGAAAATGGCCCCTGCGACAGCACCAAAAAGGTCCTGATGGGTAAAAAAGAGCCCTACTTGTTATAGAATCGTGTCCTCAGCGGGACCCTTCGGGCCCTCAGGAGGGGGGGCGGCTGTCCCTGCCGCCCCCCTTAGCTACACCCCTGGCTCAGACAGATAATAATTACATGTATAGATCAGAACACCACAGCAAACACCGATTAGACTGGTCAACAGTCAAAATGGATCCGGCACGTGAGCACCTGTTTCTACCTATTTCGATACCGCTGATTTCAAATTTAGTAACCGTTTTTTGCCATCGGACCTGGTTTCTTCTCCAGAGCATACCTGTTGTATAGCCCCCACAATTTCCACACACAGTCATGAGCCTAACCTTTTGTGAAAGAAATCTAGAGCAAGGATGTCGAGAACCTAGATTATCTGCACCCAAGCAATGCAGCTTATCACAATACCTGTGAATTTATTGCAACAGAAGACTACCTCGCACTCAAGTGCATGAACATTGTACATTGAACAAGGTTTGCGCTCGGTCGCACAAGCTCGCCGGTATTGTAGACCGAGAGGTGACGTCGCAACATTATATGATGAGGATTTCGTGACAGAGTCACCTCCCTTAAAGCTCGAGTCCAAGTAAGTAGTTGCACGTCATACCACTATTTTAAGGTCATTGACCCTAGTGCCTTTGGCTGGATGATGTCGTCTAATACAACGTTATGACGTCATAGGCTAGGTCACTCAATCTTGAGCTCAAGGTCGCAGGTTCAAGAGAAATGTCATAGGCTAAGGTCAAACCTTATTTCCCGCCCGACAGTTGCCATAGTGCTAGTTGCAGTATATTACGCTATGGGCAAAATGTAATATTTTGACGTCAAAGGTCAATGGCCTTGAACGACTTGACCTAAAAGTTTCAGAAAAACATTGCCTCAGACCTTTCCTCCGTTGCTTAAGGTCGTTTTCTCTCCATATCCGGCTTCTTATCGCATAATCACGGCATCTACCAATAGCTACCAAGCACAGACGGAATTTAACCTATATGGTATCGTTTTACCTTGAAGGTATTGACCTAGGTCTATGAAAATCGGGTTTAGGGTAGAATACCACAGCCTCCATAAACACCCAAACGTTCATTTTCCTAGACATCTTGGGCTTTGCACTGTCAATGTCACTGCTGCTAAGAAGGCTTGCACAAAGACGACACACAGACATACTGGATCTCAAAATTCTAATCTGATAGGACATTTCTGCTGCCAACTTCGTGTTCAACGCCACAAATTACTCTAGAAACAAACTATTTTGCATTGGATCCACGACAAAAGTTATGTTTTATTGACCGGTGTTATATAACCATAGGCGGATCCAGAAACAGCAAGGGGGAGCACTTCCCCTTCTATCAACCCTCAGGGCCCACTGACATTATCATGGTGCCCCCTTGAAAGGTTGATGACGCCCCCCTGAAATGTCAATTCCCCCTCAGGATACGAGTACCGGTGCCCCCACGATGATAAGGTTTGTCGCCCACCCGATAGGTTTTCCCATCCAGAAGTGGCGCCCCCTGGTCTGGATAGCACCCTCTGACCGTGTATGGGTTTAGGGCCTTCAGCGTCTGGCCATTCGCACACCCTCTGACCATGTGCCCCTCCCGCGATAGGCAATTCTGAATCCACCGATGTGTCTAGTACCACCCTGATTATGTTTCGCATGACGTGCAGATGTGCATCATGCGAAACGGATGGGGCATTGGGTCCAGCTAACTGAGTCCTTAACCTGATATTGCATTGTAAATTGTTTGCATGATCGTAATATAGAAATAAAATGAGAATTTGAATGCCATGAAAATGATAAAACTCGATTATTTATGAGGCAAAACATCAAACCCATAATTAATGGCCTTTATAGCAAATGCAGTCAGAATTTCAACGACATGGAAAGAGAAACACTGGAATATTTCTGAGGAAAAAAATGACAGCTGAACGTTAGACATATTAGACGGGCCGTGGTGAGCTCAGGCACGCATCTAATGAAACAAATGTTGGGTCGTAAATCTCCAAAATTTATAGACTTATAAAACACCCTCCTAAATCTCAATGGCTAACAGCTGAAAACCCAATAGTGAGCTCGCGCAGTGTTAGGAAAAACAAAGATTGCGCCTCTTCAGCGCATAAAAGCAAAGGAGAACTCGAACATCTGTCCGGTTACACAAGTTTAGAATCATATACAATATGGGTGTATGAAGAACCCCGAAGGTCAGAAGAGCATCCCTAAAGGTCGCAAAGTACTGTAGATTAGTAACGGTACCTATAATTGCAGAACCAGGGTGGTAAGACTGCGTATCTAATATCATATCTGAATAGCCAAAAGGGAATGTTTTAGTCCTGAGTAAACCCACATACTAATATAATTTTCAAAAACTGTATAACTACGTGGTTTCGATCCCTTTTTGGGTACCTGCCGCAGCAGGTATTAGTGCCAAAAAGAAAAAGAAGTGACTATCAGTCTAAACCCAGTAGGAAGCGATCTCAAATATAAATAAATTATGTATGTATATATATATATATATATATATATATATATATATATATATATATATATATATATATATATATATAAAGACACTAACAAACACACACATATAGTGAAGGTACTCATACAAAGATTTGAAGAGGAAACCGAAGACATTGTGTTCAACCTAGGTTGTTTTAGATATATAAAGAGACTCGAGAATTCTTAAATCACACCTGTACCACACCTATCCAGAATTTGAAATCATCAATGGTAACCGGGGACACATTGATGGAATGTTCGCGAATCGCAGACGGATCTGGATTCGCCACCATTCGGTTAGTCCGGTCGGACATACCTAAGTGTTGTTTTATCCTGCGGTAAGAACGATGAACCAACGACACCACCACCATGCGCAACAGAATGAACACCACTGAGGATGGCAACTCTAGAACCTGTCCTTGAACCGGAAGATAGAACCCAAGGATGAGGTGTCTAAGGACGATCTTGGATTGAGATAAGGAAATTTGGAAAGAAGGACAAAACTCTTCTAAGTTTTAGAACCACCAAAAACGAATAACAAAAATTTCCAAGTTTCTTAGCTACATGCCTTGGGAGATAAATCGTACTTCTATCAAAATCCTACCGAACAATCAAAAAGAGAATGGGAGCCATTGTTTTAAAAAGCCTTAAAAGCGAGTCCCTGTGGAAAAGTGAATGATAGCACACAAATGCCCCATAGATAGCCGTTAAGGTGATGGCACGTTTTACAGCAAGGGGTATAAAGCTAAAAGCTAGTTCCTAGGCCAGGAATGTGGCTTGATAGACTGATGTTTCAAGCTAGAGCCGACCCCTAACCATACGCAAGGAATGGCAGACCACCTGTTCGACTTCTTTGTAAACTTAATATTGGATGTTGAGCATTAAAAAACAAAAATTTATCAGAATGGACTAGACGAAATATTAAAAAGTATCATCAATGAACCTCTTAACATTACTGGGCGGAAGTCGGCGACAGTTTTTAACCATTTCCTCTCAGAAAACATAGAAAAATATTACAAGGGGGCCAAGAAGACCCAGCCACCCCACGACCGCTTAAGAAGATTGTTAAAAAGTAGGAGTTCAAAACGGCCACTCAAGAAGTACGAAAGTACTCAGTAATCCCGCTATTTCTACGCAATTATTTCGAAAAGTTCGCTGATAGTTATTTCAATAGTTTCTTTCACCGGGATGTTAGTATTTAATATTTATTATTAATGAACCTGTGCTTAAAACCATTCGACAAGTTGAGGATAAGGTAAACCGCATTATTTCAAAACTCAAGAAACTATCTATGATATCGGACTCGGTGTACAAAGAACTTTATGTGTCTGGCTCCACTCCTGGTATTTTGTACGGACTTCCAAAAGTCCATAAGGTGCTGGTTCCTCTACGCCCAATTTTGCGCCTGGGGACCCAACGTACAAACTTCTAAATTTTTGGTCCCCCTACTTTCGACACTAACCGTAAATGAGTATACAATAAAAAACAGTTCCGAGTTCGGCATAGTTTAAGTGGGCTTCAACTCACTTCCGAAATGGTTATGGCTAGCTTGATGTTCAAAATTTGTTTACTAACATCCCGGTGAAAGAAACTATTGAAATAACTATCAGCGAACTTTTCAGAAATAATTGCGAGAAAAGCAGGGATTACCGAAGTACTTCGCTCACTTCTTGAAGTGGCCGTTTGAACTCCTACTTCATTTTTAACAATCTTCTCATAAGCAGGTCGATGGGGTAGGCATGGGTCTTCCTTTAGGCCCCACCTTGCTAATATTTTCTATGTTTCATGAGAGGAAATGGTTAAAAAACTGTCCAGCCGACTTCCGCCCAGTAATGTATAAGAGGTTCATTGATGATACTTTTTAATATTTCGTCATAGATCACATTCTGATAAATTTCTTAGTTTTCTTAATGCTCAACATCCAAATATTAAGTTTACAAAAGAAGTCGAACAGAGTGGTAAACTGCCATTCCTTGACGTATGCGTTAGAGGGTCGGCCTAAGCTTGAAACATCAGTCTATCGAAAGCCAACATTCACTGGCCTAGGAACTAGCTTTAGCTTTATACCCCTTGCTAAAACGGCCATCACCTTAACGGCTATCTATAGGGCATTTAGTGTCAGCTCATCATTCCAACTTTCCACAGGGAACTCGACTTTTAAAGCGCTTCTTTAAAAACAATGGCTTCCCCATTCATCTTTTGATTGTTCGGTCAAGGATTTTGAATAAGAAGTACGATTTATCTCCCAAGGCATGTACAGCTAAGAAACTTGAAAATATTTTGTTATTCCGTATTTTGGTCAGCAGTCTCTAAAACTTAAGAAAGAGTTATGTCCCTTCTTCCAAATATTACCCTTATCTCAATCCAAAGATCGTCCTTCAGAACACCTCATCCTTGGGGTTCTATCTTCCGGTTCAAGGACAGGTTACCTAAGAGTTGCCAATCCTCAGTGGTGTATCAATTCTGTTGCGCATCGTGTGGTGCGTCGTACGTTGGTTCCACCCATCGTTCATTACACTGCAGGATAAAACAACACTTAGGTATGTCCGACCGGACTAACCGAATGGTGGCGAATCCAGATCCGTCTGCGATTCGCGAACATTCACATCAATGTGATACCCCGGTTACCATTGATGATTTCAAAATTCTGGATAGGTGTGGTACAGGTGTAGATTTAAGAATTCTCGAGTCTCTTTATATATCTAAAAACAAACCTAGGTTGAACACAATGTCTTCGGCTTTCCCTCTTCAAATCTTTGTATAGCAAGTACCTTCAACATATATGTGTGTGTTTGTTAGTGTCTTATATTTTTAGCAATTATCCGTGAAACTGCGCCTTTGGCCTTCTTGTCTACTGCTCTGCTCTATATATATATATATATATATATATATATATATATATATATTGCCTTGGCACTTAGGTAGCCTCCATGTGCTATCGTAGATTGCAGGAAATAATTTTATATTGCATGAAAATAAATCAGTTCGGCATTGATGCATATTACTAATTTTCTTAATTTCGGGCAATGTTTGTGTTAATAAAGCCAAAAATACACAACACGCTGGAATTTTTATACACCTTAGATGCAGTCGTGTGTCAAGAAGAGGAGACAAAGACGGTCACCGACACCGCCTATGCGGATTAGCTGGGAGGGAGCACTCGGGACGGACAGGGACCGCTAGAAAAGAAAAAAGAGATTAAACCTGTGAGCGTAGCAAAATTTATGAAATTATAATCATCGTCACTCTTGGGACATTATCTTTGTTTAAAAGGGGGGCTACTAATTCAGATCCTCTAAAGGAATTATCCTTCAAAAAGGAAAACTGCGTCTGAGGGAATTTTTCGGCCTCACATAAAACGGCTCATTGTTGGTTGTACTTGTATGCCGTGCTTTCTGTGTCTGCTGTCACGTGGGTGCGTCCAAGCCTGGCTGTATTACCTGTCTCCAATTATTCTTGACTGGAAAGGGGGAGAGGGTTGGATGCATTTGGGTTAAAAGGACGTACCGATGTAGTTGCGCTTCATTGGCCGGTCTTTTCGGCTACTTCCCTGCAGATGCCAACTTCTCTCATCCGGACCCCGTCACAGCTGCCCTGAAGCTCATGAGCCATAACCAGGTCTGGCTCACTGTGTCTCATATTGAGAAAAGACGAATGCACTGAATACATCATAGACCTAAGCTTCTAGACTTTTTTCATATGACGGAGTAAAAGCTTATGTAGGACTTTAACCCCACATCCAGCTGTGTCTCATATTCAAAGAAGGCGAAAGCTTTAAATACATCTTAGACCTAAGCTTCTGGAAACTTTTCATATGACCGAGAGACTTTAAAGCTCCTATAACACTGTGTTATACCATCCGTTGGAAAAGAATCATCAAATAGATTAGAAATATCTGAAAAGGCCTTTTATACATTTCCAGACACTAAATCCCGAAAAAAACTAAAATAGTAAAAGCTCGCTGATGTTTAAGGATAGGAAGAAGAGACATCACGCAGGCACATATGGCCTTAGTAGCTAACGTGCCCTAAAACTCTAATCATCAAGAGAGGTCATGTATGCATGGCCGTAGAAGCTGTAGCAGCTTTGCAGACTATTCATTGCAGCCTCTGGGTAGAAGCCCACAGAAAGACTTTATTTTCCATGCTGTGTCACAGCACTATCAGCCCGACAAACAACCCCGACGATTTTCAGACCGATGATCTTTATCTGGCTGCGTGGATCACTGACGAGGCCTCTCACCAAGTGGGTGTATAGCAAATTCGGTTGAGCTCGACCGTAGCTACAAGGCTTTATAATTTTATAAGCCTGTGATGTAGAAAGTCGGCACTTTCAACCAACAGTTGCTGAATAAAAAAGCGTCTAGTTTTAAAATAAGCCTGTTGTGCCTGAAAATAAACCTGCAGAAGCTTGTAACTGTGATTTACTGCATCTCTGTTTTATCTGCAGTATTTAAGCGCTAATAACGTTTTGACGGCAGGTTTTAGCCACGATAAATTTGCACGCAAATCGAGTTGTGGCTCACCATAGCCTTGAATTTGATCTTAATGAAAATTATTTGTGCGATTCCTTCTTGTCCTAGCAAGAGTTTTCAGATGGTGCTGGGGCCTATATTGCAGCTTTTTACGAGATGAACCCAGTTAAGGGTCGTTCATAAATTACGTAACGCAAAAGAGGGTGGAGGGAGCCAGCTCAGCGTTATCATAAAACCTTACACATGGGTTTAAAACGGCATCGCATAGGGGAGGGTGTAAGGGTTTGAAACTCATAAGGTGTCTGAGTGCATAATATACGTAATGCACGACCCCTTAGTAAGTTTGTGAGCGCGATATAGCCTAGACGCTGAAGTGCCCTTTAAGCCCAAAACACACAGCTGTGTAGGTTCCCAGATAGCAAACCGATATCAAGAGGACCACCCGAAAATTGTTAGTAGCCTCATTTTTAGCACAATCATATGCCATTCACAAAAATGCAATTTCACTAAAGGGAATTTCACTAGTTTATGAAAGTGTGGGATCATTCAGATCATAGGCATCGGAATGAAACTCTGGTCCTCAGCTCTTCACAAAAATATCCTTATATTTGCCACATAGGGAAATACTTCCATCTCCAGTTCCAGTTCAGACAGACCAGTATATCTACCAGACCCACCTGTACTAGCTTGTTGACCTCGCGCAGCTGCGACAAGAGGGTGCCATTTTCTTCTTCCAGTGACTTGAAGCGCTCCAAATCAGACTCCTGTTGGCTTCGTTGCTCCTGAAACGTGGACATCAAATCACGCACATTGACAAATAACTTTTTGGAATACGAGGGGTGAATGTCGGCAAGTAATACTTAAAAATAATCGTCAATATAAATAACAATTCCCGCCACAGGTTAAAAAAGTTCTAACACTTTCGGTAAGCGGCAGTAGTATTGTTATTGAAATACTACCATAAGGCAATAGCTCACTAATTTCTCACAGAGTGGAGAAAAGTCAGCTTAGACGTCCTAAAGCAAAGGTTCTTTAAATGCCCTCTTCTGTTTGCACTATGCATTAAGGATTTTCTGACCGAAATTGAATCTAGGGGTCTCCTGTTTGCAGATGAAACCAAAATCTTTCGCAAAATTAAGCAGCCATCTGATGGATTGTTGTTGCAGAGCGACCTGGATCACCCCCATCAGTAGTTCGTTAGGCGGGGACCAGAACTTAACCCATCCAACTAAAAGAACTTTACATTAAACCTCAGGCGGACACCAGTCCAGACAACGTACTGTATCGAAGGTTTTTCCCTAGAGTCCAGATAAATTGGTGATTCAGGAATTATCATCGACTCAAAATTGAATTTTTCATCTCACGGTTCTCTCATAACACGCAAGGCTAACAACGCATTAGGACCACTAATCTAATCTTTTTCAAACCGGCCTGCGGTCATTCAAATTCGATATCACAATATTGCACACAACATGCAGTGTAGACGTGCGGTCTGTTTTGAAGCGTGGTAGTGTAGTCTGGGTTGGCGTGGCCAAATGCAATACTGAAGGACTCGAGGGGGTGCTACACAAACTTTTGATATGGTTAAGCTGCCATACTTTACAGCACTCTGTATCTTTAACCTACCATTCACTGTTTCAACATTTTGGCATCCAGTCTCTCATTGCAAGACGAGTGCAGCATGATCGTCTCTTTCTGAAAGCTATCTTTTCTCTGGAAATTTCATCTGAAATTTTGCAGAGCTGCTTTGGACTTTATGGTCCACCCCGATCGACCTGTAGCCAACGACTTTTCACCCGCCAAGCTACGCCGCCGTGCGGACACGGTGGCCTCGGAGTTTCTGTGCCAGATTCCCAAATCTGCGATAAAGTTTTTGGCAGCGAGGAACTCGGGCTTTTTAATGACGACTTTAGCATGTTTAGAGCGCGCGGTTTTAAGAATAGAAAGGACCTGAGAACGTGACACCACCTATTTAGTATCAGCTGAAAGCGAAATAGGTCATACATCCGGTTAACTTTACTCGTGAACGCTGGTTTTAGTTCTATGTGTTTTTGTAGCTCCTTTTGGGTATTTTCATATGTCAGAGCCGCATGACGAAATCAGGCGAAGCGCATGAATTTCCAGCGTTTGTGAGTGTTTGCATGTTTAAGGTATTGGGTTATTGATGTTCTAACGGCTGACTTCACCTTTCAGTGAACACAAGTTTGTTGGTGATAATCATGAATAAATAAATACATAAAGAAATAAATACATAAGCACCCATATCCACGACAAGCTTCTAGCACAAGTCAAACACATGTTAATAACGAAACATTTATGATGGTTCACTTGATTTTACCGTCCGATGTTTCGCCTTCGGAATTCTTTTCCAAAATTTTCCGAGCTTGAAATTGCGCTAGAACGGTCATAAGCAGATCCAGGAGGAAAGAAGGGTGCCATCCCCCATCGACCCACTCGGCATCCCTTAAACTGCCCCCTAGTGCCCCCAAGATATGAGTATCCAGCGCCCAATGATACGATTTGGTACCCTTCTGATAGATTACACCTTAACCCCGCACCACCGGGGCTCTTTTTGTACTCACTACTGTGTGAGGGGTCCGATCAGACACCCCTATGATCTCGGGTACCGAAAACGAAACGGAGAAGATTGAAACAGCCATATCCGTTGACCCATGACGTCACAGTGGGCCAAAACGGCTCAAATTTAGACCTATTTAGACAATCCCTTATAACTTGAGAACCATTAGACATATAAAAAAACAAAAACCACCAATGTGTTCGTCTTGTCCAATGGATTCAAATAATTTGCTGCATGGCTCGCAATGTCAGAGTAAGGTCACATCATGACCTTAAGCTTGGATCATGGTCAAATGATGACCTTTTAAGCTCATGCTGCATAAAATCAAAATTCTTGGTTCATGCCCATTACTATGACATCAAATGTAAAACTGTATCTTTTTTCGTTGAAAATTTTAAGCCACAAACAATTTAGAAGACCGTGCGTAACCTGTGCTGACCTCTGGTGACTTTTGAATTTACCTGACCTCAAAATGGACGACAGTGCGCCGTTTTTTCGTTTCAAGAGCTTTTGGATGATGTTTAGAAACTTACTTTAGCTATTCTATAATCAGAATTACGCTCTGAATTTGGCAGTCTCATTAGTAAACAAACAAACAGAATAACTGCACATGGGTTCCAAACATGACGTGGGTACTCGTTGACCTGACCTGACCTGAGGCCAACTTTTGCTCATAAGTTATCAAATTGATCATCCTAGAGGCCCGCAAAGCGATGCGCGTCTCATTTGAATCTGTTCGGAATCATTCGCGAAAAAACCGACGGGGGGAGGGTGCGATCGGACTCCCAGGCGGCGAAGGGTTAAAAATTGACATCCCTGGATCGTGCCGCACCCTAAAGACCCAAATGTTACGCCCTTGACCCAAATGTCCCCTTCCATGGGAAATACTTGATCCGCCTATGAGGACGGCTCCTCCAACGGTACAGCATCACCACAATAAGCCACTTTGGGAAGAACAGCCTCTCAGTAGTCCCATTACATGACAGCGTGTCGGCGGAAGATTAAACCAATTTAAAACGTCGGCTTTCATTAGGCTCACTCAGTTCAGACAGCAGAGCCTGTTCCAGTCTTAGCGCGGCATCAAAACTCTGTGCAGTCTAGACAGAATTGATCGGTATTCTGGCAATGGGCCGTTACCCAGCCATGGGGTCACTTTGGCTCGCTTTCGGAACTGCGCTCGAGAAGGAGGTTTCGGTAAAATTTTCCATATCGTACTTAAAGGAAGCTTTTTTCACAGCCATTGCTTCGGTCATTAAAATCTATATCTGCAGTTTATTGGAGACCGTCGATATACTGATCATTTTGTCAATTCAAGAGCCAGTAGTTCATACAAATAAAGAGCACATATGTTACAACGATTGCAGACGACGAATGGCGATTACATGGTTGACAGCACCGACACAAATGAAGCGATGGAGGTGATGTTAACTATCTGCCATTTCCTTGAGCAGAATATTAATTTTTGAAATTTGTCAAGTTGTCGTAGGGCTGCTGGAGTGGGTCTCACTAAAGTCATCAAGGGACTGTCCGGAGACCCCGACCCCACCACCCAACAACAACCCCCAATGGAGGGTAATTAGAAGCCAGAGTTAACGTCCCACAAGCACAGGACGGCCGCCCTGCTCAGGTCACCCTCTCACCAGTCAGTTGCCAGCCGACCTGACGTCGGGTAAACATGAGCGCCGGAGCGTCCAGGGAACCGATCCCAAGCCTGGACAGCACGCCACGCATGCTAGCAGCGGCCGGAGCCCATTGCCACCAACGAGCTACCGGGGCCCTAATCTCGGATTGCTCTTTTGTAGAAATGAATTGAGATAATAATCTGCCATGAATTGGGGTGGGGTGTGTTGGTGGGTGTACCCTGCCGTGAGCTTTGCGAGAGAGGCGTTATTTTAATTATAATGCCTCTCACGTAGACTATGACACGAACTATATTGCGCAGCGTTGCTAGCCCTGGCAAATTTTGTCCTTCCTCTATAGATGACGTTATGTTCCTGTATCGCAATTGTAACAGGCTATGTCCTCTGATGTTTTCTCTTTACAGACCGCGTTGGCCTCCTTTATAGGCCCTATTCTATCGATGCCGTTTTGTTGGTAAGGGTCCAAGGGAGAGCCTGCATAATAAAAAACGGGACGAAAGTATGCCATATATGCAATTTCCTTAATCTATTCTAATCAGGACCAGACCGTGGCGGATACAAGAGGGTTAGGGGGGCTTAAGTCCCACATAAATGCCAGAGTATCTATAGAAAATATAAAACCAGAGGCTGTTCCGAGGCAATGGCAGGTTAGGTTTGAGCCCCTAGTCCCCCGGAAATGAAGTCCTGGATCCGCCACTGGGACCAGACATGGGTTCGTGTGTACGTAGACTGGTGAAGGCGTGTGCAATAAATAATGCATCCTTCGTCCGCAACACTTCGACAGAGCCAGGAGAGCTTGATCCACTGTTTCTGACAATAACTACCTAGCACGACGGAAAACCAATCACTGCAAATATAGTTTCTAGGCAGAGGCCAGCGGGAGCGACAACACCAGGGGAATTCCCCAGACACTGTCAGAACTACTCATCGGCCCCTCTCCTTAACTCCCCTCCCCATTGTGAATCACACCACTCCTCTCCTCATAGCCACCAGTCAACGCCAAGGATGGGGCGACTGAAGACAAAAAAACATCCTTCAGCTACAATGCAGGAAAATTATCACCTACATTTCTTTGCTAGAAACAGAACTTAGCTTCAGAAGTATTAGCCATGCTGCCAGTGTCCATGCAAAACGCGACTGGTGATGACTGCAGAAACCTGTTTTTCAGGCTCATAAAATTTCGGCAGATACATGTATGAGATGTCTCACCAGTGAGTATGACAACAGCACGAGGACATTATCGGGATGAGTAATGAGGGCGGCTGAGCTACAAGGAATCTCCGTGAGGCGCCCTGGTCACAGGGGAGGGCCGGGCACGGAGGGCGACACTGCCCATACCAGCGGGGAGGAAACGACCCCGACCCCGGACAAGACCGAGGGAAGGTCTGCCAGCAGGCGCCGGCGCCAGGCCCTCCACATGACAGAGGCGGCGGGCGCAGCGACGCTGTCGACCCCAGCCCGCTGCTGCCGAGCGCAGATCCCTCACCAGCAAAGACAATCGGATTTCGTTCGTTACTTAAAATGGTGTTTGGGCACAGGTTTGAATCGATAGCTAAACCTGTCTAACCGATCGTTAGCCGTATGGGAGACGAAAAAATGGTGTGTTTGATTCTCGATTAGAATCAGCTCCCATTAGCATAGTTGAATGTTTTGCGCTAATGTTCTTCATACGTACGTACCTGCCTTGGACCAAGGCTTGAATAAATGATAGGGTTGGCGCGCCTTTAAGCCCAAATAATCAATCAATCAATTCAAGCAATGTTGGAATAAAAATAGCTCAAATAGCTGTATCCGAATAGCCTGTTACATTGAGTAGCACGAAGGGCATCTGTAGGTAGTTCTACGTAACCGAAAATGGAATAGAGGATGCCATTTACAGTTAAAATCATATCAAATAAAGTTATAATACCTATAAAATGAAGTAAACAATATTTTACAGTGGAAGAAATAGCTCTCTTGAGTTGATACTGGTAACTGTTGACGGTGAATTTCCACCCTATGATCCCAGTCAGATGATGCGTGCCTTCGAGGCATAGCCTGAACATTCGAGGTGAGCCATCGACTTCATACTGCTAGTCAAGGGCGAAGGACCTTTGCCTTGAGTTGGTAAATAGGATGTGTGAGGTGACTTTGATGATAAAAATAATGGGAGGTGATGACGAAATCCAAACGTATCAGGAACTGTACCAAGGTCCATAGTGACACTGGATAAAAGTCAACTTCTCCAGGATCTGCATCACGGTGGTTTAATAAATTCGGCAAAAACTAAACACGAGCTTCGCGTCAAAAGTCAATAATGAGATAAGCAAAAAGAACGGATTTGCAGAGGGAATGAGCGTGAAAAATGATGAAAAACATCATAAGTAAAAAACAATAACCTCTATAAAACTCTGTCACAGATTCCGTGAATAATTAAAGTTATCGCTGCCATTCTAACCCTCAAAACTGTTTGCTCTACACCCAGAAGCATGTCAGTCCGTATTGGAATGCAACCAGGCGAGTTCCACAGATTTTCGCCACCCAGTTCAAGGCGCGGCCTCGCCGAGTCGGTTGCTATGCAGATCGATCACTTTGGACCCACTAGCGTAGCACGGACTCAGCGCCGGGCGGTGCACCACGCAGCTCAGCAGCTCTCTCAGACAGGCGGCGTATCCAGTCATCGCGACCAGCTGCAGCGTCGCAGGAAGGCACCAGCCAGCACCCTCACACCCAGTCCTGGCATCTGCCGCGTACTCAAACTGCAGCCAGGACCGCCGGCGGCGCGAACGGACACATTGTGGCGTCGGCTTCCGGCGGCCGAGCCGGGGGGCTCGTTAGTCGGCGCAGCTGAGGCGCCGGCGGGCACGTGGGAGGCTGCCGGCCAATAGATACGCTGCCCACCGACGCACGGCCAGAGCCGAGAATTAGCTGCGATGTGGGCAGATACCGGAACCGGCGACTGCTTTTCAGAGAGGAATGGCATGGCTAGGGCGCCGCCCAGCGTGGGAGGTGTACCACGTGGGAATTTTAGGAAATGCAGAATCGTGGACAATAGCACTATCGCGAATCATCAGCGACCCTGACTTCCGATATGATATAATTGTATAATCGATACCAGGACTTAATTAATCAGTCCTTGGGAGTCAACAAGCAGCTGAATGGTTAGACAAACGCCGGCTTAACACCTCTAAGGCCCTCGGATACGCATCCAGCGTAGGCATATTGCCCGAGAAAAACAAACAAGGGCAGACTTCGAATGCTAATCGATAACATACATGTTCTAGGGCGTCGTTGCACATCATTTGAGGTGAAAAAGCAAAATATAGTATTTATCTAAATCTCTCATCAGCGCAGCGTTGCAGGATTTCACATACACAACTGGATATCAACATATATATTTGCCTAATTAATGTAAGCATTATAATTTGGCCACCGCGGTATCTCAAGCAAAGTGCAGCCCGCCGCTGCCCATGAAATATGTGCAATGTATATTTTAAAATACTTTGTTTGCTGCAGCGCAGAGGTATGGTCTCATAAAATTTAATGGGAGTAGCTATCTGTATACTTTATTACTGTAGTAGGAGGAGGAGGGGGTGGGAGGGGGGGAGTGAGAGGTAACTTTGCGACAGCTTGAAACTTTTTAGAATTTTCTTCCGAAAGTGATTTTTAAAGGATATTTACGGTCACATGCATCTTCAGAGCAGTAACAATTCCATTTTAAGCCTTCCAACTTGTTCGACATACTTTCAGCATTCTGAGAATTATGGGAAGCTTTACCGAGTGCCTATCTCCCCGCAGTCCATGGGCTGATTGCTAAAAATATTCAAGACTCTCCGGGAGCTCTATGGCCAAATCTGTTTATAGCTAACCTTTACCAAACATTTTGAGTGAAGTTACGAATGAGGCCTAAGATGCTCCGTACTGTGGCGTTGGCTGGGCGCTAACCCCGATGAATGATTTTGCCCTGCACAGAGGCTTTCATATAAGAGGTTCCAACCCATCATCAAAACTGTGTCTGGTCAGGAATTTGCGATTTTTGGCCCCACCAAAGAGGCAAAATTGACTAAAATTTTCCTACATTTCGTCAATTTCGAGGTGACTATGGGTAAACGAGGTAGTCACATTCCGGAATTGATCAATTTTTACTCAGTTATCCGATACTTGTGTGCATTGGGGCTAAAAGAGCACTGTCAGCGGCTTGGCTATATCAAGCCAGCAATCCGATACTTTACTTTACTTTGGAAAACATCTGGACACTTGAGCTTATGTTACGTTTTAAGTATCAAAGAAGAGTTGATCAGTTGCAATGACCCAATTGAATTACCTTGTAGAAAATACTACCATGCCAGTGATGTTTTAATGTAAGCGTCGGAACTGGGAAAAAGCAGAGTGGCTGCCTCTCGGTCACCATTCGTTCTAAAATCAACGATTTCATCCAATTTTAAATACAAAATAGAGAAACGTTTGATAGGAGGAGGGAGCGTACATACATGCAATCGAAAGTTAGGTGAACTCTAATTGTTTTTTTAGAGTGAGTATATCTCCGATACATCTTGCCTCGGTAATTTTGTTTCTTTTACATCCCGGTAATATGTTACATACATATCCCGAAAGGTTGAACACATGACCTCTCACTTTTTACCAGATACGACACTGTTACCTATGCCTTTGCATGCATTGGTAGCTTCAAAATTTATTTTGAAAAACAAGTCAAATTTAAAGTTTTCGGGTGCCACGGCTGTATGCAACTCGGTGCCGGTCCAGTGTTCATGTTTCTAGCACGGGTATTTCACCAATGTGTATTTCTATCACTTTACTCAATCTTTAGAATGCGTGCACATTCATACGTTGATTCGTTTAATCACTTGGTATTAGAAATCAAGCTTACACCATCCCATCCGAGTGGAAAGGCACGCTCTGGGTTCATAGGTCTGGGAATAGACCGCGACAAGCGCCCTGGTGCGACTGGTTAGAGACTGGGGAGGCGAGAGTCGGGAGAAGGCAGCGCTCACGGGCAGACGGACGAAGCTGCGGCGGCCTGTCAGGCACACTACAATAAAGCCGGAAATGCGAATATTGCTAGCCTTACTTCATACTGGGATTAACTGAGATAGGTAGAGAGAAAGGCTTTCAACAAGCTGTGAAACACATTCAGAAACAGTCAGCAAACAGCAAAGTTTTTTTTTAAGTTAGGCCGCCACTGTTTCCAGGCAGATAGGCATGACAAATATGAATAAAAACAGAGACGTTAAGACTGGAAAAAGTCGCACATCCTTTAATTTTCTAATCTAATCAATCTTTAATTTTCTAATCAATGCAAGTGGGAGGCGTGTCGGCTTTATTCGGAATGCACCTCCTAGCTTTCTCTTCCATTGGCACCTATCACATCCCTGAAAATCGCTTCTACTGACACCTATCACATCCCTGAAAACACCTCGACTGGAATCTTCTTCAACTGAGCAGCGATCTCCAGAACCTTAGACAACGTTCCTTTACACAACCATGGAAGACTCTGCCGACCTCACCAGCTCGCGTTGTAGGCGGATCTCCAGTCGCTGGGGCTTTATAACTGGGCCTCCCTCGGCGCAGTAGCCTTCAGACACGAACGTCCGTGTTCTAAACGGCTGGTCACTGTCGGTTCGCCCTGCGCGGGCTCTTTAGTCGACGGTCGGAGCATCCATATAACTTCACGCGCCTGAGCACCTCCCCGGGGTCAACTTTACGCACGCACCTGCTTCAGGGGTACCAAGCGGCCTGCTTTGGCAAATGAACCGTGACACAGTGGACATTAAACAAAGCTCACAAATGGAGTATACGTTGGCGGATGTGCTCTGACCGTAGCTTATCAGTCTAAACTGGTCAATTTCCCAACTGCATCTAGCACGTAACACGTCCCGAAAGCAGTCGCAAACGATTCAAACTCACTTTCAGTGTGACTCCATAAGACATTACATTCCCTGCTTCGTGCTTCTCATCGCATTTTCGCGTACCGTAGATTTTTGTGCCCTTATGGGCCAGCAAGTTTCTTTCAGCAATGTTTTCCTTTTCTATTTGAACGTCTGACTGCATTTACAGTTGAACGCCGTGGCGTCGTGGCCCAGGATTAGCTTTTATCGCGCCCCTAGTTCCTCCCAACGGTCTTGACGACGATAAATGTGCTAGATACGACGGACACCTCGAGCAGAGATTTCATCGCGGATTTGAGGATTATTTTAAGTCTTCTATGTATATGAAGGGATGAGAATAAGCATTCCTTGAACCAAAACTTTAATGCTTTACATTAAATTTGTAACCAGAAGTGTCGATATTGATATCTACTCCTTTTCCTTAAATATGCACGATCAGATCACTTCTGCCTATGAACAAGCATCAAAATTAAAAACTGCCTTTCCATAACTAAAAGCTCGTTCACAGTGTTTCCGCCTACCGAAAAATGCATGCGAGAGTTATTCAAATGCATGATAAGACGACCCCTCGACTCACACTGTTCTCCGATTATAAGACATCCGTTCGAGTCGCCGGTGCGCGTCTGCTTTCCGCCTTTCTAACCTGCCTGCGAGCGAGTGATGCGATCTGTGCGAGTGGGTTGTGCGTATCCAGTCGTCCGATGTGGCATTAAGCGCGTATTGTTTTCTCATAATCCCGTTGCAGCCATGATTTTAAATATTTAAATAGTAGAAAGTGAATGTGCTATGCCGGGCTTTCCAAAGACAATGATCTCAAGTGATTCTAATGGATTATATATTTGAACATGTGAATACGCCTTGGGGATAGTGATTTTGTTGATCTGCTCTTCGTTAGTATTATATATCGGCGACCCGAGCGAGCGAACCATGCGATCCAAAATTGGCTGCGGAAACGCTGTAAACAAGTCTAACACCTCGCCAGCACTGCTGACGTCAAGACCGTTCATTTTGACGGCTGCCTTATCAGGAAAGACACAAATAAGCAGGCGGATAAACATTCGAACATTTCTAAAAATATTTTCTAACAATCTCTCGGTACTGTTTATACAATACAACATTTTAGGCTGCAATAATAATTTGCATGACACTGATTTCCACAGATGTAGTGAAGGAGCCATAGTAAAATCAGTAAATTATTTTAGTGCTAATACTATGTAATGCATACAAACTCTCAGGAGACACTAGGCCACTAGGTCAGTGGTTCCCAAGCGGTGCATTATCGCCCAATAGCTGGGGTCACGGTGTCATTATGTAGAGTCCTAAAAGCCTGTGTTTGAATCACGAATGTTAAGATGGGACAGCTTTGCAGGGTTCAGCTTTTTCCTCAAGGTAGACCAGTTTTTACTGTGGGATGAGGTTTCCTCACACTTAAACGTTTCCTAAAACTAAAACGGCCTTTAGAATCTTACGAAAGCGACAATGACGATCCCAACATCCAGAATCAGTAGGATAGGTACCGAGCTGAGATACCATATTATATCGATGGGTACCCCAATAGGTACCCCAATGACTAAAATTCCCATTTCGAAAACATTAAATACTCTGGTTCCCAACACTTCCCGAACTATCTTGGCAAGATCGGGGTTTTGTGACCTCTGCTAAGCTTTGCTAGATCCCCGGCTAGTTGGGAATCAACAAATTCATGGACAAACCCCAACTTGAACACGCTTTCCCAGATCTGATTACATTTTTCCCACGCCCCGGCATCGATTCCCAGCCCGGGTACGATTCTACCTTTACGACCTCGTTTGACCTCGAAGGCATTGACCTAAGTCAATGAAAGTTCGCTATAATGTAGATTACCATAGCCCCACACACCCCGAACGGGTATTTTATAAGCCTCTTGGTTTCGAGATCTCAGGGGGCTACCAGGTACTTAAAAGAATTAAAAAGGGGGAACGGGTGGCTCGGCAGAAGTCATTGCTTTCTTTCAAGCCGTCGGTCCCGGATTCAAGACCCGGCGAAGCTTCTGAAGAAGTTGATTTGATCCTCAAATCCTTCCAACAGGATGAGAGTTGGTGACCCCGTATAACCTTGGCAGTTGGTGCGTCTTTAAACCCCAACAATGATTATTATTATCAAATAATTAAAATAATGACCCTGCCTATTTCGCGACTCAGGATGATGCACCTGTTCAAATGGGGTACGAACACCTGCCCTCCATGCGGGAATAATATTGACTAAACAAAAAGAGACCCTAGGGGCAACCTAAGGAAAAATTGCCTCGTTCTAGGAATAGGTACATTTCAACTGCCCATTTTTGGTCTGGGCATTGTGAGTGGACACATTTGAAATATAGCCCCTTTGCTTTCCGGAAGGTACAAATAATTTGAAACAATATGATGTCTGTAAATGAGCCAGTTTGGTGTCTCAAACTGAAGAAATTTCAAAACCAGCAAGAGCACCACCACAATGCTCTGAAGAGATTGTTGACAAGCCTTCTATTTGCTTCTACAACTGGATAGTCACTGCTCTCCAATGCCTGACCACCCCAGTATAAATCTAAAACAAATAAGAGAGCGAGGTTCTCTGGGCGACAGGAGCTGCCCCACCTGCTGCTAGCCTGCGTCATCACTATAACGGAGCGCAATGACAGCGCCTGGCCAGGGAGAAGTCCTGCTGGTGTCGGGCATCGCCGGCTACGCCCGGGCCTTGTTGTACATGGTCGATGCCGACTGGGCGCAATCGCCAATCGATGCATCGGCTGAAAATGTGTGCGGAGTTTTCCCGACTTACAGAGCCTGTGGGGCCACACCCTTCATGAGACTTGGTCTTAGAATAGTTTATCACACAGTGTGTGTTCGATGTCGGTTTTGAGATGCAGCTACGGATACAATTGCATCGTGTCCATATATTTATTATACAAAACAGAAGCTTATATATACTTAGAGGAGAGAAAACTAGACCTACCACTTTTCGCCCAAGTTTTTTTATTTGGGGGACCTGGCTCTTGTCCACGGATTAAGGAGAACACGACACCTTCATGGCATTTGAATTGAGCTATACACATAGAGCATATCAAAACCTAAAACCTCCTGCTGACATATTTCGCTCGCCTCAAAGCTCACCTTTCATGTAGCAACAGCGCTTCATGGGCCCAAATACTTTTTGAGCGCATTGCTCTCGCCTTCACTCCCCAAGTTTTACGGCAGCATACAGCTGTTGGTTGGTAACTGCAGCCAAAGCGGCACCGGTGGGAACAGAATTCGTTTGTGAGACATCCTCTTTTTCCGCACATGGTGAGTTCTACGGTGCCGATGAAATGAAAAGCCAAGCCAAGATTTTTCGGTATGCTTCCTCGCCTGGCTACATCAGCTCAAATCATTTCATCGAGGTGCCACATTCTCTTTAACTAGGGCAATCATTACCGATCGATACACATGTCTAATTTGAAATATAGGCGGACAATTTCCCTTCGAGTCGGCACGACAGATCATAATGGGTGGCTAATTCAACTCTCCCAAATTATTGTTATTTAGCCCCCTTCCTGTATGAGTTGTGTATCGCTGTGAACTGCTGGTGCGGTAAAGGATATAATTGCGGAACCATAGGAGAGCATAATAACCGTAAACAAACGTCGCGGGAGCATTTTCTGCGGTGGTTTTCAGGCTAGGCTAATGGTGACAATGCAAAAAACTTTAAAGAGGTTTGATTCTTGCGAGTTGATGGAAATGTTTATGTATGATATAGGTTTTTCTATAATTTTTTAAACGAATGAAATGAGCAATCTCGAGGTTTTCTGGGAGTGTCTCCTTAATTTCGGAGATAAGCTAATTACGGCAGGGGGGTGGATTGGATCGTAGTTATTGGAAATATAAATCATTCATCCATTGTGCGGCCGGGAGGCAGCTTTAAACAGGAACGATAGAGAAAAATTAACATCTGTGCACGGCTGGGGAAATATACAGCATACATTGGGCATCAATAACGTCATAGCCAAGACAGAGATAACAATACCCGCATCTGCACTGTGTGACATAAAAAATAAATAGCGAAACAAATATCCATGACAACTAGTTTCTCAATACACAACTTCTGGATTTAAGGTCAGTGCGGAGAAATGATTTCTGTGTTGAGGGGCGGTGCTGCTGTCAGGGCGATAAGATTGACCGTGTTAGGGCCGCGGCCATTGTGCCGTCGAATACGGCTAAGTGGGACCCGAGTGGCCCCGGACAGCCGCACATTATGCCAAGTGCGAGCGCGTCGGGAACCCCCCACTGGTCATCGATTCCGATTCATGCATGACTCAGGAGGAAAAAGTCGGTTATAGCCCAGCTGAGTGGGCTGCCACCATATATATAGCTGACAACAGTATAAGGATAGGAGAAAGCAGTCTCGCTAATCCCCTTCACGCAATGATATAAATACTCACAATGTTTAAAAAATCAACTTTAGAGACGAGCAAAGGTGCCATGCACAAAACGCCTTATAAAAAAGTCCTCAACTAACTAGCGAAATAAAATCATAGGAAGAACTAACCACTGGGACGAAGCAAATCACCCCGCGCAGTCCAATGCATGTTGTGGATACGCCGATTCTGCGTGTTTCGATTCTGGGCGGGGCTGCGCTGGCTTGTAATAACGTGCCATACAGCAAAATCGTACCACAAAATATACCACCACCGAACAGAATGTCTCCTTGTGTTCAGCATTCCGAGTGACCTTTATCATATGGACTGGAGTGTTTATGAAAGATACCCTTGAGAAAAAGAAGCCTTCTGACTTTTCCGTCAAGCCATTGAAAAGTCTAGGAATTAGTTAGGCTACTAAACAGGAAAGAGAGAAACTCAGTTATACATGCATAGATTCAAGAATGCTGTTTCTAAGCCTTTGTTGCTTGTCATGACATTTTTGGCGAATCCATTTGACTTCCTTTGAAGTTACGCTTTGCATGGCGCAAAACAGCCAACAGAGGGGCCCTGTGTCACCACGAGTTCAATTCCAAACGCCATTCGTCATAATGAAGTCCACGGGTGGCCTTGCCCACAATCCAGCAATTTGGCATCGCAGTCGAGCTCGCCCGGAGGCAGTCTCAACACGATCTGCTGGCGACCCAGTTTCACCCGAGGAAGGGGGAGGGGGGCACGCGGTGCCGAGACACGATAACACGCCCTGTGGCCATATCGACCGCGGTCGCCGCTCCACCCGGCCGCTGCGGGCCGCGCTCACACGCTGAAGGGTAGCGGCGCTGCTGCGGCGCACTCAGCGCCATCCTCCGCCTCTGCTTACCTCTCGCACACCTCACGGTGGTTCCATCCGCGCCGGGGTCAACCTGACACCGACGCTCACATTCACCGGGTGAGCTCACTGTTGGAGCAGTGGCAACGGCCACCGACCCGCGCGCACCACCGACTGGAGGCGCCGCGTCGTCGGCGTCGTCGCTGGCGACGCTCGCGCAGGCCGCCGCTGCACGTCCCGCCCGGCCCTCAACAAAATCAATAGGCGGTGGTGGCGGTGGCCGGTCGAGGCCAGCTCAGGAGGTCGGGCGCGCAGGCGCCGGCTGTAGCCGCGTCGCTGTCGGCAGGCGCCGCCGCGGCCTGCATGAATGACAGCGCTATTAGCGTCGTCCACGTACGGCGGCCAGCTGCGACAGGGCCCGGCTGCCCGGCTGCCGGGTGGCGTGGGAGGGCGGCCAGCGGCCGACAGAGCGGGGCGCGTGGGACCGCCGCCGCCTTGACGTCAGCGTGCGCTGCTGCTGTGCTTCAGCGTCTGCGGTGATCGGGTCAGCTGATGTGGCGTGCAGCCGACGCTCTGGTGCCGGGGCTCCCCGGAGTCTGTTTCCTCTCGGCCGAGCTGTCTCTGGTGTCTGTCCGCACCGGCCTGCCACGTCACCGATCGGGCTACCACCGTCAGCTCTGTGCCAACTATCCGGGCCTGCGCAATGTTCCACAGATAGCTTCTGTTGGCTGGTGTCCAGCTCAGGCCTTTATTTGCGTCCGCGGGGATTCACCGCGTTAAATTACCAAAAGATTGCTCGGACGAGAGTGTGCGACGCGCGTAGAACTTGACGCAATTTTAAAGTGGTGATGAGGCTGCCAATCTCCGACAGCCTGCCACGCATTCGTTTCACTGAGCTGGGTGATAAACACTCCCGCACTGATGCCGGCCGCACAATTCGGAAGAAATAACGCCCGCGTGATGATAAAATGCAGGAATTCATTGCTCAGTGTCGTCTGTTAGCATGTTCCACCAGCCGAGGTGCTCGAGTGGTCAACACATCGTCCAGCGCTAGACTGCCAACTGATTCGATGCATTTCATGTGTGTTACAGAACACCGCACAATTAAATTCTAGGACTCCTCCACAAGAAAAAGCACAAACTCGATAAAATACCTTTCTAATAGAGCAATCCTAAAATATTTTTCAATCTCATACGCCCCCACCCGAATGCGGTAGCGATGTAAATTTCTTAAAGTCTGTTACTCGCTCCTCCGATATTTTTTTGGTTCTAGAGACCACTAACGCTACTTCGTTACTTTTCGGGCCCGCAAGGGGCGGGGTAGGAGACTAAAAGAGCGGACCACCCGGCTCTGGGCACGGTCACATGCACCCTCAGTCATTCCCGCCAACTGTCCCTTTTTCCTCGCTAGCTGAGAACTCTGTCAGGACATTCGGTGCTCCACTGGACAGCCTCTTCAGTGTTAAATCGTCACCATACATGTTCAAATAAGATTGCCAGCAGTGGTGGATCCAGGAGGCCAACGGAGTCGTGCTTCCTTCGAAGACAGAACAAGCGTCACTCCCCCAGCCCAGAGGTGGGCCATAAATCCAATAGAATTTAAGAACTTGTGAAAATCTGAAGACCTAGTGACTTTCCGTTCCCAATGTCCGGTAAAAGCCCAATAAAGCAGAATGCAGAGAAAAACGTCGCGTTTTGTCCACAGCAACTGGAGGCCGCCGGCCCCTCCTAACCTAGCCTAGCGTCCCAATCTCACAATGCCTCAACACTGCTTCCGCCCATCGAAGTCATATCCCGTTCAACCTCCCGCCGTACCAACCACAGCCAAAGGTCACGCCCCCCCCCAACCGTGTTTCCACCCATCGAAGTCATATCCCGCTCTATCCTCCGTATCAACCACAGCCAAAGGTCACGCCTCCCCCAACCATGTTTCCGCCCATCGAAGTCATATCCCCGCTCCATCCTCCGTATCAACAACAGCCAAAGGTCACGCGCCCCTCCCCCAACCGTGTTTCCGCCCATCGAAGTCATATCCCGCTCAACCGCACCCTATCAGCCACAGTTGGAGGTCGCACGTCCCCTTAACAGTGTTTACATCCACGGAAATAATATCCCGCTCAGCCTCCCACAACAGTGTTTCCGCCCATCGAGTTACATTCCGCTCAAACTTTCCAAGCACTCGCCAGAAACAAGGTAGAAACAGAAGCAAGTGATCAGCAGGTATTTATGGCCTTCGTTGCGGTTTTAGGAGAATGATACAACGCCTGTGATACGGACTAGAGAAAATAAATGAAGAGACATCTACACAGGCCAAGTCATTTTCTAATTCTCGATTTCGAACTAGTAATGACTATATTTTTATATCATAGTATGTAAAACTGGATGCGTGCTAAAGAATTCCCCCAAATTTTTTCATGAGCGAGGAACGACATTTTTAAGGCATGCATTCGTTCCCAAGACGTTAAAGTCTCCATTCTTGGAACTGTCTTCCTCAGTTACATCGAACGACTACTTATTTTAACAGCCTCATTTCCGTAGCCGCGTCTGCACATGCGTGCTTCCATGCCAATGTTAGTGCGGCGATGACTGAGTGAGTGCGTTTTGAGTATGCGAATCATTGGATTACGAGTGAGCGACTGCTTGATTGAGCTCCTGAGTGAGTGCACATGCGATCGGGTGAAAGGGAGGGAAAATGCAGCATTACCTATGTTCTAAAAGCAAAGGCGTGAAAAAGATCACTTATTATGAAATTAAAGAGACTCAGGGAGGGCCCGCCCGCCACATCAGTGGCAGTGCATGTCCAGGCAGGATCGGTTCGACGCGGCGCCAATGTTCCACGGGTGAACAGGACCGCCCCCTGGGCTTAAACCTTAAATATCCCTCATTGGAGTCGTCGGGGGGGGTGACAAGCCCAGGACGGCACCAGCGACGAAGTCCAAATTATATATAAAAAAATTATATACCAAAGACACGACTCTTGGAATGTTGTACGCGCTGACTCAGAATGTTTCAAAGGTCAGCTTGCTCGTTCATGGACCCAAGTGCCTCGGGTTTAGTTTGTGATGCAGGTCCCCCGAATTAAATAGAACCTACCTGAATGAGAAGTAATATCTTTTGTCATGATAATATTCACACGGCGTGATATTTTGCCACCCGGATAGATTCGATACACACGACACTCGTGTAGATGCCAGACTGACTCACCTCGGACAGAGCGTTCAACTGTAGCTCCAGCTTTGATTTCTCCTTTTGAAGCTGGCCAATGATGTTCAACAGCTCTTTCTTCCCCTTTTCCTTCAGCAACTGAAATTTAAACAAATATAAACATCGGAGGTAGTAAAGCATATAGCACACAACAAGGGTGTAACAGATCCCTTGAAAATTCCGAAATCATTTTGCACCTTAGTGCCTAGTCATACTTATATACATGAAAACAACGTCACGTCAAAACCATGGTCGGGTGGTGGGATTCCGGACTGCCACCAAATCTTCCTGGATCTAGACCTGGATTGGGATCCAATACTGGATTCCGACCGCACGATTGTAGCGATCTCAAATCATAGGTCTAATTTTGAAAGCCTTTAAGTAAGCATTTATCAAACAGTTTTACCAATTATTTCACCAATCGAAGTGCCCACTAATTCCTTCAAACTCAACCAATGAACGTTTTCCGGCGGTGAACGGTTCTTCGAACACATTGAAAAAATAGGAGCGGGGAAGAAATTTGGGAAACCTCCACTGCGCGTGTTAAAATCAACTGGTGACGTCCGCTACCCCCTCTCCCCACTTCCCAGAAATATCCACCAAATAGTTGCAGTCCATCACCCGTTCAGCTCACCAAAATATTGGACCGGTTGCCACCCCTTTCCCCAGACTTGACATGAAAAGTTACATAGATTTCTGCAATATAAGAAGCAAAGTGACAGAAACGCGATGAGTATATGACAGTCAATATTGAGGTCATGACAGGTAAAATGCCCCCCGGTAGCTCAGTTGGTAGAGCGTTGGGCTCGGCCCGCTGCTCAGAAGCATGCAGTGGCAGGCATGTCCAGGCTTGGGATCGGTTCCCCGAGACGCGGCGCTCAAACGTTTACCCGATGTACAGGTCGGCGGCAACTGACTGGTGAGAGGGTGACCGAGCGGGGCGGCCGTCTCGTGCTTTGTGGGACGTAAACTTGGCTCTAAATTAACCCTCCATTGAGGGAGTTGCTCGTTCGGGTGGTGGGGTCGGGGTCTCCGTGACAAGTCCCTTGGTGACTTTAGTGAACTCCGACTCCAGCAGCCTTACCAGGAACAACTTGAACAAAATTTATTTAAAAAAAGTATCGTGTACGTAAACAACCATTCATGAACAATTGATTTGAAATGCATCATAACTGTGAATATCAACTAGAAAACAGCTGATGAGTAAATCTCTGCGGACAACTCACCTGGAGTTCGTTCTTTTTGGACAGCTTGTCGCTGATGACCTTCATGCGTTCACGCAGCTTTTTGATCTCGCCGTCCCGCTCCTTGATCTGACGCTGGTACTCCGACTCCCGCTCACGCTGTTTGGCCGTCAGAGTAGTGCGCTGTGCCAATCCCTTCTGCGTTGTCTTTTCACCCCCGCCCTCGGACACCAGTTTCGGCGCCCTCTGCAGTGTCCTCTCACTAGCAGCGTTCTCTGAGCCGAGGCTCCGCAGCGGTGAGCTGGCACTGCGCACTGTCCGCGGCGGGCTGGCTACGCACCTGTGCACCCCGTTCAGAGTCCTCTGTGCCCCGTTCGCCAGCCTATGAACCCCATTGGTGGGTTTTTGTACGCCGTTGACCGTTTTCTCGCGAGGCACCGTCTCCGGTCGCAACTGCCAGCTGACCGTCTTTTTCTGGGCACTTCCGGCTCTTTGTGGCGCACCGGGAGCCTTCTGCTGCGCGGCCTCACTCTCAGGCGGCACGGCGCGCGTCTGCGGCAGAGTGCGCACTATCCGCGGACGCGTCCGCTCCTGCTGCTGCTGCTGCTGCGACACCTCTCGAGATTTCTGCCGACGCAAACAACGCACGTAAGTGAAATTCCGCGGACGCACAAAACCGCCAGTAAGTGCAATTCTGCGGACGCATGACACCGCACGTAAGTGTAATTCTGCGGACGCACAACACCTCGGGTCAGAGCAATTTTTGGAGATCCACAAGTGTGTATACAGTACAGCGTGCCAATGTATGTTACCCTGCGGAGGTTGTACAGCACATGTTAGAGTGGTCAGGAAAATGGAATAAAACTTCCAATTACGGAGGGTCCAGGTAGCAGCACTTTATGTTCCAATACCCAGCCCAATAATATGCAAAGAAGCAATTGATTAGGGGAGAGAGCCCATATTGCGCCACCTTAAGCAAAACAATATATTTCTGAGAAAATACGTGACTTACCACACTGGCCTTTCTTAGATGGCAAAACTGACCATTTGGTCATTCATCTTTGTGACTGCTGAAAAGCTGGATTACTATTAAATTTATTGAATATTTTTCCCAGAATGTTTAGAAAGGCACAGTTAGGACACCCCGGCTCATAAAATATTCCATAAAAATATTCCGACTATTGGTATACGTATGTATGTATGTACATACATACCTCATGATCTGCCCATGCAGGGACACAAGCCATGCCAGCCAAATTCAGCGCAGCCGATTCCAGGAAAATTTCATTTTGAAGATCCCACAACTTGGGAACAGGGTCTACAGGATCCACAAGCGGGACGGGGGACAGTGGGGGGGAGGCTCAATTGTGTAGGGTGGCTCAATCAGGGCACTCTCCTCTACCTGAAGGGGCATCACAGTCATGTAATGTAGGGAAGGGCGAGGAGACACGGCACGTTCGCCCAAAGAATCTGCATTGGAAACTGATCCCAAAGTCCTTGGGTTCCCCTAACCACTAAATACAAACAGGAAATATTCTAGAAGTTATTTTTTAGGAGTATTACGTAAAACAACAAGAAAATGAGCAACACTTGACGTGGGCGGTGTCACATTGGCCCTGCTTACCACCAGTAAAATATACATATAGGGTCCTGCGAATTATTGTTGCACCACTGAAACTTTGGGAATACGTAAAGCGTGCGCGCAGGATCGCACCTGACTAGAGGATAATTCGTTATCAGCCACATATACATGGAATGGGAAGCTAATTGTGAGGTCGCACAATCTTCAGTGGGCCTGCGGTCTCAGCATCCCCAGTCCGTGTACCCAATACAATAATATGGTTAACACAAGTGACGACCCGACGACCAGAAAATGGGGCTCATTTAGCTGTTGAGCTCTATCCCGGAGGCGGGGTTCAATAAGGTCATGGTGAGGGTAGTTTAGCCGGCGAATGATTTATGTGAACAGGCTGCGAAGTTGGCAGCCTACTTGAGACAGTATACTGCATAACCTGTAAAGCTGCCAAAACATAATTAAAACTGAGGGCTTAAAATAGAAATACACTGTGGACGGCTCATTAGCTAAAATTCCTCCCTGGCGAGTAAGTCCCTCTCAATATCGCAGCTTCTTATATGTATATCGACGTTATACACAATAAGGTAAATTCCACACGATGGTTATGGAAATTGTAGAATTATTCAGTTTGGTGATGGAATCTTATTATATCATAGCCATAATTAGATCACTAGATTAGCCATATTCTATGAATAGAATATGACTATTCAAGCATGGCTAATTTTTCCACAACAGAAGTGCTCAGTGACCGTAAAAACGTGCAGTTAACACCGACCCATTTCGAGCCGAGCTTTATCTGCCCGCTGCAGATCTTGCTTCATCACTGCACCTCCCGGGCAAATCCTCCTTCACTGAGCCTGAAGCCGAAACTCTCCGTATCAAACCTGAGCACGGCCACTGGCATGTATGTATGTATGTACCTTCTCCAGAGTCCTGACTTTCTCCTCCAGCTTGCGCGTCATGGTGGCGAGCTCCTGGTTCTTCTTCTTCAGCAGCTGCGTCTCGCGAAGACGCTCAGCGGCCTGACTGCGGATGGCCAGCGGCCGATCCAGCTCCGCGTCCATTACGCTCCTCTGCACAGAGCACAGCACAGAGCGTCACAGAGCGCAGCACGGATCTATCACAGAGAACAGCACAGAGCGTCACAGAGCACAGCACGGATACAGACACAAAGAACAGCACATATTCGTCACAGCCACTGACAAATAGCACATCACAACTTAGTTACAGAACAAAGGACAGATCGCCACAGACACATCACGGATGAGACATTGAGTACAGCAGTTACAGAAAACAATCACGTATCGTCACAGAGCATAACACAGATTGGTCATACCCACTGACAAAAGTACAGCACAAAGTTGCCACAGAACACAGCATAGATCGTCAAAGTACAGATTCACTGCACCACACATATGCCACAGAATACGGCACAGATCCGTCAAGGGTTACAACACAAAATCTTCAGGGAATATAGCTCAGATTCATGACAGAAAATGCCTTCAAACATATCCATCATAAGACACAACACAAACCGTCACGGAGCACAGCACACGTCAGTGAAAGCACAGATCCGTCATTAGACATAGGAGTACAGCATATGTCCGTCGCAGAATATAACAGAGACTCGTCACAAAACACAGTACCGGTCAGTCAAAGCAAAGATCTATCAGAGACCAGAGTGCAGATCCACCACAACATAAGGCAAATATCCTTCACAGAATACGGGATATATCCACCACAAAATCACAGCAAAGAACCTTCAGAATCAATCAGTATTAGGGCTCTACGATACACCGACTACTGAGTTCATACTGTGTCGCCAACCCTGTTGGGAGGGTATTGTGGGGATAGGAAAGACTTATGCAGAATACCCACCCGGGGATTCGAACCCGTGTCAGCGGCGTGGAGGTCGAATGCTCCTCCCACACACCGCCGCATCCGCTTCCCATCAGAGCACACAGTACACAAATGTATAGGATACCTGGCACAGATCCGTCACAGCTGGTGTCTGTTGCAGAAAACGACACCGATCGAGCGCAGAATACAGAACAGAACCATAACAAAACACAGCACAGATCCGTCACAGAATACACCACAGATCCATCACAGAATGCAGTAGAGATCAATCAGTGTTTACATCGCAAAGTCTTCACAGCTGATATTTTTCGGAGACCAATGCACGGAACCGTCATAGAATACAACTCAGATCCGCAATAAAATAAACATAAACATAAGATCAGTCACAGAAAAATACATATTCGTCATAGGTAATACACATCTGTCAGAGAACAGCTAAAAGATTCACTACCGAACAAGACAAAGCACCGTAACAGCACACAATAAATATCCTTCACAGAACGCAGCATGGCATCATCATACTAACAGAACAAAACTGTGAAAATACGATATCTCATATTCGATGAAGGACACAAAACTTTCACCAAAACGCAAACGACAAGCACATTTGGCGTTTGACATGCCACCAAGTTAACCACATTGCTTGCATCACACAAAGTAGAACCATCACGCAGACACAGTTAAGAGTCAAAAACAACCATGCTGAAGTCACATCAGAGCGTCGGCACAAACAAAAGATCGATAGGTTTCGGATATAGGCCTTGTCAAACAAAACATCCCACTTAGGTAATATTACATAAGTGCAACAGGGAACCTTAATGGAAGCACGAAGCAAAAACATCACATGACCTTTTTATAGCTCTTGCAAAAACAGCAAAAGTAATGATCACGCACAGCAATTAAAAATACACAGTACAAAGTCAGCCCCTGAGACAGACGCAGGATGGAGCTGTTTTATGCTTGCGATCATAATAAATACAGTGTTGCCTATAGACTCGCAGCCTAAAACGCAGCCTGTTTAGGTAAACCTTTGAAACCTATGACCAAAAATAAATAAAGCACTACTATTAATCAGGTGGTAATAAAGCCTCTGAAGCCTGGTAATGGTGAATAATTCCGAGTCACTCGGAATACTGGGCCTACCTCCCCGGGAAACCTTCATCTCTTCCTAAATACGATGCGTGTGAAAGAGGCTACGTCATATAAATAATGTGAAAATGCCCCTGACTCTGAAATTACCGTAGTACCCGGCCAGCATTGATGAAGAATACAATAAGCAGAGCATAGTCGGATCCAGGATTACCGATGGGTGGGGATGGGTGGCATATGGTCAGGGGGCCATCCTGACCAGGGGCGCCACTTTTCGAGGTAAAACCCTATCAGGTGGGCGCCAAAGTCTATGGTGACAGCGCTGATACTCTTATCATTGGGGTAGGGGGTGGGAAGCGACATTTCAGGGGAGAGGGCCATCATCGACCTTTCAAAGGGGAATGGGCGCCGTGACCATTTCAATCGTAAGGGGGCAAGTGCCCCCTGTTTGCCCCTAGATCCGTCTATGAAGTAGAAGCCCCCAGAACAAAGCTCCACCGTGGTGGGGCATACCAGGCCATCGTTGTCGGACTTGAGACGTTGGCACTGAAGCTGCAGCTGCTGGAGCTGCAGGTCCAGCCGGGCGGAGCGCCGCAGCAGTCCCCGCTCTCTGTCCGACACACGCGCACTCTTCTGTCGGAGACAAACACAGCGGGGTCAGCTGCTGGTCCAGCCGGGCGGAGCGCCGCAGCAGTCCCCGTTCTCTGTCCGACACCCGCGCACTCTTCTGTCGGAGACAAACACAGCGGGGTCAGCTGCAGGTCCAGCCGGGCGGAGCGCCGCAGCAGCCCCCGCTCTCCGTCCGACACCCGCGCACTCTTCTGTCGGAGACAAACACAGCAGGGTCAGCTGCTGGTCCAGCCGGGCGGAGCGCCGCAGCAGCCCCCGCTCTCCGTCCGACACCCGCGCACTCTTCTGTCGGAGACAAACACAGCGGGGTCAGCTGCAGGTCCAGCCGGGCGGAGCGCCGCAGCAGTCCCCGCTCTCTGTCCGACACACGCGCACTCTTCTGTCGGAGACAAACACAGCGGGGTCAGCTGCTGGTCCAGCCGGGCGGAGCGCCGCAGCAGCCCCCGCTCTCCGTCCGACACCCGCGCACTCTTCTGTCGGAGACAAACACAGCGGGGTCAGCTGCAGGTCCAGCCGGGCGGAGCGCCGCAGCAGCCCCGCTCTCCGTCCGACACCCGCGCACTCTTCTGTCGGAGACAAACACAGCGGGGTCAGCTGCTGGTCCAGCCGGGCGGAGCGCCGCAGCAGTCCCCGCTCTCTGTCCGACACACGCGCACTCTTCTGTCGGAGACAAACACAGCAGAGTCAGCTGCAGGTCCAGCCGGGCGGAGCGCCGCAGCAGTCCCCGCTCTCTGTCCGACACCCGCGCACTCTTCTGTCGGAGACAAACACAGCAGAGTCAGCTGCTGGTCCAGTCGATGATGATGATGATGATTAGAGTTTTAGGGCACTGCAGCTGCAGAGGCTATACGTGCTGGTCCAGTCGGGCGGTAGGTTTCCTAAAAGATATCGGTTCGGCCATTCAGACAATGAAAGACGTAATAACTGGTTGAGTAAAACACCTTAACAAAAAGCGTGATAAAAGCGGAGCGCTTACATTACAACACCCGTAAAATGTTTAAAAGACTTTCAATCATAAATAAATATTTCCCGGGCTCAGCTACCACTTATTCAAATGCTGCACAAAACATTTGTATACGGGTGAGTCTGCCGAATGATGTGTGATAGAAGTCCGAACTGACACGATGGTGCGGCGCTATACGGAACACTGCTGCGCTGAACCACTTTGTGGATTAGCCCACCCTATGTATCGACTTCCAAAGTCGGGTCTGACCACGCTCGTGTGAGGCATTATCTGTGATCAGATACAGTCTGACAGTGCATAGTGTCAGCTGGGAAGCCTGCCATCAGCAACTACGAAAACCTGTCATCCTCACTGTATATGCTGAGCGCAGGAAATAGAATCTCATCCTTGCGGTCATTTATAGCGCAGTGGCTCATTGCAGATTGTAGGTATTCTTATCAGTGCCACCCAACCTTGAAAAATTGTACTACTTATCTTAAACTGAGAAAAATTATAGACAGGACACATATATGTAGAAACCCAATAAAGCGAAATGGTTGCCACGCCAGCGATACGCACAACCTTGGGTTGATGGGTATCCATGCAATTCTGCAGAACAACCGTATGATGAGCGTCCTCCTATACAATCTGCCGATGCAGTGCTATCTGGTGCGAACACTCCTACACCAGATGCTTGATAAAGCAGCAAAAGTGATGCAAGGGCGCGAAATAGTAGGCAATGGCTTTTAAAAATATATATCCAAACAGCACAATATATTCGCATTTGTGTTAGTCAGTGGTGGACACTTCGACAACATCCATCGATAATGATAATTAGAGCCTTTATCGTTGTTAACGTTTTTCAAAATGCGATAATCGATTATCGACAATCATGATCACGTCATCGAATTCGCCGTTTTTTTCATTCGATAATTGAAAGTTTTTAACCATTCTATAGAACTTTTCTCTGATAACGTGTCATCAACGCACCATCCTTTGATACGCGTGTTGGATGAGATTGAGACGCGTTTCAAATGAGTGGTGAAGATGCGAAGCATCTTCTACACATTTTTATGGCGTTACCCTCAAACAATTTCCGCAATATGAATGCAAATGTTTGTTCTTAGAACTTCATATTTTTCTTTTCACAGGCGTTCATAATGTGAGGTCATATTCAGCATGTGTCCAAAACAATTTCGAAGTTATTGAAACCTATAATGACAATCTCGTGGAAGCTATGATGATTGGTATCGGGAGCAACACCGATTTAGAGGCAAGATTTGGCGCACAATTCAAGTACGAGGGCCTCCTGATGACCATAAACCTGCGCCTGGGATTCCGAATGCTCACCGTGAGGGCCATGCAGGAGCGAAACCAACTTCTTCCATAGGCTTGATCACTTTATATGCATCACCACGGCACTGAGAAGCCACTGTGCTTGTATAAAGGTATTTGAAACAAATATGAATACGAGGAGGCGAGGGAAAGGCTGTATAATTTTGTTCCAGTAGTATGGAAGTGGAGGGGGAGAGAGATGATTATTCAAACAAGAATATTAAACCTGTGCTCACTAATAGCCATAGTAATGGATGAGTTTCGTGACGTTGAAATAAATAAATAAATAAGAAAAGTAGAACTTTGGCGTGTTGGAAACCCTACCACTGCGTCCACCGCACCATCCACACCTGGGCGCGATATAGCCTAGACGCTGAAGGCGCCCTATAAACCCCAATACACACACACACCATCCACACCAGAGTGGCCAAGAAGGTCGACGCATGGTTGTCCGGAGAATGCCCAAGGAACCATGGCCAGTAGCCTCTTCTCCGCGTACAACAGTGAGGTGCTTTGCGACATGGACGGAACCAGGGGGCACGTGCCTCCTGGATCGACCCAACCAGCGGCTGCACACCGCACCCCAGCACTCCCCGGACCAGGCTGCACCTCTGAACCGTCGCTTCCTGTTTCTCTCCCAAGATGCAAGCATTGGCATTCTACGGTGCCATTAAATTGGCGCCAAACCTTAACAATTGGCGTGCTTGGCCAAAATGGTGCCCCTTTATGACCGAAATGGTGCCCCTGATCAAAGTGTTACTTCCCTGCAGAAATCGTGGATCCGCCTATAGTCTGCGATTGTGTTTAAACGCTATAGAAAATACCACCTACAGTTCGGCCGCGGCGAAGAGGGTGTGCTCGATGAACTAAAATATCCTAAGGCCCCAGCTGAGTGCTCTTAAATCCATGAACTTAAAAATGTCTGTGTTGCTGAAGGGAAACTCGTTCCTATTCGAGATCTAAATTGCAGAGGAGGAATAAAGGATCCTTTCCTGTAGGGAACCGTGTAAGGAGATCCATGCTAAGTTTTTCAGTGCGTTGACGTGCTGCTTTCCAGCTGAGCCCAGCGCCACACGTCATACTGTCCACAACAGGGTGGCCAGGGAGATCAATGTGTGCTTGTCTGACGAGATGCAGGAGGCTCGGGACAAACCTCTTCTCTTTAAAATACAAGATGCTTGCCCAGTCTGCGTTCTTTTTTGCTGCTCTGCATGTGTTGTAGTTGCCACACGGAAAAGGAGCTTGTGCGGTTTACCCAAAGCTTCCTTTTGGGTACGCCACTGTGTTATGCTGACATTTTGTTATGGAAAGAAAATATTGTGAAAAATTATTCGGTATCTAATATTACGTGAATAAAAATAATTTTGTGCTCTAGTTTAAACTCCTCTAATCGTTATCGTTATCATTTTATCAAAGTCATGGATTTGATTTTTGATTAATCGTTGTTAAAGTCATACTTCAGGAATAGTTATCGAGTTATCGTTACCGAAGTCTGGGTGAAAATATCAAGTGCTCACCACTGTTATTTTGAGACACATCTCTCATAGGCTGTCTCATGGTCTCGAGGCAAACAGTGAGCTGACACCCTCTCCATGGAAGTCCCGGGCTCAGGGCAAACACTCGGCCGTGTGAGCACGTGGCACGCCACACGATTACATTGCTCATCAAAGGTTAGATACACCAAACGCCCACTCGCAGCGGAAATTCTTGGCGTTGCCGCTCAACATCTTGGTAAATGTTTACGCTGTCCTTGCCACACGCCGAGACCAAGCCAGCTGGTTGACGAAGGGTAATAATCGTTTACGAGGGCGAACAAATGAGTTATTATCCCAGATATGGAACAATGACCGGGTCCAGTGCAATCAATTGTCTTTTGCTCTTATGAACAATAGGGTGCCTCATTTTGCACCGACCATGCAAATTATTGGGTGACGGTGGTTTTTCCCATTGTTTGAGACCTTCTGAATCCAATGGTACCAAAATCATACAAATCAAAAAATTCTATGGGTCGCGGATTGGATTTTAAATTCTGAATTTGTAAAAAAATGGTAAAAAAGCCTGTTTTGACGCCACAGAGATATAGCTCTTCCGTTCAGAGCCAAGACACCGAAATCCACCGGTCGTTTACCATAAATCCTGTTTATTTGGAACGTAATTGGTTGAATTTAGAAGCCAGATTACTTTTAATATTAAGTTAATAATCATAGTTTAGCAAAATGTAGGCATTTGCATGCCTATTTCGATGTGTGTTTTAGTTAATACGCACTCTGTGTACTATCATAGTAAGTGAGTTACTTCGGTCACGTGAGGAGCATTTATAACACTTTGGTTGGTAAAAATCGCAAAGACTGTGTCAAGAATGGATGTTCATGAGGCTAAACCAATAAAGAATGTCTGAGATTCGCTCACATTTTTTATCCCGAACATTAACTATACCAACCTTAGATTCTGCCACAATAAGCGGCATTCCACCACACCACATTACTAAGTACCTTTCCAATATGTACGCTTTGATTAAAAATAAAAGTTTATAAACAATGAAGTAAAATGCAGCATCTTCAAATGTTCAGGAAGATTGTCCTTTTATAGCCAGGCTCGGGCCTGCATTAACACAGTTTTTTTTCGGAAGATCATGTTACTAATTGATAACCGAAGTGATCTTCCACGGATCTTTTTTCTTATTCCGGTGAGAAACTCTATAATTTTAGTTCGGCTTGATCACAGGCTAAGTTATGGAGACAGAAGACCTATAAACTATAGGAACTCGAACATTTCGGGGGGAGAGGCCTGAGCCCCCCCACTTTGTATCCACCATTGCTGGCCAGTCAAATACAGGCAAATTGCCGGCGATTCGATCCAATACCCGCGTATATTACGTAGGTCAGCCTTCCTCCTCAATTACAGGAGCCAGCTTCCAACAGCACGACAGGTCCTCAAGTATTTCTTCCACATGGCTTATGATAGGGATGACAGACAATAGGCCTGCGAAAAGGCTGTAGGAAAAGTCCTCCCGATCTGGCATATGGCTAGAATACATACCATCAGTGAGCGGAGTTACCGGCATAGACTAGAAAAACTGTGGCAAGAGTGGCGGAAACTCCAAAAAGCCGGAGCCATCCAAGTCAGAAAAATGTAGAAAAATTTACCTTAGTGCTGGACAATCTAAGGGGCATATAACCACCAAACATGATCGTTGAACTACAACAGAGCCAACTACTAACATCCAATTACAAGGAAGAAGACATCGTGTTCTAAGCTGACCAGCGTGGCGCCAGGTAAGGGACCACGAGCGGTAATGACAAAAAGCTCGCTGGAAAGGAACGACTGCAGAACGCGTGACAGACGGCACAAAGAAGGGCAGCGGGAAGTTATTCGGCTGGTGCCGCGCTTGAGTATAAATACTCGACTCAGCAAGCTCTGCCGAAGAATAAATGTACGATGTGCAATCCGACGAGGAACCTGTGGAGACCGAGACTGCGACGTGCATAGCAAAGCGCAACGCCAAGAACTTAGCCATTCAACTATCACGGCACATCCTTCGAGCACCTGACAGCATAGAAGCTGGAGATCGCCTTGTTCTCCCGAATCGGCAGGTGTGTTATGAAATAAACTGAACTGAAATTTTTATACATTCTTCTGACATGGTTCGCTCTGGCCTATTTAACACGCGCATTGACGGGGGTCTGAGCCACCTTCGCATTGACGGGGGGCGGGTACCCGCCCCCTAAGATCTCAAGAACCACGGTAGGTAGCGAAAAACGGTAAACGGCGTTGGGCTGCCCATCCACTTCTCCATCGAAAACATTTGAACCATTTTTTTGTCAGGTCACATTTAAGGTCACGAGAGGTCAAAACATGCCCGTCATAGGGATAACATGTAAATTCAGTTTTTTCGGCCATTACATCTGAAAAAGTAAAGATAGAGCAAAACGACTTGAACTATATGAATCCTCTTAGCAAGCCGAATCGAATGATATATAATTTGACCTTGCTAGGTCAAATCAAGGATTTGACCTGACCTGAGGTCAGGTCAGGGTCAAATTATATAAAATGCATATCATTAGAGCCACAAAGCCCAGGCGAGTCTAATGCAGCTAAAATAAATGCTCTATCACCATTTGTTACTGAGTTATTCCGTAAAAACCATTTTTCCCATGTATTTCCAATGGAAAGGTCATGCCTCGTACCTGACCTTAGGTCATCGATATCAAAAATACCGGAACATATTTTAGAGAACTCGGTGGGGCCATTATGTGATATGAGTTTGAATCGGATAAGTTCACCCTGCTCCGACTTATGCTATCTTAAACTTTTTTGAGGTCGGGTCACTTGACCTGTACTGGTGACCTGACCTGAGATGACCTAACCCTAAAATTTTCACAGAAGTTGTAAAATGATGAGGGAAAAGGTATACCAAGTACGGCGGCACTACGCGCCGCCGTTTTTCTACTATCTCCAAAAAAACCCGAGGGGGGCGGGGTACCCACCCCCGTCAATGCGCGTGTTAAGAGTTTCTGTCACTCTTCCCGCAGTTTTTCGGTGACGGTGCCGGTGTTTATTCTAGCCATGTGCCAGAATGGGAGGACGTTTTCTAGAGCCTTTTCGGAGGTCTCTTGTCTGTCATCACAATCTCGAGCCACGTGACAGAAATACTTTAGAATTTTTCGTGATGTTGGAAACTTGGTCCCTGTAATTGAGGAGGAAAGCAGGCCTACGAGATAGACGCGGGCTGTGGATCAAGTCGCCGGCAATTTGCCCGTATTTTTGACTGGCCAGGTTCATTTTCATCAGTCTCTACAACTTAAACTGTGATTGAGCTGAACAAAAACTACAACAGATTCTAACAGGAATAAGAAAAAAGATCCGTGGAAGATCAATTCGGTTATCAATTAGTAACCTGATCCTCCCACAATTGTGATATTGTAGCCGCGAGCCTTATTTCTAATTATTATTAACTAATTAATATTATAATTAATTAGTTAATTATTATTATTGCTTAATTATTCATAAACTTTCATTTCTAATCAAAACGTACATATTGGAAAGGTACTTAATAATATGGTGTGTTGGTATGGGGCTTATTGAGGCAGAATCTAAGGATGGTATAGTTCATGTTCGGGATCAAACATATAAGCGAATCAGACATTCTTTATTTGTTTAGCTTTATGAACATCCATTCTTGACACAGTCTTTGCTATTGTTACCTAGCAAAGTGTTATAAATGCTCCTCACGTGACCGAAGTAACTCACTTACTATGATAGTACACAGAGTGCGTATCAACTAAGATACACATCAAAATAGGCATGCAAATGCCTACATTTTGCTAAAATATTATGGTTAACTTAATATTAAGAGTAATCTGGCTTCTAAATTCAACCAAATACGTTCCAAATAAATAGGATTTATGTCAAATGACCAGTGGATTTTGGTTTCTTGACTCTGAACAGGAGAGCTATATCGCTGTGGCGTCAAAACAGGTTTCTTACCATTTTTTTTACAAATTCAGAATTTCAAATCCAATCCGCGACCCCTAGAAATTTTTGATTTGAATGTTTGGGTACCATTGGATTCAGGAGGTCTCAAACAATGGGAAAAACCGTCGCGACCCAACAATTTGCATGGTCGGTGCAAAATGAGGCACCCTAATGAACAGTTTCAAATGATAAGTGATTTGCATTAACACGTCATGCTCTTAAATATCACTTGCAGCGAGCATAAAATGACATAAAGCGTTACAGAATATAAATGGTAGGACATATAATAATTCTTCGGTCGTACGAAAACAACACAAGTGTCATTTTACGTCGGAAAGAAAAAAAAACAGGAAGTCAGACAGCGGACTATTTGGTCTGAGAAAATTCACTGATCCGACTATTTGCAGGTGATTAAAAACACTGATCGCTTCTGGTGCTGTCGGAAAGCCCGGCAGAAATCACTGGAGTGTGGAGCAGAGTTTCTGTATAGTCGTTATCCATTTTTTTCTGTTTCAGAGTCTCTGTTTGTCAACGTACGGTCCAAAACACTTATAGATGGTGTTGAGGACTCCATCGATATACACAACGTTGCATCTGGCATCTTTTCAGGGACCGTATTTTCAATGCTTTTCTTTCCCCAATCTTGCCGAGAAAGGAAAAATACGCTCATCCTACAAGAAAGGTCGTAAATAACCTTGCATATCTTTAATCGTAGCCCGTATTGAGGAGTTTGATACACATCATAGAACTTTTGCTACTGGGGCAAAGTGCACTTATTAGGCGCGATATAGCCTAGATGCTGCACGCACCTGAATGCTGCGCGCCTATAACCCCAGCACGCACGCACGCACGCACGCACGCACGCACGCACGCACACACGCACGCACGCACGCACGCACGCACGCACGCACGCACGCACGCACGCACGCACGCACACACACACACACACACACACACACACACACACACACACACACACACACACACACACACACACACACACACACACACACACACACACACACACACACACACACACACACACACACACACACACACACACACACACACACACACACACACACACACACACACACACACACACACACACACACACACACACACACACACACACACAAAGTGCACCTATTATGCATAGTGCCTAATAACGCACGATCATAAGAAAATGGCCCTAGAGACACCAGAGTTAAACTGAAGTCAGCTGACTATGTCCACCTTACTTCGTGACCCTTGCTGCTTCATCGCGAGCGTGCGTGGAGATGTAAGTCCGCAGAAATGATTTCAATGACGATTTTTTGGACAACGTTCTTTAACCCTCGCCCCACCGGGGGGCCATCGATGGCCCCCTAAGGTTTTTCCGGGATAACAGAAAAACGACGAGGCGCAGCACCGCGGTTGAGGGCTCTACCTCTCACTGCATCATTTTCCCATCATCCCTGAAATTTTTTACCCCGGGTCACCCAAGGTCAGGTCACCAGACAAGGTCAACCAAGGTCACCTCACTTCACCTTTAGAGCTCTGTAAGAGCTACATTTCAAAGTCGATCGATTTGAAACTTCCTACACTTCATAACCCCTCCAGGGTCTACAAGGTGTATATCCGGGATTTTTCGATTTCGTGCCCTGAGGTCAGGTCACGAGGCGACCTCTCCCATTGGAAAAGCATGGGGAAAAGCTATTTCATGATATAAAAGCCACAAAAAATGATTGCAAATACTCAGACTGCTCAGAACAACGTTTTTGGACACCCTTTCACGGATCCCAGGGGTCATATTTGCCCTTTGACTTTTCCAAGGTCATCCAAGGTCACCAGAGGTCAAAAACAGTATTTTGACAATAACTTTTGACCTAATTAAGCTAGAGCAGTGAAACAAACACCATCGTGTTTGTCTTGTCACTGGCTTTCATTTGATATACGGCAAGGTCACTTTGTGACCTTTCGTGACCTCAGGTCATATTAGGTCACGAGGTGACCTCTGGCGGTCAAACCACTGGCGGGAGGTCTTTACGTTCCACATAGCGGAAAAAGTACTGACAATTTCCTATCAAATGTACTTTACCAGGCCTCAATAGCTCTAATGACATAAGAGTTATGCCCAGTTTGCTTAATCATTGCATATTTGAGTGAAAATAGCCGATCTTGACCTAATTTGACCTCTGGAGGTCAAACCATTGACCTGAGCACTAAAACATGCGAAGTAATTTCTTACTGAATTCACGCGAGCTTTCTATTGCACTTTGCAGATTTGCGCTAACGCCCATATTTTCGGAGTTAGAGGGGGGGCCATCGATGGCCCCCGGTGGGGCGAAGGTGGCGCCGGACCCCCGGTGGGGCGCGGGTTAATTTTAGTGAAAAATAACGTCTTGTTATTTGCATTGCCTCACGTTTCACGGTTTTCTAAGCATCTATGTAGGTCGGATATACTCGACAATAGACATAATGGGAAAAAAGGAACAATTATTTGATGTATAGGTTTTTAAGAACAGAACTGAGAAAATTTTTAAAAAAATATTAGAAGCACCTCAACAACCCCGAAAACGCTACCTAACCCAGCACCACCTGGGCTCTTTTCGTGCACACCATCGCAGGAGAGGGGGTCAGATCGAACTCCCCGTATGATCTCGGGAGCCGGAAGTGAAACGGAAATAATAAAAAAGGCACTGAAACCACCTTAGCGTCTTCTAGTTTGAAGCCGATTTTGAACCATATTCATTGTCCTGTGACGTTACAGTGGGCCAGAATGGGTGAAATTTACACTTACACTGGTCCTGTGGGTCACACCGGCCAACAAAGCTCCCGAGATTGGTGGTGGCGGCACTTTAGAGCCATAACATTTATGAAAGGGGGAGGGGGCGTCGCCCCCTTTGGGTGCGCTAATATATGTTCCAACGTTACCCATTACCGGAAAACAGAGAAAGTTTCTGTTTTCAAGTTGCTTACTTTTTTCACTGTCTCAAAAGCATATGCAATTTGTCTCGACTTGACACGATCAATGTATAAGCGATTTAACTCTATTCTATTGAATGCGTAGCCAATCTGGTGAGCCGAAATTCCAAAAAATGGAGTAATAAAATGAGCCCGCGGCAGAATTAAAGGAGCTCCTCACAGGTGCCCGGAAGGTTAGCTCCCAGACATGAGCGTTCTCTTGTATGCTGACAAATCTGGGCACGATAAATCTTTCGAGCCATACTAAAACAGTTTTTAGGTGCAACCAAAAAATAGCCGGTCTCGTTTGAACCAAGTAATAATGGTAACATGCACTGAATTAAGGCGTATTATTGTAAAAGAAAGGTCTAGATAACGTAACACCTTCATTTACTGTCTAATCCTGTTAAAATTGGCCAATTTCATTCGTTGGGATCGCATTTGATGTTTACGATCAGGTCAGCGCTTATATAGCGCATGCATGTCATCACGCGCAACCCAGAGTCTGTAAACGGCCAGTTAAAAATCCCATTACCGGGGAGAGGTGGCCGGGCGGCTACCAGCCAGGCTCCCATGGCGTTCTCATTTCTCAGAGCACTCTCACGGCGTTCTGAGCTTTATACCTGAGCGATCGCTGGATGGCAGGCGTGAGAGAGCAGGAAAACTGCTGTCACTGCGCTCAGAGCTCATTTCACGCTCTGCAATCGCGGCAGACGATCTGCCGGCCGCCCAAGTCGGCAATCGTGGCGCACGACACCGCGGCACAGTGAACAGTGAACAGTGAACAGTGACACCGCGGCACAGTGAAAGCCGCACTGTGCGTGCAGTGCGGAGCCGTTTGGCTCTAATTTGTCCGTCGGTGTTGCGCCTCCGTCGCAGTGCAGATTCTGTCAAATAGCAGGGAAGAGCCTCAGCCGGGCGGAGCGGCGCGGCGGTCCGTGTTCCGGTGGACGCCCCAGGCGTGTTTGGCGCCGCTGGACTGGCCGCCCGGTACGGTCGTTTACGGCTACCCGATACCCTCGCCGCAGCCATCTCCATTCTCAGCGATTATCGAAAGCGTTCTCTACGCCGGCGCTGAGGCATCACACACGACCGTTGTTGATGGTTTCTCGGCAGCGGTGGCGCCTTCGCCGTTCCCAACCAAGCATATCAGCTTTGGAGCAAGCACTCCGACGACCAACGTTACACCCACTCGCCTCTGACGTGCATTTCACGGCAACAAACAACGTAATATTATACATAGAGAGAGAGAGTAAGTACAGCCCGTTTGTGCACACAGACGCGGCGCAGCTATCCTGAACCAGGTCTTCGTTGAATCAAACCTTTGCTGTGAACGGTGGGTCGAAACGTTTTTGAACATAATAGTTGCATCTTAACACGCGCATTGACGGGGGCGGGTACCCGCCCCCTCGGGTTATTCGGCAATAGTAAAAAACGGCGGCGCGTAGCGCCGCCGTACTTTATACCTTTTCCCTCATCATTTTTACAACTTCTGTGAAAATTTTAAGGTTAGGTCATCTCAGGTCAGGTCACCAGTACAGGTCAAGTGACCCGACCTAAAAAAAGTTTAAGATAGCATAATTCGGAGCAGGGTGAACTTATCCGATTGAAACTCATATCACATAATGGCCCCACCGAGTTCTCTAACATATGTTCCGGTATTTTTGATATCGATGACCTAAGGTCAGGTACGAGGCATGACCTCTCCATTGGAAATACATGGGAAAAATGGTTTTTACGAAATAACTCAGGAACGGATGGTGATAGAGCATTTATTTTAGCTGCATTAGACTCGCCTGGGCTTTGCGGTTCTAATGATATGCATTTTATATAATTTGACCCTGACCTGACCTCAGGTCAGGTCAAATCCTTGATTTGACCTAGCAAGGTCAAATTATATATCATTCGATTCGGCTTGCTGAGAGGATTCATATCGTTCAAGTCGTTTTGCTCTATCTTGACTTGTTCAGATGTAATGCCCGAAAAACTGAATTTTACATGTTATCCCTATGACGGGCATGTTTTGACCTCTCGTGACCTTAAATGTGACCTGACAAAAAAATGGTCCAAATGTTTTCGATGGAGAAGTGGATGGGCAGCCCAACGCCGTTTACCGTTTTTCGCTACCTACCGTGGTTCTCGAGATCTTAGGGGGCGGGTACCCGCCCCCGTCAATGCGAAGGTGGCTCAGACCCCCGTCAATGCGCGTGTTAATAAATCGAATTGCGTTTTCCACATGCCGAGAGGTTGAACGTTGTCGATGTCGAACCCTAACCCTAACTCCACCGCCCAGTGGTACCTGTGGGCCTGGAGGCCTCGGGTTTGTGACTCCGAGTTGAAATGAAAAGCTTTGCTAAGTGAATTGCAGCCTGCAGAAACAAACTTATTTAAGATAGAAACCAATTTTAAGTCAGTGCCACAAGGATATAAGTTGTATCTAAAATATAAATTATCATCAATTGAATGTGAGCGTGCATCTTATCTCGAAATATGATCAGGTTAATGAAATCCTAAAGTGAAAGAGCTTTCCATGTTCAGAGGCATAACAACAATTTACCAGTAAAAGTGTCCGTAATCTGCAATCAATGTTATTGTTCTCATCCACATTCTCACAAAGGTAAAGAAAAAATTTCCTAAAAAAACCGTCATCGGTAACACAGGTGCCGTTGGTCAAGCGGCCTGGACTCCGCCGTGTAGGTTGAACAGACCCACAAATGAATGTAAATTGCAAAATTTCACTTTGGTGCAATTTCATCCTCAAGTGGTTTTAATGGTGTTCTTTATTGCAAAGGATGAGCTTGCTGAAAAACGGGCAATAAGCCTAATACTCTGTATCATTTAATTTCCCCCACCAGAGGCAAAAACCTTCACCTCGGCGTGACGTCCTCATACGGCAGCACGTCATGCCGCTATAGTCAATAAGCTTTACTGCCTGGCTGGGCCATAAAAAAATACGAATATAACTGGAGTGTTTTTTTTAAGAAAAAAACATGCCATTATTGAAAACCAAAGGAAAACTTAAAATATTTGCTATTTTCTTCATGCATCAAAATATATTAAACGGGTGATACCAGTCATTCAAATAAGTTATACGCATTCATATAAGCAAGTACCAAAGCGGCGTTTCGCACGAGGGTTTTAAAGAGGTCCGAGCAAGAAAAAATTGCCCGTGTAGCACGCGCAGCAGGGCTTGAGTAAGACGTCCCATTCCCCAAGTTCAATTCATACCACATGACCAACGGGGGAAAGAGGGGTCAATTCACGGTGAATTTTGTTTTCTCCGCGAAGGTAAGTTCCGGACCAAATGGAATTTCGATCAGATGGCTTCTCGGCATGCTCTACCCTATGGCTATCTCAGTTCAAATCCCATTATGAATGTGGCACACTCCCTTTAAAATAGACATAATAGGGCTCTCGGGACTGACGGCACCAGATTAAGACAGCCTGATTAAGCACTTTTTGCCAAGTGGTATCACGGCGTCTGCAACGGGAATATGGTAGCCGCATTTACTCTTCTGAGCAATGGCGTTAGACGACGAGCGTGCCTGACGGACCACCCATGCACGTTTTTAGGTTACATCAGATTATTTGAGAGGGAAAAACAGTCAGATAATCTTTGAAATCACCCATTATACTCACTTGCTGCGCTTCCCCACCCAGAAGCTTCTGCATAAGGTGAGGACCCGAAAACAGGGGACGAGTAAGAAGGATCTATAACGCAACGAGGCGAGCAACTCACCGGGCAACTGACCAGGGACGGCGAATCGTTATTTCAAGATTTTCGGAGGTATCAGGATGGAAAGTTGCGTCTGCAGGAAAAGGAAACATGTCACGAAAATGAACGGTCAGAAGTAGACACCTGGTGCTATAGCAATAAACAGAAGTATCTCTGCCAACTGTTCTGCAGCTGTGTGCGTGTGGATCACTAAACAGCTTCCCAACATTTCCGACTACATTTGAAAGAACTGCAAAGCTCCAATGACAGAACGAGCAGAATTCAAACCAGAGAAGCTCAAACTACAACACTCATATAAATTGGCCCTCACCAGAGCGACAGGAGGAAAGATTGAATCAGAAAAGGCTGCAACGAAAGGAACTGGAAAAGGACGGTCGGACGGGCTCAAGTGAGATGGGACCATGCCGCCTCAAAAAGGCCGAGACGCATACCACGGGCCGCAAAGGATGAAACGTCTAGGTACAACCCTTGCATAAATGCCTAGCGCTATTCCCGATCAGAGAAGTCTAGTGAGTTCTAGGAGACATGCTCATCCAGCCTCACTCCATTAAAGTTGCCAATAAAATTTTGACCCAGAGAATGGCTCACAGAAACTGTCTGTTCTGAGGTACCGTTCCAGTCATGGGCTTTATTACCTTCTAGTCATCGATTCTTCAAAGACTGCCAAATCCTAGCAACAATCTGAATGCTCTGATCTGTACTTTACACCTGTGACCTCTAGTCTGGGCCCCCATCCACTTCCCCATAACTCATGTGAATGGAGTGGATTCGCAGAGTAGAAGCTATTCCAGCATTTGATGAAGTCGGCCTTAACCCAGCACCACCTGAAATATTTTCGCACCCACCAACACCTGAGGGGGAAGTCCAATTAGACCCCTTTACTATCTCAGGAACCGCAGGTGAAACAGCAAATTAGAAAGGCCCTGGAAGTACCTGACCGTCTTCTATTATGAAGCCAAGATTGAACCATAGCCGTTGATCTTATAACTCGGGGCCATTAAAACTAGAGCAAACCCAAAATCATGAATGTGTTTGTATTGACCTAATAATTCAAATGATATGCGGAATTCAAGGTCACGATGTGACCTTTATCTGATCCTGAGCCTTGGGCTAGGTCAAATAATTACCTTTCAAGGCCATGATGTATATCATTAGAATGCCTGCTTTATACTCGTCACTATAATACCAAATGTGTTGCTGTATGTTGTTTCATTCCAGGTCATAGAGACGAACAATTTCTAAAACTTGACCTTTGTTGAACTCTTTTTACTAACCTGACCTCACAATGGATGGCAGCGAGCAGATTTTTCGGTTCAAAAACTTTTGAATGCTATTTAAAAACTTGGTCTAGCTCTTTTAGAAGCCTAGTAAAACTCTGCTTTTTAACCTCATTTTATAGACACAAAATCACCTTACAAGGCTTCAACAATGACGCCGTAACTCGTTCACCTGACCTGAGGCAAATTTTGTCTTACTTTACAATTTGAACCAATCTAGAGGCATGCAAACCAACGTAGCCGTCATTTAACACGCGCCCCGCTGAGGTCCCTGGCATGACGCGCCCCGCTGGGGGCGAGTTTTGCCCCTTCCGTATCTCATTTTCCAGGAAAGCTAATGGAAAATTACGGACAACGTTTGAAAGCTCTTGACGAGACGAAGAGAAATCACACGAAGTATTTTAATGTCAGGTCAATATTGAGGTCAGCATAGGCAAAAGAAGGTTCCATAGGCTTACAACAGGGCAGTGCACGTTTCCCCCTCTATATTCTTACTCAGCGGAGCTATATAAATATTTATGCATAATTGGATTCCTCTCATTATGGAAAATTGAATGATGTATAATATGACCCTGCTGGGCAAATTGTGAATATGGCCTGACATCGAGATAGGTCAAGGTCACAGGGTGACCTGGTATGGTCATGTTGCATATCAATCGACTTCCCGTGACAATATAAGCACATTGCAAGCAAAATAGGAGCTTTATCTCCATTCAGTGAGACGTTATTGGCAAAACAATCACGGTATGCTCTTGTGACCCAACATGACCTTTAAGTGGTCAGATGGTCAAAAACTCAACTTTATGGCCAAGATCGTGGAAGAATGCATGATGTGATGATTTTCAGGTTTATCTACCCAGTATTTACGGAAAACGAGGCCTTTCTATTTTTCACCATTGACTTGAAATTCTGAGATAGCATATATGGAGACCCTAATGACCTCACCATACTGTGCAAGTTTCAAACTGATCGGTTAGCTGATGTTCCTTAGGCGCCGCTTCAAAATCGTGATTTTAAGTTTTAAGGTCGGGTCGCTTGACCTTGGATTGCTCCTTGACCTGACATGACCTGACCTAAAAAATTGGTCAGACGCGCAAAATTGATCAGGGATGTTGTATTGATACTGTAAGTTGCGTTGTTCTGCATATCTTTCTTCGTTTTTGCGTTATCTGGGTAAAACCAGGAGGGAGGGGGCAAATTTCGCCCCCCAGCGGGAACCGTGTTAAATCAGCTCAGAAATTCGAGAAAAACGGAAGGTGTCTGATTGGATGGCACCAGGCGGCGAAGGGTTAAGCAGATAACACTTCATCAAATACAATGTAAAGATCTGATGCATTTTGAATAATTATGATGTTACAGTCCCAACATATTTCGAGCGTACTCCATGCGGTCTACAGACAGCTTCGAGCTTTTAGATATCATGAGTTTATCCAGTGCCCCAAAGCCACTGAAGCACACTCCAGGACGGTGTGAATGCGAATTCGTAGAATGTAAATTATAAAGCTCGAATTTCACCCAACAGTTGATTTAAATACATTTCGGACGACTCCTCTCGCCTTTCTTGGGGTTTTCTATGAGTTTGTAGAACTTCAGACCGGTGTTGATGATAGGCCCAGGGTGATATGTGAAGCTACTTTCCCTTAGAAGTCGCACATGCATTTCAGGGAGAACACAATGGTTTTAAAATACTCCACATTTAAATGAATTGAGGGTGCAGCTACCTGCTACAACAATGGAAACGGGCTAAAAGCCGGATATTTTTATGAAAAGGGTACTATAATTCGCACATTCCAAGTATACAAGTACGGGTGCTGGTTTCAATATTTCGTTTTTCTCTTTGGATAACGGCGTGTGAAACATGTTTTACCTCCTTTCTTCTTTCTGGTTCAGTCACATATTCAGAACAAATTTTGATCCAAGCCTGTAATCCTCAGAGATCATGTAGCTGATGAGAATTACTACAGCTGTGTCAAATGAGATAGCCACATCCCGTCTGCTTACGGCCTATGTGTGGGTGGGTAATCTCCTTTGGAAGCAGATTGAGGCATCAGCCGATTCCAGTGTCAGTTAACTACATGACCCTATAACACCAGCGCGGCCAACGTCAGCAATAAAGGCTGAAATTAACGCGAGGAGGTACAGTGAATATTGAAGTTGCACCGCTTGACTTTGGATTCATTTCGATAGCACTCTGACAAAAGACGTGCGCTGCAAATGGTTTTGAGCTTTCAAACTCGAGTGATCGAGAACGATGCTGCTTCCACATTGCATCTAGATTACGATACCACGTAGCTCGCCAGTCAATACTGGAATGTTCTGGATCTGCTAAGTCGGGGTAGGAAGGCTCTGCTGGGGGTTTCTGATGCAGCGTGATCCGCTCGCTCTCTCCGGATGGCCAGCAGTCCAGTTACAGGCGCAGTCCGACCGTCTCCGCAGCTCCCGGTTTAGGTCAGTCCGACGCGGTGGGCACGCTTCAGTCAGCTCGCTCGGTCGCCTTCCGCAGAGACGATAGTCTCTTCAGCGGCGCTAATGACCTGGAGGCCGAGCGGGGGGGATAGACTGGCCCGCCCCGCCCAGCACACGGCTGCCTGACTCCGGTCCCACTCAGGCATAGCTGAGGAGCAGGAACCACCAACCGAGCAGAGCTCAAACCTTATCACGGCTCGGATTTAACCCTATTCCCAACAGGGGGTGGGCAGATTCTGCCCACCCTTCAGGCTTTTTCATAGTATCTCCAACACGGTTTGAGATCGGCTCTTGAAATTTTGTTCCTTTTCCTAAAACTAAATAGCGCTTTCTCTAAAAATTTTGAAAATATATATGTGCCAGAGGCGGAGTTATGGCTCGCTAATTTGGGGGTTTTATCCAGAAGCCGAGCATCGTCACCTGCGTTGCGTTTGTTCTACAATAAAGCTGTCTGTTACAAATTGGCGGCAGTTTTAATGTTTAAATGCTAGTGCTGAGATTTAGGATGACAGCTAATGTATATTTTGATATAGTTTTGGCCATAGGCGGTTCCAGAAACTCAAAATGGGGGATTTACAATATTATCCATCCGAACTCTTCCAAAGTAAATAGATTGCGTACAGAATGTTCGGAAGGGTAAACATAACCATGAATTGATCCCATATATGTATTATATGATGATAAGAAGCCATAGGCGTGCTCAGGTACCGTAATTAGGGGTTCATACGCGCTCAAGTCCATTTTAGTGTTGTGTGTGCATTGAATGCGACAAAGCATTGTAACTATGCATTTAGTTCTAACACCAAATGATATTTTGGATGACAGTTGATGTGTATTTCGATATATTTTTGGCCATAGGCGGTTCCAGGAGCTCAAAATGGGAGTCTACAATGTTATCCATTCGAGCTCTTCCGAAGTGAATAAATGACCTACAGAATGGACGGGAGGGGTAAAAATAAGGATGTATTGACCCCATCCGTGTATTAAATAATAAAAGGATATCATAGGCGTGCTCAGTGCCTCACCGTAATTAGAGGGTTCACTCACTTTCAAACGTATTTTAGTGTTGTGTCTGCATTGAATGGGACAAAGCATCGTAGATATGCATTTAGTCCTAACACCAAATGCACACAATTCATCCATATGCAGATCCAGGAGTGTTTCTCGGGTCGGGCAGGGGTGGATAAAGGCGGGGTAATTTGAAGAGTAGCCATACCTGAAAGGCGGGGTAATTCGTGCCTTACCCCACTATTTGGCCTCCCTGAACCCGCCTCTGACATATTTTTGGCATTTGAGCACTTTGCTTGACATAAAATATATCACACTGTACCTGGTATGTGAATTTCTGCAAAAAAGAAAACATAAAACATTCATATAATCCCACAATTTCTGGCCCTAGAACCGCCCTTGAATTTTAAATTTCACCTAAATGAGAAATATGACCAATTCCAAGCAATTTCCTGTCGATCCATACTAGTTTCGTGAAAATCAAGCCTAAGAGACAAGAGTTACGGATAATCTAAAAAAGGCAGACATTTTGTATATTTGGAACCCCCAACCCTCAATTTTCAAAATTTTGAAATTTTCTTTTTCAAAATAAATTCAACGCAAGTGGAAACGATTGCAGTTTGAATGTTTAAAATCGGCCGTGTAGATTTTTAGATCTTAGGGGGCAGATCCTGCCCCCCTGTTGGAAATAGTGGTAGCCGGGAGCCGGTAGGAGGTAGGGTTAAGCAAATAAGTTTCCAGGTGCGACTTATAAATCCACCGTAGTCATCGCTTTCTTGAAAATAAAAAAAAACATGGTAGTGGAGCAAATTTACCGGTGTGGAATGGAATAGTTATATAACTAACATATGTAAAAATATGTGTCCATACCATGACAAGCATGACAAGCAAACTATTTATGAAAACTATTGTCTCGGGTACTCTTCTCGGCGTAGAGTTTTGAAACAGACTCTTCAGAAATATTTTAGATCGTGTTAGATGCATCAGTACAGTGTGAAGTATTACTCAGTCATTCACCCTCAGTGATAATGTGTGGAGTATTGCTCAGACGTCCACTCTCAGTGATTCGTGCGGAGATTGCTCAGACGTCCACTCAGTGATAAGGTTTGGAGATTGCACAGACGTCTGCTCTCAGTGACGAAAATACTCAGGAATCAGGTGTGGAACTTTAATCGGACAGTCACCCTCATTGATGAAGTGTGGAGATTGTTCAGACGTCTACTGTCAGTGGCGAAAATACTCAGGAATCAGGCGTGGACCTTTAATCGGACAGTCACCCTCATTGATGAATTGTGGAGATTGCTCAGACGTCTACTGTCAGTGACGAAAATACTCAGTGCCTCAGTGGGATTTCTGACGTGTTTTTCTTTTTATGCCGTTGCAGTCAACATAAACAAATTTGATGGCGTTATCCCGTCAATCTCTTCACTGTAAAAATCATTTTTCCTATATATGTATATATATATATATATATATATATATATATATATATATATATATATATATATATATATATATACACATGTGTCGTTTCCTTTGTTTGGGCCGCCGAGAGAATGATTTTTTAAAAAATTTTTTTAGACAATTCGAAGGAACTTTTTGGCCACATTTTATCGCACGAGTGATGAGACGAGGAGTGCTGCCCAGACGTCCATCCTCAGTAACGAGGTGTCGGGCGTGGTGACAGTCTCGGATGCTGGTCTCAGAAACGTCGCCGCCGGCCGACGAACACCATCTGTGCCGCGCCGCCCCGCCACTGACCGCTCGATGGCAGCAGTGGCGGCGCGGCGGCGGCAGTACCGCTGCTGGTACTCGTAAACAAACAAGGTAGGCACTGAAAAACAACGAAATTACTCTGCAAGGCCGCAGTACAAGAACGGATTTTAATGTTAGCTATTAGGTACCGCGCAACTCGTACCGAATGCAGCCATTTGTTTATCAATAACCCGGGGGTCTCCACCTTGCCAGAGAAGATGAAAGGTCAGGAGAAAGAATGGGTATTGATGTCTCCATGGAAGGCATTCCACCCTCGACCATCTTTTCAGGAAGCAAAAGAGAAACGGGAAGGCAAATTCAACACTTTCACAGTCCCCGCAATGACGAAAAGAGGAGGTAGTTTCAGCCCATTACACTGTCATTATTGTGGGATCTTATCGCGAGTCAACTTTTGGCCTGGCTGCCAAGGCTACCTTTTTCATTAAATGAAAATGACGTCTCTGGCAACAGCACATAGAGGTCAGCAGTGGTTAAACGGGGGCGTGTTGACCACTGCGAGCGCACACTGCGCGAGCGCTAAGAGATAACAATATTGAAATCCATCGTGGGACAGAAATTCGCGGCCCGCTACGCTGGTCTTACGCCGAGCGTAGCTGCGCGCGGAAGGAGACCAGAATACAGAATTGGCCTACGTGAGTTGTTTGTCTGCGCAAAGTCCTACGCACGCAAGAGATCAGAATACGTCCCCAGGTCAAGTGACATCATAACAAAATGGTCAAAGGGACATTGGGTTGGCTTAGCCTATTAATGGCAACATTCATGTAACCTGCATTATACAGTCACCGCTATCAAAAGGGGATCGATAGTTCAGCGGGAGAGTGCCAGCCGCATGGGCCACAGGTCCCGGGCTCAAGGCCCAGGGATTTCAGATACTCTGGATAAGTACAACCGGATCCCCAAAAACTTTTCCAATGGGGTTGAGTTGGCGACGCCGTACAGCGAGGTTGGTGCACCGCTCAACTCCCACAATAATAATTATAACAGAGAACAACAGCGTGTGGTAACCGGCTATCTTAGCTCAATAACCTGTGCATAGGCTATCCAGTAAGGTGACAGCTTCTCCATTGGAAGTGCATAAAAAATGAGGGGAGTTTGAATATAGCTCTTTTATGACAATTGCTACTAAAAAAAGCATCTGCATGATAAACATTTCTCGCTCAGCAGTGCGTGCCACAATTTTTTAACATATTTTTCTGATGTCGACTTAAGGTTGCTTTGCTTATAGGGTTTGCGGAAGGGGTTGGCTTTTGTCTGGTTTCTTTTTAGTGGAGAAGTGTAACTTTCGATAGAAAATCGAAGCCTCAATATCGTGTGTTCTTGAGTCGATTTCCTAAATCATTTTGCGAAATTTGGGTATGTGCCCTCTGAGAGATCCGCTTCGGCCCTTTCAGCAGGTCATCAAGCCTGAACCTTTCCCGAACGAATATGTTTTACAAACCTCGCCCGACCAGCGAAGGTCCACCTTCTCTGTAGCCGTTTGCAAAAAAAAAACAGACACCATGTAAGTTGCAGCCTGTTGCGTGTGGCCTGACCTCTCCGACAGTGCATACTCTTTGGGTGAACTGGTGACCTTAAAAGTTCACACATGTGACCCAAACATGATGCAATCAGGTTAAACGAGTCACAATACGTTTCTATATTTTACGGCAGCTTTTAGATACATACTATTACAGAAGCCTATCTTGAGTCATTTCCATGTCCTGCACGTGTCATGACATATATAAAATCCTCAAAATATTAACACATAATCTTAGCAATCCAATACAACCTGGTGATTTTTTGTCACCCCGGCTACGAATGGAACTACACTCTGACTGAAACGGCTTGCGATGCACTTACTTGTTTTTACATTAACACGCACCCCACGGGGAAGGGGGGCGAAATTCGCCCCCTCCTGGTTTTCCCCTGACAACGCAAAAACGAAGAGACGCAGAGCAACGAAACTTACAGTACCTTATCTCTAATTAATTTAATGCATCTGACCACATTTTTTTAGGTCAGGTAATATCAGGTCAAGAAGCTATCCAAGGTCAAGTGAACCGACCTCAAAACCTAAAATCACGAGTTTGAAGCGGCGCCTAAGGAACATCTGCCAACCTATCAGTTTCAAACTTTCACAGTATGATGAGGTATTAGGGTCTACAAATCTGTTATCTCGGAGTTTTGACAGTGTTGACCTAAGATGGGGAAAATTTTTTGGTCACCTCATTATAAATCTAGTAGAGAAGACTTTTAAAACATATTTTGTCCAAGCTATTGCAGGCTCGGCTTTTGTGATCAAAGCCTCACTAAATCCATCAAGGGCCTTGCCACAGAAACTCCAACCCTAACATTAGAACGAGCAATTCCCGCAATAGCGGGTGAACTTAGAAGTTAAATTTTATTGTTCCGCAAAGTAAATAGACAGTCGTCCCGCTCAGGTCCCCGCCAGAGCTCTCAATTTTTTGTGGCAAAAATGAGCCAAACTTAGTTTGAAAAAAAGGCGAAACTTACTTTTTTTCTGGAAGACCCAAATGGGTACCAAAACGAGCCAGATTCAAGCCTGGAATTACCTCTCACCATGTCCAGCGAAGAACAGATAAACGATAAACCTTGCTTTATAATGGTTTAAAACTGAGTTTCTAACTAACCTGAGGTTCTTAAACTTTAGATTTCGAAAACATACTGATCAGCATTTTCATTCTTGTTAAATTGAACACATACACGCGAAATAAAAGTTTGACTACGCTTCTAGGAATACCATGGGGATATATTGCCGGCTCTGTTTGCCCGGCAGGTCACTTGGGCAGAAGACTTCATATTGAGTCATCTAAATACCGTGAAACTCAATAACCGGTGATATTTTGCTACTTAAAAGGTAAGTGAATATTTAGCGTTGAAAAATCGCCACAAAAGTCATACAAATTGAGCCTATATTCTAAAAGAAGTTACAGAGATATCCGTGAATTCCAATTAGTCGCTCTGTTTTCTCGAATGGCTGCTACCGCGTATCTAGAAAAGCGCTTAGCCTTCTTGCATTCTCGCCAAGAACTCTTCTCCCCACCAATCATATCGAACAAGGGAGGATTTAAAAGACAACTCGCGGTTTATACGGCAACAGCGAGAAACAGCGATATTATTATTTTATTGAACCAAAAAACTTTGATCGGAGATTAAAAAAATAAACATTGCGGAGAGGTCTAAATACGTGGAGAAACATGGTTCCTGATTTACTGATTATTTTCTGCTGGTCTGTTGCTTGTGATATCGGTCATGAAATAAGTCAGATTTAAATAAGGGGTCAAAGCTCAGGAGCAACTGATGGAAAAGGAGCAACAAAACCGAGATTCCAAAAGGGCCAACGAGAAAAGATCCAGGGCCAAAATAAAACTAATTAGAGATATTTGGCCACAACAGAGCCAGCCTGGCAGCCCTGGTCCCCGCTTTCACCAGCCAGTTACCAGTCGACCTACGATGCGTAAATATTGAACGTTGGAACGTCTTAGGGTACCAATCCCAAGCTTTCACCGCTGCACTGCCACTGCATGGTTTTCTGAGTTGGCCGGAGTACAATTCTCTATCAACTGAGCATTCGGGGCGGCTGACTATTTTTCTTGAGTACTACAGCAGCATTTTTCTTTTATGAACATTATGTGTATCTATTGACATGCTGGAACTTCCAAATCACATGTAGCTTGAGGAGCGTTATCTCACTTCTTTTAGGGAAAACACATATCTCAACTTTCTGTCTGGCCTAAAAATTTTCGTGGTGTGCTGCCCTGTGGACCAGTTTATCCTGGGGGTAAAACTTCCCAGCAAAGGTAACTGGAGTGAGGGGTGAGCTCACCAGCAAAGTCGGACCCAACTCAGAGATATGATGGTGAACAGTTTGTCAACAAGGGTTCGCAGGACCTGCAGTAGCCTCACCGTCCACAGCGCGGCGACTCCCAGTCCTGTGGATAGAACATCCTTCTTCGCCAGCCACTCGGCGGGATGCTGAGTGTGTAAGGCAATCCACTATGCAAGAAATACCATACCATACCAGGTACCTACAAAAATAATCCCTGAAATATTTATTTTACGATATCCTGCGAGTACGACACTTGGCCGTACGATATCTAACCATAGAAATTTTCCCTACATTTTGCTGTTATGAAAAGTTGCCATACAAGATTTATCGATGACGATATTTTGGGAAAATTTGTCCATGATATTCATGCCCTACGTAAACATTTTGACGACATTCCACATACACTATTTTGACGTGCGTACTCCTGGTCTACGATGATTTTGCCGGAACATTTTACATTCCTAGCCGCCGGTGTGGGCGGGTGTGCCACGTTCCTGGCCGCCGGTGTGGGCGGGTGTGCCACGTTCCTGGCCGCCGGTGTGGACGGGTGTGCCACGTTCCTGGCCGCCGGTGTGGACGGGTGAGCCACGTTCCTGGCCGCCGGTGTGGGCGGATGTGCCACGTTCCTGGCTGCCGGTGTGGACGGGTGTGTCACGTTCCTGGCCGCTGGTGTGACGGGTGTGCCACGTTCCTGGCCGCCGGTGTGGGTGGGTGTGCCACGCTCCTGGCCGCCGGTGTGGGCGGGTGTGCCACGTTCCTGGCCGCCGATGTGGACGGGTGAGCCACGTTCCTGGCCGCCGGTGTGGGCGGGTGTGCCACGTTCCTGGCCGCCGGTGTGGGTGGATGTGCCACGTTCCTGGCTGCCGGTGTGGACGGGTGTGTCACGTTTCTGGCCGCCGGTTTGGGCGGGTGTGCCACGTTCCTGGCCGCCGGTGTGGGTGGATGTGCCACGTTCCTGGCTGCCGGTGTGGACGGGTGTGTCACGTTTCTGGCCGCCGGTTTGGGCGGGTGTGCCACGTTCCTGGCCGCCGGTGTGGGCGGGTGTGCCACGTTCCTGGCCGCCGGTGTGGACGGGTGAGCCACGTTCCTGGCCGCCGGTGTGGGCGGGTGTGCCACGTTCCTGGCCGCCGGTGTGGGTGGGTGTGCCACGCTCCTGGCCGCCGGTGTGGGCGGGTGTGCCACGTTCCTGGCCGCTGATGTGGACGGGTGAGCCACGTTCCTGGCCGCCGGTGTGGGCGGGTGTGCCACGTTCCTGGCCGCCGGTGTGGACGGGTGTGCCACGTTCCTGGCCGCCGGTGTGGGTGGGTGTGCCACGCTACTGGCCGCCGGTGTGGGCGGGTGTGCCACGTTCCTGGCCGCCGGTGTGGGTGGGTGTGCCACGCTCCTGGCCGCCGGTGTGGGCGGGTGTGCCACGTTCCTGGCCGCTGATGTGGACGGGTGAGCCACGTTCCTGGCCGCCGGTGTGGACGGGTGTGCCACGTTCCTGGCCGCCGGTGTGGACGGGTGTGCCACGTTCCTGGCCGCCGGTGTGGGAGGGTGTGCCACGCTTCTGACCGTCGGTGTGGGCGGGTGTGCCACGCTCCTGGCCGCCGGTGAGGGCGGGTGTGCATTTTCTGGCCGCTGGTGTGGACGGGTGTGCCACGTTCCTGGGCGCCGGTGTGGGCGAGTGTGCCACGCTCCTGGCTGCGAGTGTGCCACGCTCCTGGTAGCGGGTGTGGGCGGGTGTGCCACGCTCCTGGCTGCGAGTGTGCCACGCTCCTGGCTGCCGGTGTGGGCGGGTGTGCCACGCTCCTGACAGCGGGTGCGGGCGGGTGTGCCACGTTCCTGGCCGCCGGTGCGGGCGGGTGTGCCACGTTCCTGGCAGCGGGTGTGCCACGCTCCTGGCCGCCGGCCCAGGCGGTGGCGGAGGCGAGTCCGGGCGGCTGTGCCCGCCAGCGGCTCATTACGTCCGCTTCTGTGGGAGCCGCCGCCGCCAGCGAGGCAGGCCGCTCGGCTCCGTCCACTTCCGGCGGCGGCGGTGAAGCGTCAACAGGTGGTTACCGCCGCGCCGCTGCCGACACTGGCGGCAGCAGGTAACTGAGCGGGCGTCAAACCTGCTGACAGGGCGCACTCGTCCGCAAGTGACGCAGAGCGCACCTTTCCAGTCATAGCGAGCAGCGAGATTGTGCCGAATACTTCGGAAAACGCTGGAAGAAGACCGAGAAGCATAATAAGACGCATGAGTCCTATCCATTTCCAGTCCTTGAGTCACGGTTGTCAGCCCTGCGGTGTACCACCGGCGGTGTTTCTCAGCCAGAGGGAAGGTCGCCGCCAGAAGACCAGCAGTTCATCGACCTCACATGGCAGCCCCGATTACAAATAAACTGCGGACGCAGCGGCAGGGGATGATGCGGCATCTCTCGGTGGAGCTCATATCCGACGGTGACGAAGCCCGATTGTAAACCACAGTCATCGCACCGATCTGTCGAAATCAATCCAAGTGCACGCCCACTATCGACAGGCACCGACCGGTGTGGTCTGACGGAAAACCGCCCCATAACAGATGGGTTCAGCAGGTACCAGACGCACCAAAGAAATTAGCTTCAGGAGAGATCGTGATCTGCGCCAGTTGAATGTAACTACAGAGAGAAAGCCAGATTATTGGCCCCTGTTTCAACTTATTCCAGGAACATCCTTTGTAAGATTCAGGTTTCGGTGCCGAACTTCTCTTGCTAAAAATGTATTTTTTTAAATCGGAGGATTAGGCTTCAATCATTTAAAGCCCAAGTTTTACTCGGCATGGCATTGGATAAGTTGTACGCCGTGTCGTCATCGGTCGGCAGTGCTAAGTTTTTCTGATGCGGTGATGTCGAAGCGGTACCAACAGACCATTTGGCGGCGGCGAAACTGAGGGCAGGCGCGGATATAGGCCAGAGTCCACGTTGGGGGAGGGGGGACTGATCCTGGATAATCTCTGTAGTTTTAAAACACACCAGACATAGAACATGTTTTTTAGAAACATGTAAAGTCAAATTAAATCGATTCACTTTATGCTTTTGGGCACCTGACCTAGACCGCTGGGGTGAACCAAGCGCTTCCAAGGGCGAGTCGGAATTGTTCTATCTATTTAACATTTGAATTCCAGGAATAAAAGCTTAAGTTGGGGGCTTTTTATATCTGACCCTTTAGAGGCCAAACAAGAAGATGGTCTATGGCTGTCTAATTTCACAAAAATATTGACGTTATCGGTAGTCAATCACTAAGTTGATATATCCCTGAGGATTTATTATCCAAAAAATATTCATGGTCAGAAACTATACCAGAGTTCAAACGAGGCCACTGACCTAAAGTTATCGTTATCAGCGTAATATGCCCGCCCTTGTAGCTCAGCTGGTAGAGCGTTGGGCTTCGGTCCGCTCAGAAACCGTGCATGCGGTGACAGTGCACCGGTGAAAACTTGGGATCGGTTCTCTTGACACTCCAGCGCTCAGTATTTACCCGACGTAGGTCGGGGATATACTGAGCCAAAACATAATTACATACCAAAAAAACTTAAAAAACATAAAAATATAAAACATAATAACATACCAAAATTATCTATAATAATTTTGGGCATGTTATATACGTGCACAGTATTGAAAATGTCCCAAACTACGCTTCTGTGGTGTTTGCTATTAAAGAGTCGACTCACAATTGCATTCTGACAGCGGTTTACGTGATTTCGGCCAGTTTGGGTTGCGTATGTGACCTCTCATCACCAGTTGACCCGAGGATGAGCAACTATATACTATCTGGGCCTTCGAATTACAAACAATATGCTCGAGCATATCATTTCTTTTTATCGGTCTTAGATTCTAAACGGTCGTCCGAATCGGTCTTCCCCCGGTACGGTGACGGCGTAAAATATATCCGGTAGGGCTAGGGTCAAACCAGCGGACATGAACCATGCGTTGACTTGAGTGAGTCGATCTACAGCGGGATTATTGTGAACTCAGATCCATCTGCGGCATGCTTGCGGCCATTTCCTGACATCGGGCCGCCAGGACGATCGGAGCTCGTGGGAGCGCCACCACACACTATTCTCTGGCCCCGGGGCTCGGCGTCGGCGATACGCCCGTATTAGAACAGGCTCCGTGTCATTTACAGCTCAGCTGCCGCCATCCCAACTCAGCACCATTATTATACGGGCGTTGACAGCAGAGAACGAGCCCCGGGGGCCCTGCTACCGCCTGAATTTGAAAATGTGACAACACTTTAATGTTCTCAGTAGTTACTTGTGTACAAATTGTTCTGCTGCTCATCCTAAACGAGGAATTGTGATTGCCTGCATCGCTTGCGGCAGGTTCATCATGAACATGATACAGTGATGGTTTACCAACATTAAAAAACCGTTATATTTTAGGTATATGAGGACAACAAAAATACAGGGTTTTCCAAAATTGATTTTTCTAAGGTTTTTGTGTCGGTAAACTTTATCAAGATTTTCGTATTGATTTGATATCACTTGAACCACAACAACTGAACATTTGACAATTATTATTTGCCGACCATCCTGAGCGACTGCAGAATGTGTCTGAAACAAGAGTCGATGAGTGCTTCTTTCATGTACAGGTAGACAAAAGCTTTCTTTCTTAGTCTATTCTGACTGTGTGGCCGTTAGTATGACTGAACTCAGAAGCAGGGGCGGATCTAGATTAGTCGTGTAAGGGGCCGCGACGGTTACAATTTAAACAGTGGAGTTGGTCAGAATCGGCTAAAATACAGGACCATAGTCACTTCAATGGCAACATGCCGGACTGGACCCTCTGGATTCACCCATGCTCACTTTCTTAGAGGGCACGCACGATGACACTGGATGATCCAAAACAGGCTGGAGGGGTCCGTGAACTTTCTGGAGGGGCTCGTGGACTCACTGAGGGGTTACTGGACTGGATGGAGGAGAGGGGACCTAAAGAGCGATGCGGTACATGAAAAAGTACATGAGTCTGCCAGCGCCTGAAAGGAACACCATGCGATTCTCGTTTTAGACAGATGCTTGAATGACCCAGGATGGCAGAAAGACAATATTAATGAAATGTTCGTCGTCTAGATCCATCTTATTGCATTTCAGAATCCAAGACGCTGATACATTTTATCAAAATAAAAGTATAAGAAATAACTCTGGAAGTCCTATACATCCAGCTGTCCTTCGATTTGAAATAGATGACGTACCTAAAAAGCATGAAACTAAATGCCCTTCTCTCATTAAGAAGACATTTTTAGTTCAGGATGTATGGCTTTATGGTCCTCTATACAGTAGAAAAAATCGCCAGAACTGAAGACCAAGAGAGAAAGACAGCTTCTCTGCAACGACTACGTTCTGCGAGAGTAAAGATATAAACACCGAAATTCCTAATTCCATTATTCAATCGAGTGATTAAAACCGACGTTTCTCCAACTTTTCATTCATGAAGCACCTGAAAACCAGGCACCACACGTCTATGTTTGATTCATCGGCATGGAATTAGATAACAATGCAGCGTGGCCCCGTTATGGCGCATCACGTCCGCGGAACCAACCGCAGTGAGACCCATGCGGAAGCTCAAGGTCTCTGGCTGGGTGGAAAGGAAGCCAAACACCATAATTGCACCGGACCCAGCGCTGTAGCTGCCTGCCCGGACCGGCTGGTGCACTGAAATTGCGACCACGGCGAATTCTGGACGAAACAGACTGGCTTCTCCGCAGCCGCACGCATCTCATGCTGTGTGTAAAGTACCTATATAGTTATGTTTTCCATGGTCTTTCACTCACCCTTTATGCATCTCAAGCTGAAACCTGTCAAACTTGGAACCGGCCGGTCTAGTTATATAATTTGGAAAAATAAGCGTAACTTTGCAATTGACCAATATCTTGTGTTTTTTAATTAATGCTTCGCTCTTGCTGTTGTCGGGACGACACATTTTGTCTACTTATAATTTTCAAAGTTATTAGGGAATTTGAGAGAATATCTGTGGCGTTTGAATTAGTTTTAGAATACTATTCACATCATTCGAAAAATGAAATTTTGAAGAAAAAATATGGTTCAAATTTGTTTCGATTTTTCAATTCCTTGTCAAATTATAATTTCAACCACCGATTCTGAACAAGGGTGTCAAAAAACGTATAAAAACAAACTTTGGTCGCAATTGAGCGGTAACTGAGAAATATTTGGTTGTGGGTGAAGACCTTTACGAGTGCATCAAACATTTATTTGCCTATAACTTTTTGAAATCGTCAACAGATTTCAAATTTCTTTTTTCTGGAATCAGCGTTCAAAGTTACTTTGAAATTTGCATATAGAAAATAAAAAGTATTTTGACCCCGAAAATTTTAAAGTATTATACAATGTTGATTATTATACAATCGGAAAATATATTTCATGGCCTGAAGCCCATCTAAACGAAATCTGAAAAATATCCGCAAGTAAATACTATATTTTATTATATGAATGTGTCAAATAGAGGATATGTGCCAGGCTTCTGCTCCACAAGCTATACTTGCCTCTGAGGAACATTCCTCTCATCTCGGGGCATAAACTGGTCTGCGTTGGGGAACCAAACTACTTTTTCTGACCTCTGCCTCAGCATAGGGATACAGATATATGGAAACCCATGCCTGGGCTGCGTACACGACATATTTGATTCCCCGGCACACTCTTGGGAGCCATGCTCACATGTCCATCGCCACGCAATCCACGGCATCACACAACGAGGTCAACTAGATTTCTCGGACCCAGCAAGACAATAGACTGTTCAGGCGCGACCAGTCGAGACTGTGCCCTCAGGGTATGTCCGCAGAGAGGCAAATCGGTTTATGGTCTGATCAAGTCCAAGTTTCCAACAATAATGGTGCCCTCTTGTCAGCGTGAGCGGCGATATGTGCGTGCATCACCCAGTTCACTGCCAATCTCCTGGGAAAGAGGCGGTCGAGGCAAAGACCGCCTAGGCTATGGTCAAGTTTGGTGCAGGGACCTCCCAAACTGAGCTGTGACTCTTACACATACAGTACCGGGACAACCGGCCTTAGAACTCATACAGCCAAAACTGATGCTGTTTTTTTCGAATCCAGAGCCTCCGTTCGGGCAAACTTAAAAAGGAAAATCATCACCGGAAATGCCACCAGGTTTAGACAACCGGTCCCAGAAAATCAATGCACCGACGAGAATCTGAAGGAATTAATTAAATAACAAGCTACGCGTGAGGCTATTAAAAGCTTGTTTGAATTTTATGAGGAGAATTTGGGCAGCAAGATGATGTGTCTAAGCTATCACATCAATGGAATGAGTAAACAGAGGCAGAGGGAAAATCAATCTTCGTGGTGTTCTATCATGCGAGGAATTCCACCATCTTTCTCTGGAATCTTCACATCACAATATCTCACGGTACCCTGGTGACGAGTACACAAACTGTACGTGAATAAAGACTTCACATAATTGGAAAAACACGAGAGCATTGGATAAAAATACAGAAGTGATTGGATGCCTGCGGGCTCCGTGGTTTAATCCGTGGCAAAGGCCAGCTCGCATAAGGATGGCATCGTTTGTTTCCGTCTGAGCTGACAGGAATGTTTACCGATGGATTCCGTTCAGCGGCGTGCCCGGGCATTGTGCTCCCGGATAATGAGCCCGCTTTATTCCACTGTCCCATCTACGGCGAGGCTTTGTGCTGGCGTGAGATCACGGAGGTGATAAATTGGGCACCATTAAAATGATCCCAATGCCGAAGCTTCCCCAGTCATTTAGGACAAACTAGATCTTGCAGTACTGCAGCAAGGTGCATGACAATCGAAGCGACGAAACGAGGTGATGAGTGGAGAAGGAGAGTGGAGAAGGAAGTGATTGGAGAAGGAAGTGATTGGAAAATATGGACTTCCCAAATCGGTAAAACGTTCGTAATATTTTCCTCCAATCATTACCTAATCCTAGGATTATTTCTGCTGATGCAGGAACACATGTAAAACATACCGAACGCGCTACGAAACGAACTTTTTCCTAGCCGGGAAGGTGCATAATTTACATTCAAAGAACATGATTATGCATAATTATAAGTTGACCATAAGTACTTTATTTGACTTATATCTTCACGTTCAAGATGAAAAATGTGTCATTTCAGTGATTATATATATATATATATATATATATATATATATATATATATATATAATCTGGTGGCTAAACTAGCCTTGTATGAAAGCGTCCCGCTGAGATTACATAGCTAAAACCCAGAACATCTAGCTATTAAAGTGCGAACCCGTATTAAAATATGTTAGTTTAACGCAATTCAAATATCATTGTGTATCCGTGTGTGTTTATGATTGATCATGTCTTAGATTTTAAGGATATTGGTAACGTGCAAACTTTGAAAACGAAGTGCCCGCACGAATAATGCGTCTCTTGTGATTGTTTTTTACTTGCCTATGCTATGAAATAATGTTCGCTCATTTTAGAAGGTATGGAGTCCGACGCGAATATTTACGAACACTAGATCGATTTTGCTGTGTATTTATATATGTTTAATTATGCCAGAGGATGATATTAGAAATATCGAAACGTTGCAAAGCCCAGAGTCGTTTGGTGTTATTTTAAAAGAATTCAATCGCGAGAACAAGAAGCTTATCAGGACCATAGAATCACTTAGCCGAAAAGTAACAAAGGCCCATTTCGCCGTCATATTCAACGAATATTGCATCAAAGAAAACCTGCTCCCGAAGTACTCAAATATAAATATATATATATATATATATATATATATATGAACTTAATAAATAATAAAGACACATAGGTCAACATGCAGACCGGTTTCGATATATTACAATATCATCATCAGTGATATAAATGAAAAACCTCCATAAGGAGCAGAGCAGTAGACAAGAAGGCCAAAGGCGCAGTTTTACGGATAATTGCTAAAATTGTAAGACACTAACAAACACACACACACACACACACATATGTTCAAGGCACTTGCTATACAAAGATTTGGAGAGGGAAAGCCGAAGACATTGAGTTCAACCTAGGTTTATTTTTAGATGTATTAAGAGACTCGAGAATTCTTAAATCTACACCTGTACCACACCTATCGAGAATTTTGAAATCATCAATGGTAACCGGGGTATCCAATTGATGTGAATGTTAACGATTCGCAGACGGATCTGGATTCGCCAACATTCGGTTAGTCCGGTCGGATATACCTAAGTGTTGTTTTATCCTGCAGTGTAATGAGCGATGGGTGGAACCAACGTATGACGCACCACAAGATGCGCAACAGAATTGATATACCACTGAGGATTGGCAACTCTTAGGTAACCTGTCCTTGAACCGGAAGATAGAACCCAAGGATGAGGTGTTCTGAAGGACGATCTTTGGATTGAGATAAGGGTAATATTTGGAAAGAAGGGACAATAACTCTTTCTTAAGTTTTAGAGACTGCTGACCAAAATACAGAATAACAAAATATTTCTCAAGTTTCTTAACTGTACATGCCTCCGGAGATAAATCGTACTTCTTATTCAAGAAATCCTTGACCGAACAATCAAAAAGATGAACGGGAAAACCATTGTTTTTAAAGAAGCGCTTTAAAAAGTCTAGTTCCCTGTGGAAAAGTTGGAATGATGAGCTAATACTAAATGCCCTATAGATAGCCGTTAAGGTAATGGCACGTTTTACAGCAAGGGGTATAAAGCTAAAAAAGCTAGTTCCTAGGCCAGTGAATGTAGGCTTCCGATAGACTGATGTTTCAAGCTTAGAGCCGACCCTCCTAACGCATACGCCAAGGAATGGCAGCTTACCACTCTGTTCGATTTCTTTTGTAAACTTAATATTTGGATGTTGAACATTAAGAAAACTAAGAAATTTATCAGCATGTGATCTATGACGAAAGATTAAAAAAGTATCATCAATGAACCTATTATAGGTAACTGGGCGGAAGTCGGCTGGACAGCTGTTCAACCATGTTTTCTCATGAAAACATAGACAAATGTTAGCAAAGGTGGGGCCTAAAGGAAGACCCATGCCTACCCTGTCGACCTGCTTATAGAGAAGATTGTTAAAAATGAAGTAGGAGTTCACAAAACGGCCACTCCATGAAGTGAGCGAAAGTACTTGGCAGTAATCCCTGCTATGTCTACGCAATTATTTCTGAAAAAGTTCGCTGGTAGTTATTTCAATAGTTTCTTTCACCGGGATGTTAGTAAACAAATTTTGAACATAAAGGCTAGCCATAACCATGTCAGAAGTGAGTTCAAGCCCACTCAAACTATCTACGAACTCGGAACTGTTTTTTATTGTATACTCATTTACGGTTAGTGTCGAAAGTAGGTAAAGGTACCAAAAATTTAGCAAGTTTGTACATTGGAGTCCCACAGGCAGCAAAAATTGGGTGTAGAGGAACCAGCACCTTATAGACTTTTGGAAGTCCGTACAGAATACCAGGAAAGAAGCCAGACACATAAAGTACTTTGTACACCGAGTCCGATATCATAGATAGTTTCTTGCGTTTTGAAATAATGCGGTTTACATTATCCTAAGCTTTTCGAATGGTTTTAAGCACAGGTTCATCAATAAGATGAAATTTCGTAGTATCAGACAATATTGACTTAACCTTATCAATGTATGATGTTTTGTCCAAAATCACAACTCCCTTTGTCTGGTTTAGTAACAACAATTGACTTATCGGCAGCAAAATCTTTCAGCAAGTTAACATCATGTCTAGTGAACACTGGTGAAAACACCCGAGAAGACTTAAGGCCATGAAAATATTTTAAGCTGATGAATCTCAACTTTCCTTTCACATCACAAAGTTCAAAGCTTGAAGGTAGATGTAGATCTGATACAGTGTGAAGTAACTTCTCGAAGCATAGGAATTCCATAAATTCCAATAATTCTGATATATAATAATTCCAAATAATTCCTAGGCAAAATATCATGAATTAACTAGATATGATACGATTTACAGAGGAACGGATCCAAATTTATTTCCGGAAATACAAAATCTGTTCCTTCTGAAATCAATTTGGAAAACAAATACAGAAAAGTGCAATAAGCATTCCACCTAGCTAGGCTCCATTCACTACACTTTTACTACACGGTAAACTGCCAGCACCCCTACCTCACGGCCACAATAAATATCTGAGCCAATATATTCAAATGGTTATAATGTGGCACCCACTCCAAAAATACTAACAAACTATCCAAAATGTTTTAGATAATGAAGGTGCTTACGTAATGTACATTTAGCGAAATCGCAGTAGTCTCCAATCTAGCTTAAGGCAGCGCAATGTGGTCAGGTTTCAAAAGCACGCCAGTGGGCTCGATATGAAGAAACAACCGCAGCTCCCACCGTTGCAGCGACCAGCCTCCAGCTTAAGAAAACAATTCCAGGAATAGGCGGTGTTACAGAGCTGGGTGGACATCGTCGGCGCCCTGGTCACTGGCCCCGCCGTCCGACCAGAAAGGTGGTGCGCCACGGCTGAGCACAGACGCCGGGCTTACACCGCGGTCGAACGCCGCCGGCGACGGACCGTGACTGCAGCGTCGCCACCGGCGGCAGCGTGACATCGCCGTGACCCGCCGCTGGACTCCAGCAGCACCGCCGGCAGACGCCCGACTGCGGACCTAACGGCCACGGCCAAGGACCTGACTCCCTAACTGTGGACCGGGGGTCCGAGAGGACGGGCATGGGGCCCGGAGTCTGACTCTAACGAGAGGGACCGGGGGCCTGCGTTAGGCAATACTTGCCAGGGGGCCTGAGTCAGGCGATATGGATCATGGGCTTAACTCCGCCAATACTGGCCGAGGTTTGATTCCGGCACCAACGGCGCGGGTCGCCAAACGCCAACGGTATCTGGTGGACTCGCAATAAATGGTAATATATAACACAACTCAAAGCAGATGGTATAAATAACGCGCTAAGCAGATGGTAAATTCACATCAATCAACTGGTGATGGTGAATTCCAATCAATCCAGTGACAACTTAAAGCATCATTATATCGGTTCGGCCCATCGTGATGCCACTAGTGATCGATAAACATAGTTTTATTCAGTTTTACCATTGTCTGGGTCGTACTGGTTCAGTTGTGAAGCGCAGCTCTGTTCCAGGAAGAGGGTGGGCGGTGATCCCGCGGGGAGGAGGCTTCCGGCCAAAAGTGCGTTCTAATCCGATACCTAGCGCAGGAGAGCTCTGCAGGGCCATCGGACTGGGAACAGGCTGCCCTTTTGTCGCCCATGGCCACACCCAGTGGCGGATCCAGGACTTCGTTTGGGGGTGGCGGGCTAGCGGGCTGGAGCTCCCTCCACCATTGCCTCGGAACAGCATCCAGCTATGCACTTACTATAGGCAATATTGACACTTCGGGGAGGGGGGGGCTTGCGCGCCATGTACCACTTTGTATCCGCCACTGGCCACACCACTGGACAATGAGTGTTTTTCCCTCTTCGATTCAGAATGCACATATTATCTCATAGACCAAAAATGTGATTTAGATAAACCATGTCCTAAACGTACTACAAGTCTAGTCGTGCATCAGATTCCAGCAGCATTCTTCAATCATGAAGCCAGAGCACCTCCACGTTTCATTTGAATACAGAAATGATAAATATTTTATGAAGGGCAAGACTGTACGCGAGAAAAACTTGTCAGAACCGATAGATAAGGTTCTATCTGCAAATACTAGGTATGTATTACAAAGAGACGTCGCCACTCCAGCTGTGGGCAGGGACGCCGCTTCACCTGTACGACAGGGAATCTACTCCAGCTATAGGGTAGGGACGCCGCTTCAGCTGTAGGACAGGGACGCCGCTTCATCTGTAGGACAAGGACGCCGCTTCAGCTGTAGGGCAGGGACTTCACTTCAGCTGTAAGGCAGGGACGCCGCTTCAGCCGTAGGACAAGGACGCCGCTTCATCTGTAGGACAAGGACGCCGCTTCATCTGTAGGACAGGGCCCCACTTCATCTGTAGGACAGGGGCCCCACTTCAGTTGTAGGACAGGGATTCCACTTCAGTTGTAGGACAGGGACTCCACTTCAGCTGTAAGACAGGGGCCCCACTTCAGCTGTAGGACAAGGACGCCGCTTCATCTGTAGGACAGGGACTCTGCTCCAAATTTAGGACAGGGACTCGACGCATAAAAATTGGATGATTCGGACATACTCTAATTCGAGTTCAACAGTCGACCTCTGTCAGAGTACAGCCGACGCAGTGATACTGTCTTCTTCCTACCTATATAAGTGTGAGTGTGCGCCATACAAACTGCTTGACAGTGCAATACAATCACAATTGGACAGCATCACTTTAAAGCACCCCCACACTCAGGCTATATTCATCACGGTGAATCTACAATCATTTGTCGAGACCATCATCATCATCATCATTGGAGGTTTTGGGCTCGAACGGTTGCTTCTTCGCTTTTGGTTCTCGCCTCAGTTTCGTAACCACATCAGTAAAAGCACCGACGCACCATCGTTGAAATCAGCTGCTTCCTGCTCTCAGAAACAGGTCGCGGCGGGGTGGTAGCGGTGGGGGAGCGCAGCCATGGACCTCCGAGAAACGCTGCTTGAGACAAAAAAGAAAACAAGTTTGCTCATTAATTCAAAAAAGGCAACACAACTAGTTCTATAGGTTACCTTGACTGAGTTTATATAAGGTTTCATTTTTCATGTCAGACATGAATCAATATTGGGTCTTAATGTAAAAAGCTGGATTTTGAGGTTAATTGTGAGCTGCAGATGTCCACCGATTAGTCTTGCAGCTGTGACTAGAATATCTAAAAGTGTTGTTACACCAGCATGTAACCAATAAGCAAAGCCAGAAAAAAACAATGCTTGCTAGCATACGCGTCGGAAAAGGGGGCCAGGGGGCCTGGCCCCCACTTTGGGCCAAGAATTTCCTGATCTCAGTCAAAATGAGAAAAAACCGGACATTCTTATATTCAGCCGCTGCGGGAGGCAACAAAGAGCCCAAATTCGAACAGTTTTTGGTCCTGACGTTGAAAATTTTCTGTCAGCATCAGGTTGAAGTTTGGCTGGCCCCCCACTTTTTTGCCAGTGGCGACACTTCTGCTTGCTAGAGTAACTTGGAGCAGGCCAGGGTGGAGCCAGAGAGGGATCGGTGCAATACAGTTCTGCAATGTCGCTGTCAACAAAAACAAACCTTGCAGTTTCTTTATTGCTGGAATTCCGAATCAATTCCACAAAACCTGCATCTGAGAGATCATACAGCCGGGAGGACAATTATAAGGTCGGCTCCAAACGTTAGGTTTCAGAGTTGAGAACACGTCATCGCAGGCCCGTTTCACACTGCCGATGAGCAGAACCGGCCGAGGGTCTACACGTAAGGGGTGGGATCATGGACTTTTCAACCCATGTCTTTCGATTCCGCCGCCTATGCAGCTGAGCCGACCTGCCTCTGAGGCTTCCCGTCCTGATCACCCACCGTTTGCCCAGCGGCTGTTGTGGACGACCAGAGACTCACCGGTCTCATATGGCCGCCGGGGAGGCTTGTATGGCTTCTGGGGGCATTTTGTTGATCAGGTCTGTCGCAAGACCATCAACTGCGGGTTCAAATTATAAAATAAATCATGAAAATTTCAAAGAGCGCGGTATAATTTCGCATCACCTTGTTCGAGGTCAAAGTTGCTACCCGGGTTCCTTAATACACAGGCGAACGCCATCCTTCAGAAGTAAAGGCACTGACG